>CM031596.1:105938661-105966161 GCA_018398815.1 Conus ventricosus
ATGTATGCATGTATGCATGTATGTATATATGTATGTGTGTATGTATGTATGCATGTCTATCTATCTATCTATCTATCAATCTATCTATCTATCTATCTATCAATCTATCTATCTATCATTTTATTTTTTATTCTAACGAAGACGACAAAACAGAGCCCCTTACCAGTTGCTTCGGTATTGCCTTCAGTTTTTTTTCCATTGTTTAAGTTTCAGCAATTCTTAACATTTTCTCTGGCCAGGTTTGACAGATTTCTTCGCAATTCAACAGACAGAGCATTCACCTATATTTTCAAACGATGAGCAGATTTTTCATATAAAGACATGACATTTTCATCGATAGATATGACATAATTTTTATGCGTGATCTTTACTTTATAATAAGTAAAACTGTTATAACCCAACTCCGTAAAAAGATGAAATTAACACTAGGATGTCTGAAACGGGCTATCCACATCAACACTACATTCGTGACGTGACAGCTACTGAGGTAAACTCTTTCCCGTAAATAAGACCAGGTAGAGCTTAGGGGGTCAGCCAGTCTGCCGGATTTTTTTTAATAAAACGAAGCTTGAATATGACAAGAACTACATTTTTAAAAAAAAGGCTCAAAATCATATGTGCAAAGAGACACACAATAGCATGGACACAGCCCTGGGCTATATGAACATGCTCACTAACCTGTCACCAGATTACAGCCAAGAAAAAAAGAAGAAAAACCAAAAAGAAGGAAAACGAAAAAGACAGAAAAAGCTGGCCTGTTGTCGATTTTAAGTAACGAGAGAAAAAACTTTGTCAAAAGTGAATAGAAAAGAGACAGGTGATTGGAGAAATGAAAGGAAATGAAATTTATTCAGATAGGCCACAGCCCATTCTGAAGGGGGATTACATTCAATACCTACCACGGTGAATGCAACAACAGCAACAAAATGATACATAAAATAGTACATAAAACACAAATACATGAAGTACAATCTGCTGTACAAGGACACAAAGTACAGTCTACTAACTTAGATACTAACTTCGATTAGGATGGCAAAATTCATATAACATCGACATATCAATACATTTATTAGCTGAGCACAACTGATCGCCTCTTATAGGCTCTATACAAATATATGCACAAACTCCTCTCAATACATTGATTTCTGAACAATTAAGCAGTGGGGGGAAAACAAGTGCAGGTTAACAATTCTTCAGTCGTTATAGTAATGACTTGGCAAAGATTTGAACTTTAAAAAAAAAAATTGAAGATGAAGAAAAGGGGGGGAATATATAATAATAATAAATACTTATATAGTGCCTATTCTCGGCTAGAGGCCAAGCTCTAAGCGCTTTACAATCAACACTCGTTTACACAACGGGCTGCCTACCTGGGTAGTGCCGACTGAAGAGCTGCCAGCTGGCGCTTCATTCAGTCGTTTCCGTGTCATCCAGTCAGTATCGTTCAATATCGAACACTCATTTTCCTTACTTCCTTCATTCTTTCCATTTCTCACGCAGGGTGCATGCTATGTGTAATGTGTCATCCATACCAACGGCCAAACTGGCCTACTCTTCCGAAAGTTGGTGATGGGATTTTACGTGTGTGCAAGATGTTATGCGTGCGTTCACACACAGAACCTCGGTTTATAGTCTCATTCGAAGGACTGTATGGGAAATGGAGTCAGAACCAATGTTAACTCCGAGGGAAAAATCCCCCTGTACTAAAACGCCCCTGCGGAGGTTCGAACCCGCAACCCCAGGATCACGAGTCCGGCGCTCTACCAACTGAGCTATTCCGGCTCCCAATATATTATAAATATGAGAAGCCCTTCACTAGCTGCCTGAGGGATTCATCGTAATCTCTCTTGAAAGCACATTTATTTGTATTGCCTGCTCCTAGGCCTTTCGTCCGCTGGATCGGACTCATCAGGGAGACACGGCTGATTGTGACTGTGCTCTTGGTGTCAAATAGAGACACACCACAGTCCATAATTCTGTGGTGTTCTCATCACCAAGGGTTCAAAAAGAATCCAACAGCACCCTCAAAGCAGCCAGCAAAGGGTAGTAAATGGAATAAAACACAAGTGTGGAGATGAAAAAAGTTGCTGAAAAACTAAAAGCATTATTCAAACAATATAAAATATATGGGACAATCTTTGAGCGTATGCTTGAGGATCCATTCAAGGATGCAAGGGAGATTAAAAAAGATATGGAACAGTCTGAGTGGTCAGCTCTGCTGTTCAATAACCCAAGCATTGTGAGTGGCTAATACATTGATTTCTGTTCGTCATTAGTAGACTCACACGGAGCTGACATGGGTTTGCACAGTATATTCAAATGGAATGAATTCCTGCCGTAGGTCACTGAGAGCAGGGCAGAAGAACACAAAGTGTCGTTCGTCATCGTTTGCCTTTTGACATAGTGGGCGTGTTAAACTGCCATCCTGAACTTCATTATACCTTTAACGATGTACTGCTGTATCTGAAAGACCAAATCTGAACTTTGTCGTGTAATTCTTAATATGTCTGTCAATATCAAGTGAAAGATACATTTCTCAATTATTAGTGATTGGAGAACATAGGCAGAGACAGAAAAAAGTGAAAGAGTGTAAAGGCAGGCAGGGAGGGGGGGGGGGGGGGGGGGAGGAGGAGGTAGACAGAAAAGGGCGAGGTGAAAGAGAGTCAAAGAAAAGAGGAAATTCGGGGGCCGCTTTTAGTTCATGTCATGTTTTCGTCCTCACCTATCTCAGGTAATGGGGCAGATGAGTCAAAGAAAAGAGGAAATTCGGGGGCCGCTTTTAGTTCATGTCATGTTTTCGTCCTCACCTATCTCAGGTAATGGGGCAGATGAGGGGAATACCCCTCCAGAGAGTGGAAGGAGCGACAATAAGATATAAGAATGGACAGCAACAAATGACAATATTTGTGTTGGCTCCCCCGTGGTGTACCAAATAGCAACATTCAGCTGCGAACTCGGCGCCCGCTCATAGCTGGGAAGGCAGAAGGGGATGTTTGTCTGTCTGTATATATATATATATATATATGTGTGTATGTGTGTGTGTCTGCATGCGGATGTGTGTGTGTGTGTGTGTGTGTGTGTGTGCACGCGCGTTGTATCTTGTTGCCTGTCTGGAGCGGTCTGTTTGATCTGCTAATGGACATGCTCTCTAATCAGGGTCCATGCGTCCGCCTCTCTCCAGGATGAGCGATGATAGGTCGCGTCCCTTTTTATCCCATCTCTCGCTACCTTGTCTGCCCCTCCTCGATAGGCTTTTTTTTTATTCTTTAATGATCATTTTAACTCTTCTATTTAAATTTTTTTTTTAGCCAGTGGCTTTGCTGTCATCTGTCCTTTCTCTGTTCTTAAGCAGAGCCCAACAGGAAGATGGCTGCACTGGAAGTGATGCATATTTTTTTTTCTTTGGCTAATGAAGATCGGAAATCCAATTTGATTAAGATGGCAGCACTGTGCCATACCTGTCCTTCCCCATGGTGGACAAATCCACATTCTTTTTTTTTCTTTCTTTCTTTTTGTTGTTGTTGATAAGATGGGTAGTTTATGTTATGCCCTCTCACTGGATCATCGTGGAAAAGTCCAACTGGGACGGCAACTCAACACTGTATTATATTTTGTTGTTGTTGTTGTTGATTTATAGAAATCAGCACTAACCTGTTCTCCTCACGGATGGAAAAGTCCCAGTTACAGAGCAGTTCTGCGCCAGCCTATGTTTTCTATGTTTGGGGAAGTGTCCCGATAGTGCAAGAACCTCTCTTCCCCGCTGGTGGGAAAGTCTAAGTGGTATGGCACCGTTACTTTTACTGATGTTCAAAAAATGTCCTGAGAATGCCCGAGAATACCAGAAATCTAGTATCAGAAACAAGCTAACAAACAAATGGATCATTCAAAGATGGACTTCAACAAAAAATTTTGCTAAGACGAGAGAGAACAGAGATAAGGTAAGGTAATGTTGCTTATTGGCCAGCCGACCGCAAAGGGCCATATCAGGGCTGTCACCGCGTTGAAGTCGACTCACAAGTCATTCATTCATATAACTTTTTTAAATACATTTTCTAAAAACCCACCCGAAATGTTGTTAAAAATCTTTCCACAATAAAATCTCAGATCCGGTGAAAAATGTTGATCTCTTTCAAGAATTCAAAGATCGCATCAGGGGGAATATCTCTGAACAAAGTTTTCATGGAATCTGCTGTAAAATGTTTGTGTCTCACATCATGCAAGTCCCAACATTCTAAAAGAATATGTTTCATTGCGAGTGGTACATGACATGGAATGCACCACGGAGCTTCTTCACTCTTTAAAAGGTACGAATGAGTAAAATATGAATGGCCAATGTGCAGCCGGCATAGAACCGTTTCTTCTTTGCGGCCACATGAGGTAGATGAGAGGAGCTCTTTTAGGTTTGGACGGATCTGAAAGAGTTTGTTATCCGTCTGTGTATTCCAATCGTCCTGCCAGAGGTCTCCGACATGATCATTAACTTTTTGTTTATAATTTGTAAACAGAGAATATTTCAGTGAGTTTGCAGGTTTTCTTTTTACTGGATATGTTGGCGATAGTTTGACCCTATCAACTTTGAAGAGTTGGCTAGTGGAAGTGTTTTGAGCTCCATCTTCGAATTCATTTAATATACAAGATCTTTCTTTCCCCCTCTAATGAAATCGTTCTGCTGACGTGGCAGCTCTTAGGTGTATCTGGCGTACCCGTTGGTGTTTACAGTCCAATCAATGTAAACAGTGCTGCACTATCTTCCCCAGTGGTTGGAAAGTTCAGTTAGCACAACAGCACGTGCTGACCTGTGTTCCCCGCTGATAGGAAGAATCTAACTGGATGGACACTTGTGTGCTGACGTTTCCTCTTGGGAGGGGGGAGGGGAGGTGATGCGGAGTAGGGGGGGGGGGGGGTAGAGGGAAGGAAATTAGATTACTGTGGTAGCAAAGTGTTAAGCTATCATCTTGCTGATGGGGAAAATCTAATTAGAAGGAGTATTCTGTGCGTAGCCGCCCTCGCTCGCCACGGGAAGGAAAGTTCAACTATCGTGGCAGCGCGGTGCTGAGTTATCGCCTTTGCCGTTGGGATAAATCGGATTAGATGGACAACTCTGAACGCACATGTTCGCCCTTGAGGCGGGCAAGTTCAATTATCACGACAGGTTTAAAGCTAAGCTGTCGTCGTCAGTCTTATTAGGAGGACAATGCTGCGACTGGCTACCTGTCTTCCTCTTGATTGGGAAAGTCCAATGAACATAGTAGCATGGTTCTGAGCTATCGTCTCTGTGGATGGAAGGGGATGTAAAACAGAAGGACAGCTCTGCACTGTGGATGGAAGGGGGTGTAAACAGAAGGACAGCTCTGCACTGTGGATGGAAGGGGTGTAAACAGAAGGACAGCTCTGCACTGTGGATGGAAGGGGGTGTAAACAGAAGGACAGCTCTGCACTGTGGATGGAAGGGGGTGTAAACAGAAGGACAGCTCTGCACTGTGGATGGAAGGGGGTGTAAAACAGAAGGACAGCTCTGCACTGTAGATGGAAGGGGGTGTAAACAGAAGGACAGCTCTGCACTAGCCTGTCCTCTCCACAGAGTGGAAAATTTCACTATCAATGTCGCATTGTGCTAAGGGTTCTCCCCCCATGCAGCTAGAAAGAATCTAGTGAGTAGGACAACTCTGCACTAATCTGCCCTCCCTATCGGTGGGAAAGTCGAATTCTTGTGGTGCTGAATTATCTTCCCTACTGATGGGAAGACTTTAAATGTTAGGACAAATCTGTGCTTAACCTGTCTTCCCAGCTATTCACTACACAAACCTGCTCTCCCTACCGGTGGGAAAGTCCAATTCTCGTGGCAGCACAACGCTGACCTACCTTCCCTACAGATGGGAAGAATTTAAATGATAGGACAACTCTGTCATCACCCGTCTTCCCCGATACTGGGAAAGTGCATTTAATATGGCAGCACTGTGCTGATCTCGTTTAGCCGTTGTTGCGAAGAGTCCACTAAGTAGAACAATTCCAACCTGTTAATTTCACCTGTCAGTGTAGGACAAGTCTGCGCTAAATTCTCCTTCCTCAACCCCCCCCCCCCCCCCCACACACACACATGCGACGGGACAGTCCAGTTCTCATGGTGACGCACTGCTTTGATAGCAAGGTATTAAGTTATCATGCTTGCTGATGGGAAGAATCTAGTTACAAGGAATATTCTGTGCATTCTGTGCTGTTTGGGAAGTCACTTTGTGGGACAGTTGTGTGCTTACCTATCCTCCCTACTTTGTTGGGCCGTTCTTCTTCTTCTTCTTCTTCTGCGTTCCAGTTGTGTTAAATGGGCACCTTCTCCTCCTCCTCTTCCTCCTCCTCCTTCTTCTTCTCCTTCTTCTTCTTCTTCTTCTTCTCCTCCTCCTCCTTCCTTCTCCTCCTCCTCCTCCTGCTCCTCCTCCTCCTCCTTTTCCTTCTTCTTCTTCTTCTTCTTCTTCATCTTCTTCTGCATCCTAGCTGTGCTTAATGGGATCCTTCTTCTTCTTCTTCTTCTTCTTCTTCTTCTTCTTCTTCTTCGTCTTCTTTTCCACTCCCGGCCATGCTAAATAGGTAGTTCGGTGATGTAGACGAAGTCTGCTGTCAGACTCAGCGACGTCCTCTGTCTCCACAGCTTCTCCCTAAAGTCCACTTCACTCTGCCACGTTTCCTGTCGTAAGACGTCAACGGTTGGACAGGACTGAAGAACGGGGCCTGCTGTTTGTGGACCAGTGCCGCCTGGGCACTCACCTGTGTGAGAGAGCCTCAGTCTGACGAGGTGTGACAGGAGCTGACCGTGTCATGTTCTCAGACTGAAGATGGTGACCTGTTGCAGCCCTTTCCAGCTGGTAGATGCCATCCGCTCCAGGTGCTATGCGCAGACAGTGTCTCCACATATCTTTGAAGAAGCTTTTATGGATAGTCTGGGCTTCTCCATGTGATATCTGGTGGGCAGTTTGCTCCTGTTATAATGCCAGCTTGGAGAGTTTGTCAGCTCCCTCTTTGCCCATAACAACACAATAATAATAATAATAATAATGAATACTTATATAGCGCCTATTCTCGGCTGGAGGCCAAGCTCTAAGCGCTTTACAATCAACACTCGTTTACACAACGGGCTGCCTACCTGGGTAGTGCCGACTGAAGAGCTGCCAGCTGGCGCTTCATTCAGTCGTTTCCCGTGTCATCCAGTCAGTATCGTTCAATATCGTTCACTCATTTTCCTTACTTCCTTCATTCTTTCCATTTCTCACGCAGAGTGCATGCTGTGTGTAACGTGTCATCCATACCAACGGCCAAACTGGCCTACTCTTCCGAAAGTTGGTGATGGGATTTTACGTGTGTGCAAGATGTTATGCGTGCGTTCACACACAGAACCTCGGTTTATAGTCTCATTCGAAGGACTGTATGGGAAATGGAGTCAGAACCAATGTTAACTCCGAGGGAAAAATCCCCCTGCACCGAAACGCCCCTGCGGAGGTTCGAACCCGCAACCCCAGGATCACCAAGATCACGAGTCAGGCGCTCTACCAACTGAGCTATTCCGGCTCCCAATGGGAGAGAAACCCTGTACCACCACTATTGGAGCCCAGTATCCGAAGCCCCCTTCCTGTGTCCTAGAGGATCTGGTCTGTCTGGCTGGACTGAAGGTGAGACAGTCAATGAACACTGCAGTGGGGAGCTGACCTCTCCTCCCTGCTATTGGGAAGAATCCAGTTGGTGGGACAACCAGCGCTAACCTGTCCTCTCCGGTTGTACAACATCCTTTTCGTTCTCTTGCTTGAGGAAAACCACAAGAAAAACAGCTGCTTTTTCCGTCCTTCTTGGGTACGTGTTTGGCTCAGATGTACAGCATAGTTCGCAGTGTGAATCCTCTTGGCCCTGGACGTAGAGGAATCGCTATTTTCACTTTCCATCTTAAAGGCCTACTCTCGAGACTGCCCATAATTTGTCAGCTTGACGAGATATAGTCAATGTTTATCAAACGGTAAAACAGACACTTGAATCGTTCGTTTCTGATCCAGCCATATCGATCCATCAAAGTGGGCATGTCCACCGGTTATCAAGGATCAAGAGAGTAACCAATCTTGGCCTTGCTTAGCTTCTCTTGAATAGGACGTCAGTTGTGTGTTCGCACGAGTTGGCTGCTTGATGTGAGTCAGATCGATCCAGCTGATGCGAGGTAATATCCTGCATTTGTCAAACCAGAACAGGTACCACGGCCGAACAACATCTCAAAATGACTTAGCAGTAGTGCGGGGTCTCTTCTTATGAGTTGCCTTATGGCGATATGATATTAATAACAGTATATGGAATCTTGGCTCTGACTGTGTTTGGGGTGAATCGGTTTGAAGAGTGTGAGAGAAATGCCTTAGAGAAGGAACGTGTAACATAGTATAACAAAAAAATGAATAAATAGATAAATAAATAATTAAACAAATGAATGAATGAATTAATAAATAGAAATAAATGAACAACATCGACGATAATAAATACATAAACAAAATAGATTAATAAATCTACTTTTGACCGTCCCCAACTCACTTCTAGCAAACAACTCAAAGTTGGCCAGCCCACCACCCCTTCTTACTCAAAGTAAGAAGAGTCCAATTAAGGTGCCAGTTTTTTTTCTATTGTCCCGAGTAAACCACTAATGGGAAAGTCCACGCCAGAGAGAGGTGATTTGTCTGAAGACATCCTGCCCGCTGACTGAGTGAGTCCAATCAGGACGACAGCTCCCCACGAGTCTTTGTCCCCTCCCCCTCCCCCACAATTTGTCCCTGATGATGACTGGTCCCCTGGCAACAATTTGTCCCCAGTAGTTATTTCTGGGGGGAGAGAGAGAGAGAGAGAGAGAGAGGAGGAGGAGGAAGCAGGAGAGGCGTTGGAGGTGGGAGTGGGGAAGGTAGAGGTGGGTAGGGAATCAGAGAAGAGTGGAGATGCGAGAGTCTCTTTCTTGGCATCATTCTAACTAACCTTTGCACAGACAATGAATACAAAATGTTGATGTTCTTTCAGCTTTTGATCTGTTGAGTTTTCTTTTTCCTGTCGTCTGTTGACATTGACCGTTAGTCCCACTTAGTCTTTACCGAAGACCGAGCGTTTTGCATCCAGTTTGGTTTTGATGTTGTTGTTACGATTCAACGGTAAAGAACGCGATGAAAGAATAACGAAAAAGAAAGAAAGTAAGAATTCGAGTGTGAAGAATCCACACTTTTGGCAATCTGCCGAAAAGAAGCGACATGTAACAACACACACACACACACACACACACACACACACACACACACACACACACACACACACACACACACACACACACACACATCCACGCGCGCAGGTACACACGTACGCACACGTACTCACGCACACATGCACACACAATACAAAAATTGGCCACTCTCTTCGATATTCTATATTATAATTATTGAGACACGTGTAACAGCATCCAGGTATAGTTGGTTTCATCTTTAGATATGAACTGCCGTAACCATATCCATATGATTTTACTTCCATCAGAGCTGAACTGTGCTTAAAACGGCAGGTCCCATTGACATCTTTTTTCTTGCCGTTTCATACTCCATGCCAGTCCAGTGGCATTAACCCACCACGCCGCTCATTCTGGTTCGCTGTCCACAGCCATCCCCCGGTATGCCCTGTCGAAGCCTTGGCAACCCATCAAGACAGTCACTGTCAAGTCATCATGGGGCGACTCAGCAGAGGAAATACTGCCCGGCTGCCGAGTCACTTCGGCGGCGCCCAGTGGAGCCTCTTCTGATCCAGCATGCGCAGGACACCACCTCGTACGTCCATTGTTGACGACAGTAAATGTTTACTTGCGGACGCAGCGTGAATGAGCGCCCCCCCCCCCCCCCCTCTACCATCCCCTTCGAGGGCGCCACCACGACCGTCCAACAATGGTTCCCATGAACATGCTGATATCGGCGATCCTGGCGCTGAACGAACTCACCAAGACGAGGAAAGATGATTGAAACTCAGATCTCCATGGGAGCAAGACATGAAGGGCCACAGAATTTGAGACTACATTTTAAAATGCCGATGATTGAGAATGGTGTCAGCCAGGCTCGTGAGATGCAGACACCTGCAGTGGTGGTCAGGAAATGTGAGCAATCCTCTCAAAGGCGAATCCGTGAACAGGAAAAAGTTCTAATGTGTGGTCCAGATCTTCCCCGCTGAGTCCACATCAAACTCAGGTCTTAGTAGGAGCCGGTCATGGGCAAAAGAATCCCACAAATGTAAATGGATCTGATAGGAATCGAACCCACAAACTCAAAACCGGAATCCGCCACACTAACCACCGCGCTATGGCGGCTGGTCGTATAGACAGATCATTGTTTCTCTTCAGGAAAACTTTACCTTTCCTGGACCATGAGAGCATTTACATTTCAAGACCGTTTTTACCTGTGCTTCAGTGTCGGTGCTGTTAGAGCCGAGACGATCTACATTAAACACGTCCAGGACTGTCGCGACGTCAAACGAAGAGGCCATCCTTGTCATGAAGAAGAATTAAATTGAAGAAAAACTATATACAAACACATCATGTACAATTCCGGACGCATAAAAGAAAAGAAAAAAAATAGATCGTACGCCAATTTGTATAGATTTTTTTTTAAGCTGTAAATTACCGAAATGTGTTTCAATGCGTAAAAGTACATTTAAAAGCAAAGAGCAGTGCAAAAGTGATAGCTAACGTTCATTTCAGTGGTTATAAATTGAATATCTTGACGCTAGATTATAACATTCAAACAAATATGCTATTAGCTGCAAATAAAAAAGTAAATAGATCATTTTAATGAATAAAGGCTGATGAATGGTTTACAGAAGCAGAAGAAAATACTGGACAGTAGGAAAAACAAAACAAAACAAAACAAAACCAAAAAAGAGACGACAGAATCAATGGGAATGACAGGAAAGGGGAAGTCACTCGTACAGAATATCCGGAAGGCAGGAATGCAATCTGTACTGAAACACTCCGATGGGGGATTTCCCCCCGTGGCCATGGTAATTCCACAGACCGTGCTCTTTAGGCATTAGTTCTGGACAGGCGCTAGTTGTCTCCCTCTAACGGTAGCCGTGCATTATTGATCTGACACATCGCTCTGTGCAAGCATGAGGCTAGATTAGGCATCCTCATGGTGTATGGATATTATGAATATATCACCCTTGAGTGGCACGAATGACGAAGAGCATGCAGTGTGTGGGGGTATTGGTGTGAGTATAAAGTGTAAGTTCATCGCCCAAAGAACTCAAAACATCGTGGACTTACCTGAGAAAAATTTTGTGAAGCAAATTTGCCTATAGTTCAAAGAATAAAAGACAGTGTGGATTGGTCTAAGAGGACTTTTGTAAAATGTGTACCAACAGCTTAAAGAACTAAAGATATGAGGACTATAGATATGAGGACTATGTACCTAATGTGGATTGGTCTGAGAGGAATGATGTAAAGTATATACCTACAGCTAAAAGAACTGAACATATTGTAGACTGTATAACTATCGCCCAGCCAATCTCAGAACCAGACACCGATCCATCTTTTTTTTGTCTCTTTGTGCTTACACTGACGAGTGTGGGCATTCATCAGCAGGCGGGGCGATCTTTATCCCACAGTCTACCTCAAGCCCTTCGGCTCTGACAAGTGTGTGGTACCTCAGGCATCATCCGAACGACCTCACCATCAGCACCAGGCTCGTGCCATACATAATGGAGCTGTCTGTGTGATCAATGCTGCCATTCCAGACCGCTGCTATGGGTTTTGAATGGAACGCTAACCTCCCCTACTAGGTTATCGGCCTTGGCGCTAGATTGCTGGCTGGCTCGGAAACGTTTGACCTTTCAGTGTTGACATATACACTAACCCCAAAGTGTCGATAGACCATTCTGTTGAACTAATCAACGGTGAGTCAAGAGGGAGAATTGATGAGGTGTACATTCATGACTGGATCGTTGCACGCTGTTTTCTTTTTTTTTTTTAAATGGATTCCTGCATTTGTTTCACGCAGGAGAGTAATTAAAGGCAAGTTGTTTGGCTTCGATTAGTATGGAAAGGAGGGGATATGGATGTAAACAGGATGGATGGTCAGACAGACAGACAGACAGACAGACGAGCCAGGGAAACAAGACAGGCAGCGATGTAGAGCTGGCTGTGTGTATGAAAGGAAAGGGCATTTAGACATATAGGTATATAGCAAAGAAAACAGGTGTACACTGTACACGTGCTCTCCTACAATCACAGAGAGAGGGACGGAGCGAGAGGAGAGAGAGAGAGAGAGAGAGAGAGAGAGAGAGAGAGAGAGAGAGAGAGAGAGAGAGTGAGAGAGAGAGAGAGAGAGAGAGAGAGAGTGAGAGAGAGAGAGAGAGAGAGGGAGAGACGAGAGACAGGGGAGAGAGAGTCACATACACTCACACGCACACACACTACACACACACTCACACACACACACACACACACACACACACACACACACACACACACACACACACACACACACACGCACGCACGCACGCACGCACGCACGCACGCACGCACGCACGCACGCACGCACGCACGCACGCACGCACACACACACACACACACACACACTATTTGTATGTTGTTAACTCAAACCTTTCCCGCTAATGATAGTTGTGAATCGGTCGACCCCAAAGTCACCGCGCAGAAGACATACACAGGTAGTTGTCGTTGCAGCCTTCGACTGGTTGCCAGATGACTTGAGGGCTTGGTCTGTGGAAAAGGCTGCATCTCCCACCTGAGTTCAAACTATTGATCCACGCTGAAATGACCTTGACGTAGATGCCTCCTCTTGGAGGGAGCAGAGCAGGCAGGGAGAAGGTGGGGGCAGAGGGAAGCTGAGAAACGCGGGATACAGCGGAGAGAGAGAGAGAGAGAGAGAGAGGAGAGAGAGAGAGAGGAGAGAGAGAGAGAGAGAGAGAGAGAGAGAGAGAGCGACAGAGAGAGAGAGAGAGCGACAGAGAGAAGAGAGAGATGGAGAGAGAGAGAGAGAGGAGAGAGAGAGAGAGAGAGAGAGAGAGAGAGAGAGAGAGAGAAAGAGAGAGAGAGGGTGGGAAAGAGAGAGAGAGAGAGAGAGGGAGAGAGAGAGAGAGAGAGAGAGAGAGAGAGAGAGAGAGAGAGAGAGAGAGAAGAGAGAGAGAGAGAGAGGAGAGAGACAATGACAATGACAATGAATACAGTTTAATGTCATCAGCAAAACCTGCTATTTGACATGGGGAGCACTGCTTGCACAAAATTAAGAATAATCAAAATTAAAGAGAATCAGAAAGCAAATAGAAATTCGTAAACACCATAAATAGCAAGCGACCAGCAGGCTAGTCAATAAGTTGGGAGGACAACAGGATTTAACAAGAAAGAACATTAATTCGACTCAGGTATTGAAAAGCTTCCTTTTTCGAAGGATATTTGCTTCTGCAATAAATTTAGCAATAGATTTTAAATTGTTTTCACTATCACTCTGTAACAGAGTGACTAAGTCACGTTCTTCTGCTAATACTGATTTAAAGACATCACATTTTCCCCGTACCTTTTCATACACCTCACACTGAAAGAAAAAGTGAAATTCATCTTCTATATTATTTTTTTTACAAATTGGACAGATACAGTTACGTTCATTATTAAATATACCATACCATCTTCTTTAGCATATAGACCAAGGGTCCTTGTTCGGAAGCGTGCTAATGAATCCCTATGCCATTTTCGCGTTACAACCGAAAATACTTTTTCTGGCTGTAAGTCACTATTAAAGCGCAAGAACCAAGAGTATCTCTCACTATTTTCTAATTCAGAGTGCCAGATCTTTTGGTAGGAGGATATCAAACGCTCTTAAATTCTAGAATAAAAAGTTTGTCGTTCTCAGCACCCTGGTTTTCCATACAAAACCAAATCCAGTTTCGAAAAGCGATTTTTTACTCCAGAAACCCAGTTTTGTCTTCCATTCTCATGTTGTCTTAATACATATAATATGCTTGTTTATTAATTCTGCTTGTGGAAGTTTTACAAGACTAGCCAATACTGACACACTTAGTTTTGGAACGTATTTGCAAGGGGTATCTACCCGTTTCTCCTATATGCCATTTAATTAGAACTGTGTAAAGGGATGTTTAGAAAACGTTAATCGCCAGTGTGTGCACCTTTTCCATAAGGTCATTTTCCAATAAACCCCATATTTCTCTCCATATGTTATCATAGGTTCCACTTGTGAATCAAAAGTTTCCAAAATATAGTAGGTTCGATGCATTTCAACTTCCTTAGTGATCTTAAAATCTCAATAACTCCGTTCCTTCCTTTTCTATACATTTCCATCCATGTCTTACTCATACTTAGTTTAGTTGTGAAAATAGACCTAAGTATTTGTAATTGTTTGCAACTTTAACTCTAAATCGCCATTACATCCAATTTTTCATGCTAGCCAATACCCTCCTTTCTGAAAACCATTATCTTTGTCTTATCCATATTAACCGTTAATTTTAGCTAGCTGCCTCTCCGTTTAGTGCATTTAATTGATTCTGCAGTCCAACTGGCGTAATCTGAAACAAGAATCCATCATCTGCAAATAGCAACAGAAAAACTTCTGTCATACCTGGTATTAACTGGATCCCGTGCCTTCCCTTTTTTAATAATTTCTAGAGCCAATTCATTTATAAAAAAGAAAACATCTGTGGGCTCAATAAACATCCTTGCTTAACACCTTGAGGGCATCCAAAATAATCTGAATATAACCCTTGTCCCTAACACAGGCTACTACTGAATTATAAACCCCCTTCAGTGACCTATATAATTTACCTTGAACACCTGCTTTTCTTAGCACATCCCATATTATTTTTCTATTCACAGAGTCGAATGCTTTCCGGAAATCGATGAAGGCTACATACAGTTTCTTATTTGTCAATAAATAAGATTGTACCATAGCATATAGCGTAAACAATGTGGTCGATTGTGCTATAATCATTTCTGAATCCTGCCTGTTCTTCTATGATTTTTCCTCCCGTTCAGCCCATGCGGTCAGTCTCCTGTTTAAAATGTGGGTGTAAACTTTACTCACTGCGCTAGTTAGGGCTACACCTCTGTAGTTATCAGGGTTGTGTGCATCTCCTTTTTTAAATATTGGGACTATTATAGATTTACACCATTCTTTGGGAATACCCCAGTATCATAAAGCCTATTAAACAACATCTGAAGATAGTCTATAATAAGGTCACCAGCACATTTCTCATTTCACTAATTATCCTATCTGGTCCAGCACTTTTACCATTCTTTAAGTTTTTAAACTCTTTTTTATTTCCTCTTTGGTTATGTGTTCATCAAAACATTCTTGTGCCTCTTCTTGATCCTCATCTTCAAAATAAGTACCGTCATTTCTATCAATATTGTCCAGGTCGTTAAAGACTTAAAAAAGTGATCTCTCCATTGTTTGATGTTAATATCATTATATATCACTGATTTTCTATTGGTTTCTCTTACCGTTTTCCAGAATAGCTTGGATCTTTGCTAGATTGTTTCAGTTTTTCGAGTCTGATTTCATCATGCACCCTCTTTTTATCTCTTTTAAGATCTGTGTATTTTTTCCTTTCTTTCACATATAATTCCTTCTGATGCTTTCTATATTCTTCAGATCTTACTCTTTGAAAACTCTTCAGTAACCGTTCCACTGTTGTTCTTTGTGCTTTACATTCTTTATCAAACCACGCATTATCTTTCGTTCTCCTACGACCCAATGTTCTGATGAAACAGCCACCAGCGGCGTCCAATGCATTTGTGAATATTTCTAATGAGCTATCTACATCTTTACTTACTTCTGCACAGGCCTTATTAATAAGTGCTTTAAGTTTCAGAATTTATTTCATTTTTGAATGAATCTACAAAATTATCTGACCATATTATCTTTTCTTCTATTGTAATAATCGGTTTCTCTGGTTGTTCATCACACATTTTTGATTGGGTAGCCATGTAAGCTCAACAGGCAAATGCCATGAAAACAAACAATTATTAACAAACAATCACAAAATGATGATAAGCCTTCCGAAACAATAAAATAATCGATGACACTATCACCTTGGGGTGCCACAAAAGTGAATTTTCCGTCAAAATCATTCTTACATGATCCATTCATAATTTCTAAAGAATGAATCTACAAAATTATCTGACCATATATCTTTTCTTCTATTGTAATATCGGTTTCTCTGGTTGTTCCATCACACATTTTTGATTGGGTAGCCATGTAAGCTCAACAGGCAAATGCCATGAAAACAAACAATTATTAACAAACAAATCACAAAATGATGATAAGCCTTCCGAAACAATAAAATAATCGATGACACTATCACCTTGGGGTGCCAACAAAAGTGAATTTTCCGTCAAAAATCATTCTACATGATCATTCATATTTCTAAAGAAAAAAGAAAACATAAGTCTAACAAAGACTTTCCAAATTGTTAACGACACAATCTTTTGACCGGACGTTCAGATGCATCATCACAATCACCATCATCATCATCATCGTGATCATGAAAACCAACACAAATAATTTTCCATTCTCTCCATTCTTGACTGCTCACGTCCAGTTCTAGCATTCAAATCACCACAAATCATCATATACACATTTTCTTTCTCCATCTCAGAATGTCCAAGTAACTCTCTTCTAACATCGCAATCCCATCCTTTAAGTTTGAGTTCATGTATGCAGGGGAACCCTCGGGTGGAACATAACATGCTGTTAAAATCAAATCTTTATCAATGCCTAACAATTCTTTACTCATTTTTATCATGACAACATTAGAACAATCCACTCTTATCCATTCTACATATTTTTCATATTTATTATTTATAAGTAATAACACTCCACCTGAATTTCGACCTTGATTTGACAGTTTTTTGGCTGGAGCACTATATTTTTAGGAACTGAGGGAAGATATAACACTAAAGTCAAAATTATCACTAACAAAGGTTTCCGTTTAACAAACAACATCAAACTTATATATATATTGTACAAATGACACATCATTCATTTTGAGAATAAGTTTTCTACATTGTAGTTCAGGAATTTTATTTCTTGTGCCTGTGGCCGCGCGTTGTCCTATTTCTGGCCGGAGTCGGACCGTAGTCTGCGCTGGCTGTCACTGGCTGTGTTGACACCGCCACCACAACTGAGAAAGGTCCGCATGTTTTCCCTGTGTTTTTCCACCCCTTGACTCTCTTCGTTCAGTCACAGTTTCACGTGCCTGCCGGGTGTGATACGTGATTGCATTTCCACCCCCACCAGTAGCATTCCGAGGACCGACCCCACCTCCCCTGTTCCACCCCCTTCACACAACACGCTGTGTAGTGGACCCCAGTCTGTCGTCCGTGTGTGTGTCGCCGACTGCTTGGCTGCCCACGGTCACGTGCGGAATCCTGACGACACAGCACGTCACCAAGGGATCCCCAGTCCCTTGGTCAGGAAACCCCTCATCATCTCTCACACCGGCCGTGTCCCTTGACCCCGATGTTGTCGGCGCCGCCTCTGTCGCCGCTGCTGCCGTCAGGGAGGAGTCCCTCGCCGACTGCACTGCCACCGTGTCCATTCCCTTGGTCCCCGGGTCGTCGTCGTTTCCCGTCCAGCCGTCACTTCGGCGTAAGTGCGTGGGTCAGCTCGCCTGGGGCCAACCACCATCTTCCCCCGGACAAAGTAGGCTGCCTGTCCTTCCCGCTTTGCTCGTGCAACCGTGGCCGCTTGACGTCGTGTCAGGTCATTGGCAACACGTATGCCGATGTTTTCAAGCCGACTTCGAAACGGTTTATCTCTGATCACGAACATTTTGTCGTTCCAGTTTCGAAATTTCGCGAAAAATTTCGAGGGAGGGAGAGAGAGGGAGAGAGGAGAGAGGAAAGGAGAGAGAGAGGAGAGAGAGAGAGAGAGAGAGAGAGAGAGAGAGAGAGAGAGAGACAGACAGACAGACAGACAGAGACAGAGAGGATGGGTACTTGAGGTGGATGGGTGGGGTGGGTGGGCTATCTTTGAGTGGTTTGGACGTACGGTTGTACACAAAAGGGACATTGTCTTACACCACTGTGAACGTATACATACCCATATGCAGTATTATTATTATCTTTTCACTATGCACAAGCACACACATATCTACGAATGCACACAGAGATGCACTCGTGCCTGTTTTCTCTCTCTCTCTCTCTCTCTCTCTCTCTCTCTCTCTCTCTCTCTCTCTCTCTCTCTCTTTCTCTCACGCACACACACACACACACACACACACACACACATCACACACACACACACACACACACACACACACGTACTCTTTGATCTTTAAGCACATCGTCATAATATTCCAAGCATCGGTTAAGTGAAGAGATTCAAAATTGAAGTCTTAAAACATTCAAAGATTCACTGACTAAAATGGCATCGTTCATTTCACAAAGATTTCAGGTCCATGATCAAAGTGGATTTTTCCCTTGACTTCTCAGAAATGACCAAATGAAGAGACATCACGATGGCTGAATTTGAAAGCCGTAAAAAAAAAAAAAAACAAAAAAACCAACAACAACAACAACAACCCAGTGCTGATTAAGATGTCGCTTCGTCATGTTCCATGGGGGCAGAGAAACCCGTATGGATTTACTTTACCTTCAAAAGCATTCTGGGTATAATCGAGTATGAACTAGGAAACTGTTTCCAGAAGAAAACGGTAATGAAAAAATATTTTGGAGCATGTGAGAAAATGGAGAAGAAGGAGAAGGAAAAGAAGAAGACAGAGAAGAAGCAGAAGTAGAAGAAGAGGAGGAGGAAGAAGAAGAAGGAGGAGGAGTAGGAGGAGGAAGAGGAGTTGTTGTTGATGATGAAGAAGAAGAACAAGAACAAGAACAAGGAGATCAAGAATGAGAAGAACAAGAACAAGAAAGCAAACAAAAGAAAGATATGAAGAAAACAAACAGAAGAATAAAAGGAAGGAAAGAAGAAGAAGTAGAAGCAGAAGAAGAAGAAGAAGAAGACCAACCGAACGAACAAACGAGCAAACGAACGAACGCACGCACGCACGATTGAACGAAGAAGAAGCAAAAAAAAAAAGAAAAATAGAGGAGGAGGAGGAAGAGGGGAAGGAGAAAGATATGAAGAAAGAGAAGGAGCTGAAGCATGAGATGAGGAAGAAGATGACAAAGAAGGAGGACGAGGAGGAGGAGGAGGAGAAGGAGGCGAAAAGGGGGAGGAGGAGAAACAAAAAGAAGGAAATGATGATGAAGAGGAGGAGGATATAGACGACTGACAATATTTACAAAAACCGTCAAATAATCTTATACTGTTCCTTAATATTAATGAGCGAACTGGCTGAAAACCTCTGTTTGTCTGTCTGTTTGTTTAACCCTTTGTATACTGTCTGTTTCTTCTCTGACCGTAAAAAAAAAAAGCTCTGCTGTCCAGCACTCATCGTTCTTGTCTGTGGACATTGTTTGGAATGCCTGTGATTATATTGTATTTGCACAACCGACATAGATCTGACGATCTGAATCAGCCACACTAGGAATGACATATAGGCCTCTGTCATAAGATTATCTACATACTCCTTTCCATCCTGTATGTCCTAGTTTATATCCCCAGTACTTCATTTTGGTTTGGTTTTTGGTAAACGTCTCTTGTCAGTTATTTTGTTTTTGGGAGGAAGATTGTTCCAGTTCTTCTTTTTAGGTTAACTCATTCAGTCAAACAGTGTTGCTTTTCTTCGTAAACTGTTCCAGTCTGTTTCTAAGGAAAACTCGTCCAATCCATCAGCAATTGTTCTTGATTAACTCTTCTAGTCTGTCTTTCTTGGTTAATTTCACCAGTTGTCTTTCTTGGTAAATTTCACCAGTTGTCTTTCTTGGTAAATTTCGCCTGTCTGTCTTTCTCGGTAAATTTCACCAGTCTGTCTTTCACAGTAAATTTCACCAGTCTGTCATTCTTGGTAAAATTCACCAGTCTGTCTTTCTTGGTAAAATTCACCAGTTGTCTTTCTCGGTAAAATTCACCAGTGTCTTTCTTGGTAAAATTCACCAGTCTTTCTTGATAAAATTCACCAGTCTTTCTTGGTAAAATTCACCAGTCTGTCTTTCTTTCTAAACTTCACCAGCTTATAATTATTCCGTGGTAAGATTCTCCAGTCTGTCTTTCTTCGCAAACTTCACCAGCTTATAATTATTCCGTGGTAAGATTCTCCAGTCTGTCTTTCATGGTAAACTCCAGCCTGTCTTTCATGGTAAACTCCAGCCTGTCTTTCATGGTAAACTCCAGCCTGTCTTTCCTGGTAAACTCCAGCCTGTCTTTCCTGGTAAACTCCAGCCTGTCTTTCCTGGTAAACTCCAGCCTGTCTTTCCTGGTAAACTCCAGCCTGTCTTTCATGGTAAACTTCATCAGTTCATCTTTCGTAGTAAACTTCTTTAGTCTGTCATTCTCGATCAACTTCGCCAGTCTGTTTCTTTGTAAACTTCTTCTGTCTGCCTTTCGTGGTAAAACTCCAGTCTGTCTTTCTTTGTAAACTTTTTCTGTCTGTCTTTCTTGATAAACTTCTCCAGTTTGTCATTCTTAGTGAACGTTTCCAGTCTGTGGTTCGTAGTAAACTTCGTTAGTCTTTCTTGGTACACGCCTCCAGTCTGTTATTCTTGGTACACGCCTCCAGTCTGTCTTTCTTGGTACACGCCTCCAGTCTGTTATTCTTGGTACACGCCTCAGTCTGTTATTCTTGGTACACGCCTCCAGTCTGTCTTTCTTGGTACACGCCTCCAGTCTGTTATTCTTGTACACGCCTCCAGTCTGTTATTCTTGGTACACGCCTCCAGTCTGTCTTTCTTGGTACACGCCTCCAGTCTGTCTTTCTTGGTACACGCCTCCAGTCTGTCTTTCTTGGTGAACCTCTTTAGTCTGCCTTTCTTGGCAAATTTCTCCAGACTCTCTTTCTTTGTAAACTTCTACAGTTTGCCTTTCGTGGTGAACTTCTCCTGTCTGCCCTTCTTAAAAACTTCTCCACACTGTCTGCCTTGGTAAACTCATCCAGTCAATGGATGTTCTCTTCCTTGAAATTCCTCCGATCTAGCTTTGTCAGCAGATACATATAAGCAACCAGTATTTCTGGGGTTTTGGGGTTTTAGGGTGGTGATGGTGGTGGTGGTGGTAGTGGTGGTGGTGGTGGTGGTGGTGGTAGTGGTGGTGGTGGTGGTGGTGGTAATCCCCTTCAGTCAATCAGTTCGAAATGCGCTGCTTCCGTTTCTTTCTGCACTTGTTTGTTTACGTGGAAAACATGCTTGTCACTCCTCTGTTGTTTGTTTACGTGGAAACATGCTTGTCATTCCTCTGTTGTGCCAGACTTTGCTTACTCTCCTTTCGAGCATCTGCCAATGTGTCAACGCTCTCCAGATTGTTGCTGGGTGTTGATGCTGATTCTTCTGATTGGATAGAAATAACTGTTGTCAAATGTGGTATTTGTGCTTTACTGAATGGAATTAGACTGTTCATTGCTGTTCTGGGATAATCCTATTAATGCCCAACACTAACAGGGCTTAGCGCAGCTATCTCCAGGTAATTCATTTCGTTGACGGACAGATAGGTTCTGGACTGTAATTGTACAGAACCTAATGACGTTTCTCTCGATTTACTGTATGTTAAGAGGCAGAAACAGCAGAACAGAACGGGAGAATGTCGTTCAGTCATACCATCATCACTGGTATACACTTTCTGTCCCTCACACTGACCTAAACTCCACAGTTTACACTTATGTCAGAGACATTCGACAACAGGACTGTAGCGGCGCAAATAGGTAACACAAAAAAAACCTTGGACAAATCCGTCCCATAATTGAAGAGAGGCACCTATGGCCGTAAAGAAAAAACACCAGTTTCGTGCTGAGTACACACAGGCCGCTCTTTGTTGTGCGTGCCTCTGTACATCTTTTCAAAGGTGAGAAAGCTTCATGGTGCGTTCCATGTGATGTACCACCCACTACAATGCATGATCTTTTAGAGTGTAAGAATTTACATGATGTCACACATAAACACTTTACAGCAGATTCCATAAAAATCCTGTTCAGAGATACCCATCAAATGTGATTTTCGAATTCCCGAGAGAGACAGATATGTTTTATCTAATCTAAGATTTTATGGGGGAAAACAAACTTTGCGTGTTTTAACACTATTGTTTATTGATTGTTTTTAAAAACTGTGAACTAAATTGACTTTAGCGAGGTGACGGCTTTGATAGGGCCCACTGTGAACGGGTGCGCTGTACACAACATAAATTAAACTACATTGAACAGCCCTGCTGTATTTCCATTACTTGCTTTACGCGTACAAAGTCAGGTCTGCTGATTCTGGTATATATTATACTTCTATGCCTTGCCCAGTGTGTACAAGGTCGATTGGACTGAGGCTGGTGTGTAATATATTTGCATGCCTTGCCTTGACCATTATGTGCAGTGTCAGTTGAGTTGGTTCCAGTATCCACTTAGTTTCTGACATCGCTCTGTGTGTACGATATCTTTTAAACTGATGCTGTTGCCCACTGTGTACATTGTTGGCTGAATTGATTCTGGCATTTGCCATACTTTCACGCGTTGCCATGTGTGTACAGTGGCAGTTAACCTGATATGCTTTACTTCTATGCCTTGCCCTTTGTGGATGGTATCAGTTGAACTGACTCCGATATCTATACTGATTTTTTTTCTGCCTGCCCTTCGCGTTCACTGTCAGTGGCCTTTATGGAAAGTGTCTTGTCAGCTGACACATATCTGTTATACATCTTTGCCTTTCCTCGTTCTGTGTGTACGGTGTTACTCGCACTGATTGTGGTATGCACAACTCTTTTACATCTTGCCCTTTGTACAACACTGTCAGTTACACTGATTCAAATACCAACAATAATTCCAGACCTTGCACTTCTGTAGAGACAACAGTATCCTCGGAACTGATTGCACCATTCCTCCATGTCTTCTTCTCGTTCATTCTCTAGCTCTCCATTTGTTCACTTAGATTTCCTTGTCTTTTTTCCGAGATCCGGGATTAATTGCGATGTTTCAACGACACAGAATGTAACTGGTCACATACAATGTAACACTCCATAACGAATGTAACCATACACACAAAATGTAACAAAATGTAATTTGACGAAGATAAGTGATTACTCGTTCATTTTCGTTGTCCTAAGTGTTGTTTATCTTGCCTGAAGAAGACCTAAGAGATCGAAACGCGTCGTGTTTTGTCTTGTGATTCCTTTGTCCACGTTGTTCGGTGGAGTCATGCAGATACTTTGCATGATTTGTTTAGATTTCTGCCTGCAGTCGCCTCACTTTGCAACTAACTCCAAATGTAACAGTTCACACAGAATGTAACAGTTCACACAGAATGTAACAGATCACACAGAATGTAACAGCCCGCAGATAATGTAACAATCCACACTGGAATGCAGTAGTCCTTACAGAACATAACAGATCACGCAGACTGTGCAGTCCAGACAGAATGCAACAGATCACACACAGAATATAGCATTTCACACAGAATGAAACAGACTGCACGGAATACACCTTGTCACACAGAGTGTGACAGATCATATGGAATGTAACAGGTCACGGAGAATGTCACAGTCTACTCAGAATGCAGCAAGTCATTTAGAATATAACAGGTCACATAAAATGCATCTCTTAGAACGTAACAGTCTACACAAAATGTAACAGATCATACAGACATTAACAGCCACACGGAATTCAGCAGTTCGCACAGAATGAAACAGATCACTCAGAATGTAACGGATCATACGGAATGTAACAAGAGACATAAAACGTAACAGATTGCACAGAGTAAAACATAGAAGGCAATATAATAATAATAATATAATAATAATAATAATAATAATAATAATAATAATAATAATGTATAATACTTATATAGCGCATTTCTTGTTGTACAACTCAATGCGCTTACACCCACCATTTGCACTTATTCATACAATATTCATGCACACAGCAAAAAGAAAATACACAATGGCAGACGCACCTACATGCATAAACTGCCTCACCGAACTAGTTGTGGAGGAATTTAGGAGAGATCTAGTCATCTACAGAAGAGAATAGGCTTTTTTGAAGAGGTAAGTTTTGAGCTCAGATTTAAAAGAAGAAAGAGTAGGCTGATTACAAAGGTCTTCAGGGAGGGAGTTCCAAATAGAAGGTGCTCTAAAACTGAAGGCTCTTTCGCCAACAGATTTCAGAGAACGCTTAGGGATTTTCAAAAGTTTTTGTGAAGAAGAGCGAATGGTACGAGAGCTTTGGTAGGTGCAGAGAGACGAAGATGCCGCATATAAGCTTACACATCAAACAACAGATTATACAGAATATAACACGAAATCACACAGGCTGTAACAAATCGCATAGAATGTACAGATCACACAGAATATTAAGAGGTCACATGGAATAGCAGCAGTCCACATAGAACGTATATTAGATCACACAGAATGTAACAGTCCACACAGGATGCTCCATATCACACAGAATGTAGCAGATTACACGGAGCGGAACAGATCACACAATGGCACAGATGAAAAGGACAAACATGAATGAGTGAGAACACACATCGTTTTCAGTGTGCACCAATTAGAGTACGTGTGCACCGATTAGAATACGCGTGCACCGATTAGAGTTCGTTATGATAGAAAGTGAATGAAAAAACGAAATGCGGTATATGATTACAACAGATTTCCTTTCTGTGAGCTCTAGTCTTTATAGGCAGCATTTATCTTATTAGTGACGAGGATGAAATGGGGTTAAACCAGAGAGAAGCTGAACTGGAGACTATGCTGTTTTAACTTTGAATATGCTTTTCATCGTTGTCTCTTTTATTGACTCATACGTGTACCAGAAGAGTCACTATAATCACGTTGTTTCGGTCTTCTCTCTCTCTCTCTCTCTCTCTCTCTCTCTCTCTCTCTCTCTCTCTCTCTCTCTCTCTGATTGTGTGTGTGTGTGTGTGTGTGCGTGTGCGTGTGCGTGTGCGTGTGTGTGTGTGTGTGTGTGTGTGTGTGTGTGTGTGTGTGTGTGCCCGTGCGTGCGTGCGCGCGTGTGTACGTGTGCATGCGTGGGTGCGTGCGTGTGCGTGCGTGCGTGCGTCTGTCCGTGCATGCGTGCGTGCGTGCGTGCGTGCGCGCGCGTGTGTGTGTGTTGAACTTTGACGTTGATATACATATGTCTAAGGTAGACCACATATACACAATAAAACATCGTACATGTCAACATATTACGTTACGCTGATGATGCACATTTTGAATGCGTAGGCGACCTGTCTGATGAAGAAGTGAGCGAAACTGATAGAAATAGATCGCTGGGATGAACCTTTCACCTGAAGAGGCGCACAACTGGCAGAGAGAAGGGCTGTAATCAAAGTCAGGACATTTCAGACGGCTGCCGTGGGGCAAATGAAGAGAAAGAGTCAAGGACAGGGGGAGGGGGGGGGGTGATGGAGGTGGGGAAGGGGCTGACAGTGGGAAAGTGTAGTGGGATGTGATGCGATGGTGGAGGGAGAGGTGAGCCAAGGAGAATATGGGATCATAGGGCATAGGGTAGATATAACTGGATCATAGGGCATAGGGTAGATATAACTGGATCATAGGGCATAGGGTAAATATAACTGGATATTATTACTAAGACAGGAGGACTGAAATAACTTTGTCACACAAAAATGAGAACTGTCTGAGTCGTCTGTTACTTCTAGTGCTGACAGCTAGGTCTACATTCTGTGCTTTTCGTCAAATCTTATTGTTTGAGTTCTATCTACAATGTCCTCTCATTCCCCACCCACTGTGTGTCTTTCTTCCTGACGTTGCATGTATAGATAATATCGTCATTTGTGAGTCCAAAAGGCAAATTGCCTCTCTTGTTTACTTTCCATTCACGTATGTGTCAGATTACCAGATCTCCCGAATTCTGGTAACACTTTTCTCCCAGTTGGGAAGAGCAACAACAACAACAACAACAACAAAAACAACAACAACAAAGTGGGTGGGGTGGTTATTACGCTTGTTGTCATTTGCGCCTCCTGCTCTTCTGTTCCTTGTTTACACTGTCGGCGCGGCACATTTTCGCGGCCCTGCGCTCTAATGCTGCATTAAGCAGGGTAATAGCACTCCCACAGGGGCGACAAAGAAGGCTATTCTGAGCGACGAAACAGGATTACCTACAGATATCACCCGTCTGCCGGCAACGGCCAGGGCAACGGGTCACAATCAATATAAACCAGGGAGCAGCCCAATTCAGGGGAAAGATGCTTTTTAGAAGTTTTCATTAAAAAGATAAATGGGGCATGCTTTTTTAAAACTGGGTTACCCTGGTCAGCGCGCTGTGGCGTCATCAGACTGTGTGGTGATGGAGTCGTTAGGGGGCTGTCTTTGCGCTGTGGCGTCATCAGATTGTGTGGTGATGGAGTCGTTAGAAGGCTGTCTTTGCGCTGTGGCGTCATCCGACTGTGTGGTGATGGAGTCGTTAGGGGGCTGTCTTTGCGCTGTGGCGTCATCAGATTGTGTGGTGATGGAGTCGTTAGAAGGCTGTCTTTGCGCTGTGGCGTCATCAGATTGTGTGGTGATGGAGTCGTTAGGGGGCTGTCTTTGCGATGTGGCGTCATCAGATTGTGTGGTGATGGAGTCGTTAGGGGGCTGTCTTTGCGCTGTGGCGTCATCAGATTGTGTGGTGATGGAGTCGTTAGGGGGCTGTCTTTGCGCTGTGGCGTCATCAGATTGTGTGGTGATGGAGTCGTTAGGGGCTGTCTTTGCGCTGTGGCGTCATCAGATTGTGTGGTGATGGAGTCGTTAGGGGCTGTCTTTGCGCTGTGGCGTCATCAGATTGTGTGGTGATGGAGTCGTTAGGGGGCTGTCTTTGCTGTCCGACAGCCCAGGCTTTGGGAAGCTTGCTTGATTTCACTTCTTAGTTTCCTGAGGTGGCGTCCTGTCTTCTGATGTCACCGGCCCTCCAGGAGATTGCACCGGGTTGAAGAAGATTTCTTGTGTATATTTGATCTTCAAATGATGCTTGGTTTGGATCATATGTACGCGCGCGCGCGCGCGCGAGTGTCTGTGTGTGTGTGTGTGTGTGTGTGTGTGTGTGTGTGTGTGTCTGTGTGTGTGGTGAGAGAGACAGGTGGAGAGAGAAGGGGGAAGAGAGGGGGGAGTGGGAGACAGAGACAGGGAGAGAGAGACAGAGAGAGACACATAGAGAGACAGAGAAAGAGAAAAGGGACACACACACACACACACACACACACACACACACACACACACACACACACACACACACACACACACACACACACACACAGAGAGAGAGAGAGAGAGAGAGAGAGAGAGAGAGAGAGAGAGAGAGAGAGAGAGAGAGAGAGAGAGAGAGAGAGAGAGAGAGAGAGAACAGCTGGGGGATTGGGATAGGAAAAACATAATAGGTCTATAAAACTTTGCTTTAATCATCTTCTCTCTCTA
>CM031596.1:105968661-105976161 GCA_018398815.1 Conus ventricosus
CTGGCTAAAAATGTGACATGAAGATGCCAGGAATGATGCCACCAGACCCACGGACACCTCACGCCGATCACCGTGCATGTGCCGTGGATTCAGCCCTGGTCAGACAACTCGCTGTGCACGGCGGGTCGTGCTGGGACGTGGGGAGTTGGTTTACAACTCTATGATTGTTATTGTTCTCTTCTTTTCTCTTTTTCATTTGTGTCCAGTGGATGGATTGGATTCTTGCTTAGCGAGGTGGCACAGGTGTTGCGAGGAGGGTGGTGAATGGTGTCTTATCTTTGTTTTTCTATTCGGCTCAAATGGATGAATTAGACTCACTCTGAATACAACAGCAACAATAAAAAGAAACAAGAACATGTTTGGTTTCAAAACGGAGTGACTGAGGGCGAAAAATGAAGCAAAATTTGGAAAGAGAGGGGGTTAGTTACGGCCAAGATCACAGACAAACAGAGTACAGGACTAGACACAATGCATTTCGACCTCTTGGGTCTTCTTCAGGTGAAACCAAGTCACATTTAGGACAGCGACAACAACATGGAACCACTTAGCTGCGCTTCTCCTGTTCCGTCTCCAAATTAGAAAAATTTGTACACCACACCAAACCTAAACAAACGAATGCAATTATAACCAAACCAATCCAAACCATACCACACCAATCCAAACCATACCAAACCAATCCAAACCATACCACACCAATCCAAACCATACCACACCAATCCAAACCATACCACACCAATCCAAACCATACCAAACCAATCCAAACCATACCACACCAATCCAAACCATACCAAACTAAACAACACCAAATCAAGCAAACCAAAGGACCCCGAATCAAACCAAGACCAAACAATGCCAAATCAATCCAAACCAAACCAAACCTGACCAACCCACATCAAAGCAAAGCGAACGGAATCACGCCAAACATGCCAAATCAATCCAAACCAAACCAAACCTGACCAACCCACACCAAAGCAAAGCGAACGGAATCACGCCAAACAATGCCAAATCAATCCAAACCAAACCAAACCTGATCAACCCACACCAAACCAAAGCGAACGGAATCACACCAAACCAAACCAATCAATCCAGACCCAAGCTTTGTTGTTGTCGGGACTGAACGGAATCAAACCAAACCAAACAAACCAATCAATCCAGACCCAAGCTTTGTTGTTGTCGGGACTGATCAGCAGCTTCGGTGAGAAGATCGATGATGTAGGGAGGGAAGAAGGGGATGGGGATGAGAATGGAGGTGGAAGAAACGTTGGTAGCAACGGTGTCAGGACAACAATTGGCTGCAAAAGCCAGGTAACACGATATAGAAAAAAAAATACAGCTTAGATCCATCGCAACAGTAATGGCGGGGGGGGGGGGGGGGGGGGGATACGGGGGAGAAGATGAGGGATTGGGTGGCAGCGGGAGGCTGAGAGGTGAGGAGTGAAGATGGGGGTGGAGGGGGAGAGGGGCAGGACGTGAGGGTAAGGTGGGGGGTGGGGGTGGAGTCGGTACACGGACCTTGAAAAGGTTTATTACCCACATGTGCGGGCGTCTGAACGGCCGTAGAATCGATCCCCCGACGTCCAGGTTCCGCTGATGGGATGGGAGAGGGCGGCGTGCACACAACTTTATTTGGTCTGCGGGAAGGCGAACGGAGCCAGAATGCCGTTGGTCCGGTCATAAACCAAGCGCTTCTTCCGACCTCCGTGGGGATGGAGGCTGGAAAGGGGGTATGCTATATGGGTAGGACGGTGCCAGGCTGGAAGCGCTCGCGCTTGCTGCGTGGGTCGGTCGCTGGTGGGGTCGTTTGAAAGACAGATAAAGATCATCGCCATTATCATCATTATCGTCGTCGTCGTCATCGTCGTCGTAATAATCATCCATTCAAAAACTCCGCTGCCGCTATTTTATGAGTCGCGAATAAACAATCATCATCACAGCCTTGCACGTCATATTGGGACGCGTGATTAGACAAGAAATAAAATAAATAGATAGATGAACAAATAATAATGACAACAATAATAATAATAATGATAATAATAATGATGATGATGATAATAATGGTAATAGTAATGATAATAATAACGCTAGAAAATGAAAATAGATAAAATAGCTGGATGAAAAAAAATAAGTTGTTGTTGTTGTTGTTGAAAGAGGGCGGTGGAAGGAGACACGCCCATGTTAACGCAAACTCACACAGACAGCAAGGCAGTGGTGGGATGTGAGAACATCTTTAGGAGAGAAAAAAAAGGTCAGTTCTAAATTCATTCAAGAAGAGACTTGATGTTCGACACTGAAGGAGGGGTGGTGTGTTTTGTGGGAAAACCCCATGACATCAGCGATATACTGGGTCAGCGGCCGTTGGTCTCTGTACATCGTGTACATACACACACACACGCACGCACGCACGCACGCACACACACACACACACACTCACTCTCTCTCTCTCTCTCTCTCTCTCTTCCAGCACAGCACACATAGGAAAGCATGTCACAATACAGAGGGACTGAAGTGAGGAAGAGATAACTGTGAGCTGTTGATGTCACGACTCAACTAAATAGAAAAAAATAACCCGGCACATATCATTTCTCAAAACGGCGCTAGTAAATAAAGTTTATACCACAGTATGACTTACATGTACACACACATATATATATATATATATATATATACAACAAACTAATAAATTCCAAGGATAAGTACCGCGCACCGTTCCAGCAACTTACAGAGCAGCTTGGTGTTGCAATGACTGCAAGAAATATTGAATTATAAACAAAGCTTGCTCTTATGTCTTAGATTGACGAAATAGGGGGAAATAAGCATTCATATCTGCAGTGGTAGATGATTCTGCCTAACTAACAGTATGTGCTTGAGTGGGTGAATGGAGAATAATAAAATAAATTCTTCTAAAAATGAGCCTTCAGCAAGCTTATAGTCTCCAAGGGGGAGACATCCTCCAATAGGGAGGGAAACTCACTAACATATAACACCTGGTCATATACCGATATTTCGAAACCTTGTTGTTTCTCCTCAGTGACCGCGGAAAGTGGTAATTTGACTCCTCTGCCTTTTCAGTTTTAAGAAGAATGCAATCCCAGAAAAGGCTGGTGTGCAATACCGTAGTATATTTGTTGAGTTTTCAAAAAACCAACCAAAGGTGCCACCTAAGAAGCAAAAGAAAATCATGAAAGAGCAAAACAAGCTACATTTTCTTGTGAAAAGTAAAAAATATAAAAAGATATCGGTATATGACCAGGAGTTATATGTTAGTCAATTTCCCTCCCTATTGGAGGATGTCTCCCCCTTGGAGACTATAAGCTTGCTGAAGGCTCATTTTTAGAAGCATTTATTTTATTTTTCTCCATTCACCCACTCAAGCACATACTGTTAGTTAGGCAGAATCATCTACCACTGCAGATATGAATGCTTATTTCCCCCTATTTCGTCAATCTAAGACATAAGAGCAAGCTTTGTTTATATATATATATATATATATATATATATATATATATATATATATATATTATATATATATATGTATATACTCTAAGACTATTCAAGCTTGCAAATATTTGTCGTAACTCTACGCTCTGGAAACCCAAACAACGACCAACTTCGTGTTCCATTTAAGACAAAAATCAGTACCGCAGAACTCAACACAATACCCGCAGAACAACCTTCCAACATGGTGAGCAAATCTGAGGAAACTGAAATGAAGAAAGGCGTGGATCATGGAAGAAACTAGGCGGATTATACCAGATAAAAATCATTCTGCTATTCAGCCCCCTATCCCACTCCTCATGCTCGTTGAGCAGCAGAGCGCATCGTCGTCTTCGTTATCAAAAGAATATCAGAAGCTATTCCATGATAGTATCTCAGGCACAAACAAGAAGAGGACATCAGAAATGACGTCACCACCAGAGCAGGGCCGCTGTTTCATGATATCAAGTACCTCGGGCACAAACATGGAGTGGAAATCAGAACTGAGATCATCACCAAAGCACGGTGTAAAGGGCCTTAGAATTTTAAACTTTTGTTGTGATGATTAGTGAAGGTGGCAGTGGTGGAGTATGTGATATTGTGGAGTTCCAGTCTTTGTTGTGATGATTAGTGAAGGTGGCAGTGGTGGAGTATGTGATATTGTGGAGTTCCAGTCTGGCCTGATGCTGTCCTACGTTTCCTTTTCATTGTCTTTTACCGGTAGTACCCGGGCCTGAAAGATGCAGACACCTACCATCTGAAAGATGCAGACACCGACCATCTGCAAGATGCAGACACCTACCATCTGAAAGATGCAGACACCTACCATCTGAAAGATGCAGACACCTACCATCTGAAAGATGCAGACACCAACCATCTGCAAGATGCAGACACCTACCATCTGAGAGATGCAGACACCTACCATCTGAAAGATGCAGACACCTACCATCTGAAAGATGCAGACACCTACCATCTGCAAGATGCAGACACCTACCATCTGAGAGATGCAGACACCTACCATCTGAGAGATGCAGACACCTACCATCTGAAAGATGCAGACACCTACCATCTGAAAGATGCAGACACCTACCATCTGAAAGATGCAGACACCTACCATCTGAAAGATGCAGACACCTACCATCTGCAAGATGCAGACACCTACCATCTGAGAGATGCAGACACCTACCATCTGAAAGATGCAGACACCTACCATCTGAAAGATGCAGACACCTACCATCTGAAAGATGCAGACACCTACCATCTGAAATTTCAGCAACAAAGATCAAAGACGCTTCCAGTAAGCTCGCATGTTCATTCATATTATAGGATTCGAACCCACAACCTCCCACCCCGCAGCCTGCAACCCTGACCATTGCACCACTGCAGCTGGAGTCTTATCCTTTCCCCATGTGTATGCATTCACAAATGTTTGATTGATGATGTTTGATTTTTGAAATGTTCTCGAAGTTTTGTTTTAAAACCGTACTGCCAAAAAAATATGAGCTATGAACTCCGTTAACAAGCAGTTGCTTTTTCACTGGATTCGTGAGTTCGCGAACTGTTCCAAGCTAAAACCATTTCAGTTTCACTTGTTTTGTATGTGTGTTTTAAAGAATATGAATTTCCGCTTTCAGTCCATAGATCTTTTACTGTTTCTGTGTTTTGCAACATTTTGGTTCCCGTTTATTGTCGGTGGTATTACGATAGAAAACTTTGGGGCCCTGAAAACAGTAGTCCAGACATTTTCATTTTTCATGCTTTGTTGCTTTAGACGTTAACGTTTTCATCTTTCATGCATTTCTTAATGGCCTTAATGCACTCCCCCCCCCCCCCCCTTCCCTCCTTAAGTCCAAATCTTTGCCAAGTCATTACTATGAAGACAGTTCAGTTGTTGGCCTGCGCTTGTTTTTCCCCCCACTATTAGATTGTTCGTCTATGTATTTGTCTGACTTTATTCAAGTTTAAAAGGCTGTGCCAGTCTTGAATAAAAGTTACTCTGTGTTAGGTTTCCTTATGGGAGCAAAACATACCCCACTTGTTTACTGTTTACCCATTATATGTAAGATTTAAAAAAACAACAACCTAGATTTGACTTTTGAATTCTTGGTCTCGGAAAAGTACCATTTTCATGCAAAACATGGTAGCCATAATACACAGTTTCATCAAGATAAATTTTATTAAAAGAAGAGCATCTATGTTCATAATGTCATGTGCTTGCATATGTTCATTATAAAACGTAGATGCTGCCCCTGGTTCCTCAGTCTTCAGAACAGTTTTGTTACGGTAGTCAGAACAGGCTTTTGACATACGCTTATTTTGATAGTAACTGGAGTGCCTCCCCATAATTAAAACAAGTTGTTCAGGAAAAAAAAACATAAAGTATTTTTGAAAAGGTAATAGAAAAAGAGATTAGAGAAAGTATTCAAGATCTTTAAGCCATGTTGAAAGATTATTTTTGTTTAAAGCTGGAAAAACCTAAGCCTTCTCTATTTGTCTCTTCAATTTGTTTCCCTTTCCAGATCAATGTGAAGACTGCAAATCATTATTGAAACTGTCTCCCTTGATTTGGCAAAAGTATTCACAAATGAATTGTCTATAGCAACACTGATATTTGAAACATGCTGTTCTTTCTGAAGCTGATGTTGGTAGCTCAACCCAAATATGGACTACTGATACCGTATCTGAATAGGACTTGCTATGAAGCTCTTCAAACTGATCTAAGTACACAGTAAATCATGTATAATTTCAATTAACGGGAACAAAATAAGTTAAAATAGTATTGTCCTTCTCTAGTAGCACGTGAATCATCGTTCATGGGGGAAAAAAACCCTAGACGAACTGCTTAGATTATATTAACGGTCGTTGCAAAAGAAAAAAAAGTCACATTCAGTCATCCGTGTACCACCAGCAAACTGTGCTATTTCATGTTCGTTGCCATTGATCTTTACACCTGCTCTCTCTATCCATTTTTCCGAACAGTTCTGCGGAGAACAAGAACAGACAGAGAGACTCAGGATCGCCTTGTCGGCATCCTCTATCTACTTTAATCCAAACTGCTCACTGCCGTTCTTGACAGTAATTATTATTATTATTATTATTTTTTGTTTGTTTTTATTGAGAAAAGACACTAAATAAACAGTGTTAGTCCAAATCAAGACACTTTTGACACTTTCCTCTTAGAACTGCCATTCATAGTGTCAAAAAGATGTCTGGAAAAAAGTACGTAGCCTTTCAGTCAGCCTGCCGAAGGATAGTATTTCAAGAGAAATGAATAAGATCGAGGACACGCCATTTTCTCCGTGTGTCTGTTTCTCAAAACTCCCGTTTTGTCTTCTTTTACGGGTTGAACTATGGCCTGGATATTTGTAAGTCTGTTAACAATACACGGTGATCCAATGATGTTCAGCTTTGACATGTTCCTTCTTCCCCCTCATCATCTCCTCCAATGGTCGACTGGGCTGTAAACAATATGAAATCCAATTGTGTTCAAAGTATTGGACAGAGAGATGGATCTCCACTCCTCTCCTGTAACAACCTCCTTTGATTTAGCCCATCATTGCGCCGCGTTTGTTGTTTGTCCACAGCATCTGAAACCTTTCTTGAGAGAGAGAGAGAGAGAGAGAGAGAGAGAGAGAGAGAGAGAAGAGAGAGAGAGAGAGAGAGAGAAGACAGACAGACAGACAGACAGACAGACAGAGACAGAGAGAAAGAGAGAGAGAGATTCAGATTAGGAGAGAGAGAGAGAGAGAGAGAGAGAGAGAGAGAGAGAGAGAGAGAGAGAGAGAGAGAGAGAGAGAGAGAGAGAGAGGGAGGGAGGGAGGGAGCATTTGGCCCAGTAATAGAGTTTGACTGAATCTTGGGTGAAATATTGAGAGGTTTTTTCTGGTCATAAACATCTCTCTTTTTTTAATTAATAAGAGCCTGGTGATTTTATAACACAATATGATTTTATAATACAATATTATCCTTTCCATGACTGTGTTTGATATATGTCAATAATCCATGCGAGCATTTTAAAAAAATCAG
>CM031596.1:105981161-105986161 GCA_018398815.1 Conus ventricosus
GCACAGCCTGGCAAATGGCGCCGTAACTCTGCTGGACAGTGTCCATCTATCGATTAGCACGACGAACGGCGCTCATGGAGGGAAACCGCTATTGTGGTCAGCAGCTAACTACCCCTCAGAGAAGACTCCGTCCAGATTTCATTATGCATGTCCAGCAGGATTTTCCCTTTTGTGGTGGGCAGCCAGCCACTACTACCCCTCGGAGAAGATTTGATCAAGACATGGCGATGGTGTCCAGCAAAGTCTTGCCAAAGCCTTTGTCGGCGTGCTCGTAAGGAAAGATTCAGGCTGTAATGTAGGGGAGGGAACTGTTCGTGAATGAGGAACCGGTTCGAGGGTCCTGAATTGAGTTATTTGTGGGTCTGGAAGTCACCCTGAACCGCCTATATGGGAGATTAATGGTGAGGGGTAAGGACAGGGAGGACAGGAACCAATGATGCACACGAAGCCAGGACGCGCAAACCGTGCATACAAAAACTAAAATGGAATGGATGGTAAGGGGGGATTGAACACCACTTTACACTGACTCTGGCAAGAGGGATGAGTGGGTGGGATGGTTGCCCACTAAACTAGATTGACACTAGAGAGTGGGGTGAGTGGCTAGGATGACTGTCTACTAAACTAGATTGACACTAGAGAGTGGGGTTGGTGGGTGGGGTGACTGTCTACCAAACTAGATTGACTCTACAGAGTGGGGTGAGTAAGTGGGGTGGGTGTCTACCAAACTAAAGTGACACTACAGAGTGGGATGAATGGGTGGTGTGGCTGAAGAAAAAGAAACACCCGAAGGTGCTGGGAGGACCCAGAGAAGCACTGCCTTCACCTGCCCTTAGAGCAGTCCTGTACCACCCCTGGAGGCCTGCGCTGTGTTGACGATGGGTACAGGCACGCGCAGGACACTCCATTAAGATATCAAGGGACATAACTGCTCCTGAACAGAGGTAAATTAGACTACAGGATGCAGCTCATAACAGCCTCAAAGTAGCATCCCCCATGGGTGTACCAGCCCGTATTTCATGACTGCAGAGCCCACCGGCGAAAAACACCACCCCCCAGCTGCCGAGCACACCCCACAGACCCAACCACCCCTGCCCACGGACAGATGAAGACAGTGCCACTCCAGACACAGCCAAGCTTTCGCCATACGGTCTTATGTGCCCTCAAGAGAGAATCCAAAGTTGTAGTCTTTCCCACTGTCAACAGGACTTTCCCTGTGGTCAGTGGGTCTTTCCTCACCGCCACTGGACCTTTCTCCAGGGTCAGCCTAGTTAAGGCAAAGAAGAAAAAGAAACACCCGAAGGTGCTGGGGAGGACCCAGAGAAGCACTGCCTTCACCTGCCCTTAGAGCAGTCCTGTACCACCCCTGGAGGCCTGCGCTGTGTTGACGATGGGTACAGGCACGCGCAGGACACTCCATTAAGATATCAAGGGACATAACTGCTCCTGAACAGAGGTAAATTAGACTACAGGATGCAGCTCATAACAGCCTCAAAGTAGCATCCCCCATGGGTGTACCAGCCCGTATTTCATGACTGCAGAGCCCACCGGCGAAAAACACCACCCCCCAGCTGCCGAGCACACCCCACAGACCCAACCACCCCTGCCCACGGACAGATGAAGACAGTGCCACTCCAGACACAGCCAAGCTTTCGCCATACGGTCTTATGTGCCCTCAAGAGAGAATCCAAAGTTGTAGTCTTTCCCACTGTCAACAGGACTTTCCCTGTGGTCAGTGGGTCTTTCCTCACCGCCACTGGACCTTTCTCCAGGGTCAGCCTAGTTAAGGCAAAGAAGAAAAAGAAACACCCGAAGGTGCTGGGGAGGACCCAGAGAAGCACTGCCTTCACCTGCCCTTAGAGCAGTCCTGTACCACCCCTGGAGGCCTGCGCTGTGTTGACGATGGGTACAGGCACGCGCAGGACACTCCATTAAGATATCAAGGGACATAACTGCTCCTGAACAGAGGTAAATTAGACTACAGGATGCAGCTCATAACAGCCTCAAAGTAGCATCCCCCTACACTACAGAGTGGGATGAATGGGTGGTGTGGCTGTCTATTAAACTAGACTGACATTGTAGAGTGGGGTGAGTGGGTGGGGTGACTGTCACTGAAACTAGATTGACATCTGTAGAGTGGGGTGAGTGGGTGGGGTGACTGTCAATGAAACTAGATTGACTTTTGTAGAGTGGGGTGAGAGGTTGGGCTGACTGTCTACCAAACCAAACTAACAACCGGGGGAGCGGAGACGGTGGGTGTGACAACGGCCTGACACAGCGATCTGACGCTGGGGATGGGGTTGACAGCTGGCGTTGACTGTCTTATCAGACTAGACTGACAACCTGGATACTGGGATGGGTGGCTGGGTTGTCTGCCCACTAAACTAAACTAACAACCTTGTGAGTAAAATTGGAAGACAAATGACGCTAACTGAGAAGTCAAAATCTTGGTCAGCTCATACAAGGAACTCTTTAATAGTCTGGTTTTTCTCTAAGGATGAGGGAACTAAGTCCCTACACTCCCAATCACCCATCCCTCAACCATTTCCCAGATTAGGGAACTAAGTCCCTACACTCCCAATCACCCATCCCTCAACCATTTCCCAGATTAGGGAACTAAGTCCCTACACTCCCAATCACCCATCCCTCAACCATTTCCCAGATTAGGGAACTAAGTCCCTACACTCCCAATCACCCATCCCTCAACCATTTCCCAGATTAGGGAACTAAGTCCCTACACTCCCAATCACCCATCCCTCAACCATTTCCCAGATTTAGTTGATGCACAGCAGAATCGTCTTTCTCCTTTAGCTGTTTTCTCTTTGGAGTCTGCTCACCCCCATATTGATCATCCTGACTTCTCCAATATAGCTCCAAACCATGGCTCATCCTGACTTCTCCAATATAGCTCCAAACCATGGCTCATCCTGACTTCTCCAATATAGCTCCAAACCATGGCTCATCCTGACTTCTCCAATATAGCTCCAAACCATGGCTCATCCTGACTTCTCCAATATAGCTCCAAACCATGGCTCATCCTGACTTCTCCAATATAGCTCCAAACCATGGCTCATCCTGACTTCTCCAATATAGCTCCAAACCATGGCTCATCCTGACTTCTCCAATATAGCTCCAAACCATGGCTCATCCTGACTTCTCCAATATAGCTCCAAACCATGGCTCATCCTGACTTCTCCAATATAGCTCCAAACCATGGCTCATCCTGACTTCTCCAATATAGCTCCAAACCATGGCTCATCCTGACTTCTCCAATATAGCTCCAAACCATGGCTCATCCTGACTTCTCCAATATAGCTCCAAACCATGGCTCATCCTGACTTCTCCAATATAGCTCCAAACCATGGCTCATCCTGACTTCTCCAATATAGCTCCAAACCATTGATCATCCTGACTTCTCCAATATAGCTCCAAACCATGGCTCATTCTCGTCACAGCTTCAGCACTGTTAGTCAATAGGGAACAGTTCATATCCGATCAACATTAGGCACCTCACCAGCGGAGACGCGGCGCTGCTGCTAAAGTCAGTTTGGCGGTGTTTTGAGGGGCCTGTTCTGATCCAACCTATTCAGTAAACCCCTGCTCAGCATCTCAATGACGATGATGATTGTTTAAAGAGACGTCAGTGTGGACGAACATCACAGCACTGCCGCAGACCACTGTGCCGTGTACCGCCGCAAGTGTCCATCTCAAGAGACGTCAGTGTGGACGAACATCCCTCACGGGAGGGCCCTACCACACCCCTCCAATGACGGTCTTCACGAACGTGTGGACTGCGCAGTCTTTGACAGCATCACCACATCAAGATCTTCTGACCCAGCATCACCACATCAACAGGATCTTCTGACCCAGCATCACCACATCAACAGGATCTTCTGACCCAGCATCACCACATCAACAGGATCTTCTGACCCAGCATCACCACATCAACAGGATCTTCTGACCCAGCATCACCACATCAACAGGATCTTCTGACCCAGCATCACCACATCAACAGGATCTTCTGACCCAGCATCACCACATCAACAGGATCTTCTGACCCAGCATCACCACATCAACAGGATCTTCTGACCCAGCATCACCACATCAACAGGATCTTCTGACCCAGCATCACCACATCAACAGGATCTTCTGACCCAGCATCACCACATCAACAGGATCTTCTGACCCAGCATCACCACATCAACAGGATCTTCTGACCCAGCATCACCACATCAACAGGATCTTCTGACCCAGCATCACCACATCAACAGGATCTTCTGACCCAGCATCACCACATCAACAGGATCTTCTGACCCAGCATCACCACATCAACAGGATCTTCTGACCCAGCATCACCACATCAACAGGATCTTCTGACCCAGCATCACCACATCAACAGGATCTTCTGACCCAGCATCACCACATCAACAGGATCTTCTGACCCAGCATCACCACATCAACAGGATCTTCTGACCCAGCATCACCACATCAACAGGATCTTCTGACCCAGCATCACCACATCAACAGGATCTTCTTGACCATGATCAGGAAAATACTGATGACAGATGATTTGAGCAAGATTTGATGATTTCGTAGCGTAGACGATCAGCCGCGCAGACACAACTCTTTTTTGTAGTTTTTCTTGGATTTTTTTTTCTATTCCCTAAAATCTTCATTGCAAAGAGTCACTGGGAAGGGCAAGGGGTCACCGCCTTTCCGATAACCTTTACTCTGTTCTGTTGTTTCCAGATTTACCTCCATCACCATCCCTCTCTCTCTCTCTCTCTCTCTCTCTCTCTCTCTCTCTCTCTCTCTCTCTCTCTCTCTCTCTCTCTCTCTCTCTCTCTCTCGTGGGATCTGCTTGGCAGCCAGCTAGTCACCCTTTTTTTTTTTTCCAGCAGCAGCAAAAACATTGCCTTTTTCAGTGAGATATCATCTGACAAGCCTCTTGTGGCACTGCCGTCAACAACCCTAAAACTCCTGCTAAACGCGGTTCAGCAAGG
>CM031596.1:105996161-106001161 GCA_018398815.1 Conus ventricosus
CCCCCAAAACAAAACCGCGCCCCCTCTGCCATCGGCCGTTTTCAATTACTTCCCTTGGTCGAAAACCTTCGGATCAATGAAGCTGCCGGGGCTTGAGCTCTCGCCACGTCGGATTTGGTGGTCTGCTGTCAGTCAACGTGGGAGTGCTATTAACCGTTTCCTGTCTGAGGAGAGCCAACTGTTGCTGGTACTTTTTCGTGCGTGTTAACCCTTTAACTTCTTGACAGCTGAATTTTCTCCTGAAGATAAACCGTGCCGGGCTGGTTTGTTTGCTTTCTTTCTTACTGACATTCTATTGATTTTTTTTCTTCGGTCTTTCTTTTTAATTATATTCCATGCAAAAATACAAATCAGGTACACCGGAAATCATTATTCAATCCTTGTTTTATTAGAGTTGTCAAACTTGATGGAAATAACATCGCGTCTTTTGCAATAAAAGTACACAGATGTTTTTGCTTACTTTTTCGTTCTTTTGAAGGCTGAAGCTACGAATTTCCTCACACAGATCTGGTATCATGCAACTATAAAATCCCTCTCGTTGACACATTTTCTTGCATGGCTTTCATAGACAAAGCTGACAGTGCTTTTGAATATTTCTTTTTTTTTCATTTGCGTAATTATCATCGTTTTGACACCAGTTCTATCTTTGAAATTGAAACATAATCATCTTCGTTGTTCAAAGATAACTTGAACATGAAGTGGCAATGATATTGGGTCATTTGTTAAAGATTAAAAGGTTAAAGTCCCATAGCACAATGGCCACATAGGGATGAACTGTTAGAGCGTCCACCATGTCCACGGCGTGGCATAAGGGAAAGCGGAGACTACCCCTCCCCTTCCATCGCATTTACCTCCCCTGAACTGTTTTAGGGACCTGTTTACTGGTGGATAAATACAGAGGTTTTCAAACCTAAAAATCCGAGCTTATCAGTGGGTTCGAACTCACGATCCGAAAGACAAACAATTTAACCATTTGTCTGCAGGTACTCTTATTTGTCAAACGCGTGAGGGAAAGAACTTTTCGTGATGTGTAGAAAAACTGACATCACAGCTATTTCCGTCGTAAGATGAAAAAAAGAAAAACGCTGCTACGCAGTAAGAACCCCTAATTTATCACAATGCTAACATCTTTTCTAGGGTGCTGGGCATCTTTAAACAAACCTTACATTACCAGCCTACAATGCTTTAGCGATCCTGTATGCCACCACCATCCTGGTAGTCTCTTTGAAGATCTTCCTTTCACGAAAACACCCAGGGTCTTAACACGTGTCTGGCATTATGCGAAGAGCTGCAGCAGGCCTCTTGGGAAGAGTGAAAGGAACCACCAGAGGGCAGCAGCAGCAGCATCCAAACGCATCAAAGAAACAGCGTGGGGGCAGGAGCTCCGAATGTTGTGGAGTGGGAGGTTGTGAAAGGAAGTGGGAGGAAGACTTGCTTGTAGTGCCACTTTGGGTGCGCTCTCCCTCCCTCCCTCCTTCCCTCCCTCTGTCTCTGTCTCTCTCTCTCTCTCTCTCTCTCTCTCTCTCTTCTCTCTCTCTCTCTCGCTCTCTCTCTCTCTCTCTCTCTCTCTCTCTCTCTCTCTCTCTCTCTCTCTCTCTCTCTCTCTCATATGATCTGCTAGAAATTTGTCAATACGCCTGTATAGAGCGTTTAAACTGCGTCCTGTTGTGTTTTGAATGCATAGGGAACATACATGATTGATAATGTACTTGTGCGGTTTTGTTAGATCTCATTATTTTTGTTTATATATACTCCATTAGGAGCAATGGCCTATATAGGAATGAATTTTCCCTATCCGTATCCGTTCTTCTACCCCCACCACCAACCCCGCCCTGCTCGTGTGTGTGTGTGTGTGTGTGTGTGTGTGTGTGTGTGTGTGTGTGTGTGTGTGTGTGTGTGTGTGTGTGTGTGTGGTTTCCAAACTGAAACATTTTTCAATTTTAAATATTCGTTATTTTTCATGGCATAATTGAATATTGATTCACTATTTTTAAATGATCAAAAACAGAAAAATTTCTGTAGAAGTCTCTTTAAAAAGAAACGTGTCAAGCTGAAATGTCTAAACCCAGTATATTTCCACTGAAGATAGAAAACTCCTAGTATACACAATTTCGAACCAACGGCCGCGTATGAGTTGTAAACAACTGAGTTTTGGGCTTTAATTTATTTCAAACACACACACACACACACACACACACACACACACACACACACACACACACACACACACACACACACACACAGTGCAGTACCATCTGTAAATTATGAATATGACTTTTCTATATTCATTATCTTTTAATTCTCATACACCCTAAATTAAGTTATGTCTACATATCCATAAGAACAAAATATCTGTGCAAATCATCTTAAAGGCAGAAATAATCGGGATCACTATATCCCACACCCTGTGCATATATGGACACAGAGCACTGTCGATTATCTAAAATGCATAACATTTTTTATGTCAGAAGATTACACACATTCAGAAACGTTAAGTTTTGTTCTGTGTTCTTCTGTCTATGAATATTTCATTTGACTTTGTTTGAAAGCTTTGTTTCATATTCTCCTCCGAGTTCTTTCCTCATAAAAATGGTTTATTTAGTTTTAAGTTTTATTTCGTGTTGTTCTTCTCTTTCATTAATATTTCATTCGATTTCATGTTTCTCTCTCTCTCTCTCTCTCTCTCTCTCTCTCTCTCTCTCTCTCTCTCTCTCTCTCCGCCAACTGAGAAGTGCATATGTAAAAGACCCTTCTCATATCATTCAGGGCAGTAGGGGCACATTCAACATTTACACGCACAGAGGCTCCTACAAACACTCAGGGCAGTTTCCACTAGCAATCACATAGGGCAATTTCGCAACTGCGGTGTATAGCCTTGCAAGTTCTGGAGTGCATGCAGCTCCAAACAATGGCGTCCTATTTACCGCATGCCAGCACAATCGACAACGATTGTCCATCTCCATTCGACCACAAGGGAAATCCTAGACGCAATTCGCCCAAACCACTTCTCTTGCGTAAATCTCGTGTGAGCTTTCTCTCCTTGTCCAGGTTTTGGAGGGCGGAGGGTGCAGAGGGAGACGGAAAGAAGAGGGGGTGAGGGGGGTTGAAGGGAGGCGACTGGAAGGGGCTTTTGGGGGTGAAAAGAGGTACTCACTTGAGGCATAGGAAACAGATGAAAACAGGGGAAAAGTGGGGGGAAATTTTTGTTCTCAAGGGCACGAGGGGAGGAGGGGGGGGGGGGGTAAGGGGAAGGGAGATAATATTATTCAAAATGATCCCGCCTACGTTTTTTCCTTCCCCTCTTGTTTTTTTTAAAAGTGATTTTCTCAGTTGTGTAACTTAATATGAGAGCAGAATGAATGTGATGTGTCGTATGATGTAGTGTGGTGTGGTGTGGTATGCAGCCTTGTATCACATCGAATAATGTCGTTTGGCATCATATCCTGCTGTAGGTCTGTCATGCCCCATCGCATCACACTACATAACAATCCTGTCCTGTTGTGCTATATCATTATCATCACATCACAACCTGCCATTTTGAATCATGCTAAATGATATGATTTTGCACTGCATGGTGTGAGATCGTATCATATTGCATCATTTGACGTCACATCACGTCGCACATAAATGATACCGTACATCCTATATCATACGGTGCCATATTATATCATACAACATATATTGCATCTCATCGCATGATTTTCCGTGGTACTCTTCCATGTCACGCTAAACGTTGCTCTTCTGTGTTTCTATGTTGTACCATGTTCTGCAGGCTAGGCTGTTCACTATTGTATTACACTTGTATCTGAATTATTCTTTGTGAAATTCACTATTGCTTTTTTCATATTCTGAGCAAGAGGCATCGCTGTAAATTCATTACCTTTTTGCGTTTTATACAAGCATATTTTTCAGTATCAGTGGATTGATCTTGACTGGCAGACAGAGACAGCGACTCTCTCTCTGTCTGTCTGTCTCTCTCTCTCTCTGTTCTCTCTCTCTCTCTCTCTCTCTCTCTCTCTCTCTCTCTTTATCTCTCTGTGTCACACACACACACACACACACACACACACCACACACACACACACACACACACACACACACACACTGTACTCTTGAAAGAAAAATATTTGAAAAAAGAGAGGGCGCGCGGGCCTCTCTCTCTCTCTCTCTCTCTCTCTCTCCTCTCTCTCTCTCTCTCTCTCTCTCTCTCTCTCTCTCTGTGTGTTGTGTGTGTGTGTGTGTGTGTGTGTGTGTGTGTGTGTGTGTGTGTGCGCGCATGCGTGTGTGTGTGGTGTGTGTGTGTGTGTGTGTGTGTGTGTGTGTGTGTGTGTTGTGTGTGTGTGAGAGAGAGAGAGGCGATAGACAAACAGATAGACAGACAGGCAGACGGAGAAATAGACAGCATGTATGTGCATGCGAAAGAGTGAGTGAGAGAGAGGAGAGAGAGAGAGAGAGAGAGAGAGAAGAGAGAGAGAGAGAGAGAGAGAGAGAGAGAGAGAGAGCGAGGGGAGAGGGGGGCACAGAGAGAGAGAGAGAGAGAGAGAGAGAGAGAGAGAGAGAGAGAGAGAGAGCGAGAGGGGAGGGGGGGCAACAGAGAGAGAGAGGAGAGAGAGAGAGAGAGAGAGAGGGAGAGAGAGGAGATAGAGAGAGACCCACCCAGCTGCACAAAGACCGACGCCCGCTAGCCCAGTTTATCGCTGATCTCATGGGGCTTTGCAGTCAACAGACTCAGCGTCTCGCCCCGTGTCAAAGAGATCGTCTCCCTCGGGAGGCTCTACGGATGTTATTTGTATTCACATTGCTCTCCTATTACACAAGTGATGCGTATCATCTCGCCCTTATTAGTTTGCGTGTATGTGCCCATGCACGCGTGTTCTCTCTCTCCTCTCTCCTCTCTCTCTCTCTCTCTCTCTCTCTCTCTCATTCCTTTTTTTTAGTATAGAGTAGCTGATGAAGATGAGACAGTAGGCAATTGGGTTTCTAAACCAGCTGCACTGTGG
>CM031596.1:106008407-106010907 GCA_018398815.1 Conus ventricosus
TTTAATATACGTGATCCAAGGAAATAATAAGATTAAAAAGTTAATAATAAAGGACAATTAGTTAGCCAGTTAACCATACCTATGGTTATTACGGTTTGCTCACTAAAGAGCAATGAGTAACTTTGACATTACCTCAAACTTAACAATGCAAATCTGAAAACAATGTTGACCTTCAAACCTGAAGAAGAAGAAGTAGGTTACTATTTTGATGGAGAGCTAGCTAAAATGTTAGGCTTACAACTGCTAATCGACCCATTCATAGTTTTAGAGTTACGTCAAACAAAACTACTTATGAGGGAGAAAATCCGCTCGATCTTGCATTACATTCATTACTCTATGTTCATTTGGATGAGCTGAGCACTGATGAAAACTTATATGATGGAAGGCCCTCAACTGTTTTAAGAGCTCTTCCGTCAGGGAAAGCTGCATATTGCGATTATGAAATTATACAATTCCCTAATTTACAGTTTAAAAGATTAGTTTGCGGGAGGGTCGGATCATTTAATATAAAAATTGCAGACAAAACAGGGAAAGTCGTGAAATGTGATAACCTGCACATTGTTTTGGAAATAAAATAATAAGTTGTACTAAAAAATGTCGCGTGGGCCAGAAGAATCAGGAGTTACATTAGCGCCTGTGAGATGTATAACTTTAGAATTAAAAGACCTTGCAGACGTTGCGGACTTTGAACAGAATGGTGAGATAGGCGCTTTGTATGGTTTTGAGTACACTAAAGATGGTGATTATAAACGCAAAGAGGTTGGCGACAGCAAAACGTTTCCTAAACTAGAGCAACTGCGCAATGTAGAAGCAAATAATGCTGGCCAGTATGAATATAAAATAGTTCGAAAACCTGACAGCAAATGGCACTTAGAACCATATTTAGAATGGGACATAAAATTTGAATTCATAAGCCCATTTACATTTTTTAGCCGTCAAAAAAGTTTCAGAAAAGCACTCAACTCTGGCCCTTTACATATAAGTCTTATCCCAGAGGACAATAGTCGGAAAGAGATTGAAATAACGCCGTGTGAGAAAAAACAGTACATCCTCCACAGAAAAGAAACGGTTTTAAAGGAAGCTTCTACAAAATTACAGTTCTTTCCGCACAGGAAATTAGGAGACACGTTCACAATAATATTTGAAATTTCTGTCTTTAAAGATGTGGAGAGGGATGGGGTTGTGGGCGTTAGTGACGTCCTTATAAAAGGAATTAATATTAGCTGGCAAAACTTAGACGTTAAACGTCTTAAAGTTACCGTCGTCGTTCTTAACAACGGTGAGGATATTAAGGTCATAAAAACAAGCAACAAAATCAGTGTTGACTTAAATAGAAACAATCTTACAGAACTGAATTGGATTAACCTTACACATTTAGGCCTCATAGGGTTTTATTATACTGAACAAGTTTTGACAGAGAGTATGATAAATATAATAACAGGATTAAATTAAATTAAATTCTGTTATAAAAACTATGGAGCAGTTAAACTTTATGCCAAAAGAACCTCATTGTTCATTGATTTGTGGGCGGACTGGCTGTGGAAAAACAATATTTGTCCTAGACCTATTACAAACAGTTTATCGCTATAATTTTGATTATATTGTAATTTTCTGTCCAACGCTTAAATGGAACAAAACATATCATGATAGAAGGTTTATATGGACAGATGATGACGTATTTTTAGTTGATCCTAGCAATAAACTGAGTGAGTGTTTAGAACTCTTTTATAGAATGTTTGAAGGAACACAGACTCTATTTATTATAGATGACTGTTCGGCAGAAAGAGACATAGTTAAAAAAAGAAACACTTTATCAAAACTAGCCTTTAGTGGAAGACATGCTGGGATAAGCGTATGGATTTTATGTCAAACATATAACTCAGTTTTAAAAGACTTTAGAAGACAGTTAAAGACTGTAGTTTTATTTCACATGAAAGAAAGAACCTCATTTGATTAACGTATGCTTGAAAATGATGTTATTGAAAATGATCAGGAAAAACATAGGATTAAACAAAAATTAAAATCTAAAAAGTTTAGTAAATTAGTATTGAAAACGGATAATCCTACACAGTATGCATGTTTGTAGGTTTACTTGTCAGAGAACAGTAAAATGCCTATCCTAACTCACCCCGGAGCGGGTGAGGGCGGGGTGAGTTAGGATTGGCATTTTACTGTTCTCTAGCACTTAAAAAATTGTTTTAGGCATTTTAAATATACTGATCTATATATATATATGTCGCTCCCACTGTGGTTGAGCACTATTTTTAAAATAACGCTGATCCTCAGTACTATTCTCTCTCTCTCTCTCTCTCTCTCTCTCTCTCTCTCTCTCTCTCTCTCTCTATATATATATATATATATATATATATATATATATAATATATATATATATATATATATATACCTAGACATAACACTTGATCTCATCAACTACATATATAAACCATACAAGAAGCCCAATGACACACCTATCTATGTAAACATCAAAAGCAACCACCCA
>CM031596.1:106018407-106020907 GCA_018398815.1 Conus ventricosus
CGCTCCATCTTGAGGGCACCACCACGTCTGTCTGATGACAGTCCCTATATATGAACGTGCCGATACTGGTGATCCCGACAGAACCAAACCAAGCCATAGACGTAAAGAGGTGATCGGAACGAGATCATCACAAGAGCTGGGCACAGAATTTGAGATTCTTTCATGCCGATTGATGAGGATCTTCTTCTTCCTCGTTCGCCATCCCATTAGATGAGCAGCCCGGTGTCCTCGATGAAGGCTGCCGTCCGTTGCAGTTCCTCCAGGGTGCCGTACAGCTTGGCTTCCACTGCTGTCGGTGTTGGCCAGTACTTTCTTCTGGATGCTGCATACGTCGTACATACTTGAAGGATGTGGTCAGTTGTCATTGGTCCCTCACCACAAGGGCACTCTCCACTCTGTCCAATGCCAAATTTTGTGTGCATATGGTGGAGCAGGCGATTGTGTCCAGTCCTCAGGCGGAAGATCTTGACCTGTTCCCGTCGTCCCAGCAAATGGTATGTGTCTTCTGGGTTGTATTTGGGATGCAGGAGGCGCCATTTTATTCCTTGTTGTGCCTTGATGATTGTCCTAATTTCATCGTATGACACCAGGTTGTTGGCCTGTTCCTTCTGTGCACCGCCTTTTGCCAGAATGTCCGCTTTTTCATTGCCTCTGATGCCACAGTGTGCTGGTACCCATTGTATCACCACTTTCTTCACTCTGGCATTCAGGGCAACAAGGGCTGAAGTGAGATGGTTCTGTTCTTTGCAGCGGGAGTTCTTGAGGGCTTGGAGCACGGAGAGAGCGTCAGAGAAGACCACCACCTGCCCTGTTGTTCTTTTGGAATTCTGCAAGACTGTTGTGGCTGCCTCACAGAGGGCTTCTCGCTCAGTTCGGAAGTTGGTGGAGTATTTTCCTGTTGGAATTGCAATTTCTTCATCTCCGTCTTTGTATCGGAGGAAGATTCCAGCTCCACCATCCCTCGTTGCCTCTGTGGCGGAGCCATCTGTGAAGGCATTGGTCCAGTCTTCCTGGGATACTGGTTGCAGATGTACTCCATGGCCAGAGCCTTCCTTTGGGTGTCTGACTGTATTCCTCTCTTCTCCACCCCGGGAATGCTGGTGACGACTGTTGGGAACACCTGCCTCTTCCAAGATGGGTGGGTGACATTTGCCGGGATAGGCTTTGCTTCATGTTCCATCAAGACTGGGGTTTGTCTTTCAAGGCGTCTTGACTGGTGGATGAAGCTGCCTCTTTTCAACCGGGTCTTGGTGGGTCTGCTCATTCTGTTGTTCATTGGATGGTTTTCAAGGCGTTTGAATTTTGCTGCCTGGATGAGGATCTTTGTGTCCCTTCTGTCCTCCAATGACTGAAGCCCAGTGGTCTCCTCCATCTTCAGAATTGGGTGGATCTTATGGCGCCAATTATGACACGCTGAGCTTGGTTCTGTATCTTATTGAGATGGTCGAGGTTAGACTTTGCAGCTGATGCCCATGCTGACGTCCCGTACTCAACTACAGATCGGACTCTCCCTGTATAGAGTCTCTTCAGGATACGTTCGTCAGCCCCCCAGTCCGTCCCCGCAAGTTTCCTCATGATCGCCAGTCTCAACTTGGCCTTGCTACAGCATCTGGTGATCTGCTGTTTCCAAGTGAGCCTGCGGTCAAAGGTCACTCCCAGGTAGGTAGGTGTGGGTTCCTCTGCAAGCCTTTGGTTGTTCAGTGTCAGCTTCGCCTCTTGCTTCTTGCTGGATAGGCTGAAGACTGTGTAGGTTGTTTTGCTTGAGTTGACAGAGACAAGCCATTCCTTGGTCCAGTCGCTGATCTTGTTGAGCGCAGTCAGGAGGCGTACCTGTGCTGTGGTGGTGTACTCTTCAGAGCACCAAACCACCAGATCATCTGCGTAGATCGCTCCTCTAACCCCTTTTGGCAGTTCTCTGACGATGTCATCTATGAAAATGAGGAACAGCGTTGGCGAAAGGACTCCTCCTTGTGGTACTCCCTGTCTCAGCACCTTCTTCTTGCTTTTCTGGCCCTGAATCTTGACTCGGGCTTGGCGGTTGTGTAGGTACTGGCTGATCCAGGTGTACATCCTCCCAGACACACCACATCGCCGTAGTTTGAGCCTAAGTCCGTCCTTCCAGACTTTTTTTTAACATTTTTATTTTCTTTTATTGTTATTACAGGATCTGAAATATACAACAACATCAATATTCAGAAATTAGGTATATGGCAAGCTAGATATAAATACATAGACAAGTAAGTATATACACAAACAAAAAGAAAGATATAGCCTTCAGCATATCATCATTTATCTATCTAAAGCATGGTTTCTTGCTGTTTGGGTCTGTACCTATTGAAGATGATGCTACGGAATCCCATTCAGGTCTTAGACTGCATCACAGGGTTATGCTCTAAGCTTACTTTCGTGATATATTCTGGCTTCAGCCAGGCCCGAGAGATACAGACATTGCCGGTGTTGGTCAGAAAAAAAGCAACACTCTCCAAGACGCATCCATCAA
>CM031596.1:106036667-106061667 GCA_018398815.1 Conus ventricosus
CCATATAGCACTCTCTAACCAAGCAACTTTACCCATTATCGACTTTAAAAGGCTTTCGATTCGGTAGATAGAAACCAACTCTGGTCAATCTTAAAGAAAAAAGGTGTAAAGGGTAAGATGTACAATGCACTTAAAAGCATATACACAGATGTCAAAGCTAGGGTTTAAAGTGGGGGGGGGGGGGGGGGGGGATTTAACTGACACTTTTATGTGTCCTCGGGGTCTGAAGCAAGGAGAAATATGCAGTCCGGTTTTATTTTCACTATTCATCAATGAGCTAGCTGAAGAAATAATTCAATACAGTAAACACGGTATTCCCTTATTACCAGACTTCATAGAGATACTAATTATGCTTTTTGCTGACGATGTAGCACTCGTAGCATCTACCGTCATTGGTCTCCAGCAGCAACTAAATGTTTTGTGTAGCACAGCGAAAAAACTCGATTTGATCGTAAATTTAGAAAAATCAAAAGTTATTGTGTTTAGAAATGGGGGGTATATCGCCTCAAGGGAAAGATGGTTCTACGACTGTAGGCAACTAGAAATTGTTAATCAGTATAAATATTTAGGTGTTACCTTTTCCACGGGTCTTTCTTTTTCCCATTGCCTTGAGGATTTAGCATCCAAGGCAAAATGTCAAGTCATCAATATTATCTGTGGAAGTTTCAAAGTCTTTCCCCGAAATTATTCTTTAAACTTTTCGACTGTCAAGTCCAGTCAATGCTTAGCTATGGTGCCGAAGTATGGGGTTTGACTGCAAACAACTCAATGATTGAAAAAGTACATTTGTTTGCACTCAAGAGATTCTTAAATGTTTCCATAAAAACACCCAGCGCCTTAGTCTATGGAGAAACTGGTCGGTATCCACTCTATATAAACAATTATACTAAAGTTTATACTAAATGTATCAAGTATTGGATGCGTGTCGTTAATATGCCGGATAATCGCCTTCCTAAGAAAGCTTACAACACGTTATATGATTTGCATCATCGAGGCAAGAACAACTGGGTTTCATCAGTTTGCTCTACGTTAAATCGCTATGGCTTTGGGTATGTATGGGAAAACCAGAACGTTTACAATGTCAAAGGTTTTCTCTTAGAATTTAGAAATCGGTTGATTGATTGTCATCTTCAAGAATGGTACACCCGAATGGATGTAAGTGATCGCTTTTCCTTCTATTCTTCCTTTAAGCAATTCAGACAAATACCGATGTATCTGTTTACGGTAAGTAATTTGAACAATCGTAAAAACCTCATAAGATTCAGGTTAGGCGTATCTTGTTTAGATACTCACAAACTGCGGCATTCGAGTGTTCCCCGAGAGGCACTCTGCTGTCCTTTTTGTTCAAGTCAGTTGGGATCTGAATATCACTTTTTTATTGTATGCCCTAAATATAAGGATGTTGGAGAGCATTTCATACCCACTAAATATTATGCAAGAGCGTCGGCTTTCAAGATGTCATTATTACTTGCCAATGATAAAATGGCTAAAGATGTTGCTGCTTTCATAACTAAAGCTTTTGAAATCAGATGCAAAAAAAAACGAATGGGACGTAAAGTTCATATATTTTTTTAATGTATAATTCGGGGTACATTTTCCCTTTAAAAGCAAAGAGCTTGTATGTGTGAGTGTACGCGTGCGGGTGTGTGTGTGTCATGTGTTTTTGTGTGTGTGTGTATTTGTGGTGTGTGTGTGTGTGTGTGTATGTGTGTGGTGTGTGTGTGTTGTGTTGTGTGTGTGTGTGTTTGCTGACTCTGTGTGTGTTGTGGTGTGTGTGTGTGTTGTGTGTGTGTGTGTGGTTGTGTGATGAAAATTTCCCGGCCTTTCCAAAGGGGGGGAAAAAGTTTTACAAAACAAACGTTTTTATGAAATTTTTTCCACCCCCACCCCCCAAAAAAGGGCCAAGTTTTTCAATGGGGTTTTCAATTTTGGGTTTCCCCCTTTTTTTTTACGTTAAATTTCCCGGCCCAAATTGGGGGTTTTTTCTTTTTTTTTTTTTTTTTTTTTTTTTTTTTTTTTTTTTTTTTTTTTTTTTTTTTTTTTTTTTTTTTTTTTTTTTTTTTTTTTTTTTTTTTTTTTTTTTTTTTTTTTTTTTTTTGGGTATTTTTTTATGGGAAAAAAATTTTTTCCCCAAGGGTTGGTTTTTTTTGTTTTAAAAATGGTTGTTGGGGTTGTTTTGGTGGAAAAATGGTTTTACGGTTTTTCCTTCAAAAAATTCCTTCCTTTAAGAATTTGAAAATGTTTGAAACTTTTTAGGAAAGTATTTTGCATTGTAAAAACCATAATTTTGGGGTTGGCGTTTCCCTTGGCCCAAAATGCGGCCCTTCAAGGTTTTGGGGTTGGTTTTTTGGGTGGTTTTTTGTTTTTTTTATTTTTTTCCCCCCAAAATGGGTTGGGGAATTTTTTAAAAGGGAAGGGGAATCGGTTTCGGTTTTTTTCCCAAAAAAAGGCAGTTGGCGGCTTTCTCCCCCTTTTAAAATTAGATGCAAAAAAAAAAAATTTAAAAAACCCCCTTTAATTTTTTTTAATTAATAAGGGGGCCCACCCTTTTAAAGAAAGGGGGGTTGTAGTGGGTGTAGGGCGGGGGGGGGGGTGGGGGTGGTGGGTTTTTGGTGTTTTGGGTTTGATTGTGGTGGGTGGGTTTGGGGTTGTTGTGGTTATCCTGACCTTTGTTTTTAAGTTGTTTTTGTGTGTTTGTAATTTGGTGTGTTTGTTTACAAATGGTTTGGTTTTTTAAAAGGTTTGTTAAACCCCGGGGGTTTTTTGAAAATTAAACCCTGTGTTTTTTAAAGGGTTTTGGGTTTCCCGTTGTTTGTAAATTAAAGGTTTTTGGGGTAAAAATGTTGTTTTTAAAGGGGGGATTTTTTTTAAGGGGGGGGTTTTTTTTTAAATTTGTTTTGAATAGGTGTGTTTTTGGGTTGTGTGTCAAGTGTGTTTGTTTGGTGTGTTTGTTTTTGAAGGTTTTTTTTAAATTTTAACTGTGTTTGTAATTTTAAAGTTGGTGTTTTTTTTAAGTTTTTTTGTTGTTCAAAAGGGGGGTTTTAAAACCGGCGGGTGCTGGAAACTTGGGTTGGGGGTTTTTTGGGGGTTTTTTTTTTCAAAATTTTGGGCAAGGGAAAAAAATTTTTTGTTTTTTGGTGAAAACGCCCCCCAGGGGAAGGGAGGAATTTCCCCTGTTTTGGACGCAAAATTAAATTCACCCCTTGAATTTTCCCGGAATTCCATCATTCCCGGGACCCCGGAAGGGGGAATGGAAAGGGGACCTTTAAGGAAGGGAGGGGAGGTGGGGTAAATGGGAAAATTACGGGGGGTTTGGAAAAAAAGGGCGTCCCCCCGAAGTGGGGGAAAAAAAAAAGGGGTTTAAAATTTTTTGCAATCCTCCGGAATTAGGTTTTAACCTTTGAAAAAAGTGGGGGGTTTTTAAAAAGGGGGTTTTATGGGGGGTTTTTGACCCAAAAAGGGGAAAAGGGGATTAAAGCTTTGGAAAAGCGGGTTTTTGGGGAAAAGGGGTGGGAAATAAAGGGTGTGGGGTTTAAAAAAGTGTGGATTTAAGGGGAAAAAAGTTTTTTGACGGGTGAAAAAAAAAACCAAAAGGGGGTTTGAAAAAAGGGGGTAAAGGGGGGGTAAAACGGGTTTGGTTAAAAGGGGTTTTGGTAAAATTTTTGGGGAAAAACTTTTAAAAACCAAAGGGGAAGGCTAAATGGGAAAATAACTTTTTTAAATTTGCCCCTTTTTTTTTTTTGGGGAAAGGGAAAAGGGGTTTTTTTTAAAAAACCCCCCAGGGGGTAGGGGGGGAAAAGGGAAAATGGCCCCAAGTTCCAAACCCGGGAAAGCACATGGGGTTTCCCCCCCCCCCCCAAATTAACAACGGAAATTACGGAATTTTTGTTTTTTTTGAATTTCTTTTTTGTTTTTTTAAAAAGGGGGCTTCCCCTTTTTTAAAAGGGTTTGTTAGGAACGGAGCAAAAAGGGGGGGGGCGTGCCTTTTCCCTCGTGCGGAGCTGGTAAAGGGGCCCAAAAAGGAGGGGGGGTTTTTGAACGGGAAAAAAAGGGGTTTTGGGAAAGAAAGGGGCTTTTTGGGTTTTTAGTGGGTTTGCCCCAATTTGAAAACGGGTTTAAATATGTGGGGGTTTTTTAAAACTAACCCTTTTTGTGGGGGGCCGGGTAAAAAGGGAAAACAAAAAGGGGGAAAAAAAGGGGGGGGTTTTTAAAGGGGGGGCCCTTTTTTCCCCGGGGAATTCTTTTCAGGGGGTCCCCCTTTTGGCCCCCAAAGGGGGAAAAAATTGAACAACGCAAAAAGGGGGTTAAAAAAAATAAAATTTTTATTCCTTTTCCCGTTTTTTCTCTTTAACAATTATTTTGAGTAGTTTTGGGCAAAATTTAAAAAAGGGGTAAAAGGGGAAACACTTTTCGTTTTTCCCCCCCAAATTTTCAATTTTTATTTTTTTAACTGTTTGGGTTTTTTAATAATTTTTTGTTTTTTTTCTGTTTTTTTTTTGTTTTTTTGGGTTGGGTTTAGAAGGCAAAAATTAAATGTTGAAAAGGTTTTTCCCTTTGGGGGAAAATGGAAATGGTTGTTTTAAAGGGGATTTTTTTTTCTAGATTTGGAAATTTGAAAAGGGGCCAACCCCAAGTTGGCCTACTTATAAAGATTAAACAGAAAATATTGGGAGAACTGGGGGCCCCTGGCTTTAAAAAAAACGAAGATAAAAGGGGATTTTTTCCCCTTTTAAAAAAACCCGTTTTTGATTTTTTTTTAGGTTCCCCAATTTTGCCGTTATTTTTTTCCCCGGCTGGGGGTTATAAAAAAGGGTAAAAAAAGGGGGGGGGGGGCCATTCTTTTTAACCTTGATTTTAATTTGGGTTAAAAAAACCCAAAATTAAAACCTTTTTTCTGGAAATTTTTTTTTTTGGGAAAGATAAACTTTAACTTTGATAAATTAAAGATTTTTTTTTTAAATTTTTTTTTTGTTTTAGAAGAAATTTGGGTTTGAAAAAAATTTTGGTTAGGGAACACGTGTTTTCTTGGTTAAAAATTTAGTTTATACTTTAAAAAAACCACTTTTAAAAATGTGTTTAAAAAATAGGCCCTTACAAATTATAGTTTTAAAAACCCTTGAAAAAAAAAAAAACCCCCGCAGAAGAAAGGGGTTTTTTTTTTTTGTTTAGAAGGGGTTTTTGGGAAAGGAGGGGAAAAGGGGCGGGGTTAAGGAAGCCACTTTGTTTTCCCGGAAAAAGGGAAGGGTAATTTAACCCCCTTTTAAAATTTTGGGGGTTTTGGAAAATTGAATCCACACTTGGGAAAAAATTAACAAAAAAGGTTTTTATAGTTTTCTTTTCCCCCTTTAAAAAAAGGAAATTTTTACAAAAAATTTTAATTGACACAGTTTTTTTTTTTAGTGTTTTTTAAAAAAAGTTGAAAAACAAGCATTTTTTAAAAAAAAAAACCCAAAAAATTGAAAAAAATTTTTTTAAAATGTTGAAAATTTCAAGAGGGGAAAGGACTGAGAAGTAAGAAAGTTTAAAGGAAAAAAAATTTTAACCGGGAAAAAAGGGGGGGTTTGAGGATTAGGGGGAATACTAAAATTTTTTGGTTTTTTTAAAATTTCTTCAATAATAAAAAAATTAGAAGGAGGTTTTATGTTAAAAAAGGGGAAAAAAATTTCTTAAAAAAAATAAAAAAAACAAAGGTGGATTTAGAATTTTCTTGTCGGGGTCTTCAAAATTTTTAAAAATCCCCGGAAAAAATTGGTTAAATTTAAAACGAATTTTTAAAGGGTTTTTTTAAAAAATTTTACGATAAAAAATTTCCATTTTTAAAACCTTAAAGGGAAATTTTTTTGAGGGGGCCATTAAAAAACAGAGGAAAAAAAAAATTTTTTTGGTAACTTTTAATTTTTTAAATTTTGTTTAAACACCGGAATAGGGTACTTTCGGTTTAAAAACCAAGGGTTTAAAACGGGTCCCCAATTTTGTCCCCCAAAGAAAAAGGGAAATTTAGGGAACCAAAAGGGAAAAAATTTTAGCCCTTAAAACAAAAGGATTAAACCTTTTAAAAAAAAATGGGACTTCTTTTTAAAAAAAGGGTTTTTAAGTTTTACGAAGGGCCCCGGTTTTAGGGAAACGGGGTTTTATGAATAAATTTTAGCAATTCGGTTTTCCCAATTCCAAACCCATAACTCCTTTTTTATTTATTTTAAGAACCCTTCTTTAAGGGGCGGGGTTTCGGGTGGTATTTGCCCCCCCCTTTCCCCCCCCCCCCAACCCCCCCCCCCCCCCCCCCCCCCCCTTTTAACCCCCCCTTGGGGCGTGGGGCAGGCGGGGGGGAACCCCAGTTTCCCCTACATTCTTTTTGGTGTGTAGAAAGTCTTCCCATTATGTTGAGAGATAATAGTTTTAAAAAAAAAAGGAAACCCAAAAAACCCCCAAATTCCCCGAACAGAAATTCAAAATTTACGGGACGTTGTGGGAAATTATGTTTGAAAGGGACAAAGTGTCTTTTGAGGGTTTTGAAACCAGTTGTTTGGTTTGGGGGGAAAATCAAGTTTGTTATTTAAAAAAAATAAAAAAAAAAAAAAAAAGGGCTCTATGGTTCGGCGGGAGGAAAACCTCGCCGATTTGTACATGCAATTTTTTACTTTTCCCAGGGAACCCCACAAAAATTCCCCAAAATTATTTTGTATCTTTTTTTCCAAGTGATTTTGCTGATTTTCAAAAATAAACATAAAAGGGTTTTTGGTTAAAGATACAGATTACTCTACTAGGCTGGGTGACTTTTTTTAAAGGCTTTAATCTTGCCCAAAAACAAATTTCCCCACTGGATTCTACTTCCAAACCCTTTCCCAAATGATGTAATAATGCGTTTAAAAATTCATTTCTTTCGGTTTTGGGGGATAAAAATTGAGACTGTTAAACATAAAAAAACTGGGGAAAAAAACATGGGGACTTGGGGGTGCAAGAAAAAAAGAATATATACTTGATTAGAATTGCATGGAGTAGAAAAAAAAGGGAATATCGTTCCCAAGTGAAAAAGTTTTTATTTTGGAAATTTTGCCCAAGAAGACATCTTTCGGGGAAAAAAAAAATGGCTGTGTTTTTTTTTGTTAAAAGGCCAATTACCCAAAAAAAACCCAAAAAATTAGGGGTGACGTATTTGGGGCAATAAAAAATTTGGGGCCAAGGGATTTCCCTTGCTTTTCCGGAAAAATGGTTTCTAAAAAATTGTTTTTTATTATGAAAATTTTAAAGATAAAAAAAAAAAACCCAAAAAAAAAAAAATTGTTTTTTCTAATAAAAGGGCGGTTCATAAAACCCCTTATTCCACAATTGGATCCTTTTATGAAAAAAAGTTAGCACGTTTTTGGGCCCCCGGAGGTTAAATTAACAAGTAAAATTTTCCCTTTAAACTTTATTTGTATATGGATTTTTAAAAGGGGGATTTAAACGATTTATTGGGAAAAACCCGCGGAAACAATGAAAAATTAAAAGAATGAAACAAGATCTAAAATGGGGAAACTTGTCTTTTTCAGTAAAGCGAGGGGCAGTGTTTTTATGATGCCTTTCTGTGGGACACAAAAAACCTGCTTTCGCAGTGGAATAAAAACTTGAAGGCATTTGGGGAATGAATATCTCAAAAAAAAAGGTACAAAAAAAAAAAACGAAAAAATTTAAATTTGGTTCAAGAAAAAGTTTCATTATTTTGGGGTAAAAATATTGTTTTTGCCCAAACCCGAGAAATGAACTAAAAGGGGCATTGTCCATTTTGTAATATCGAAAAAGGGAAAAAATTGGCTTTCTATTTTGGTTATGTAAACACCCCGGCATATTTTTACAAAAATTTTAAAGCAACAATAAAGGGGAAATTGGTCGGGGGCATGGGGGGGGGCTTTTTTACATTTGTTGTTAAAATTTAGTTTTTTTGGGGATTCAAAAAATTTTAGGGGTGAAAAGGCCTTTTGACTTCATATTACTTTTTAGAAAAAAATTTTAACAAAAAAAATCAACGGAAAAAAAACCCTTTTAAATTGTAAAAAAAATTTTCAACATTTTTAAAGAAAAGTGAAATTTTGAAAGAATTTTCGAAAAGCATGCCCGTTGGGGGCCCCACAGCCCCCTTTGCCTTTGATGTTAAAAAATTTTTCCCCAAATTGTAGAAAAAAAACCAAACCAAAAACAGAGTGTAGTGTATTAGGGGTTTAGGCCTACCCCAAGCAAATTACAAAAGTTGGTGGTTGATTTTTATTGTCCAGCGAAATTTTTCATTTGTCTTGAAGTTGTTTTCTGGCTTAAACCTTAAGGGAAAGTTGTAATTTTCCCACGGGTTTTAAAAAAGGGAAAGAATTAAAACCCTAAGAGGGAAAGTAAACCTAGTTTAATATTTAATCTTGGTTTTTAAAAAAAAACACAAAAAAAAATTTTTTTTCTACTTTGCCATTGCCCTTTTGAAAAAACAATGAGAAACGCGTGTTTTCCTTTGGATTTGGGGATAAAAAAAAAAGCTACTGAAAGCCCCACTTTGAAAAAAAAAGGGAAGAAAATCACCCGCAGGAAAAAAGGGGACCAGTGTTTAAGCCTCCCAAGTTTTGTTTAATTTTTTTAAAAAGCCCTTTGGGAGTATTTTGAAGGGTGCGGGAGTTTTTAACCCACGTTACCCAAATGACTTGTTCGTATTTTGGGTTTTTTAGACCCAGCGTTCTTGAGACTCGGGTTTTTGAGGGACAAAGAACTGTGCAAAAATGTTGAATGACGGATTCTCTTGACGTTGTCCCCAAAGGATTTTAAAAAAAGGCTTTTGATTTGTCCTGTGAAGCCCCCTCCCCACAGTTTCCCGATCAGTGGAGAAAATTTGTCGGAAACTTTAATAGGGGTTTATTTTTTCCCTTTAAAAAACCCGAACAAATGTTTTAAGAGCGGGGAAAACTCTTTCTCCTTGGAATTTTTGTTTTAATGGTACCCTTTTCGAAAATCTTGTTTTGGGAAATTCTGTTTAGGATTTTTGTCAATGGTTACCAGATGATTTTGGGTAGTCATTGTAAAAGCCGTTTTTTTTAAACGTAGGTTTATTTTGGGCAAAATGGTAAGAAAAAAAAAAAAAAAATCATTTCTTTGTTAGCAACTTTGGTGTGCAGAGGGGCCCTTTCGAAAAGATATAACTCAGTGCATACAAGAAAAATTTTACCCAAAAGGGGGAAAAACCGCGCATGTTTTTAAAAAGGAAAAGGAAAAAGTACATGTCAACGCAGGAAGATTGTTTTTTAAAAAAAATTGAAAATAGGTTGTTTAAAATTAAAAAAGCCAAAAAATTTATTTAAACCCCAAAATTTTTTGCATGAAAGTTTGTTTGTTGCTTTCTAGGGAATTTGATTTTTCTCCAGGTTTTGGCTTTTTTTTTTTCAAAACCCTTTGGTTTTTTGATCTGTGCAAAAATCCAACCTCGAAATTTTTTACGGGGTTTTATCAATTTTGCAGGCATGTACACTTGTGCTTTAAAAAAAAACTAGGCTTTCTTTTGGGGAAAATGAATTTTGCGTCGTCTTGGGTTCCCACTTTTCCCCTTATCTGTGGTTCTATTAAAATCTCAGTTTTGAAATTGATATGAACCATGCGCTAGGATTTTGCTATCTTTCATTACTTTTTTTTCCCTTCCAAAAAAAAAATTCCACTCTTCAAAACCCCAAAAACCCCCTTTCCCAGATTTTGTATCACAGACATTTTCAAATTTTGGTTTTTGGGTTGGTGGTAAACTTTTAAAAGTATGAAAAAAATTTCAAAAGTAGTGTCTATTAAACCTTTTCTTTTTTCCATTCGATATTTGTTTTTTTTTTTGGGTTGGATGCATGTGCTTAAAATTCCCGGGGAGTTTGCTTCATGGCATCTGGGTTGGTTTTGGGGAGTTCGGGTCTGGAGTGGCAAGGGTTGGGGGGGTTTTTAAAAAAAAGTGTTTTGGGTTTTTTAAAAACAAGGTATTCCCTTAAAAATGGTCGTTTGTTTTTTTGTTTTTTAAATAAAGGTTGTTTGATCAGAAACAAAAAAAATTTAAATTCGAAAGTCATGTTTGATTTTTAGGGAATTTGAGGGTTTAAATGATGTATGTCACTGAAAAGTGTTTGCCCCGGGTAAAATTTTGATTGTATTTTGGAGAATGTTTGTTTCAATGATGTTTTGATCATTAAAAGGTTTTACTTTGTGAATTTTAGTTTAAATTTTTTATTTGTTTCAAATAATGCTTTTTTCAGGGGAATATAATTTTTTTAAAATTGCGTTTGTTTTGTTTGTTTTAAGGAAGGGTTTAAAACATAAAAACAAAATGATTTTTAGGTTGTAGTTTGATAAAAAAGTGTAGTTTTTTCCCCTTTGTCTGCCAACCCCTTCCTTTCAGTTTGTATGTCTCGGGTCTCTCGGTTTCTCTCTCGCTCTCTCTCTCTTTCTCTCTTTTCGCTCTTTCCCCTTTCTCTTCTCTCCTCTTCTCTTCTTCTCTCTGTCCACCACACACACCCCACACCCACACCCCACACACACACACACACACACCCACACACCCCCAAAAAGGGGATATTTGCCCCCCTTGAAAATTTCTCTGTTGACTAAAAAAAAGAAGAAAGGGGCCCGTTATAGCCCCCTGAATGAAAACCCCTTACGTTTTCGGTTGACCGAGTCAGTCCCCCAACCCCCCCGAATCCGGGTGGCTCAAAAGGAAACGTACCCCACCCCGGTTTAACAAGACACCGGTGGATGAAGCCCGGGGACGGGAAAAAAAAAAGGGAAACCCATGGCTGGCGGGTGACCCGTCACGGGGGGGGTTTCTGTTTTAAAACCCGAGTGTGTCGTCTTTTGAGCCACAGGGATTGTGGGTGTTTTCTAAACGTGGGTTTTAAAACCCAAAAAAAAGGGGGGTTTGGTCTTTGGTGGTTTTAAACGGCCCCCAAATCTTTTTTTTTTTCCGTCAACAGAGGAATTTAAGGGTTTTTCCCAATTTATCACTTTGTGGTGGGGGTGTGTGTGGTGAGTGTGTGTGGGTGTGTGTGGTGTGTGTGTGGGGTGTGTGCAGAGAGAGAGAGAAAAGGGGGGGGGGAGAGAGGAGGAGAGGGGAGAGAAAAGGAGCCTGCGAGGGGGAAAGGGGGAGAGAGAGAGAGGGAGGAGCGAGGGGGAGGACGAGAGAAGGGGAAAAAACAAACTGAAAAGTAAAGGTTTTGGCGACAAAGGGGGGAAAACACTCCCTTTTTTTTTCATAAAACTACAACTTGAAAAGTCATTTTGTTTTTGTTTAAAGCACTTCTTGAAAAAAAAAATTTTAAACTGAAATTTTGTAAAGTAATTATATTCAATGATAAAGCATTTTTGAAAACAAATATTAAATTCAAATTTCCCCAATTCAAAAAGTTTTTCCTTTTTAAATGATAAAGCTTTCTTTTGGAAAAAAAAACCCTTCTTCAAACTCCCAATCTACTTTAAAAAAACGTTTTTTTAACACTTTTCAGTGACCCATACATCATTTGAACTTAAAATATTCTTACATCAAATTTTTGGACTTACAAATTTTTTTCTTTTTTGTTTTGTTTCAAGCATATTTATTAAAAAACTTTTCAAAAAAACGCCCTTTTTTTGGAAATTCCTTGTTCAAAAAAACCAAGCATCTTTTGGGAAATTTTGAAAAAAAACATTGCCAGCTCCAGACCCGAAAAACACCAAACCGGGGAAAAAAAAATTTTTTCCCCCCCAAAAAAAAAAAAAAAAAATTTGGGGGAAAAAAGAAAGGGTTTAAAAAAATTTTTTTTTTCAGTCCCTTTTTAAAAATTTTCCCCCAAAAACCCCAAAAAAAAAAAAAAATTTTTTTTTTTTGGGGAAAATTTTTTTTTTTTAAAAAAAAAAAAATAACAAAAAAAGGGGGGGGGCCCCCCAAAAAATTTTTTTAAAAAACCCAAAAAAGGGGGGGGAAAAAAAAACCAAAAATTTTTAAATTTAAAGGAAACCTTTTTTTTTTTTTTCCCCCCCCCCAAAAAAAACCCCAAAAAAAAAGGGGGTTTTTAAAAAAAAAATTTTTTAAAAAAAAAAAAACCGGGGAAAAAAACCGGGGAAAAAAAAAAATTTTTTTTAAACCTTTTTTTTTGGGGGGGAAAAATTTTTTTTTTTTTTTCCCCCTTTTTTCCTTTTTTCCCCCGGTTTTTTTTTTTTCCAAAAACCCAAATTAAAATTTTTTAAATTATTGTATTTCCTTTTTTTCCCCTTTTTTAAAAACCCCAAGGTTTTTTTTTTTTTTTTGGGTTTTTTTTTAAAACCCGGTTTAAAAAAAAACCCAAAAATTTCCCTTTTCCCAAAAAAATTCCCAAAAAAAAAAAAACCAAAAAAAAACCCCTAAGGGGGAAAAATTCCCTTTTTAAAAAATTTTCCCCCTTTTTAAAAAAAAAAAATTTTTTTTTAAAAAAAAAAATTTAAAAAAAGGGGTTTTTTTTGGGGGGGGGAAAAAAAACCCCCCCAAAAAAAAAAAAGGGGGTCAAAATTTTTCCCAAATTTTTCCCCCCTTTTTTTAAAAAAAGGGCGGGGCCCCCAAAAAAAAAAGGGGAAAAAAAAATTTTTTTTTTTCCCCCCCAAAAAAAAAAAAAATTTTGGGAAAAAAAATTTTTTTTTTGGGTTTTTTTTTTTGTTTTTTTCCCTTTTTTTCTTTTTTTTTTTTTTTTTTCCCCCTTTTTAATTTTTTTAAAAATTTTAAATTTAAAAATTTTTTTTTTAAATTTTTTTTTTTTAAAAAAATTTTTTTCCCTTTTTTTCCCTTTTTTTTTTTTTTTTCCCCCGGGGGAAAAAATTTTTTAAGTTTAAAAAACCCAAAAAAAAAATTTTTTTAAAAAAAAAAATTTTTTTTGGGGGGTTTTTAAAAAAAAAACTTTTTGGTTGGTTTTTTTAAAAAATTTTTTAAAAAAAAAAGGGGGGGAAAAATTTTTTCCCCCTTTTTTTTTCCCCCTTTTTTTTTTAAAAAAATTTTAAAAAATTTTTTTTTTGCTTTTTTTTTAATTTTTTTTTAAATTTAAAAAAAAAACCCCCCCCCCCAATTTTTTAACCCAAAAAAAATTTTTTTAAAAAAAAGTAAAAAAAAATTTTTTTTTTTTTTTTTTTTAAATTTTTTTAAAAATTCCCCCGGGGTTTTTCCCAAAAAAAAATTTTTTTTCCTTTTAAAAATAAAATTTTTTTTTTTTTTTCCCCTTTTTAAAAAAAATTTTTCCCCCAAAATATTTTTAAAATCCTTTTTTCCCCTTTTTTTTTTTTTTTTTGTTTCCCCCCTTTTTTTAAAAAAAAACCCCCTTTTTTTTTCCAAATGGAAAGCAGGTTTTTTGTTGTCAACCAAAAATTTTTTAAAAACCCCCCCCCGCTGAAAACAATTTTTTTTTAAATTTTTTTTTTGTTATTTTTTTTCCCCGGTTTTTAAAAATTTTTTTTCCCCCAAAAAAAAAAATTAAAAAATTTTCCTTTTTTTTTATTTTTTTTTTTTATTAATTTTAAATTTTTTTTTTTTTTTTTCCAAAAAAAAATTTTTTTTTTTTTTTTTTTTTTTTTTTTTTAAAAAATTTAAAAAATTTTTGGAAATTTTTAAAAAAAAATTTTTTGCCCCCTTTTTTTTTTTTTTTTTTAAAAAATTTTTTTTTAATTTTTTTTTTGGGGTTTTTTTTTGGTTTTTTTTCCGGGGGGTTTTTTTTTTTTAAAATTTTAATTTTTTTTAAAATTTTTTTTTTTAAAAATTTTTTTGGAAAAAAATTTTTTTGTTTAAATTTTTTTTTTTCCCCCAAAAAAAAAAAAAACCCCAAAAAAAAAACCCAAAAAACAAAAAAAAACCCCCCCCCCCCCCCCCCCCCCAAAAAAAAAAAAACCCCCCCCCCAAAAAAAAATTTTTTAAAAAAAAAAAAAAAAAAAAAAAAACCCAAAAAAAAAAAAAACCCAAAAAAAAACCCCCCCCCCCCCCCCCCCCAAAAAAAAAAAAAACCCCCCAAAAAAAAAAAAAAAATTTTTTTTTAAAAAAAAAAAAAAAAAAACCCAAAAAAAAAAAGGGAAAAAAAAAAACAAAAAAAAAAAAAAAAAAAAAAAAAAAAAAACAAAAAAAAAAAAAAAAACCCAAAAAAAAAAACCCAAAAAAAAAAAAAAAAAAAAAAAAAAAAAAAAAAAAAAAAAACCCCCCCGGCCCCCAAAAAAAAAAACCCCTGGGGTTTTTTTTTTAAAAAAAAAAATTTTGGGGGGTTTTGGTTTTTTAAAAAAATTTTTCCCTTTTTTTTAAAAAGGGGTTTTTTTTTAAAAAAAAAAAATTTTAAAAAGGGGGTTTTTTTTTTTGGGGTTTTTTAAAAAAAATTTGGAAAATTTTTTTTCTTTGGGGAAAATTTTTTTTTTTTTTTTTAAAAAAAAATTTTTTTTTTAAAAACCTTTTTTTAAACCCCAAAAAAAATTTTTTTAAAATTTTTTCTTTTTTGGGGGTTTTAAAATTTTTTTTTTTTTAAAAAATTTTTTTTCCCCTTTTTTAAAAACCCCCTTTTTAAAAAATTTTAAAAAAGGGGAAAAGGGGGTTTAAAAAAAACCCCTTTTTAAAAAAGGGCCCTTTTTTTTTTTAAAAGGGGTTTTTGGGGATTTTCCCAAAAAATTTTCCTTTTTTTTTAAAATTTTTTGGGGGAATTTAAATTTTTTTTTAAAAACCCCCAAAAAAACCCTTTTTTTTTTTTAAAAGGGGGTTTTAATTTTTTTTAACCCCTTTTTTTTTTTGGGTTTTTTTTTTAAAAATTTTTTTTTTAGGTTAAAAAACCCCAAAATTTTTAAAAATTTTTTTAAAAAAACCCCTTTTTTTTTTGGGGTTTTCCCTTTTAAGGGGCCCCCCCCCTTTTTTTTTAAATTTAACCTTTTCCCCCCAAAAAGCCTTTTTTTTTTTCCCCAAAAATTTAAATTTAAATTTTAAAAACCCCCTTTTTTTTTTTTTTTTTTTAAAAAAAAATTTTTTTTTTTTTTTTTAAAAATTTTTTTAAAAAAAAAAATTTTTTTAAATAAATTTTTTTCCTTTTTTCCTTTTTTTTCCCCCTCCCCTTTTTCCCCTTTTTTTTTTAAACCCTCAATTTTTTTTTTTAAAAGGAAAAAAATTTTTTTTTAAAAAAACCCAAAAAATTTGTTTTTTCCGGGAAAAAAGGAAAAATTTTTTTGGAAAAAAAACCCCCCAAAGGGGGGAAAAATTAAACCCCAAAAAAAATTCCCCTTTTTGGGGGGAAAAAAACTTTTCCCCTTTTTTTAATTTAAATTTTCCCCCCCTTCCAAAACTTTTTCTTAATTTAAAAATTTTTTTTTTTTGGGGTTTTTTTTTTTTTTAAAATTTAAAAATTTTTTTTTAAAAAAATTTTTAAAAACCCCAAAAAAATTTTTTTTCCAAATTTTTTCTTTAAAAAACAAAAACCCCAAAAAAAAAAAAAAATTTTTTTTTAAAATTTTTTTTTTTTTTAAAAAAAAAAAATTTAAAAAAGCCAAAAATTTTTTTTTTTTTTTTTTAAAAAAAAAAAAATAAATTTTTAAAGGGGGCCCCCCCCCAAAAACCCCCCTTTTTTCCCCCAAAAAAAAAAAAAAAATTTTTTTGGGGGGTTGTTCCCTTTAACTTTTTTAAAGGGGAAAAACCCCCCTTTTTTTTTTTTTTTTTTTTCCTTTTTTTTTTAAAAAAATTTTTTTAAAAATTTTTTTTTTGGGCCCAAAAAAAAACCCAAAATTAATTTCCCAATTAAAAAAAAAAAAAAAATTTAAAAAAAAAAAAACCCCCCCAAAAAATTTTTTGGGGAAAAAATTTTTCCCCCTTTTTTTTTTAAAAAAAAAAAAGGAAAAAAAAAAGGATTTTAAAAAAATTTTTTAAAAAAAAAAAAAAGGGAAAAAAAATTTTAAAAAAAGGGGGGGGGGGGGGGGGCTTTTGGGCCCCCCCCGGGGGGGGGGGTTTTGGGGAAAAAAAACCCCCGGGAAAAAAAAATTTTTTTTTTTTTTTTTTTTTTTTTTTTTGGGTTTTTTTTTTTTTAAAAATTTTTGGGGGGGGAAAAACCCCCAAAAACCCCCCCCCGGGGGGGGGGCCCCCCCCCCCCCAAAAAAAATTTTTTTTTTTCCCCCCCCGAAAAAGGGGAAAAATTTTTCCCCCTTTCCCCCCCAAACCCCTTTAAAAAACCCCCAAAAAAAAACCCCAAAATTTTTTTCCCCCCCTTTTTTTTTTTTAAAAAAAAAAAAGGGGGGGGGGGGGGGAAAAAACCCCCCCCTTTCCCTTTTTCCCCGTTTTTCCCCTTTTTGAAAAGGGGGGGAAAACCCCCAAAAAAAAAAAAAAACCCCCCCCTTTTTCCCTTTTTTTTGGTTTTTTTTTGGGGGCCCCCCCAAAAAAAGGGGGGGCCCCCCTTTTTGGTTTTTTCCAAACCCCTTTTTTTTCCCCCCCCGGGGGGGGTTTTTTTCCTTTTTGGGCCCCCAAAAAACCCCCCGGGGGCCCCCAGGTTTCCCCTTTTTTTTCCCGGGGGTTTTTTTCCCCCCCCAAAAAACCCCTTTTTTTTGGGGGGGCCCCCCCCCAAAAATTTGGGGGAACCCCCGGAGAAAAAAATTTAAACCCCCCCGGGGGGTTTTTTTTTTCCCTTTTTAAAAAAGGGGGGGGGTTTAATTTCCCCCCCCCCCCCCCCATTCCTTAAAAACCCGGGGGTTTTTTTTCCCCTTTAAGGGTTTTTTTTTCCCCCCCGGGTTTTTCCTTTGGTTTCAAACCCCCCCCCCCCCCCCCCCCCTTTTTTTTTTTTTTGGGGAAAAAAAAAATTTTTTTTTTTTTTTTTTTTTTGGGGGGGGGGGGGGGGTTTTAAAAAAATTTTTTCCCCCCCTTTTTTAAAAAGGGGGGGGAAAAAAAAAACCCCCTTTTTGGGGGCCCCCCCCCCCACCCCCCCCCCCCCCCCCAACCCCCCCCCCCCCCCCCCCCCAAAAACCCCCCCCCCCCCCCCCCCCCCCCCCCCCCCCCCCCCCCCCCCCCCCCCCCCCCCCCCCCCCCCCCCCCCCCCCCCCCCCCCCCCCCCCCCCCCCCCCCCCCCCCCCCCCCCCCCCCCCCCCCCCCCCCCCTTTTTTTTTTTTTTGGGGGGGGGGGGGGGTTTTTGGGGTTTTTTAAAAAAAAGGAAAAAAAAAAGGGGGGGGGGGGGGAAAAAAAAAGGGAAAAAAAATTTTGGGGTTTTTTCCCCTTTTTTTTTTTTTTTTCCCCCCCCCCCCCCCCCCCCCCCCCCCCCCCCCCCCCCCCTTTTTTTTAAGGGGAAAAGGGGTTTTTTAAAAAAACCCAAAAAAAAAAAAACCCCCCCCCCCAAAACCCAAAGGGAAAAAACCCGGTTTTTTGGGGGGGGGGGGGGGGGGGGAAAAAAAAAAAAAAAAGGGGGGGGGGGGGGGGGGGGGGGGGAAAAATGGGAAAAAAGGGGTTTTTGGGGTTTTTTTTAGGGGGAAAAAAAATTTTTTGGGGGGGGTTTTTTTTTTTTAAAAAATTTAAAATCCCCTTTTTTTTTCCCCAAAATTTGGAAAATTTTTCCCCGGGGCCCCCAAAAATTAAATTTTTTCCTTTTTTTTGGGGGGGGGTTTTAATTTATTTTAAAAAAAAAAAAAACCCCAAACCCCCAAAAACCCCCTTTTTCCCCCCCTTTTTTTTTTTAAAAGGGGGGGGGTGGGTGGTTTTGTGTTTTAAAAAATTTTTTTTTGGCCCAAAAAAAAAAAAGGTTTTAAAAAAAACCCCCGGCCCTTTTTTTTAAAAACCCCCTTTTTTTTTTTTTCCCCCCCAAAAAAATTTTTTTAAAAAAAAAATTTTTTGGGGTTTTTAAAACCGGCCTTTAAACCCCAAAAAAGGGGGGGGTTTTTTTTGGGGGGGTTTTTTCCCAAAAAATTTTTTTTTTTTTGGGTTTTTTTTTTTTTTTTTTTTCCCCAAAAAAAAGGGGGAAAAATTTTTTTTTTTTTTGGGGTTTTGGAAAAAAATTTTTTTCCCCCCAAAGGTTTTAAAAACCCCCGGAAAACCCGGTTGGTTTTTTTTTGGGTTTTTAAAAAAAATTTTTTAAAAGGGGGGCCCCCAAAAAAAAACCCGGGGGGGGTTTTTTTTTTTTTGGGGGGGGAAAAAAAAAAAAAAAAAAAATTTTTTTTTTTGGGGGGGGGGGTTTAAAAAAAAAAAAAATTTTTAAATTTCGGGTTTTTTGGGGGGGGGTTTTTTTTAAAAAAACCGGGTTTTTTTTTTAAAAAACCCCAAAATCTTCAAAAAAATTTCATGGCCAGATATGAAGCACTGCAGTTTTCCAGATTTAATAACATGGCATAAGCAATACAGTCTTTCCGTCTGAAATCCTGAATAGGAGAGCCCTGTTTCCTTTAGATACTATCAAATCACTGGGACTATTTATCAACTTTTTGTTTAATATGAGAAAGGATTCATTATTCGAGGTGTTCTTAAATGAAGAACTTCAGCCTTCGCCAAACTGTCGCTGTCGTGAATACCTGTACTACCAGACTGGTAAACTTAAATCGATCTCTTACAACGTGTGTGTGTGTGTGTGTGTGTGTGTGTGTGTTGTCATTTTTGTCTTCATGCTATCTTGCACTAAGCTGCAGATCAGTAGATCTGCAATATCTAGATCTCTCCCAATGACACGGAGTTTGGGGAATCCCTATTCGGCACTTCATCGCTTCCATTTTCTCGCAGTCAAAAATCACAATGAAACTAAACAGAATAGGCCCCCAAAACAATACACAGGTTAGCGTATTACAAGTCATCGGCCGTAATATTTGACAGAAAGGGGGTACCTTTCTAATGGAGGTGGGGACCATTTTATTGAAGGCATACACAATTTTTGGATCTATTCATTACATGCATCTATTGTTCTCAGTCCTGAATTTGAATTCAAATGCACAATCAAAGGATAGAATACGCATATAAATATACCAATATGCGCTTTTACATGATGATTTAAAGAACAGAAAAAAAATTTAAGTTGCAGGTCTTAACTTTTGCTCGAATCGCTGTTAACCGTTTCCATGTGTAAAGTTACGATTTCTGACCATGTTCATTATTTTTGATTGAAAGAGCCTGTCTCACAAACTAAAAGTAGATGAAGATGTTCTCAGACTTACCAAGAAAGAAAATATAACGGCGCAGAATGCGAAAGCCTTTATTCGTGACTTTCGCATCCTCAGAACGTTTGCCGGTTTGATCTGCAGTTTTCCAGAATGACCAACGATAGATAACTCTTGTTCTTAGTGGTAATAAAAGATAGAGTTGTCTTTCTCGGATAACCATCCATTACATGTGCCTCGACATTGTCTTCGAATGTGTGTGTGTGTGTGTGTGTGTGTGTGTGTGTGTGTGTGTGTGTGTGTGATACTAAGGAGGGTGTGTGTGTGTAGATTCTCTTAAAACCTGGTTTCAAAGTGGGATGACTGCAAAGGGAATTTGAAACAAGATCAAAAACAAATGTGCCGCCAAAAGGAAGAGTAAACAAATGACAAAACAAACACTGCGCAAACTTTAATCTTTCTTTTGTCATTTATTTATTCTTCCGTTTATAAATATTTAATTTTGTTTCCTGTTATCCGTTTTTTCGCGCGCGCGCGCGCGCGCGCGCGTGTGTGTGTGTGTGTGTGTGTGTGTGTGTGTGTGTGTGTGTGTGTGTGTGTGTGAGTGCGTGCGTGCGTGCGTACGTGCGTGTGTGTATGTGTGTGCGTGTGCGTGTGTGTGTGTGTGTGTGTGTGTGTGTGTGTGTGTGTGTGAATAAACAGACAGGGGAGAGAGAGAGAATGCACACACACACACACACACACACACACACACACACACACACACACACACACACACACACACACACGCACGCACGCACGCACGCACACACACACACACACACACACACACACACACACACACACACACACACACACACAAACACACACACACACACAGGGTGACACCAAAACAAGGAGGACAGTGTTTATTAACAGAACATGGCAGGTACTGGCACGGTCTATGCTGTTCAAAAACTGACGAAGATCTAGAGGTGAACGCTGAACGGTTAGTTACTAGTCAAGCAACTGTGATCATTTCAAACAGGAGCAACACACACACACACACACACACACAACACACACACACACACACACACACACACACACACACACACACACACATACTGCACGCATTTGCTGGTGGAAAAAGAAACACTAACGTTTTCTACTCTGTGCCTGCCTAGTCTACACATCGTGTTCCAAGCAAATGCAGCAGCTTACCATTCTTAAACATTTAACGCTTATCACAAAGACTAAACCAGGCTCTCCTTCCCCTTTCACCCGCTGGCGAAGAGAGAGAGAGAGAGAGAGAGAGAGAGAGAGAGAGAGAGAGAGAGAGAGAGAATCAGAGACAGAGTAAAAGCAAAATGGAAAGTGAGTGCGGTGGGGTGTGCGGGGGGGGGGGGGGGGGGGGGGGGAGATGGGGGAGGGAGGGAGACAAATGGGTATGTCACCTACGTGTCGTACAACAATCAATTATAAATGGTTTGTGTGTGTGTGTGTGTGTGTGCGTGTGTGTGTGTGAATCGTTAAGTTATATTGTCGTGAAGGTCCTAAATGTCGTCGTTGTCCTTATCGTGTGTTTGTTCCAGTGCTTCGCTGTCCTCGGTGGTGCTACTACTGTGATGGGTAATTCTGAGTGTTGGGTAAAAAGGTAGTTCTAGCGCGCGGTATGACACAATCCTGCATTTTGACCGGAACTGAGTGGTACTGCGCGGGATTCCCATGCACTAAGACCACATGCGTCTTTCGGACTCGCTTCTTGAAATAGACACAGCTATATCAGTTTCTACTAGACCAACCCTTTAATATTCGACACATAATGAAATGGAGTGATTATTAAGGATTACAAAAATTAAACAAAATATTACCATCTCATACTTCACTTAATTATCAACAAAAAAAAAGGAAAAAAAGTGTTGTTTCATCGACAGATTGCATACACGTATACATTCGTACGTATATTTATTACTGTTCTACATGTAGGTGTACGATCTTTTTTCTTTTTTTTTTTTTTTTTTTTTCTTTTTTTTTTTTCTTTTTTTCTTTTCTTTTTTTTGCGTACGCAGGCTGATACTCCTGCGGATACTCCCTATATGGACAGGCAAGTATTAATCCCATCTACCCAACAAAGAGAGTGGAGTTTTGTGTGTATGACCGTTGTTGTTTTTTTTATCCCGCCATTAAGGCAGTCATACTCCATCTTCGGGGAAGGTGCATGCTATGTGTAACGTGTCATCCATACCAACGGCCAAACTGGCCTTCTCTTCCGAAAGTTGGTGAAGGGATTTTACGTGTGTGCAAGATGTTATGCGTGCGTTCACACACGGAACCTCGGTTTATAGTCTCATTCCAAGGACTCTATTGGAAATGGAGTCAGAATTGATGTTAACACCGAGGGACAAATCCCCTGTACCGAAACGGCACGGCGGAGATTCGACCCCGCAACCCAAGATTACGAGTCCGGCGCTGTACCACTAGGCTCTTCCAGCCCCCGGTGTACGATCTGATGTCCACTCAATGTTACTAAATGGAATGACATGACATGGCGCGGCCAGCCCCCGTTCTCAGTCTGAGGTCAGACTGCAGGATTGTGTCGTACAGCTTTGTAACATGACGTGACATCAAAACTGGTGTTAACTTACGTGACAAATTTGCCAGTCACAAGCTGAAACACATCGGCAAGAATGACAATGCAAATAGCACCCACCCATTCCAATCTGCAGCCAGTGATTAACAACAGCACATCCTAATGTAAGACGACTGTCAGTAAAAGCGCAAACCTTGTGAAATGACCTTCTAAGCACCAACCACTAATTTCCTTCGATTCAAAAATCACAAAGCACCAAAAGTGGGGGGGGGGGGGGGGGGGGGGGGGGGGGGATGACACAGTGGCAGACATACAAACTATTCGCGTCAGCACCGTATTACACGCTAACTCTCTGCTTTTAACTTTCAAAAAAAAAAAAAAGAAAAAAAAGCAGACAAACCAAAAGACCTGCAAAAGTTCCAATGGTAGACAACAATTCACATCTATGATCAGACCTGCCGGAGGAAAGTTATGTGTCGACAAAACCCATTCATAAAAAGGGAAAACATTTTTCTTTCTCAAGTTTAAAAAAAATAGTCACTTGTAAAAATCTGCACAAAATTAATCAAAGCAAACAAGACATAATCTTGTGTGTGGTATTATAATCTGCTCCTTATTACGTAATATTGCACGAAGCCAATCAAACCTGAGAACACTATCTCTTCTTACCCCGATTGCACACAAAATACTGCTGCCGAAAACAAAAACAAAAAAAAAGGAAGAAAAAAAGGATCAACTGTCATTCATAACTTTCTGAATCGTGTGATTATCGCCATTTCATAATCGATGACCCTCACATCGCCCTTGTTGATGGGGCGGACAGGTTCTTCAGCAAAGTGTCTGTGAACAAGTCATTCTTCCAGACATAATCTTAAGCAGAGGCCCAATGATCCATGAGGGCAGATCATTTAGTAGAATACAACATTGGTTTTCTTGTAGTACAAACAAGTGAATAGACTTATGATGTAGCAATGTGTCTAGTTTAACTATATTGAATGTGACTTTTTTTTTCAAATGTTACTCTCTCTCTCTCTCTCTCTCTCTCTCTCTCTCTCTCTCTCAAGAATGTTGAATATGATTAAATATGATTATATGCTTGTGTACTTGAACATGACTACCTCATGATGACATTACTGTGGTGACTGACGCTTCTTTTGTGTGTGTGTGTGTGTGTGTGTGTGTGTGTGTGTGTGTGTGTCATATAGTTTTAGCGTGTGTTTTTCCTTTTGTGATAATATGAACCATCACGGTTTGTTACAACCAGTTTTATACTGTGTAAAAGTGTCAGTGTATGCCTTATCCCTGAAGAGGCAAGGGCCAGATGAAAACAAAAAAGTCTTCTTGCTTATCTGTTACCCTTGGGAATAAAGATTCTCTCTCTCTCTCTCTCTCTCTCTCTCTCTCTCTCTCTCTCTCTCTCTCTCTCTCTCTCTCTCTCTCTCTCTCTCTCAGGATGTGACGAATGAAAGAGGGAAGAGAAGTCAATTTCTGGCGATTTTCCATTTAATAAATTAATGTCAAAGACGAGGTTCTGAGTCATTTCTCAGTCGTTGCCAGTGCCCTCATCCTCAATCCTATCCTCGTTCCCACTCCCTCCACACTCCCACTGAATTCCCCCCCCCCCTCCCCAAAAAAAAAATACACACACGCACACACACTCATATGTATATATAGCCGAAAATTTGGGATATTTTTATCTTGTTTGTTTGGATTTTTATCTACTTTGACTGTTTATATATATATATATATATATATATATTATATATATATATTATTATATATATATATATATATATATATATATGTGTGTGTGTGTGTGTGTGTGTGTGTGTGTGTGTGTGTGTGTGTGTGTACATATATATATATATCTTAGCAAGCAACAATCAAGGCAGCCACTCTTCATCTTCAGAGTTAAGGGCTGCTTTCAAAGGACGCGTGTACAGACTCCCTTTCTCGCAGTACGACTGTGCCGCCGCCAGGCGAATGTCTAGCATACTCTGACACAAGCACTATGATGAGGAGAAAGACCCTATGCTGGAGCCAGACAGAATGTAAGTAGCCACCCTATGCTGACATATGCGCTCCATAACCCTGTTACACCCGTTCTACCCGAGCTCAACACTTACTGTCCTTCGAGAAAACAATGGCTTCTTCTTCTTCTGCGTACGCAGGCTGATACTCCCTACGGACACTCCCTATATGGACAGGCAAGTATTAATCCCATCTACCCAACAAAGGGAGTGGAGTTTTGTGTGTGTGACCGTTTTTCATCCCGCCATTAAGGCAGCCATACTCCATCTTCGGGGAAGGTGCACGCTATGTGTAACGTGTCATCAGTACCAACGGCCAAACTGCCGAAAGTTGGTGATGGGACTTTACGTGTGTGTAAGATGTTATGCGTGCGTTCACACACGGAACCTCGGTTTATAGTCTCATTCGAAGGACCTGTATGGGAAATGGAGTCAGAATTAAATGTTAACTCCGAGGGACAAATCCCCCTGTACCGAAAAGGCCCGGCGGACATTCGAACCCGCAACCCCAAGATTACGAGTCCGGCGCTCTACCAACTGAGCTACTCCAGCCCCAGAAAACAATGGCAATATTTTCCCCTCAAGAAATCAATAATTATTGTCACTTCTTTCTTACAGGAGAATAACTTGTGATCGATGTCCCTTTTCTTGCTGTGTTCTGGAAGGTTAATAAACATCGTCTTCGGGAAAACAGAGCTGATAGTATATATCAGAATATATCACAATAAATATTTGGCCTGCTTTCCTGAGGAAAACATCTATCTTTCATTGATAATTGTTATTAACATCTGTGGGGTTTTCCTCGGTTTTCCTCAGGAAAATCAAGCCATCTCATCCTTTTGTAAAAGATCACAGCTGGGTGTTTTGTTGTTTTTTTTTTTGTTGTTGTTATTTTTTTGTTTTTTGTTTTAGTTTTTCCGAGAAAACAAGGGTAATAAAAACTGATTTTCTCATTAATTTGATTTCCCTATTATCACAGTTTTCTTGAAGTATGATTACTGTTTCCCTTGAGAAAACAGTGGTGATAACTTATTTCCCTATCATCACTCTTTTTGTTGTTGTTGTTGTTGTTTTTTTTAATGATGATAGTTGTTTCCCTTGGAAAAACAATAATAACGAGTGGTTTCCATTTTATCACCTTTTTTTTAATGATCATAACTGTTTCCCTCGGGAAAACAGTGTTGGCAATCGATTTCTTATCATCACTAGTTTGTCCTGAGGATAGTGTCTGTTTCCCTTGGGGAAAACATATAATACCCGTTTTCTTTGAGAAAACAATAGTGTAGCATCATTTGCTTTCTTGGATGATATCAATGGTTTCCCTTGGCAACTGTTTTCCCTGTCATCACTGGTCTCT
>CM031596.1:106079167-106081667 GCA_018398815.1 Conus ventricosus
AGAAATCCAGAGATCGGTGAGAGAAAGACATCCAGAGGTCAGTGACAGAAAGAAATCCAGAGGTCGGGGAAAGAAAGAAAACCAAGGTCGATGAAAGAAAGAAATCCAGAGGTCGATGAAAGAAAGAAACCCAGAGGTCGATGAAAGAAAGAAATCCAGAGGTCGATGAAAGAAAGAAATCCAGAGGTCGATGAAAGAAAGAAACCCAGAGGTCGATGAAAGAAAGAAATCCAAGGTCGGTGACAGAAAGGAGTCCAGAGGTCGAAACACAGTTCAACGAAGGAAAGAAATCCAGGGGTCAGTAAAGGAAAGAAATCCAGGGGTCAGTAAAGGAAAGAAATCCAGGGTTCAGTAAAGGAAAGAAATCCAGGGGTCAGTAAAGGAAAGAAATCCAGGGGTCAGTAAAGGAAAGAAATCCAGAGGTCAGTATAGGAAAGAAATCCAGGGGTCAGTAAAGGAAAGAAATCCAGGGGTCGACGAAACACAGACACCCAGGGTCGACGAAAGGAAGAAACCTAAAGTCAGTAAAACAAAGAAATCCAGGGGTCGTTAAAAGAACGAATTTCAGGGGTCGGCACAGAAAGAAAAGCAGGAGTCGATGAAAGCGGAAAACCCAGCGTTCGCATAAAGGAAAAAAACGCCAGAAGCAGATTAAAGAAAGAGACCCAGAGGTCGATTAAAGACAGAAATCCAGATGGCGAGTACAGAAAGAAGACTAGATGTCAATCAAAGAAAGGAAACGAAGGCTGAGTAATGATTGAAATGCAGGGTCCGACTGTGCAATCAAATCCAGGAGGCCAGCTGCAGAAAGAAATCCAGATGTCGATTAAAATGAAATGCAGGATCAATTAAACAAGACATTAAGCGTCAGATCCGGGTGGGTGTGGGTGAGGCGGGGGGGGGGGGGGGGGGGGGCAAGAATCAATACCTGTCCACGATCATTGCAACAAATCCAGGGGTGAATCAATGTCTGTCCACGATCATAGCAACAAATCCAGGGGTGAATCAATGTCTGTCCATGATCATAGCAACAAATCCGAGGGTGAATCAATGTCTGTCCACGATCATAGCAACAAATCAAGGGGTGAATCAATGTCTGTCTACGATCATAGCAACAAATCAAGGGGTGAATCAATGTCTGTCCACGATCATAGCAACAAATCCAGGGGTGAATCAATGTCTGTCCACGATCATAGCAACAAATCCAGGGGTGAATCAATGTCTGTCCACGATCATAGCAACAAATCCAGGGGTGAATCAATGTCTGTCCACGATCATAGCAACAAATCAAGGGGTGAATCAATGTCTGTCTACGATCATAGCAACAAATCATGGGGTGAATGAATGTCTGTCCACGATCATAGCAACAAATCCAGGGGTGAATCAATGTCTGTCCACGATCATAGCAACAAATCCAGGGGTGAATCAATGTCTGTCCACGATCATAGCAATAAATCCAGGGGTGAATCAATGTCTGTCTACGATCATAGCAACAAATCAAGGGGTGAATCAATGTCTGTCCACGATCATAGCAACAAATCCAGGGGTGAATCAATGTCTGTGTACGATCATAGCAACAAATCAAGGGGTGAATGAATGTCTGTCCACGATCATAGCAACAAATCCAGGGTTGAATCAATGTCTGTCCACGATCATAGCAACAAATCCATGGGTGAATGAATGTCTGTCCACGATCATAGCAACAAAACCAGGGGTGAATCAATGTCTGTCCACGATCATAGCAACAAATCCAGGGATGAATCAATACCTGTCCACGATCATAGCAACAAATCCAGGGGTGAATCAATGTCTGTCCACGATCATAGCAACAAATCCAGGGGTGAATCAATACCTGTCCACGATCATAGCAACAATCCAGGGGTGAATCAATGTCTGTCCACGATCATAGCAACAAATCCAGGGGTGAATCAATGTCTGTCCACGATCATAGCAATAAATCCAGGGTGAATCAATGTCTGTCTACGATCATAGCAAACAAATCAAGGGGTGAATCAATGTCTGTCCACGATCATAGCAACAAATCCAGGGGTGAATCAATGTCTGTGTACGATCATAGCAACAAATCAAGGGGTGAATGAATGTCTGTCCACGATCATAGCAACAAATCCAGGGTTGAATCAATGTCTGTCCACGATCATAGCAACAAATCCATGGGTGAATGAATGTCTGTCCACGATCATAGCAACAAAACCAGGGGTGAATCAATGTCTGTCCACGATCATAGCAACAAATCCAGGGATGAATCAATACCTGTCCACGATCATAGCAACAAATCCAGGGGTGAATCAATGTCTGTCCACGATCATAGCAACAAATCCAGGGGTGAATCAATACCTGTCCACGATCATAGCAACAAATCCAGGGGTGAATCAATGTCTGTCCACGATCATAGCAACAAATCCAGGGGTGAATCAATGTCTGTCCACGATCATAGCAACAAATCCAGGGGTGAATCAATGTCTGTCTACGATCATAGCAA
>CM031596.1:106091667-106094167 GCA_018398815.1 Conus ventricosus
ATAATGTTTTAGGAATATAAGATAAGATAGTGTATAACGTATTTAGATATGATAGCGTATAATGTATTAAGAACATAAGATAAGATGGTGGATAATGTATTAGGAATATTAGATAAGATACTGTATAATGTATTAGGAATATAAGATAAGATAGTGTATAACGTATTAGGAATATTAGATAAGATAGTGTATAACATATTAGGAATATTAGATAAGACAGTGCATAATGTACTCAGAATATTAGATAAGATAGTGTATAATGTGCTAGAAATATTAGATGATTTAGTGTACAATGTATTAGGAATATTAATACGGTAGCGTATAATGTATTAGGAATATAAGACAGTGTATAATGTATTATGAATATTATATAAGATAGTGAATAATGCATCATGAATAATTTGTAAGGCAGTGTTTAATGTATTAGAAAAATTAGATAAGACAGTGTATAATGTATTAAGAATACTAGATAAGACAGTGTATGATGTATTCAGAGTATAAGATAAGATAGTGTATGATGTATTAGCAGTATAACATAAGATAATGTGTAATGTCTTAGGAATATTAGATAAGGCAGCGTATAATCTGTTAGGAATATTAGATGAGATGGTGTATAATGTATTAGGAATATTAGATAAAGATAGTGCATAATGTATTAGAAATATTAGATAATACAGTGCATAATGCATAAGGAATATATATTAGATAAGATGGTGTATAATCTATTAGAAATATTAGATAATATAGTGCATAATGTATTAAGAATATTATATCAGAAAATGCATATTGTATTAAGAACATTAGATAGAACAGTGCATAATGTATTAGGAATATTAGATGAGATAGTGCATAATTCTTCGGAATATTAGATAAGATGGTGCATAAAGTATCAGCAATATTAGATAAGATAGTGTACAATGTATTAGCAATATCAGATAAGATAGTGCATAATGTGTTAGCAATATTAGATAATATAGCGCATAGTGTGTTTGTCACCGATCGGCGGTAGTAAATCAGCCGTCCATGTGTTTGGAGTAATGGTAGTTCAGAAATAGAGAGCGTGTGTGCGTGTGCATATGTGTATATGTGTGTGTGCGAGCGTGCGTGTGTAAGATTTGGGGTTGTGGTTAAGGTGGAAGGTTAGGCTAGGTAGGGGGCTGGGGAAGTAAGACATACAATATTCTTGAATTCCAATCTTCACTTGTTGAAGGGATGGAAGCGGGAGGTTGGTTTCGTTCCGATTGTTACCCTTTTGTTACTTTGGTTCTACACCAGAGAAGGCGGGGCAGGATATCGGCTGTTGTTGGTGTTGTCAAGTCTGTGAGTTGTTGTGGTAAATTGTCGTGTTGTTGCACGAGCAACAAGTAGTCCGTTGGTCGGGCGTGTCAGCTCTGCGGAGGGATACGCTGCTCTGACCAATCGCTGTTTTGTGTTGTGAGTAGAGTTCGCTTGATTCCGACCAGGGCGGAATGCGTTGGGGTAGCTTCACTTCGGTCCCTGGTGTTCGTCGGAGTGGACGTGCTCCTTGTAGTTGCGGCGGGAGCGCCGTTAGTCGAGCTGAGTGACTTCGAGTCATAGGGCCAGGCCCTCGTCGGGTCTGGTGTGCCCTTGGCCTGTGCCGGGTTCTGTGTCGTCTTTGTTGGCAGCCACTTCAGCCAGTTGCAGAACTGGTGTGGTTGAACGTCTGTCTGTCCAGTTGTGTCAGCAGGTATCCTGGTCCGTCCTGAGACTGGGGCCAGACCACTGCAGTCTACTGCCGCGTGCCGGCAGGTGAGCGGCGGCTCTCTGTACCCGCTGTTTTTCCCGGGAGAGGGAGACTACCCAGGCCGTCTGCCGTTTGTGAGGCAGCTCTCCTCCTGCTACCGGGGTTCTTCCGGGAGTTCTCCAGCCACCTGTTACTTTTCCCTGGTCAGGCGTCCGGTGAGAGGACGCTGCACCAGGCCTTCCCTCACCCTCAGTGTCCGGCGGGGCCTTCAGAGGAGGAGGCGTCGAGCCCCGGATCCGTCGAGAGGGCGTCTGGTGTGTGTGTGTGTGCGTTGGGTGTCGCGCTCATCGCAGGGAGGAGTCAGTCTGCGAGGAGCCACGGTCAGCGCCGGGGTGCAGAATCTTCCGGGAAGGTGTCAGCCTGCGAGGGGCCACGTACAGCGCCGAGGACTGGAGCTTTCCGGGCCGGGATGGGTTGTCTCATGGTTGTGGTAGAAGGGGGTGTAGCGTTAGGCAGTAGGGTTAGGGGTGTTAGCTACTACCTCCTTTTAGGACGTAGTGGCCAGCACGGGGTAGGGTACTTGTCGTTGCCTCCCTTAGGGACGCAGTGACCGGTGCGGTAGTGGTCCCGGGTCAAAAGAGAAGGGTGGGTCCTGGGGAGAGGTGTGGGTGGTAGTAGTTTAGAGATTAGAGTCCCTTGGGTTGGTCCTTGTCCCTAGTATTTAGCCACCACGTGTGCGGGCTATCTCTGCGTCCCTAGGTCGCAGTGATATACCGCAACTGGTGCTTTAGCATA
>CM031596.1:106099167-106116667 GCA_018398815.1 Conus ventricosus
TGGAAGGAGGGAGGGTAGGGGAGGGGGGGGGGTAAGGGAGAGGACAAAATACTTGAATGTTGATTCGATTCCAGAATGTGGTTTTTTTTACGTGCGTTGTTGTTCCTCAATTGAACGTCTTCTCACTAAAAGTGATATCAGACGATGTGTTTAAAGGTGTGTGTGGTATGCGAATGTGTGCTTATGAAAAGAATGGTGGGGGTTTGGGGGGAAAGCTTTGGGAATTTTTAAATACAAAAAAACGTTTTTTAAAAAAAAACAAAACAAAAAAAAAAAAATTTAAAAGTAAAATCCCCAACTGGACTCTGTAAGAAAACTTTAAACTAACAAAATTCGAGAAAAATTTTTTCTTTAAAAACATTTTTAGGAGGGGATGACGTCGTTCTATCGGGTTTTACCCCCAAACCCATGATAACAATTTCCCTTTGTTCTGGGGAAATAAAATTAACAAATGTGAAACATTTTGTTCGTTTCCACATTTTATCTAAAATTTCTACTGAACTTTTTTTTTCATAAAATTTTAACGTAATTGGGGTTTAAAGCTTCTTACGTGGTGTGTGTTGTGTGGTGTGTTTGTGTATGTGTGTTTGTGTGTGTTGGGGGGTGTGTGTTAGTTTTTTTAAGTTCTTTATTTTAAAACGTCTTTACACTATAAGTGTTATTAGGGGGGGGGGAAAAAAAACAACAAAAAAAAAAAACCCAAAACAAAAAAAAAAAAACAAAAAAAAAAACCAAAATGATTAGGTGGTGGGGTTACTGTAGTGCGTGTGGTGTGTGTGGTTTGTGGGTGTGTGTTGTGTGTTTGTGTGTGTTGTGTGTGTGTGTGGTGTTGTGTTTTTCTGTGTGTTGTGTGTGTGTGTGTGTGTTGTGTGTGTTGTGTGTGTGTGTTTTGTGTGTAAGGGGGGGGGGGGGGGGGGGGGGGGGCAAGGGGAAAAGGGGGACTGTGTTGGGACAAGGGGAAAAAGGGTTTGGGGGAAGGGGTTTTGGAAGAAGGTAGATATTTACTTATCTACCCTTTAGTTTTATTTTGATGGGGGAATTAAAGTATATCAAATGAAAAAATTTTATTTAAAATTTGGGAAAAAAAATTTGCGGGGGGTTGGGTGGGGGGGGGGGGGAAAAAATTTTTTGGGGGGGGGGATGGGGGTCACCCGGGGGGGAAAGGAAAAACGGGATAGAGGAAGGGATTTGGGAGGGTGGGGTTGGGGGGATACCATAAAAAAATCATTTTAATCGAAAACTTTTTATTAAATTTGGGGAAACAACACAACTTTTTTTTATTTTTAAAATTTTACATCAGGATAGATCCCAAGGGGGCCCGGGAAATTTAAAAGGGTTTCAGAGAACACGAAAAGAAATGAGTGATTTTTTAAAATTTTTTCATTTGGATATGGTGCATGGCGCAATGTTCTGTTGCTTTATCTTGGGAACAAAGTGCCAAACCCCTGGGCAGGGGAAGAAGTAGGGGGTTTACATTTATTTGTTTGCCCCAACGAAATGTATACTTTGTTCAAAAAAGTTTTAAAATCGGAACATTTCATCCCCCCAAAAATAAAAAGTAGGAAATTTCCATTACATATAAATTTTTAAAAAAGGTTTTTCGGATTCGCTGCATTTTTAAATTTTAAACACATTGCTGGTAATACGACAAATTTGTTTTCCCGTGAAAGTTCACCCAACCCGGGATTTGAGCCCAATTTTTTCTAGGGCCGGTTAAATTCATGCAAAATCTATCGTTGTCGAGATGCTGTACCCTTCTTTTTTTTTTCCTTCCCCTTTTTAGCCGCATGATCTGCCCACTCTTTTGGGGGTTTTTTCCCGGGAAAAGTGAGAGGGAATCCGAAAAAGGTAATATGGTCCCCTTTAGAGAAAACCCAAAAGAATAATATTTTTTATTTCAATAGCCCTTTTTCTAGTCGTTTTTTTATGCCTGGGTTTAATGGCTTTTAAAACGACTTTACCCACACAAAATTAAGATTTTGCATGTATCCGCCCAAAAGGGAACACAATGAAAATTTAAAAGCCAAAAGTATGGCAAACAATTTTCAGCAGTAAAAATGGAATAAGGTTTCCAATGTTGTATTTTTTGTTTTTTTTTTGGGGTTTTTCAAAGCGGGCCCCAGTTTTTTCCATATAAAGAACTGATCCATCGGTGTTTATCTTTAGATTTTCTGTTACTTATTTTCCCAAAGGGGGAAATTAAACAAAAACATTTTAATAGGTTGGGGGAAGGGTTTTTTTGGAAAAATCTGTGTGATCAATGTCAAAAAGGGTTTTTATTTTTTTCCCCTTTTGGGAAAAGGGGGAGAAAAAAAAAGGTTTTAAATTTGGCTTCTTTTTTCCCGGTTCACTCTGTATTACAGACAATTATGAGGCAAAATGTTTTGAGGGACTTCAAGGGGGACTGTAGGGTTCTAGCTCTTTTTGCAAAGTCAGTTTTAAATTTGAGTTTCGTTTCTTTTTGTAAAATGTTTCATAAGCAGAATTTTTTAAGGTTAAATTTCCCCAGTGAGGCATTTTTTGTTCATCGGGTTTTAGAAAACCTTTTTCTGTGTAAGATCCTAAAAATTGAGGGCGGTTTTGGGTCCCCCAAGAAATTTTTGTAAGTTTTTGAACCCATCCTGCAGTTTCTTTAACAATGCGCTGGGCGAAAAAAAAAAACCCCCTGGCCATACGCCCAGCCGTAAAACGAAAAAGGGGGGTTTGCGGAGATATTAGTGCCTTTGGGGCCCTCCCCCAGTGCTGTCGTTTATTACCTTCAAAAAGTTAATTTTTTTCTAGCTTTTTTTTTGGTTATGTAGTCGATGTGGAAATTTCCACGAAAGTTTTGAAGTGAGGAAACCCCAAAAAAATTTGACAATTTGTTTTTTATTTTATGATTGCCCTTTATCGGGGTTTTCAGGAATTTTTTAAAAGGGGTCATAGTAAATTTTAAAACAGCATGTTTTTTTTTTTTTTCCCAAATGATAATTTTAAGCCCATTTTCTATCAAAAAGGGTTTGATTTTTTTAAAGTTCCTTTGATACCCTTTTTTTGTTATTTTAAAATGGGGTGTTTGTGTGTAGTGGTGTGTGTGTGGGTGTGGGGGGTGTGGTGTGTGTGTTGTGTGTGTGTGTGTGTGTTGTTGTGGTGTGTTGTGACTATTTTCCCAAAAAACATCAAATTCATTATTGGTGTGAAGGCCACACTGTTAACTTTTTAAAATTAAAGTCCGAAAGAGGGGGGGAAGCCGATTTTTTCACATGCGGGGCGCAAGCGCGCGCACACCCCCCTTACACACACACACACCCACACCCCCACACACACACCCCAACACACACACACACACAACACACACACACAAACACAAATTCCCCCTTTTTGGGTTTTTGGAGGAAATTAAAAGCCGGGCCCGGTTTTTGATAATCGAAGAATTTTTTTTTTTCTTTCTTTTTTGTTGTAGCCCGTTGTTTTTTTGTGCCAAAACCCTTTAAAAGGTGACGGCAAAAAGAATTTTCTTGTTCTTGTTTTTTTTCACACCCCCAAAACACACACAAAAAAACAACCCCCAACACACCAACACACACCCCCCCCCCCCCAACCCACCCACACACAAAAACCAACACACACTAACCCTAAACATTTCACTATTCCCAAAACTCTAAAAAGGGTTTGACCACCGTTGGGCTAATGCTTTAGGTCGGGAAAACCGCTGAGTTGTAGCCACGAGACCCTCTTCTTCAATTGTCCTCTCTTGTTTTTAAATTTCCCTTTACCCATCACCTTCAAATCATGCGGGGGGTGGTCCCAAAAACTTAGGGATGTTGTAGGAATAGGGACTGTCCCCCCCGCAGTGACCCTCCTTGAGGGAAATTTAAAACTGAACATACTCTACCCACACACAAAACACACACCACACAACACACACACACACAACACACACACACACACACACACACACACACACACACACACCCCCGCGAGAAGAAAAGACAGAAAAGAAAACCCAGAGGGGAGAGACCCCGAGAGACACGGGAGAAAGAGAGAGAGAGAGAAGAGAGGGGAAAAGAAAAAGGAGAGAGGAGAGAGAGAGAGAGAGAAGGACAATAAAACCCCAAATTTTTTAAAAAAAAGTGGGGGTTTAAAAAAAAGGGGGAAAAATTTCCCTAATTTTACAAAACAAGAACCCGCATAGAAAATAGAATCGACCAAATCAATAAACACACGCTTTAAAAAAAAACAAAAAAGGGAGAAAAAGAAAAAAAAACAGAAACACACCACCCGCAAGCCCCTGCATTAAAAGGACACGGGCCAAAAGGGCCCCAGTTGAGGGGGGCAAGGGCTTTACACAACAAGTTACTAGGACACCCTTCGTTTTAACACCCCCATCCTCCCCCCCCCCCCCCCCCCCCCCCCCCCCCCCGCTTTCCTCCCCCCCCCCCCCCCCCCTCCCCCCCCCCTTCCTTGCCTAGTTCCCCCAAAATTTCCAAACTTTCTATTCCTCAATACCCCTCCCTTTCCTCTCTCTCCCCCTTTTTTTCCTTTCCCCCTCCCCCAAACCCCTGTTTCCCCCTTTTCCTTCTTTTTTTAAAGAACATCACTCAATTATCTGTTCTTTCCTTTTTCCCTTTCCCCCCGGTCACCCTTACTCCTCCCCCTCACCCTTTTCCCCCCTGTGGGTTCACCTTTAGGGCTTACGGGGGCAGTGCGGGGGAATAGTGTATTGTGTGTGTGTGTGTGTGTTTTGTTTTGTGTTGTGTGTGTGTTGTGTGTTTTGTTGTGTGTGGGGGTGTTTTTTGGTGTTATATGCGCGCCCCGTGCACGGGTGTGTGTTGGTGTGGGGTGTGTGTGTGGGGTTTTTGTGTGTGTGTGTGTGTGTGTGGTGTTTTGTGGGGGTGTGTGGTGTGTGGGGCGTCGTGTGCGTGCGGGGAGTCGTGCGTGCCTCTGTGTGGGTGTGTGTGGTGTGTGTGTGTGTGTTTTGTTGTCTGTCTGTCTGTTGTCTGTCTGCCCGTGTCTGTAAAGTTGTGTGTGTTTTGTGTGCGTGTGTGTGTGTGCGTACGTGTCGGCGTGCGTGCGTGCCCCTCTGGGGTGGTGGGTGTTGTGTGTGAGTGTGTTTGGGTCTATCTTCTGTCTGGTCTGCCCGTTTTGGGGTCTGTGAGTGTGTGGGGTTTGTGGTTTGGGTTTTTTGTGTGTTGTGTGGGGGGTGTGTGTGTGTGTTGTGGGGATAAAACAAAAATGAAAAACCCCTAAAGCAACCCAGTTTTTTTTGTAATTAAAAATTTTTTTTTTGGTTTAAAAAAAAAAAGGTTTTTTTTGATTAAAACCGATACTGTGCCCAAAGGTCTCCAAGCCGAAAATCACGACAGCTTGCGCTCAAAAGGAAATGATCAAAGACAGAAAAACAGACAGACAATTCAGAGGCTCAGGTATCCAAAAGAATCTGTTTGTCAAACAAAGAGGTGTCTTTTTTTGGGGGCTGGTCAGGGGAGAGACCCGAGAGAGTCCCAAAAAGGAAACCCGGGGTTAAACCCATTAGCGGGCGGGTTTTACCTTCCCTTGGGTGGAGAAAAAAAACCCTTGACTTTTTTTTTGTCAAAACTAAAAAAAAAAAAACAGAAACATACACGACGGAAGGCCCCCTGTACAAAAATTTTCCGATTTCCTAGTCAAAGTTTCCTGGCTGGCAGTTTTTCCACCACAAAACAATGAAATGCCATTGACTATCGTCCCGTAACGTGGATCGTCGATGAGTTATATCCGGGATACCTTCACAAATAGTACATGAAAGCTTTTTCCAAAAACAATAGTCCCGTGCTGTGGGCGTGGGGTGTGAGGCGGCGGGGAGGGGGGGGGGGGGGGGATGGGGATGTAAAGGGAGGGGGGGGTGGGGGGGGGGGGGGGAGGGGGGGGGGGGGGGGGGGGGGGGGGGGGGGGGGGAGCGGCGACGGTTAATTTGGCCCATTCCTGAAATGTTTTTTCCCCTTTTCTTGGGCTTTGGTAGTCGTCGCTGTCGTCGTCATCTTTTATCATCATAAACATATCAACTTTTCATCCCTCATCACCATCATTTTTTCCCCTATCAATCCCAAAATCATCTTCTCATCATCATCGGGCACCTTTACCATCAACATTTTCACCATCAAACATTAAACTCATCATCATCATCATCATATCACCATCATCATCATCAAAATCACCATCATCATCTTATCACCATTTTTCATCATCCCCATCACCATCATCATCATCATTTTCATCAACATCATCATCATCACCTTTATCATCATCATTTATCAAACATCCCCCATCAACATCATCATCATCATCATACCATCATCTCACCTATCATCTTTATATCATCAAAAAACACCATCATCAACATCATCACCAATCATCAAACCCTCATCATCATCATCTCATCTTTATCATCTTTTTCATCATCATCACCATCATCAACCAAACTTTATCACCATCCATCATCAACATCATCATCATCATCATCATCATCACCATCATCATCATATCACTATCATCATTTATCACCAAACCCTCATCAACATCACCATCATCTCATCATCATCATCATCACATCGAAAGTTTTGGGAACTGAGCAAATCTTTCTTTATTTTAAAAAAAATGTGGATAAGAAAACCCTCTGCGAATAATGGATAATTTCCCTTTTTTAAAAAAATGCTAACCCCCCTGTTCTCCCTTAACCCCCTTTTCCCCTCCCCACACCGCCCCCCAAGCCTCTACCCCCCCCCCCCCCCCCCCCACCACCCCGTATGACCCCCCTCCCTCCAAACCCCCTTTCCCGCCCTTTGTGAACAAAAAAAACCCCAAACAAAAGAAAAGAAACTTAAAGGGGCAATTTCTCTGTTTCCCCCCCAAAGCCCTTTATTTCATCCCCAGTCACCTTTTTCTTAGCTCACATTTTTTTTTGGTTTCTTGGTTTGCTTGTTTGACAAAAATGAGGGGGGGAAACAAAAGAGATTAAAATTTCCCACAATATCACATCATGCCATGCTTTTTGGGTACGTTTTTATGAGAAAGTAAAGAAAAAAAGGGCCCAAACTCACACTTTCCCAAAGGGGTCACCAAACACAGAAAACAAAAATTTTTCTCCCCTCCTCCCCCTTTTCCCCGTCTCTCTCTGTCTCCTCTCCCCCCCCCCCACCCCCCCCCACCCCCCCCCAACCCCCCCCCCCACCCCCCCACACACCCCCGCTTTTCCTTTAAAAAATACATGTGCACCAGATCTTTGTGTTAAAAAAACAAAAGCCAATTCCTTTCCCCCTTCTGGGCAGATGCAGATTTTCCCCCGTGTTTTTAAAACATTCTTTCCTCTCTTCTCTCTTTCTCTCTCTCTCCCCCTTTCCTTCCCCCTCCTTTCTCTCTCTCCAGAAAGGCGGGGTGGTTTTAAATACATCGGTTTCAAGAGGCTCACATGAATCGCGGTCTTTTAAATCCCCAAACGCCCCCAAAAACATTAACAGAAAACCGACCCGTCACGTAGCCCCAAAAAATCTGATCCAATATATACGGGAATTTCAAAAAAAAGAGGGGAGACCCCAAGACTCAAAAAATTTTTACTTAAATTACCAAGGATTTGAATTTTTGGGAGTGCTATTTTCCCCTTCCTTTTAAATTTTTACCCCAAAATTCAACCCCAAAAAAGACTGCACGAAAAAAATGAAGAATATAGCAACATTATAAAAAAAAACAATAACATTAGTAAAAAAATAAAAAATTTTTAAAAAAGGGGAAAAAAAAAATCCATTTCAAAATTTTTAAAAAACAAACAAACACGTACGGGGCCCAGCGCTCACATGCTTTCACAACCCCCCACACTTTCAGCATGCTGGGGCATACCCACATCCCACCCAAAACCACAACACCACAAAACACACCCCAAAACCACACCCACACACCCACACACACAAAAACACACACAACACACATTTTCATTTTTGCTAATATGAGGGAAAACATAAAAGGGAGGGGTTGAGGGCAAAGACAAAAAGGGTTTGATTTATTGTTCAAGTAAATGTTTTGTTTCGCTTATTTGAAGGCGGGGAGGGGATTGAATGTTTTGGCAGACGGAGGAAGAGGTTTAAAACAGGGTTGGGCCAAAATATGAAAAATAGATTTGAACAAAACAAAGCGGACACGTTGGGAAAAATTTTTAAATTTTTTGAATCAAATCGCGTTGTTTTCCCTTTTGGGTAACTCAGCAAGAAAAAGTTGGGCCCTGTTTGCATGGACTTTAAAAAATTAGTACGCCTTATTATAGGGCAGTTTGGGTCTGGGGAAAAAGGGGGGGGTTTAAAATCATTAAATTTTTGCGAATTTGCCCGTTTTTAAATTTATAAACTTTTCGGGAAAATCAGTTTTAAATTCCCCCTTTATGCATAGAAATTGATCTTTTTTTTTGTGATTTTTCACCGGGGACCCGTCCCGGGCAGTGGACCCGCATAGTTGATGTGAGGGGAAAAGGCCAAAGGCCTTTAAAAAAATTTAATTTTCCGGGGTATGTGGGTTAAAATTTAAAAACTGGTTTATTTATATAAAAAAATTGCGAGCCAACTGTTTTCAAAAATATTTATATGTGATTGCCATTTAAAGTTTTCATCAATGTTCAAAACCCCAAAAAACGGGGGTTCGGTAACCCGCTCGAAACAAGGTTTTTACTCATTTTTAGGCTCAAATAAGATGCTGTCGTTATGTTTCTGGGCTCGATGCTAGGGCCATCATTTGTTTTGTTTGGGGTTAAGGGCCATTCGGGGTTTGGGTTTCACCCCTTCAAAGACATCAGTGATACTTTGTTGAACGATATTTGTTTCGACATGATGTTTGTTTCACTACAGTGAAAAAGAACTATCGGCAGCGAAAAGATCCACAGAAATCATTTTTGGGGAAAAGTGCATCGGGTTTGGTCTTTTTTAAAAAAAAAGAAGAGAAGAAAGGGCCAAGGACGAGCCCTTTTGGAAAAGCCACAGCTCACTATTCCTTCAGAGGGGGAAAAAGTACCCTTTAAGTAAAAAAGCTGGGTCCCGGGTTTTAAGATAAGACTGAAAGAAGGGAAATACTCCGGGTTTGAATATGCATTTTTTTTTTTTATTAAAATGTTTTGGTCTACAAGAACAAAAGCTTTTTTTAAAATTCGAGGAAACAGTTTCCCGTGAAATTTTTCTTCGTTGTTTGGGTTGGGTTTGCCGTATCACCGAGGGGTGTTAAGGCCCTTGGCATGGTGATTTCGGGGGGGCGGGGAAACCTAAATGGAAAAGGGTGGAAACAGTTTTTTATGTTCCGTGTTTAGTTTTGGGTTTGTTTAAAATGCATCTCTAAAGGTTTTTTTACCAAATGTAAAAGAGATATTTTTCTAAATTTTTTTAATCAGTGAGATCTCTTGATTTGGGGTTTGGGGAAACATTTTGCTGCCTTTTGACCACTGGGAAAACATTCGACAATACACAAATTTTAAACCCAAAAGTAAGGGGATCAAAAAATGTAAGGTGAGCAACTTGAGTATAGAAGCCCTTTAAGTTTTTCTGGCCCCTTGCTTTTTTTTTTTAAGTTTTGAAAATTTAAAGGGAAACCCAAATTCATTAATAGTAGCCAAAGGGGGTGATAAATGAAACCCCAATATTTAACTTTTTTGACAAAACGATTGAAGAAAAGCTGGAGTTTCATATCGATTAAAAAAATGTGAAATGGCAGCTGTTTGTACTGATTCGTTACCGAAGGAAATGAGTGGTTTAAAATTTTTAGCAGACCCCAAAGTCGCATTTTATCTTATTTCTTTTCCCCTTTGGCTTTTCAGGGTTTTTTCAATTTAAAAGCACGCCATATGATGCCGTTCCCCCGTTTGTAAAATTTTTCATTTTCCCAAAAAGCCCCAGATTTGATTTCTAACTAGACCCGATACTCTGTTTCTCTGCTTTTTATATTCACTTTCCTTTTTTTTGGGGGTTTTAATGATTTCCCTTTAAACCCCTTTCTATAATAAAGTCTTTCGGCAGCCAGCTGGGGGTTTTCTCCCGTGTTTTAAACCCTTTTTTTTCTAAGTGGGGGTTTTTTTATCAACGATTTAAAAAAATTAAACCAAAAGGGATTTTACGCTTCATTTTTCTGTGTAAATTTGGGACACTGTAGAAAGGAGCAAAACTTGTCAGGAAAAATTCATCCTTTACTGAAATTTTTGAAGCAGCGTATTGAAAGGTTGTGTGGCCCCCATCTGTTGTTTTTGGGGGGTTTCAAGAAACCAAATGACAAAATTTAACAGGGCCCCTGGGGGCTTTTTTTCGCCCACTGTTATATTGGGTACCAAAGGGCTTTGTTGTTGTGTAGAGAGAGAGAGGGAGGAGAGAGGGAGGAGGAGAGAGAGAGAGAGAGGGAGAGAGAGAGGGGAGGAGGAAGAGAGAAGAAGAGAGAGAATTTTTTAAAGATCCAAACTTTGGATTCAAACTGTTTCCGTTTTTATCTACTTTATCATTTTTAAAACCAACGATTAAATGTGGTCTTTTAAAAGGGAGGGGTCAAAAACGGGGAAACTTTTCTGATTGTGCGCCCTAGGCGCCTTAACGGGTTTTTTCGGAAAAAAAAAATCAAAGGAAAAAAAACGCCCGTTTTCCCTCCCCTTTCGGGGTTACCCTTTTTTTGTTTATGGGGCCCAAAAAATCATAGATCAAAGGTCAAACACTGGAATTTGAAACCCTAAGAAAAGGATAACGATCAGGAATTTGACTGTTGGATTACAGGGGGGCCCCGTTTTTTTCCCCTGTTTTTTGGGGGCTTTGGGAAATTGTTTAAACAAACTGGGGGGCCAAAATGGTTTTTTTTCTTTCCCCCTCTAAAAATAGATAGATAGATAGATAGATAGGGTAGTAGTAGGGAATTAAAAACCCCACGCAAAGTATGCAACAAGCCCCCGCACGTATCCGCGCCGCACGCACTCAAAGCACCACCCGCACACACACACACACACAAACACCAAACACACACACAACCCACACACACCCAAATAGGCACGCATACGCACCTTCTCTCTCCTCTCCTCTCTCTCTCTCTCCCCCCTTTCTCTCTCTCTCTCTCTCTCTCTCTTTTCTCTCTCCCGGGGGTGGTGTTGGGGTGTGTGGGTGTGTTTTTGGGGTTGTGTTTTGTGTGTGTGTGTGGTGTGTTTGTGGTGGTTTCGTGCGGCGTGCGTGCGTGTGTGCGGGGCGTGCGTGCGTGCGTGTGTGTGTGTGTTTTGTGTGTGTGTGTGTGTTGGTGTGTGTGTGGTTGTGAAAAAAACCGAAAAAATTAGATTTGGGACATCGGGTTATATCTAAAAAACTGGCAGTTTTTAGCATCATTTATGGTTTTTTACAAGTGGTTTTTTATAAAACGACAAAAGATTACCCAAAAAAATATAACAAAAAAAACTTGGCTGAAAGTCCCATAAATTTGTATTTAAAAAAAAATCAGTTTTTTCAGTGCCCAAAAAAAATTTTTACAGAATTTTTTTGGTCTTCAGGATAGCCATATTTATCTACATGAACTTTTAAAAACAGGCAGCCGATAAATGTTTTGGAAAATTAAGCAACCCGATTTCAAGCGGGGAAAGTAAAATTTACCAGTTACCAGATTTCTTTTAATTTCCCTTGAATAAACACAGTTTAACAGTCACAAACACCGGGGCCAAAGGGTGCTTCCCAAATTTATTGTGGGGCGGGGCCATCCCAACCCGGCGGGGCCCCCGGGTGGCGGGTAGGGGGAAAGTCCCCCAGATATGGGGTTAGCGCGAATAAGCAGTCCCGGACCAACTGGGGAAGGGTTCCCACCGGGCGGGGTGGGTAAAAAGGTGGCGCGGGGTCCTCACTGAAAAAACCCCATGTGTTCTAAAGACGGGTCTTTATGGGGGTCAAGAGGGGGCGGGATAACCTCTCCCCGGGGTGGGGCCCTCGGAGAAACAATCCCCCCGTGGTCACAAGGGGGAGGGGCGACGGGCCATGGGGCTAAGGGTGAGGCACCCCCAAAAAAAACTCCCCTGGGAATGGGGCCCCCTGGCGCAACTTAAACCACGATTAAACCCCGCTTTCCAAAGCTTCCCCCGATGAAAGCAGTCCAAAGAATTTCGATGTGGCGTCGAACCTTTGGGACCCCCCGGGGGGTCGGGGGGCCCGGCCCCAAACCTCAAAAGGGGGGCCCCCCCCAACGGGGGCGGTGGCAGACAAAGAGAAAGAACTGGCCAAAAACGGGCACAGTGGAACCAAGCTTTTAAAGGCACCCTGGAGGGGAAATGCAAAGGGCGGCAGGGCCCTTTTTTTGAGGACACCGGGGCTTCTCATCCCAACCCGGGTTTTTGGGGAAAAGAGGGGAAAAAGGGAAAAGAAAATCACAAACACATATCGTACTCAGACGAAGGTTTTGGGCTTCCCCAAAAGTAAATTTTGTAGCCCGTGTCTAAAAAAAGCAAGAGGAAAGGAAAAATTTTATTTTGTTTAAAATTTGCTCTAAAAACACCGATTCAAGAACCATCTACATTCTATTTTTTTTTTTGCAAAAAAGATTTTGTGGTGAAAAAGGAGAACCTTTTTCATTCATCCGAAAGCATCAAACGAAATTCGTTTAATATGGTTTTATTTGCTATTCAGGTTCTTTTTTTTTTTATTTGGTAAGGGGCGATTTCTGTGGTGGGAAAGGGAAAAAAGCCCCTCTGTTTATGTTACCTGACTTCGTATTTTAGGTCCGTCCTTTAAATTTGCTACGAAAATTTCAGGGTAAATTTTAAAACTTTCCCCTTTGTTTTGTGTGGTGTGTGTGTGGGTGTTTGTGTGGGTGTGTGTGTGTGTGTGTTGTGTTGTGTGTGTGTGTGGGGGTGTGTGTGTTTGTTCCCGTCTGTCTGTAGTTGTCTGTCCCGTTGTCTTTTTCCTTTTCCCTCCGTCTGTCTGTTCCGTTCCCCAGTCTCTTAGGGCAGTCCTGCTCCACGTAGAAACAGGGGGGTTTGTTTTTTTGGGGCCCATTTTGCCGGAAAAGGGCGGTTAAGGGCCGAATTAAACCCAACAGCTTGAAGGGAAAAGCGGGGGCCCTTTCACAGCTCTTTAAAGGACTTTTCCATTTTCCAAACCGCCCCCTTTTAAAGGGGTGACTACGCCGGATTTTGAACATATGCATTCATTTTTTTTAATAATATGTTGTGGTCTACAAGATCAAACGCTTTCTTAAAATCGAGGAAAAACAGTTCCAGTGAGTTTTCTTTCGTTGATGGCTGATAGCCATGTATCACAGAGGCGTGTTAAGGCCGTGTGGCATGAGTGATTTCGACGAAAGCCTGACTGAAATGGGTGGAACAGTTTGTGATGTTCCATGTGTTTAGTTAGGTGTTTGTGAACAGCATCTCTAGAGGTTTCGATACAACAGATAAAAGAGATATTGGTCTAAAATTGTTTAAATCAGTGAGATCTCTTGATTTGGGTATGGAATCACTTTTGCTGCCTTTAGACCACATGGGAAGACATCTGATCAATTACACAAATTATAAAATACGTAAGGGTATCAACAATGTAAGGTAGAGCAGCTTGAGTATAGAAGCATTTAAGTTATCTGGACCCATTGCTTTATTTTTAAGTTTTGAAATTAAGGAACCAACTTCATTAATAGCTAGCAAGGGGATGATAAATGAATCTCTAGTATTTATCGTTTTTGACAAAACGATTGAAGAACAGCTGGAGTTCATATCGATTAAAGAATGTGACACTGGCAGCTGTTTGTACTGATTCGTTACCTGAAGGAAATGAGTGTTGAAAGTGTTAGCAGACCACATAGTCGCAGTATTATCTTATTTCTTTCTCGACTTGTCAGTTATTTCATTAACAGCACGCCATAATGATGCTGTATCCCTGTTTGTATTTATCATTTCCTAAAATGCTCAGATTTTGATTTTCTAAACTAGATCTGATACTCTGTTTCTCTGCTTTTTATATTCATCTACTTTTTTTGCGGTTTTAAGTGCATCCCTCAATGCCATTTCTATAATAATGTCTTTCGTCAGCCAGCTGGGAAGTACTCTGTGTTTTACCCTTTTTCTTCTAAGTGGGGCATGTTTATCAACGATTGAGAGAAAGATATTATACCAGGTATTATACGCTTCATTTGGATCTGTGTAAATTGAGTACACTGTAGAAAGGAGCTAAGCTTAAGTCGAGGAAAAATTCATCCTTACTGAAATTTTTGAAGCAGCGATATTGAATGGTTGTGTGGCCCTTATTCTGTTGCTTTGGAAGTTTACAAGACAAGTGCACAAAATGTGAACAGTGGTCACTGATGCTTTTGTCGCCCACTGTTATATTGGATACCATGGCTTTGTGTTCGTGTAGAGAGAGAGAGAGAGAGAGAGAGAGAGAGAGAGAGAGAGAGAGAGAGAGAGAGAGAGAAGAGAGAGGAGAGAGAGAGAGAGAGAGAGAGAGAGAGAATTATTAAGATCCTAGCTTTGGATTCAGCTGTTTCCGTTTAGCATCTACTTCATCATTTTCAATACCAACGAGATAAATGTGGTCTTAAAACGTAGGGGTCAATACGGGAATCTTTTCTGATTGTGCGCCACTAGGCGCCTTAAGGGTTGCTTCGGAAAATAAATCAAAGGAAAAGAACGCCCGTCCATCCCTTACAGAGTTACCTTTTCTCTGTTTATGGGTCAAACAATCAGTAGATCAAAAGAGTCAAACACTGGACTTTGAAACGTAAGACAGGATAACGATCAGGATGTCGACTGTCTGGATTACAGGCGCCCCGTTTATTACCATGTTTTGGCGGTCTTTGAACTTGTAAGCTAACTGGTGGGGCCAAGCTGTTTTGAGCTTGCCCAGCTAAAGATGATAGATAGATAGATAGATAGATAGATAGATAGAAGTTAACACGCACGCACGTATGCAAGCAAGCACCCACGCACGTATCCGCGCACGCACGCACGCACGCACGCACACGCACACACACACACACTACACACACACACACACACACACACACACAACACACACACACATGCAGGCACGCATACGCACTCTCTCTCTCTCTCTCTTCTCTCTCATCTCTCTCTCTCTCTCTCTCTCTCTCTCTCTCTCTCCTCTCTCTCCTCTCTCCTCCAGGGATGTGTGTGTGTGTGTGTGTGTGTGTGTGTGTGTGTGTGTGTGTGTGTGTGTGTGGTGTGTGTTTGTGCGTGCGTGCGTGCGTGCGTGCGTGCGTGTGTGCGTGCGTGCGTGCGTGCGTGTGTGTGTGTGTGTGTGTGTGTGTGTGTGTGTGTGTGTGTGTGTGTGTGTGTGAATAAAAACCGTAATAATTAGATTTGGGACATCGCTTATATCATAAGAAACTGGCAGATGCTTTAGCATCATTCATTGTGTACAATGTGTTGTTATAAAACGACAATAGATGACAAAATTGTATAACAAAAATAACTTGGCTGAAAGTGCCTATAAATATGTATTTAACAAATATCAGTTTTGCAGTGCCAAAGACATTTTTACAGACATTTGTTTGGCTCTTCAGGATAGCCATATTTATTCATAACATGAACTTTTAAAATCAGGCAGCCTGATAAATGTTTAGTGAAAATTAAGCAACTGATTTCAAGCGAGAAAGTAACATTTACCAGTTACCAGATTTCTTCTAATTTCCAGTGAATAAACACAGATGCAACAGTCACAAACACCGGGACCAGGCTGCTTCCAATTCAGTAGTGGGGCGACCATCCCCAACCCGGCGGGTCCCCAGGGTGGCGGATAGGGAACGTCCCTCAGATATGGGGGTTAGCTGCGAATAAGCAGTCCCGGACCAACTGGCGATGTTCCTACCAGGACGGGGTGGGTCAACAGGTGGCGCTGTTGTCCTCACTGAAATACCCCATGTGTTCTATGACGGGCTCATCATGCGGTCAAGAGGCGCGGTATAACCTCTAGCCCCGGGGTGGGACCCTCGGAGAAACAATCCCCCCTGTGCTCACAGGGCAGGACGTACGGGCCATGAGCTAAGGGTGAGGCACCCCGAAAGAAAACTCCAGCTGGTATCGGGCCACTGGCGCAACTTAAACCACGATACCACGCATCCACGCTTCCATGATGATGCAGTCCACAGAATTTCGATGTGGCGCTCGACCTTCGGAGACCCGCCGGGGAGGTCGGGAGCCGGGCCCTATGCCTCAAAGGGCCCACCCCAAGCGGTCGGTGGTCAGACAAAGAGAAAGAACTGGCCAACAACGACAGCAGTGGAAGCCAAGCTGTACGGCACCCTGGAGGAACTGCGACGGACGGCAGCCTTCATCGAGGACACCGGGCTGCTCATCTAACGGGATGGCGAACGAGGAAGAAGAAGAAGAAGTCACAAACACATATCTGTACTCAGACGAAGGTTTGGACTTCCCTAAAAGTAACATTTTTGTAGACAGTGTCATAAATCAGCAAGAGGAAATGAATTTCATTTTGTTATAAGATGCTCTACACACGCAGATTCAAGAACACGATCTACATTCAGATTTTATTTTTTGCAAACGATTTTGTGGTGATAAGGAGACTTTACATTTCATCCGATGCATCAAACGAAGTTCGTTTAATATGGTTCATTTGCTATTCAGGTTCTTTTCATTTTGTCAGTCGAGTGCTGTGGTGAAAGCAAAATGCACTCTGTTCTATGTTACATGTACTACGTATTTGTAGGTCCGTCCTCATGTCGTCTACGAAATTACAGGATAAATTAATCTTTCTCTGTGTGTGTGTGTGTGTGTGTGTGCGTGTGTGTGTGTGTGTGTGTGTGTGTGTGTGTGTGTGTGTGTGTGTGTGTGTGTGTGTGTGTGTATCTGTCTGTCTGTCTGTCTGTCTGTCTGTCTGTCTGTCTATCCGTCCGTCCGTCTGTCTGTTCCGTTCCACATGTCTCTTAGACAGTCCTGCTCCACGTAGATCAGGAGGGTTGTGTTTGACCCATCTCTGAAGGACGCCATTTCACAGCTCTGAAGGACGCCATTTCACAGCTCTGAAGGACGCCATTTCACAGCTCTGAAGGACGCCATTTCACAGCTCTGAAGGACGCCATTTCACAGCTCTGAAGGACGCCATTTCACAGCTCTGAAGGACGCCATTTCACAGCTCTGAAACTGTCCTGTTCTACGTGTTTCTGAAAGTTTGCCGCCTCACATATGATAATGGTCCTGTTTCTTGAACCTCTGGCACAGTCCAGTTTCACACGTTCTGAAAGTGCCCTGTTTCAAACACATCTAAAAGTGTCCTGTTCTACATTTCACTGAGTGTCCTGTTTCATACATCTCTCAGAGTGTCCTGTTTCATACGTCTTGTCAGAGTGTCCTGTTTCATACGTCTCTCTGAGTGTCCTGTTTCATACATCTCTCAAAGTGTCCTGTTTCATACATCTCTCAAAGTGTCCTGTTTCATACATCTCTCAAAGTGTCCTGTTTCATACATCTCTCAATGTGCCCTGTTTCATACATCTCTCAATGTGCGCTGTTTCATACATCTCTCAATGTGCCCTGTTTCAT
>CM031596.1:106119167-106121667 GCA_018398815.1 Conus ventricosus
TCCCCGAGGGGGGTCTGGCAGATACCAGGCCAAGTCATAAATTGTGGAGGGCTGTACGCCAGCCATTTGGTATGTAGATTCTGTCTGTCGCACGAGTGACCTCCCCTTCCGGAAATGAAAACGAGTCTGAGTGTCCACTTGGTTTCCTGTCATGGTGGATTGCTTTTTCTGGACGTTGGCTGGCAGGCGACTTACTCTAATAGAAATGGGGTGCATAGAATGGTTTCGTTCTGCAATCATGGCAGGAACGACTCGCAGATTTTTTTTTTTTTCACCAGCTGGGAATTGTTGAGTGCGCCTTTTGATTAGGTGACGTGTCTACATGGTTAGCTAGCCCTGGTGTGTACTGATAATTCACGCAGCCTTTGAAGACAAACAGTTTTGCCAGCTGGCCTGATAGTGACAGGTATGCAAGTCCCCCATCAGGATATAACTCATTCTTTCAGTGATCGCCATCTCGGTGGAATGAGGATGCTAGTTCGTTATCTCATTGGAAAGACTCTTTTGTCAGAAGGAGCTAAGCAGTCTAGTCCTTTATGCTATCCATGCAGGAATTCAGCAGTCTAGTCCTTTATGCTATCCATACAGGAATTCAGCAGTCTAGTCCTTTATGCTATCCATGCAGGAATTCAGCAGTCTAGTCCTTTATGGTATCCATGCAGGAATTCACCAGTCTAGTCCTTTATGTTATCCATGCAGGAATTCAGCTGTCTAGTCCTTTATGCCATCCATGCAGGAATTCACCAGTCTAGTCCTTTATGTTATCCATGCAGGAATTCACCAGTCTAGTCCTTTATGTTATCCATGCAGGAATTCACCAGTCTAGTCCTTTATGTTATCCATGCAGGAATTCACCAGTCTAGTCCTTTATGTTATCCATGCAGGAATTCACCAGTCTAGTCCTTTATGTTATCCATGCAGGAATTCAGCTGTCTAGTCCTTTATGCCATCCATGCAGGAATTCCGCAGTCTAGTCCTTTATGTCATCTGTCCAGGACTTCTTCCTTCTACTCTCGGGGAGTTCACTTTCATCAATGTACTGTTTGGAAGACTAAGCTAAGGAATAGCAACCGCATCGCTAGGGTTAATAAAAAAAAAGAGGGGGGGGTAGGTGAAAGGTCCCACAGCCGCAGGGACAGTGAGCTGTCAAAAGTTCACTGTGTCTAGGGTACGGCATGATGGAAGGCGGAGCCCATGCCTCCCCTTCCGCTTTCTTTGCACTTACCTGGACTGAATCAGACACCTATTCACTGCTGGGTGCACAGAATGGGTTTACAAGCCGAAAATATCCGACCCCGTGAGTGATTCGAATTCACGACTTTCAGTAAGCACCGCAGGCAAACTGTCAAACTATTTGACCACAGGTTTTCTCACTGGGAAGGGAAGAGAATATCAGGATAGTTGGAAAGGGAGCGGGAAGAGAAGAACGGGTGAAGAGGGTATGGATGAGGGGGGGGGGGGGGGGAGAGGAAGGAGGGATGCAGAAGAATCTCTGTTTCTATCAAATTTCGAAACTTTCATGGCCTGATGTGAAACACACAAAAAAAGCTTCCTAGATCTCTATCAAGTTTCTAAGTCGTGCGCGGTGACATCAAAAGGAATGTATAGCTTTCTTCTCGGGAGCACCTTTTGTTCAATGGACATCGTCTGCATTTTTTTAAGACGCAAAATTCTTCTTCTTCTTCTTCTTCTTCTTCTTCTCGTTCTTTTTTTTCTTCTTCTTCTTCTTCTTCTTCTTCTTTCTTCTTCTTCTTCTTCTTCTTCTTCTTCTTCTTCTTCTTCCTCCTCCCCCTCCTCTTCTTCTTAAACTGCTTCTCCTTCTTCGTCTTCTTCTTCTTCTTAAACTTCTTCTTCTTCTTCTTCTTCTTCTTCTTCTTCTGTTCAAGACCTGCCTTCGGGACGAAATGGATGGTTGCAAACTAAAGGCTAAGGGAGAACACAGGTATGAGGTTCTCTGTACCACATGTCTGGAACTCTTTGCCATCCAGTGTGCGCAACATCTCATCTTTGCTTGAGTTGGAAAAACAGCTTCATGGCATACCTGGTTCTCCATGCGTTACCCCTGTGAGCTTGGCTGAACGCGTTGTGTGTCTTTAACGGTGGACGGGAAGAGAGGGAGGGATCTGTCTGTCGGTGAAGGGTCGGAGAGAGGGGGATGGTGAGCAGGAGGTGTGGGTGGTTAGGGTGTGTGGTTCATTTCAGTGAACAGTGGTTTGTACAGCGCGTTGAAGTTTTGCAAATACAAGAAATTGCACTTTGCGAAAACTATTTCTCATTATTATTTACTATCGTTATTACTATTGTTGTTGTTGTTTGTTGCTGTTGTTGTTGTGGTTGTTGTTGTTGTTGTGGTTGTTGTTGTTGTTGTTGTTGTTGTTGTTGTTGTTGTTGTTGTTGTTGTTATCATTATTATTGTTGTTGTTATTATTGTCATTATCATTATCATAATTATTACTATTTTCATTATTATTATCATCATTATCATTGATGATTTTGTTGT
>CM031596.1:106126667-106134167 GCA_018398815.1 Conus ventricosus
GAGGGAGGGAGGGGGAGGGGAGAGAGAGATGTTGCTGAAAAGAAAAAGGTAGACAGGAAAAAAGGATTGCTGAAGAGACGGAGAGTGAATGAACCAAGGTCGCTTAGAGAGACAGATAAGAAGTAACATCATTGAGTTGAAGGGAGAACAAGAAAGGAAGGAAGGAAGAACGTTTAACTCAATACAGAGAAAGGAAAGAACGAAGGATGTTCGCTGAAAAGAGAGAGAAAGGAAGGACAGAAGAAAGATTGCTGAAAAGAAGAGACGATAGAAAGAAGGGTTGATATAGGATAATCATTGAAAGAGAAAGAAAGGAAGAAAGAAAACAAGGAAAATATATTCCTGAATACAAAGAGAAAGGAAAGGAAAAAATGATAGAAGTAAACATCTTTAGACGAGAGAGAGAGAGAGAGAGAGAGAGAGAGAGAGAGAGAGAGAGGAGAGAGAGAGAGAGAGAGAGAGAGAGAGACGAAAAGAGAAAGAAACTGAAATACTACTGGAAAGAAATAACGTGAAAGAAAGGATGAATTTTTTTCAATCGTCGAAAACAGAGAACAACAAAAGAAGAAAGGCAGCTGAAAATAGAGGAAGGAAAGAAGAACTTTGAAAAGACAAAGAAAAGGACGAAGAAAGACGGCTGAGTCGAGAATGAAACGAAAGCACGAATGAATTGAGAAATATCATTGAAAACAGTTGGAGAGGAAGGGAGGAAGATCGTTAACAAGAGAGAGAGACAAGACAGAAAAAAAAACGTTCAATGAAAAGCAAGAGAAAGGAGGAAGGACGAATGATCGCTTAAAAGCAACGGAAAGGACGGCAAAGAAAGAAAAAAGAAAAAAAAACTTGCTGAAAAGTGTAAGAAAAGAAGGAACAGAGAAAGATCACTGAAAAGCGAGAGAAAGAAAAAAAAGCAAAGAAAGATTGAAATTTTTTTCTGAACAACGACAGAGAGAAAGGAAGGGAGATCTCCAAAAAGTGAGAGAAAAAGACTGAGGAAAAAAACTGGAAAGTAAATAAAGAGAAAAAGGACGGGGGAAAAATAACGAAAGCAAAAGGGCCAAAAGAAGAACAATCACTGGAACACGAGAAAAGGGAATGGAGGAAAAAATGAAGGCAGCTGAAAAGCCAGAGAAAGAAGGAAAGAAAGAGAGAGCACGGAAAAGCCAGGGAAACAAATGGGGAAAAATAAATAAATAAAGAGAGCTGAAAAGTGAGACACATGAAGACAGAAAAAGGGAGAGAAATGAAGACAGAAAAAGGGAGAGAAATGAAGACAGAAAAAGGGAGAGAAATGAAGGCAGAAAAAGGGAGAGAAATGCAGACAGAAAAAGGGAGAGAAATGAAGGCAGAAAAAGGGAGAGAAATGAAGGCAGAAAAAGGGAGAGAAATGAAGACAGAGAAAGGGAGAGAAATGCAGACAGAAAAAGGGAGAGAAATGCAGACAGAAAAAGTGAGAGAAATGCAGACAGAACAAGATGCGAAGCATATAAACGTACTCCCAGTTTTCCAAACCGCTTATAAATCAGCCAAGTGCTTTATGAGATAAGAAATAAAGGCGAAATAACGGTTTTAACGGTTATTTAACCGATGTACACTTTTGAAACTGGTATTTTAGTCCTCACTGGGCTAAAGCCTGTGTACATACCAAATTTCATCCAAATCGGACAATATGTCAAGAATAACGGTTTTTAACGGTCAGATTTTGAAACACAGCATGGAAGTGCCATTTGTGTGTGATGACCTTTCTATATACAAAATTGCATTAAAATCCACCAATATATAAAAAAATAACGGCAAAATAACGGTTTATCGGTTATATCACCGATATACACTTTTGAAACCGGTATTTTAGTCCTCACTGGGGTAAAGCCTGTGTACATACCAAATTTCATCCAAATCGGACAATATGTCAAGAATAACGGTTTTTAACGGTCAGATTTTGAAACACTGCATGGAAGTGCCATTTGTGTGTGATAACCTTTCTATATACAAAATTGCATTAAACCCCACCAATATATAAAAAGAATAACGGCAAAATAACGGTTTAACGGTTATATAACCGATATGCACTTTTGAAACCGGTATTTTAGTCCTCACTGGGCTAAAGCCTGTGTAGATATCAAATTTCATCCAAACTGGACAATATGTCAAGAATAACGGTTTTTAACGGTCAAATTTTGGAACACTATATAGAAGTGCAATTTGTGTGTGATAACCTTTCTATATACCAAATTTCATTAAAATCGACCTATATAAGAAATAGCGGCAGAATAACGGTTTTTAACGGTTGTTTAATTCATTTTCAGCATTACATCACTTACATATGGACAGAGGATCCGATTTGTCACAAGATCATCCATACCGCTTATAAACTGGCCAAGTACTTTCTGAGATATTCCATAAAGAAGAAAAACCGTTACAAGCCGTTACAACCGTTAGTAACTGCTATAACGGGGCAAACTAAAACATCAGGCATCATCTGTGACCCATAATGAACATACCTGCTAATTTTCATAAAGGTCGGCCAAGTACTTTCTGAGATATTCCATAAAGAAGAAAAACCGTTACAGGCCGTTACAGCCGTTAGTAACGGTTATAACGGTAAACTAAAACATTGGGCATTATTTATGACCCATAATGAACATACCTACAAATTTTCAGAAAGATCGGCCAAGTACTTTCTGAGATATTCCATAAAGAAGAAAAAGCGTTACAGGCCGTTACAGCCGTTAGTAATGGCTGTAGCGGTAAACTAAAACGTCGGGCATCATCCTTGATCCATAATGAACACACCTACAAATTTTCAGAAAGATCGGCCCAGTAGTTTTGTCTGGAGCGAGTGGAACACATTTTTGACCACGGACACACACACACACACACACACACACACACACACACACACACACATACACACACACACACACACACACACACACACACATACACACACACACACACACACACACACACACACACACACACACACACACACACAGACAGCATTTCTTCGTTCCCATTCTAAAGTACTCCCTGTTCTTTAAGAACTGGGAGTACAAAAAGTGAGAACACATGAAGACAGAAACAGTGAGAGAAATGAAGACAGAAAAAGGGAGAGAAATGAAGACAGAAAAAGGGAGAGAAATGAAGACAGAAAAAGGGAGAGAAATGAAGACAGAAAAAGGGAGAGAAATGAAGACAGAAAAAGGGAGAGAAATGAAGACAGAAAAGGGGAGAGAAATGAAGACAGAAAAAGGGAGAGAAATGTAGACAGAAGAACCTGAAGGAAGGAAAACGTGTGAGAACTGACAGAGAGGAAGAAGTGAATCTCAAAGGATCACTGAGGAGCGAGAGAAAGAAACCAAGCAAGAAAGATCAGTGAAAGAAAAATCAGGAGGGAAAAAAAGGCTGAAAAGCGAGAGGAAAGAAATAAAGAGAACTGAAAATCGGGAGAAAGGACAGAGGGAAGAACAATCATTGAAAGGCAAGAGAAACGAAGAAAGAAAGGATTACAGAAAGAAACACTGAAAAGATGAAAAAAATGGCGTTACAGAATCATTCTATTATGTTGTGTAGGACTTTTGCATTATATTCATGTTTTCACTTTCTCAAAGTGGCAAGAAAGAAAAAGATACATCCGAAGGTGCGGGAGGAAGGAACCCAGAGAAGTACTGTCCTCAACTGTCGAACAAGCCAACTGGAAGCAATCCTTCCCCACCCTTGGAAGCCTGCGCTGTGTTCACATAGGGTGCAGACACGCACAGGGCATTCCATTTAGACGTCAAACGACATTATTGCTCCTGGTAGATGCATTTGTCTCATGGCCACTGGATGTGACACGACAGAACCTCCACGGAGCGTTCCCATAGGTCTACCAGCCTACATTTCATGACAGTAGACCCCACGGACGAAAAACACCACAGTCGAGCAACTGTGCATGCCGCAGCCTCATTCGTTGCTGTTCCGTTGACAGGTAAAGACAGAACAACTCCAAACACGGCTAAGCTTTTACTATGAGATCTAACATGCCCTCTGAAGAGAATCCCGGGTTATAGTCTTCCCCGCTGTCAACAGGACGTTCCCTGTGGCCAGTAGGTTTTTCATTACGTCACTGGACCTTTACCCAAAGTCGGTCGAAAGGCAGACAAGAAAAAGATGCACCCGAAGGTGCGGGTGGGATCCAGAGAAGTACTGTCCTCAACTGCCCAACAAACCTGCTGGGAACAATCTAGCACCACCCTTGGAAGCTTGCGCTGTGTTCACATAGGGTGAACAAACCAACGAAAACATGATTTAACGTGAAAAGTATCTATTGAATGATTGATGGTTTGTGCTGAGTGTACATCCTTCAAATATAATACAATGAATAACTATGTTTTGTTTTTTTAAAATTTAGAATAATCCTCCTCGTTTTCCTCTAACTTCTTCATGAATATGTTGTGTTTCTTTTTCTTTCTTTTTTTCCCTTCCTTTTCTTCTGTTGGTTTTGGTCTTCTTTACCTCCTTTGCTTTCTTCTTTGTTCATTCACCTGATTCTTTCACACATAGGACCTCGTTTTACAGACTCATCTTGAAGGACTTGATGATGATGACGACGACGATGATGATGATTTTTGTTATTTTTTCATCATCATTATTGGTAGTAGTACTAGTACAAGTAGTAGTAGTAGTAGTCTACGGGACTTATGTAGCGCAGTTCCCCACTCTATGGGCATGCTCACCGCGCTTTACAAGAGGTATGTAAAAGCTGAAACTGAATGAAGGAGAGCAAGGATACAATACAGACACAAGGTAAGTTTGCTCACTAACTGTAAAAAGAAAACGTAAACCAACACTTTAAGTCGTTAAAAGTAGACAAGCTAAACACGTTTACCTAGATTTAAAGAAATCCTACATTATACACACATCACATTAATAGGCCTAGATAAAAATGGCACATCAACGCGCACGCGCGCGCGCGCAACACACACACACACACACACACACACACACACACACACACACACACACACACACACACACATATATATATATATAATATATATATATATATATATATATATATTTTTTTTTTTTTTTTTTTTTTTTTTTTTTTTTTCTTCATCTTCAATTAATTTTTTTTTAAGGTTCAAATCTTTGCCAAGTCATTACTATAACGACTGAAGAATTGTTAGCCTGCACTTGTTTTCCCCCACTACTTAATTGTTCAGCATTCTATATATATATATATAATATTATATATATATATATATATATATATATATATATATATATATATATATATATATATATATATATATAAACTAATAAATTCCAAGGATAAGTACCGAGCACCATTCCAGCAACTTACAGTGCAGCTTGGTGTTGCAATGACTGCAAAAAATATTGAATTATAAACAAAGCTTGCTCTTATGTCTTAGATTGAAGAAATGTTAAATTTTAAAGAATTCTTTCCTATGTTTGTTTTGAGTTTTCCGTCGTATGGTGGGTTGTACCATGTGATTTTTCTTTTCCTGTTTTTCTTATTTCTATTTGTGTTATTGTCTGGATTGTATTGTAGTTTGTAGTTGTACCAACTTTTTTGCAGTGCTTCTTGATATTCTACTGCTGCATTGTTGAATACTCTTTCATTGCATGACAGGTTTGATAGTCTCTGATTTATGCCATTGGGTATGGCTTTTAATACAGATGGTGGGTGGTTGCTTTTGATGTTTACATAGATAGGTGTGTCATTGGGCTTCTTGTATGGTTTATATATGTAGTTGATGAGATCAAGTGTTATGTCTAGGTAGTTTACTACCTTTTTGTTTGCTTCAATGGTGATTTTTAAGTTGTGGTTTTGGAAGATTTTACATAATTCTTTTTTTTATTTTCAATGGTTCTTGGGTTGTTGGTTAGTGCAGCAAGGCCGTCGTCTCTGTATAATCCAACTTGTTTTCCGAGTTGTTTCTTGATGTTGGATAGCATAAATAGTCCGACCAGTTCGCATGTTTCTGCACCGTCATATGATCCCATGGTTACATCAAATTTTTGAGGTTGGGCATAGGAAAAGAATTCTTTAAAATTTTAACAACCTCGTTCCCAAAAGAACACAAACTATATAAAATATTCAACAAAAACACCGTCAAACTATCGTATTCATGCATGCCCAACCTCAAAAATTTAATTGACGCATCTAATAAAATGAAAACCAACACAGCAAAGAAGGGTGAAGAAAGGAAATCTTGCAATTGCATCAAAAAAGAGCAGTGCCCCCTGAGCAATAAATGCCTTCACAACAACATTGCATACCAAGCCACTGTGACATCAGAAAATGAAAAAGAAACATACATAGGGATCACTGAAAACCACTTCAAAACCAGATATGCAAACCACAAACAGTCATTTAATAAAGAAAAATATAAAAACCAAACAGAACTGAGCAAATATATCTGGAAACTTAAAGACGCAAAAACAAGCTACAATATATCCTGGAAAATCATAAAAAGAGCATCACCATACAGCAATGTTTTAAAAAGGTGCAACCTATGTTTAACTGAAAAATGGTTAATACTATGCAAACCACACTTAGCAACTTTAAACACCAAAACAGAAATAGTAAACAACTGCAGGCATAAATGGAAATCGTTGTTAGTGAATACACCCAAAACAAAAACCTCAAAGCCCCCAAAATGCAGAGAGAGAAAGACAGACAGACAGACAGACAGAGAGAGGACCTGGAACATGCCTTCACAATTCGTAAAACACTGAAGCAATACAGATAGCATACGAATGGAAATGAGTGATTACCTACATACACACCTTTCATGTGAGAATGAGTTGCATTCGGAACAGACGTTGACCTTTAAAGAGAAAATCTCCCCTCACGTTTCTCAAATGGGGATTGAACTCTGAACCCTCGGACCGAAAGAACCATACTTTGACCATGAGACCAACCAACCCTCTGTTCCTCTTTTCATCGATGGTTTCATGAGCAGCATGTCCTTTATCATTTTTTTCACAACCTTTTTTCACAAATGCTAGGAGACAGGATGTAGCAGAAGAAGAGAGCAGAAGGAGGAGAGGGTGGAAGTATGAAGGGGGAGAGGATGGGGGCTGGCATGACTAATTATCTTTCTTTGTTTCCTTGTTGTATTCGAATGTTTGTAATAACACCTTTTTAATTTGATACACCATAATGGCGTTCTATGCTATGTAAAACCTCACAATGCAAACAGAAAGAAGGCATCCCAGGCTAGGCGTTTCTGGCTGTGTAAAACATGCCTCTATGATTTGGGAAGCAATCCAAAGAGCATCAGCCGTGCCCCCCTGACGAGTCCGATCCAGCGGACGAAAGGCTTCGGAGCAGGCACTATGAACAGTTCTGTCTGCAAGATGGGTTACAATGGTCTCCATAGGCTGCTAGTGAAGGATCTTATATTTGTAATATATTTTCCTGACCATCAATTCTTGTCTTTATATCCCCCCCCCCCCCCCCCCCCCCCCCCTTCCCTTCCCGCGCCA
>CM031596.1:106136667-106141667 GCA_018398815.1 Conus ventricosus
CGGCAAAAACGTAGAAGAAAATTAAAGAACAAGGAGGAGGAGGAGAGGAGGAAAGAAAAAAAAAGAAAAGAGAGAGAGAGAGAGAGAGAGAGAGAGAGAGAGAGAGAGAGAGAGAGAGAGAGAGAGAGAATGACAGAGGCAGAGAGACAGAGTGGGAGAGAGAGAGACTCTTTCTTAACACATTTTCTCCATGTTCTGTGCCTTTCCAGTGTGGCAGTGCTCCCACTTAGGTCATTCCAGCTCCCTCACAGAAAGTCACACACAGTCTTGTTCAGAAAGCCACACACAGTCTTGTTCAGAAAGCCACACACAGTCTTCTTCAGAAAGCCACACACAGTCTTCTTCAGAAAGCCACACACAGTCTTACTCCGAAAGCCACACACAGTCTTCTTCAGAAAGCTCCACACAGTCTTGTTTAGAAAGAAACACAGTCTTCTTCAGAAAGCCACACTGTCAAGGAAGCGAAACCTCTCACAAAAGGTCTTAAGCGCTTAGAGGCAAAGAATGCCGTGAGTGGTAGAGAAATAGGTGATGGGCCTATTAGCAATACGCCCTCACCTAGCGCACACGGTCGAACTGTGTCAAGGAAGTTGAAGTGGTCAGGTAATTGATTGTCACGTGATTGATGGCACCTAAGGTAGTAAGGACCCTCCCGAGTTCGAACCCTCCCGATAGCGAAAGGGGGAAGGGGGGGGGGGGTGATGTAACCACTAGGACCTCAGAGCATCGAGCAGGCGCTAAATACTCAGTCAGCTGAAGTTGCTTTGTAAACAGACCTTGAAGAGCAGGAGTCTTGGGCTCGTTCAGATAGTATTGTCGTAGGGCACTGTGTTGAGGCTTTGTCAGACTGGTTGAATGCGCGTTAACGTTGTTGTCGTGGGTTCCATCCTGTTCGCATAATCCGGTTCGCATAATCCTTTGATCAAGCCGGCCAAGGAAAGCCAAGCGTGTCTTCGCTTGAAAGATACCGCTTCGCATAGAATGGTACTGTTGTTTCGCATAACATGTACTTTTAGGGCGTACTTTTGTCCTTCAATGACTGTGCTTTGAGTGATTGAATCGAGAGTGAAACTCAACCTTATAGGACAAAAGAACAATGAACGGGAAAAAAGGACTTCACGGCATGACAAAACATAACGCAGGTGAACGGTGCTATGTTAGTGCTATAAGTGATTGAATCGAGTTTTTACTCAACCTGACAGGACAAAAGAAAAGTAAATTGAAATGAGCAGAATTCCTACAGTTTTTGTCTATCTGTCCATGTCTTTGTTGCCAGTCAGTCAGGATGGAGTTCGTAATCACAAAGCGAGGAGGGCAAGGCCTTTTTATTGAAGGATACAAGTTTCGTATCATAAAGGCTGTCAATGGCAAAAAGTACTGGCGCTGTTCCACGAACGCCTGCAAATCAACATGCATTACGCAGGAACAGGAGTTGCTGAAAGTGAGTTCAAGTCCTCTCTCTCCTCTCTCATCTCTCCTCTCTCTCTCTCTCTCTCTCTTGTCTCTCTCTCTCTCTCTCTCTCTCTCTCTCTCTCTCTCTCCTCTCTCTCCTCTCTCTCTCTCTCTCTCACACACACACACACACACACACACATGAAAGCTATTGCTGTGTCTTAACAAAATTTGAAAGTTTGTGTAACTCATTGGTATGCATATTTTTCCAAAAGGGGGCTGTGCCCTATTGAACTGAGGTCTCCGATTTTCAGGACCATCCAATCACGAGCACCCTCCCACATCGCCTGGAACCATGAAACGCATCAGCGTCGTGAACACCATGAAACAGAGGGTAGCAGAGGAGCCAGAGAAACCTGTGCAGCGGGTTTACAAGAAGCCTTGCAGAGCCCTGGCTGAAGTAAACTCCAATGCTGATGATGTGGAATACATGACCTCTAAAATGCCTGCTTTCAAGTCCGTTAACACCATCATGAACCGTGAGCGTAGGAGAAATACGCCGGTGTCGTATATAATACTGTCGCCGTGGAATTGTAATCGCAGCGATAGCATTTCACGTGAAATATTGTTGCAGCGACAATAATTGCTGGAAAAAATGTCGCGCGACAACTTTCACGAAAAATGTCCCATAGAATATTGTAGCTGTCCATAAAATGCAGTATTTCCCGGGAAATACTGTCGCTGCGACACGATTTTATGAGCGACAGTATTATATACGACACCGGCACTGCCCACCACAAGATCCACCATCAACTTACCAGAGCGTGCCAAGAAAATGCCCGATAGGCGGGATTTTTACAGTCGGATGATGGCGACGAAGATAAGATATTACTTTTTGCAACCGACAATTCGTTGACAAGATTATGCTCTGCTCCTGCTGTGTTCGTTGATGGAACATTTTACACTTGCCCTAGACTCTTTTGCCAGCTCTTCACCTTCCATGTTGAGGTCTATGGCAAAGTGCTCCCGATGGCATTCTCACTGCTGCCGGATAAATCTCAAAATACATACCAGAGACTGTTTCGCATTCTCAAGACCAGAGCTCAAAAACCTTGGTCTGCAGTTTTCTCCGACAGTCATCGGTCTGACTATGAGCAGGGGATTATTTCTGCCGTGAGACAGGAATTTCCAGATGCCAGAATGAATGGATGCTTGTTCCATTACGGGCAGGCACTTTGGAGAAAAGTTCAAGCTTTGGGAGGAGCTCAGGTGTACAGAGAAAACCCTAGTGTCAGACAGTACATCAGACGTTGTGCAGCACTGGCCTTTGTTCCCTTGGACAAATTGGATGACGCTTGGGTTGACCTGCAAGCGACCGCTGAAGATGATCCTCTATGCACTGCCTTCACCGATTACTTTGTGACAACGTACATGGATGACGTCACAAGCCGCTTTCCTCGCGTGATGTGGAATCATTTTGACAACATGTCACAGAACAGCATCCGCACCAACAATGCCTTGGAGTCATGGCACAAAAATCTCAAAGCCTTAGTCGGTTCTGCTCATCCAAACGTCTTCAAAATCATTCACAATCTTCAAAAAGAGCAGGTCCGCATTGAAAATGATTTGCAAATGATGAGAGCCGGACACCAGACTGGAAGGACCAAAAGAGTGGCGGTCAGAAGACGGAACCAGAGGCTAGAAGAAATCAAGAATGACTATCTTGCTGGAGAGAAGACGTTAGTGCAACTGCTGGACCATTGCTCATATGCCATCCACTTTTAATGACTTTTACTGACGAGAGAGAGAGATATTAGATTATTTATTCCCAAGAAGTAAGCAATCTCTTTCGCCTCTTCCACCCGGCTCTTGCAAAACGGCGTGCAAAGCGACTGGCTTTTTTAATTACTGTGTAAATGAATGGGATTAAAGTTTGTTGACTCGTTTTCTTGAGTGATAGAGTGCATATGAACCCATTGCCGAGTTTTATGCGAAAGGGCAGGCATTCGTAGGTTAGTATGCAAAACGGCATTATGCAGAACGGCTTTATGCGAAGCGACAGGTTGCGAAACGACATTATGCGAAAAGGAGCGCACTGGTTGTCGTAGCTTTCTCTGGGATAATTACTGTGTTAAAGTGGCTCCCGGAGCCGGCGGGAATTTTCGATGTCTATGTGGTGCCAAGTGGCTGTTTGCTAAGCAATGAGGTTGGGATGTGTGTATATGCTGATGTGTGGAAGAATGTAGCGAAAGGGGAATTGAGTGTACTTGTGAACAAGGTGGTGGAGAAGCTACATGGACAAAGGCATGGCCCAAAGGGAAATCCTTTGTGCCTATCCCTATATAAACTGAGGAAAAACAACGTGACAGGAGGAGGAGAAGAACATCACGAGAGAGAGAGAGAAGAGAGAGAGAGAGAGAGAGAGAGAGAGAGAGAGAGAGAGAGAGAGAGAGAGAGAGGAGAAGAGAGAGAGAGAGAGAGAGAGAGAGAGAGAGAGAGAGAGAGAGAGAGAGAGAGAGAGAGAGAGAGAGAGAGAGAAGAACGGAGGAGAGAGAGGAAAGACGAACGACCAGGACAGGGTAGGTTTGAGAAACACGTGGTCTGGGAGACAAAAGAGACAGCAAGGTCTTAGGGTAAAAGACAAGCTGAAAACGTGAAGACTGAGTTTGACGCCCAGAGGTGGGTGAAAGAGACGAAGAAGAAGATTTCTACGTCGAGTTCCCAGAGACGACCACGAAGACCCAGTCCTGAAACCTGGAGCCAGTCAACCAAAGGCGTCACCATTACCCAGTGCTGAAGAAAACTTGAAGTGACGTGTTCAAGAACTGTGGTGTGGTGTGAAAGTGTGGATGTGTGTGTGAAAACCTGGCCAGGTAAGAAGCCATTTTACTATAACCCGGGATTAGGAAATATTGATCTTTTATGTTTTGATTATTCCATTCTGTGCGATTGGATTGTTCATGCGTGGTTATGAGTAGCATAGAAATTGTATGTCTTGTTCTCAGTCGTGTTAGGAAAGAAACGAATACGTGACATCCCATTCCCAGAGAGAGGTGAATGTTTGGTGGGTGCTTGAGTGTGCAAATGCGTGTATGGGTGCAGAGATAACCCTGGGTGTGTTAAGCCTGACTAATAATACATCAACTTAGAGCACTTAAGCAATACTATCACGATTTCCCCCGTCCTGGACACACACACACAACCTTGTTCAGAAAGCCACACACAGCCTTGTTCTAGAAGACAACACACAGCCTTGTTCAAAAAGCCACACACAGCCTTGTTCAGAAAGCCACACAGCCTTGTTCTAGAAGACAACACAGCCTTGTTAAGCCCAACCCCCCTAGAGTGTCAGGAGATAAGGGCCGAAACACTTGCTTGAAGGGGGCTTCTCTTCTGAGGACTCTCTGCTGCCACGCTCTCCACGAGTTTTTTCTACTGCAAATGCGTGTATGGGTGCAGAGATAACCCTGGGTGTGTTAAGCCTGACTAATAATACATCAACTTAGAGCACTTAAGCAATACTATCACGATTTCCCCCGTCCTGGACACACACACACAACCTTGTTCAGAAAGCCACACACAGCCTTGTTCTAGAAGACAACACACAG
>CM031596.1:106151667-106159167 GCA_018398815.1 Conus ventricosus
AGTTTATACTGCAAGAGATGGTGAAGTTTATACTGAAAGAGACGGTGCAGTTTATTTTACGAGAGATAGTGCAGTTCCCTCTGAGATACACAAAAAAAAACCATTTCACTCCACAAGGGATGGTGCAGTTGATTCTTTGAAATCGGAAAGTTTTTGCAGTTCATTCTGCGAGAGGAAAGTGCAGCTCATTCATTTTGCAAGAAATGGCGTAGTTCATTCTTTGAAATCGGAGAATTGTTGCAACGGGTGGTACAGCTCATTCTGCGAGAGTGTGTACAGTTTTCATTCTGTGGGAGATAGCATTCTGCAGCCTCCGAGAGATGGATATTCATTGTGCCAGAGATGTTTGTTTAGTTCATTCTGCGAAGGGCAGTGCATTTCCTTGTGCAGGAAATGGTGGCGTGTATTTTTGCAAGGAATGACAGTTTTTATTATGCGAGGGGGAAAAAAAGTGCAGTTTATGGTGTGAGAAATGGTGCGGTTCGTTCTGCGAGAATTGCTCACTTTAAGGCACAAGAAATGGAGCAGTTTACACGACGGAAGATTTCGCTGGTTTTTGTAGTTGTTGTTGTTGTTGTTGTTGTTGTTGTTGTTGTTGCTGTTGTCGTCGTTGTTGTTTTGTTTTTGTTTGTTTGTTTTTCAACATATGATGCTTTTCATTTTACGAGAGATGCTGCAGTTGGTTAGATTGTGCAGTTCACTTTGTGAAAGATGGGTAAATCTCTTCTGCAGCAGATTTTGCAGTTCCCTTGGCGACAGATGGCACGGTTTGTTTTGTGAGAGCTACGGCACAGTTCATTTTGCGAGAGATGGCGCAGCTCATTCTTTAATAACGGGAGTTGCGTGCTGTTCCATTTTGCGAATGGTGGTACAGCGCATTCTACGAGAGATGGTGTACTTTATTCTACGAGAGATAATGCAGTGTATTATACGAGATAATTTTTCTCCCAGAGGCAAGTACAATTCATTTTGTAGGCTGCTGAGCATTTCGTTCTGAGAGAAGCGGCAGGCAGTTAGTTCAACGAGAGATGGTGACATGGTGCATTTCTTTCGTGGAGAGATTGTGTTGCGGCTCATTCCACGAGAGATGTTGCCGTTTGTTTGGGAGAAACGTTGCCGTTCACTTTGCCAGAGATAGCGCTGTATTTCCCGTGAAAGATGGCTCAGTTCGTTTCGGGAGTGACGGTGAAATTAATTCTACGAGAGAAGGGCGCAACGTATTACAACGTCATCGTGGTTCATTTTGTGGAAGATGATGCATTTAATTGTGTGAGAGATTGTGCAGTTTATTATGGCGTACGTCATTCTACGAGACAGGCCTATGATTTAGGTCATTCTGGGAAAGATGGCGCAGGTTATTCCGCAGGGAACGGTGAGTTGCTGCAAGTCATTCTTTGAGGGATGGCGAAGAGTCGGTGCAATTCATGTGTCTTGCAGTTCATTCTAAGAGACATGTTACAGTTCATTGTAATACAGTTCATTCTGAGAGACATGTTACAGTTCATTGTAATACAGTTCATTTTTGAGAGAGATGATGCAATTCATTTCGCCGGTTGATTGTCGAATATGGTCCTGACGGGTTAACGTTCTGATATATTCCTTTTTCTTCTCGTTTACGCACCATCTGTACTGTAGGTCTGAAGTTTATGTCAGACGACACTGCTTCCAGGCAAAATACTAATTCCAAGCAGCCACACACACAATTTACAACATTGAGCATTTCCAAACTCTTCTTCATCAGCCGTGTCACACGACGAAACACAGCGTGTAACTCTCTCATGCTGACCACTGCCCTTGTGGCACAGGCTCCCAGACTCCCACCCACACCTTACAGTCCCGCCCCTCCTTTCAAGCCTTGTATCGCCACGACGTGGCCAAGTCAGGCTGAGGTCCAGGAGAAGCTGTGGAAACCAGCGGGGTCGCTACGGCGGACTGTGGACTTCGCCTCACTAACCGGATTGAGGATGTTGCATGGCTGGGAACACGACAGAAAGAAACACTCACAGCAAAATTCCATACGTTCAATCCGCAGCATTACTCCGAGGACAGCTCAACCGGTGCACAACATGAAGTACCGGTGAAGTCGACCTGCTTGCGGTTTGGTGCGTGTTTCTGTCCGTCTTCAAAATTGCTCTTTATAGGTTTAAATCGCAACCGAATAAATGGACCCGGAACAAAGATGTTCATCATGCTATTGAAAATTGGAAACGGGTGTGTCCATTGTGGTCTGCCATTGACCGCCCAGTGAGGCCTAGCCACGTGTCTACTGACAGCGCCGTTCACTGGGTCATGATGCGAAGTACCAGGAATAATAATAATGATTATTATCATTTATTGCGCTTATTCTGACATAAGCCCTAAGCGCTTACAAATACAGAAAAGATCAAAGAAAGCATAAATGAAGCCAATAAGAAGATGAATATTGCAATAAGTTCCATGCACTTACAAACATGAATGCATATTCACACACACACACACACACACACACACACACACACACACACACACACACACACACACACACACTGTCTCGTAACAACACAAACAACAGCATGCGCGCACACGCCTTTCATCAGACTAGAGCAGGTCGTGAAATTAGTTCACCTGTGCGAACTGGCTTCCAAATCTGTCTCTGACAAAACACGAGACCGTTTTCAGGTGAAGCACTTGTTTCAAAGTAGCCACAAAAATGAGAGCAGTGAGTATTTCGAAAGTAAGACAGACAGAAAATGCACAAAGCACAGTACTGCATGCTTATTCCGGTACGAAATTCTCATTCGCTGTTCATGTGTAGCCTCCCTTGCCCTAAAGATCTGTGCAGCCTGTCCCCTTCTTTATTGTTCTTCTGCGGCATCCTAGAAGTGGCCGAACAATCCAACGAAGGAAAATTCCTGCGGAAATGACGTTTCAGGTTCTCCCCCTTTCAGAGGCGAGGGATGAAGAGGAGAGGGACGGTGGTTGGGGGTGAGGGGGGGGGGGGCGGCTGTAACAAACGGACACCTCGATTCTTTGTCGCTCTTAACAGGACCCCCAGACATTGTGACGAGATGATATATCACAAGCTTGCACTACCGTTTCGGGTCTCGTTCTTCTTCCTTGGTTGGAGGCGGAGGAGGGTGGGAATGTGTGAAGGATAGGGGGCGAAGTGAGGTGGTGGTAAGGGAAATAACTTCTGTCTTCTGCGTCACTGACGAGTTCTGTTCTGCTTCGCTTTGGAGATCTTCCCTTTGCAGATGGTCAGTTTGTCTACTGGCACGCGATGGCAGGCGTGCACTCTCGTCCTAATTATCACGACGTAAGCACCACACAGATATCTTGTTTCTAACTGACCAGTTACCTGATTCGTTGATTGGTGTGCGTATTTTCGTTTGAAAATAAATCAGTTTTAAGGTAGAGGAAATCATTAAAACAATAAACAATCACAGATTTTTCTTCCTCTTGTTAAATAATTAAAGGCATTATCTTGTGCCTTTATTTATGTATCAAGTTATCTATTTATCTGTGTATTTATTGGTTTGTTTGTTTGCTGAATTACTTATCTATTCTTCTATTATTTATTTATTTATTTATTTATTCACATCTTGATAATTGGCTGATATTGATAATGTCTCACCGTTTGACTGGTGAGATTGATCGCTTGTTAGTTATTGCCTGGTTAACTGACTGACTAGCTGACTGGCTATCTTGGTAATTATTGCTTGGCTAACTGACTGACTAGCTGGCTGGTTATTCGGGTTTCACTACAATGGCTGGCACGGAGGGGAAGACGGAGGATGAGAACGAGAAAAAAATGAGAAGGAGGAGAGGGGGAAAAAAAGGGGTGGGGTGGGGAAGAAAATGAAGCAAAGCACACAAACTCTCCATGCATTAAAGACAACTTATCTGCGTGGTGTCACGTGTAATGAATTACTTGAAACAGCGAAGCGGGGAGCGGGGCAGTTCATCACTGCACGGATTGCGTGAGCCCTGTGCTCAGGCCCTGGCCCCCAGGCCTCTGCTGTCCTCCATCACAGACATCGCTCATGAAAAATTCACCTGCCAGCACACGGGCTGGAGTAGGAAGGGAGAGGAGAGGTAAGGTTGGGGGGGGGGGGGGGGGGCGAGAAGAAAAGGCCGGATCAGAAACGGGAAGAGAGAGACAGACAGACAGACAGACAGAGAGAGAGACAGACAGACAGACAGACAGAGAGACAGAGAGAGACAGAGAGAGACAGAGACAGAGAGAGACAGAGAGAGACAGAGAGAGAGAGAGACAGACAGAGGCAGAGAGAGACAGAGAGACAGAGAGAGACAGAGTGAGACAGAGAGTAGGGTGGAAGAGGCGTGTGGGGACTTCACGACCGGCTGGGAAATCAAGATGGTCAAGGTATACGAATGTTCTCCCAGATTTGCTGGGAAAGAGTAAACGTCCAAGCCAAATGGTTCCACGACTAGTCTACCTGGTTTCTGCAAGTGGGTGACGACGTTTTCCTGGGTCATGCAAGCGGATCAACTACTGAAGATTTTACGGAAATTCTCCCTGATTCATGCGTAACAAGTAAACCGCGATTTGTTTGCACGACTATCTTCCTGATTTGCGCAATCTCGGAAGCGTTTTCTTTCATGAATATTCTCCTAGATTCGTGCAAACATGTAAAATGGTAATTTGGTCAAACGTAAATTCTCCGAAATTCGGGCAAACGGTTAAACCAGAAACAGGTCCTCGAACATCGAATATTCTTCCGGATTTGTGCGGTCGGGTAATTCGTGATCCGTGTTGATCGGACATTGAACATCATTTTGGCTGTTTCAGTTTCGTTTTCCTTTGTTTCTCGGTCTGCGAAGAATAATTCGTTTTCGATTTTTCAGAACAAATAGCAAAGATGATAAAAAACAACAACATAAGTGTAGTCTATGGAGTTTAGACTTGACCAAAAGACCTGAAAAAACCATTCCAGGTATACACCAATATGGAACAACATTTCTGTCATAAAATACTGATGTGCACGCTCACAGGGGACAACTATTCTCTCTCTGTTCAACCAGCTGTCGGCCATGTACACGTCAACAGACACTTCCTATATCCCCCCCCACCCCCATCACCCTCCCGTCTGCCCCCCTCCCCCCCCCCCCCCCCACACCCCCCCTTCTCTTGTACCTACTTTTGTGCTTTGTGAAAGTTTAAGCAGTCAAATGGTAGGTATGTTTATGGAGTTATCACAACACTTTGTCCCATTACTTTTAACATTTAACCTTGTCATGTTGGCACCGGTCTGGCAACGTGTCTTCTGTAACAGTAAGTGAGGTAGGCGTTCTAGAATCAAGGCTTCAAACTGATATCTGGCATCTCAGACAAGGAACGTAAGACCAAGCACTAGGTCTGGCACCAAGTCAAAAACAACACACACACACACACACACACACACACACACACACACACACACACACACACACACACACACACACACACACGCTTGCAGACAAAGACATCTCCTCGTGGATGTCAAGCGCCGCAAATTGGTCTGATGTGGACACGAATCTCGCCCTGACTACCGGACTAAGGCTTTTTTTTTTTCAATGATTTTCCAACATTAATAACAAAATGGATAATCAACATAACATACAATAAACATCATACAAATGGGTACACTAAATCAAGGGAGGGAATAGGGCTAAAAAGGAAAAAAGGTATAATCACATGAAAATAAATCAAATAGTCCATTCAATAATCAACGAAGAATAAAAGAAAAGAAAAAAGTCACAAACGTACATCCTTAACTCTTTCTCGTTCACGAGGCACCCGAGGAATGAATACGTCCAATATGCCTGTCCAGATAGGGTCAAGTGGTTAGTCAGAATGTTTTCACATGTATACACCTATTTTCATAAATTTCATTAGCTACTTTTTACCCTCGACTACTTTTTGCTCGTTCTTTTTCTTTTTTTCCTCCACGTCTAACTCATTCCAATAGACATAACGGTTAGTTTTTCATAAGGGTACCATTTTCTATCAAATTCCATGTATTTCATTTCTGAATAATGCATATATTTTCAACCCTATATATATTATTAAGTTCTCTCAAGAAATGTTTGACAGTAGGTTTTATTTTGTTTATTCTGCATCTATATATATAATGTTTAGCCCATAAGATAATGTGTTCAAAAACTTCATCAGTTTTTGTATGCTCATCATTTCCGAATAGAACCAGCTCCACATTAAACTCTATTCTGCTGCAATGTTCACATCTTTCTTTTAATGTTTTTTCTAGTTCCCCCCAGAAATGTTTCGCAAACTGGCACTGCCACAAGTAGTGTTGAACTGAATCGGTTTCGGATTCACAAAATGTACACAGATCAGTGGTAAGAATTCCCATCTTCTTTAAGATACAATTTGTAACCAAAATATTGTGACAAATTCTTATTTGGAACCATTTTAATTTAATTTCTTTAATTTGTTTCACTTGTTTCATTGTTGTTTCCCAATCTACCAAAATTTTTAATTTATCTTCCCATTTAACAAAGGAGCTTATATCAAATATTGTTATTTTTTCGATGAGATTGCTGTAAAAAGGTTTCGATCCCTTTTTAACGCTTGATATTAATTGTAGTGCTTTCGTTCTTAGGTTACAGCTATTGTTCGTTACTTTAATATTTGCACTTCTTAAATACCTTTTTATTGATGATATACAGCCCAGGCTTTTTATTTTAGGTGCAATGCAGCGTAGTCATTCCTAAGGAGAAATCGAAGTCCTGGGTGGACAGCCTAAAGGACTGGGTGGTTGCAGCAACTCTAGCTTGTTGCACGTGACTGAGGAATTTACGGCTGTGGAGACTCCAGACTGACCCTCATACTTTATTGTAAAATTCTCACCGGCTCTCAACTCCATTTCGGCGTATTGGTGGCCAGCAGAAGGTAAAGAGTGACACGAGAGAGAAAAGAAAGAAAGTTTTTGGTGCTGAACTTTAAAAATGGGAAAGATTCATTGCTGACAGCTGATGAGAATTAGATTTTGTACTCCGCAAGAAAAAGAAAGTTTTGTCTTAAACCCAGATGTCAGCGACTGCAGTTGTGTTCGTTTTAAGAAATACTCACATGGGTTTTTTTTTCTTTCTTTCTTTCTGTCACAAATGCCTTTGTCTTGTTCTGATTTGGCTAATTGTGCGTTTGTAAATGTAAAAACATTACCTAAGAAGAAGACGCTCCACAGCCAATGGTGTGTGTGTGTGTGTGTGTGTGTGTGTGTGTGTGTGTGTGTGCGTGCGTGCGTGCGTGGCGTGCGTGCGTGCGTGCGTGCGTGCGTGTGTGTGTGTGTGTGTGTGTGTGTGTGTAGTGTGTGTGTGTGTGTGTGTGTGTGTGTGTGAGTGTGTGTGTTTGTGTCTGTCTGTCTGTCTGTCTGTCTATTGCTGCTTCTTATTTATGCGATTGAAAGTTAACAAAGATATGGTCACTCATGCTCGTCAGTTACTCAAGATTTTGTTTTAATCACACTATTTGAACTGGCTGCGTCATTTTCCAAACGG
>CM031596.1:106169167-106179167 GCA_018398815.1 Conus ventricosus
GTCTGTCTGTCTCTCCGTTTAGTAATGACGGTCTAGTGTACATGCTTATGTGCCTGCATACGTGCATGGATGCCTGCTTGATTAACATTCTCGTCTGATGAAGTACCTTCTCACCTACTTGTACACATTTACGCACACGCGCGCGCGGACACCGCATGTGTACGCGCGTGTGCACACACTTATTAACACACACGCGCACACGCTCAATGCTGTTTCCTTGTTTTAAATATTAAAAAAGGGTTAAATAAAAATTTGGGCTTAAGTTTACGTCCTGTAATAACAATTATAGCAGGGAGGGAAGGGGGGTCGGGTGTGGGCGGGGCAGATTTTTCCTTCTTCCATTAAACGCTGTATGAAGAAGGCAGATGACAGCCGAAAGTTAGAAGTTCCTATAACAGATTTTCATGACTAGATAGCAAATGCTGAACTCCTTCTTCCCTAATCTTTTCTTCAAATGCTTACGCGCTCACCTTCGGACTCAGTGGATATCCACTCTCTACCTGTTGCTGTTGTTGTTAGAAAAAAAAAGGATAACTCTACTCATTGAATGTTTAAGAGAGAGAGAGAGAGAGAGAGAGAGAGAGAGAGAGAGTTCCGATACGCAGATCCAAGTTAGACAACCAACATAAACAAATCGATCCCAGGCTTAGACCTTGAACAGCATACGCTCCCCTGCATATCTGCGATATGCGCATGCGCTTCCGTCATTCCAAATAGAAACGAACAGGGTTAATCAACATTGGAAGCTTTATGAAACAACTCTAATCGCTTCGACATCGCAGTAGTGTAATGCATTCTTCGATTGGCAAAGTTTACCCACAGCCAACTAATTTCCACACGTGTAGTAACTTGATTTGCATCGTTCTTCGAAGATTGACTTCACGACTGTTTGACCAAGCATTGTCGGGAAAAGATCGCAGTAAGAAATTAATAACACATCTAAAACGAATTGTCCTAGTATACTGAGCGTAACATGTACTTTGAGTGCGAAATTCAGGCTGTTGTAGCACTTTCGGTTTTTCGTCGGACGATGCAAGAGACGTAACACACTCACTGCCACTTGACGTCTGCCACTTGTGCAATCATTTATTCACTCACAAGTAGCATGCATGCACATCCAATCGCTTATTGTTGACGTTGTGCCATGTGATCACACAAATGCATTATGTGATGCATATCCTACTTGTGAAGTGAAATAAAAATTGCATCCACAAGGGGGCAGACAGGTCAAAATGGCAGGTAGGTGTACGTCATTTGCATCGTTCCGAACGAAACACAAAGTGCGTACAAACACCCCATTAATTCGCACTCTAAGTACATGTTACAACTGAGCAAAAAGCCGCTAAACGTAGATATTCACGGCTGAAAGAGTAAAAAGCACATGACTGATGAATGCAAATTAGTAAGCTTACGTGTAGTTTATTTGTTATGGCTACAGGCCTGTTTCAAGAAAAAGAAGGTGTATATTTAGAGTCTTTCCGTTTGTCTGAAGTCCAGTATTCTGGACAACAAGTAAAGTTCGTGAAAATTAAAATCCTAACCCCCATGCCGATTTCTATTTCTTACGAGAAGGCACTGCAGTGACAAGAATATTAATCATGACGTCATTGTCAGATGTGCGTGGTCGTATGAATGTGTGTGTGTGTGTGTGTGCGCGCGCGCAAAATTTTACTTTTTGTTTCATTTGTTTAGCTTCGTCTAGCAACTTCTGTAAAACGTTCAATATTTTGAACTGATGACATAAAAACGTTTTGGATCAAAGATTGCCGTGGTAATTCTGTGGCCCTTCATGCATTGCTCACGTGATAATTTCAATTTCGACTTCCTCTCCGAGCTCCCCGTTCATGCCTGTGCCGACTGGCTGTCCAAGTCACCGGCAGCCTGTCAGCATCTGGGGGAGGGGGAGGGTGGGGAGGTGTTGCTGGATGGACGTGGTGGCACTTTCTACAGAGGGGCGCTCTCGCACGCTACCTTCGTCGGTGAATATCCTACTATCGTCCTCAGTGGGGGGCTTAGAAGGTGGTGGAGGGGCCTATCCTGCGCATGCTGAATCAGAGCAGGCACCACTAAAACCCATTGCCAGCAATGCACTCGGCCCGGCAACAGTGCAGTGTCCCCTCTGAAAGGTTGGCTGCATTAAAATCAAATGCTCGCCGTGGACTGCACTGTTGGGAATTTGACAGGACAATGATGTAGTTGCAAAGCGAGACGACTGCAGGCGGAAATCTAAACAAATCTTGAATAAATGTTAGCGAACCGCCCAGAGAACGTGGACAAAAAAGTCACAAGACAAAAAACACAACGCGTTTCGACCTCTTAGGTCTTCCTCGGGTGATACATAAACGAATAAAACAACGAAAATTTACTTAGCTTTGATCGCTTCAGATCGCTTAGAATTTAGCGCAAGGAAGAAGGCGTTGAATGAGAACGAGGCTGTTGGAAGGGAAATAGTGAGTGAGTTAAAGTCGTAATGATGATAATAATATTACTGATAGGAATACTAATAATGGTAAAATTGAAGAAAAAAAAGGACAAGATTACTACCAATCTTGGTGTCAATAAGTATGGGTATGGGAGAAAGGAGAGTGGGTTAGAGGATTCTTAAACAGCATTGTTGCCGTGGCAACAACACCTTAAAGTAACATGTACCAACCCACCACTTCAATCTCAGCCCACAATATCCTCCCACAACACACACACATACTACCTTATCTCCCACTATTCACCTCACACATAACTTATAGCTATCTTATTTATGCATTTATTATCATTATTCTTTTTTTCTTTTTTTTTATTTTTTTTTAATGTTTCTTTTATTTATTTATTTGATTATTATAAAAATGTATTTTCTAAATATATTTCTGTATCATGCTTTCGTTACCTTGACCTTCACTATCGTTGTTAGCAGTATCATTCAGTAATACTATTGCTAGTATTGATACTACCACTAGCATTGACCTCACCATCGCCTTCGCCTCTGGGACTGTTGCCACGGCAACCCTGCTGTTTAAGAATCCTCTAACCCACTCTCCTTTCTCCATACCCATACTTATTGACACCAAAATTGGTAGTAATCTTGTCCTTTTTTCTTTTTTTTTTTTCTTTTTTTTTCCTTCTTTTTTTTCAAGTTTACCATTATTAGTATTCCTATCAGTAATATTATTATCATCATTACGACTTTGACTCACTCACTATTTCCCTTCCAACAGCCTCGTTCTCATTCAACGCCTTCTTCCTTGCGCTGAACCCTAAGCGATCTGAAGCGATCAAAGCTAAGTGAATTTTCGTTGTTTTATTCGTTTATGTATTACCCGAGGAAGACCTAAGAGGTCGAAACGCGTTGTGTTTTGTCTTGTGACTCGTTTGTCCACGTTCTCTGGGCGGTTCGCTAACATTTATTCAGGACAATGATGATTAATTTCATGCACTGCACTGTTAATCTACTTTTGTGTCTTATCCTGAATAGTGTGTGTGTGTGTGTGTGTGTGTGTGTGTGTGTGTGTGTGTGTTAATATGTCTTGGGTGTCTGTGTGCTGGAAGAGGGGGGAGAGTGAGGGGTGGGTGGGGGGAGAGACAATGTGGGAAAAGAGTGTAGGGATGATTATGTTTATCTGCATGTATAATTCTATTTTTTAACGGTATGTTGGTCTTATGATGTTATAGTTTGTATGCCTTAATCTTATGTGTTCTCCTTTCTTCTCTTCCTACTTAAACATTCGGCTTTTGTATTGTAATGGCGCCTGTTTCGGCGATAGATCTGGGGAACGAGCGGCATGGACATTTGACCGCTGGGGCGTGGATTGGGAAAGTGGGAAGAGGAGGTGAAGGGGCAGGTGGGGGAGGAGGCGGCGGTACAGGGGATATGAGAACTCCACCCCACCCTCCACTCCCACCCCTCAAAAAAAACATGACCTTGCAACTACAGATGAAATTATGGCAGAGAGAGCATTTGCCAAGATGACGATTTCTTTTTATTTGTAAATAGCCACACGTCGGTTATGAATCCTAAAACTCCTCTTCTGTTCCCAAACATATAGGAGGTGAACAAATCTTTGGCCATCAACAAAATCAATTTTCAGAGAAAAATGATGCCGATACAATGCATATTCCCTGCCTTTCTTGTACATTGTACGTTATCTCACCTATATCATTATCTTGAACAGCACTCCTCCTTCACTTGTACCTCGATGTTATTGTCATAGAAACATATCACAGAAAAGCTTATCTCAAAGAAAAACAGGAAAATGTTGGGAATTCTAAGTAGAAGAAGATGAAGGGAAACGGTTTAAAAGTCTACAAAAAAAAAGAAAGAAGAAGAAGAAGACAGAAAAAGACAGACAGGGAGAACGGGCGAACTAACAAACAGAATTTTCTTTAAAGAGGGTTAAGGGATAAGCATGAACAAAGCTTCTTCTTTTTTTCCAATCCAGCCCTCTGGGCATACAAAAAAAATGCAAACTGCTAAACGATTGGGCACAAATACAAACGCATACAAGAAGTAAACAAATTGTGGAGAGAAAAAAAAAGGGAGGGAAAGAGGAAAAGATAAACCAAAAACGGGGGAGAACAACATGCAGAGATACGAGGAGAGGGGGGGAGGGAGAGAGAGAGAGAGAGAGAGAGAGAGAGAGAGAGAGAGAGAGAGAGAGAGAGAGAGAGAGTGAAATCAACATATGCAGAGAGGGAGAGAGGGTGTATGAAAAATAAAAGCAACATATGGATAGAGACACAGAGAGAGAGTATAGAAAATGAAAGCAACAGATGTGCAGCACTAGAAAAAGAAAAGGCCTATGACGACAGCTTGATAATCAACGGGAACATCAATCACTGAGATCTAGCGGTAGGATTTTCCACAGCTGTGACATTCTTTTCTCATCGAATAGTTGAACCCTTGATGCTGATGCCATGACAGAAATCATGTCTGGAACGAATTTGAGGAACGTGCCGAGCGGTCATCGCAGCCATGCGCAGCAGCTTGGGTCGAGCGATCATAGTGGCCCTGCAGGCCAGAGTCCTGCACGAACGCTGAGCAAGTGAGTTACCTGTTTGGTATAGCTCACTGTGTGTGCGTGTGTGTGTGTGTGTTTGTGTGTGTGTGTGTGTGTGTGTGTGTGTGTGTGTGTGTGTGTGTGTGTGTGTGTGTGTGTGTGTGTGTGTGTGTGTGTGTGTGTGTGTTTCTGTCTCTCTGTGTCTATGTCTGTATGCGTGGTATAATACAACGCAATTCTACTTGATTCAGAAAGTGTACAGTACCATGTCACGTCTTTCCACGGTTTCCAATTTGCACCATGTAGCCCAGAGAATCGCCAGCCCCCCACAACACCAAACATATGTAAAGGAAAATGTCAGAACACGGAAATAGAAATTATTATAATTCAGTTCTGGACGAACTGTTCTGTATTATTGTATGCTATTCTTGCCTGTGAGAAAGATAAGTGTGTGTGTGGGCGCGCACGTGTACGCTCGTGCGCGGGCGCGCGCGTGTGTGTGCGTGTTGTTTTTCTTTTGTTGTGTGTGCGCATGTGTGAGCGTATGTGCATCTCTCTCTCTCTCTCTCTCTCTCCTCTCTCTCTCTCTCTCTCTCTCTCTCTCTCTCTCTCTCTCTCTCTCTCTCTGCGCATGTGTGTTGTGTGGGAATGTGCTTTGTGCACGTACATGCGATCGCTGTTCGGTTTTAAAGATTAATCTGATTAAGCGTTTTAAGTTTTCACAGAAAATGTTATTGCTATTTTGTTTCTGCATGCGTAAGAGAGAGAGAGAGAGAGAGAGAGAGGTTAAACAATAATTCCAAAGACAAACATATCGCAGTATAACTAACCCCAGTTTAATACGACTCTTGGGACTTCGTGTTTTCCTCCATACGAAGAGCGCAGCCATAGACCTTGGAGTCGTCCAAATCATCTGACGACGCCTCATGGACTTTCCTCACCCCAGAGGTCTGCTTGATTTGGCCTCTTCTCGTCAAATCTCCGCCAGCTTCCTGGCGTACAAGGCATTATTGCTGAATTCTGTTTGAAATCATCGTTACTTTTAAACAATATCTATAGACAGTTCCGACTCTGAAGAGGGAGTAGCTTCTGCTGTTTATTGTACAACTCGTAAAACGCTCAAAGCACGCACGCTTCCCCAGTCAGCTCCATGTACACTGCTCAGCTGGCATCGTCAGTCCTGGCACCGCAAACGGTCTCAAAATCAAAAACATAAAGACGTCCTCATTCTCTCGGACTCCTTTCATCTTTGGAAGTCTTTGCTGGCTGTAACCTCAAGTACCCTCAACTCCTGGCATTTTTTTTTTTTTTTTTTTTTTTTTTTTTTACTGTATATCTCTCTTGAGTCTGATGGGGACAATATATGATACATTACAAGATGCTGGCATTCAAGACACTGAAATGGCCAAGATTCCACACACACACACAAAGTCAAGAGTCTCTCTCCCTCACACTGGCTTCAAATCCTAAAGTTCAGACTAACGCCAAAGGCTTCTGGCAAAAGGACTGGAACACACAAGCGGATAACAAACTCTTTCCAATCCACCCTCATCTTCAACAGGCTTTGCAATTTTCATCCTCCACCAGAGGGGCCGTAAAGAAGAAAAGGTTTTGTGATGTTTACACACAGGCTATTCATTTCACACACATTCCTATCTTTGAAAAGATTAAGGTCAGTGGCACACTCCATCATTCCAAATGATGATGCCTCTCACTATTAAACGTGTCTCAGTGGAATGTTGGGACTTCCATGATGTTGGACATAAACACTGTGCACCAGACGACATGATGAATATCTTGCTCAGAGATGATCCACCTGATGTGATTTTTCAGTCCCTGAAAGATATACACATTTTTCATCTAAGATTTTACGCATGACGATCTTAATAAAGCAAGCAATTTTTCACTGTGTTACAAAATCTGGATTGTTGTTGCTGTTGTTGTTGCTGTTGTTGTTTCTTTTTATTAATCTTCTTCTCCTTCTTCTTCTTCTTCTTCTTCTTCTTCTTCTTCTTCTTCTTTTTCTTCTTCTTCTTCTTCTTTTCTTCTGCTTCTTCTTCTTCTTCTTCTTCTGCTTCTGCTTCTTCTTCTTCTTCTTCTGCTTCTGCTTCTGCTTCTTCTTCTTCTTCTTCTCCACACAACCATATAAGGAATTGATTTTGACATCATGACTGTCTGGATATGGCCACTGTGCTCTGTTGGGCTATAGAACGACATGAATTGAACTGGACTCTGTGTGTGTGTGTGTGTGTGTGTGTGTGTGTGTGTGTGTGTGTGTGTGTGTGTGCATGTGTGTGTGTGTGTGTGTGAGTGAGTGAGTGAGTGTGTGTGTGTGTGTGTGTGTGTGTGTGTGTGTGTGTGTGTGTGTGTGTGAGTGCGTGTGTGTGTGTGAGTGAGTGAGTGTGTGTGCGTGTGTGTGTGCGTGCGTGCGTGTGTCTGCGGTGAGTGTGGTGTGTAAGTGTGTCTGTCCGTGCGTGCATGCATGTGTGTGCGCGTGCACGCGGGTGCGTTCGTGCATGCATGCGTGTGCCTGTGCGTGATTGTGGTGTGTGTGTGTGTCTGTCTGTCTGTCTGTGTTCTAGGGCCATCGTAGGTCACATGTCGAAATTTGTGGGCGTGGAGCAGAGTCAGCAGCAGGCCATCCGCTGGGAGAACCGCCGGAAGCGCTACGCCCAGACCATGGGCGCCCTCAAGCCCCAGTTTGCCGACCTGCAGTTCGTGGACAGCTCCGGGGCCTCTCATTCCAGGACCGCCATGGGCAGGCCCGGTGACAGAAAGGCTTCGGTGGTCAACATGACTCTCCACGGCCTCAGTGGGGCTGTCGTAAGTCTGCATGCAGTGCGTGTGTCATGTGGGTGGGAGCGGGGAGGCGGGTGTTTGGAGTGTGTGCCCCCACCCCCACCCCACCCCATCCCACCCCACCCCAGCCCTACGCCTACCCCACTTTCCCCTTCTTCGCCCACGACAAACATACAAAGAAGTGCTTTTTTTTGTTTGTTTGTTTGTTTTATTTTGAATATAGCTTCAAGAAGAAACAGAAGATGAAGAAGAAGAAGAAGAGAAAGAAAGATAGGAAGGAAGAAAGAATTGAAGGGAGGAAGCAAGGAAGGCTGAAAGAAAGAAGAAAAAACAAAAGAAAAGCAAAAAACAAAACAAAAAGGAGCAAACGCAAGCTTTGTGTTCAATTAAAAGAAAGGAAAAAAATTAAAGGAACGAAAAAGAAAACGCAGGCTCTGTGTTCATATATATATATATATATATATATATATATATATATATATATATAGCTGGTAGTATATTTTCCAGCTTTCTTTTTTTTTTAAGTGCTCAACCATGCGGGAGCCGCAAAAATAATGATTAAAAGTAAATCTTAAAACGGATTACAAACTTGTTTCGAGGTCCTTCCTCTCTTCAGATCCCGTACCAATCCCCTGCTACTGACCTCAATCGTATATATATGTTTTGGATTGTGAACTGTAGTCCAGCAGTTGGGTTGGGTTGCACGTGTTGTGCAAGTGGGGCCCTGTTAAGGTTGTTAGGCTTTCTTTATTGAGTATTTTTGTATATGTATCAGGGTTGCTATGTTATACTTGTTGATAAAAATTTCCTTTTGTGCCTGCAACTGTCTACGATTTCAACTCTGGCAACATTGAACACAAGAGTTGCTGTTGTTGTTGTTTCTTTTTATTAATCTTCTTCTCCTTCTTCTTCATATATTAATTAATGTGTGTGTGTGTGTGTGTGTGTGTGTGTGTGTGTGTGTGTGTGTGTGTGTGTGTGCAGAGACCAAAGCCCAGTAAGGGGGCAGTTGCGGTAAGTTTCTCTCTCTCTCTCTCTCTCTCTCTCTCTCTCTGTGATGTCTGCGTCCGCGTGCACATAGGCCTATCCCCAACCCACCCCTCACCTACCCAGCATGGCTTCCGCCTCTTAACTTCCCTACTTCTCTTCACCCCCCCCCCCTCTCTCTCTCTTTTCTCCACTCTACGTCTCTCTCTCTCTCTCTCTCTCTCTCTCTCTCTCTCTCTCTCTCTCTCTCTCTCTCTCTCTCCCCCCCCCCTCACCCACCCACCCACACTGCTTCTCTGTCACGCACTCCCATGATGACTGCTTTAGTGTGTGTGTGTGTGTGTGTGTGTGTGTGTAGAGTTTGTGATGTACATACGGGTATTGAAATGGTGTGGTGTGTGCATTTTATAATAATATACTCTGTATTTCTATGCAGTGTTTGTATGTGAGTGTGCATCGCACGTGGGCCGTGAAGGAACAGAGAGGGACTGAAAAAGGAACAGCACTACAATGAGCGTGTGTTGTCGAATGTCCTTCAGTATTTTGGATCGTTTAAAAAAAAGTGGTTTTTGCCTCTGACTTTCAGATATGTTGGGGAATTGATCTATATTCAAAACTAATAGAAAAGACAAAAAATGTACACCATTGCTTTTGCTTGCTCATGTATCAAAGAGAGAATGCTCGTGAATTACTCAGTGATGGAGTGTTGAGCCATTCCCCCATACGCCCACATACTGGCATGATTATTTAGTGTATAGTCCTGAACAATTAAACTGTATTTAAATCAGTGTTTCAATGCTGAGCCCTCTTCAGTGTGTGTGTGTGTGTGTGTGCGTATATATATATATATATATATATATATATATATATATATATATATATATATATATATATATATATATTTGTGTGTGTGTGTGTGTATGTGTGTGTGTGTGTATGTGTGTGTGTGTGTGTGTGTGTGTATGTGTGTGTGTGTGTGTGTGTGCGTACGTGCATGGCAGCACATCAGACAAAACGGATTAAATAGAAAGAAAGATATACTATTTGTACACGTAAGACATACTGTTTGTACATATAAATAAATCAACGGATACATTAGTATGTAAATGGTGTGTCGTTAAGGCTATCTAATCTACGTAATACTTCATTTCGCTCAAACTGTCCAAAAATTAGCCGTAATCAATCGACAAAAATGGAAAAGACGTGAGCAGGTATTCTACTGCTGA
>CM031596.1:106186667-106259167 GCA_018398815.1 Conus ventricosus
CACAACCATAACGTTCTCGGGAGGGAAATGCACACGCCCTCTCCATGCACTTCCCCGTCTCCTTTCTTCCTCCCATTTTTTTTTCAAAAACGGACTCAACTTCGGCATTTCAAAGCTTTACAGGGTAACAGTGTTGATAGAGGTTGAAACTGGTGCTTGGGAGAATCCTCGTTATTTTTGAACTATATTGCCATCATCTCCATCTCATTTCCCTTCCTAATTCCACCTCCCATCCCACCTTTCTAAAGAGTGGAAATCTTTGACAGAGGATAAAATCAATGTTCGTAGTTTTTCAATCGCCCCCTACTCCTTCAAAATATAGGGGAACATTAACAAGACAATGGACGATCACAATTGCAGTTTCTGTCCTATAGACCTGGTTACTTTTTAAAATTCCTTTTCCTGCGAACAGTAACAAGAACTTGGGAGAGAAAAAAACAGACGACCTCGTTAGTGTAATTCATTTTTTTTTCTTGGGGAAGGGGGCGGGGTGCACCGTCATCAGAGTGATAATGTAGAACAGTCACACACACACATATATAATATATATATATATTATATATATATATATATTCAATTATAAACAAAGCTTGCTCCTATGTCTCAGACTGAAAAAATAGGAGGAGATAAGCATTCATATCTGCGGTGGCAGTTAATACTGCCTAACTAACAGTATGTGCTCAAGTGGGTGGATGGAGAAAAACAAAATATATGCTTCTCAAAATGAGCCCTCAGCAAGCTTATAATCTCCAATAGGGAGGAAACTCACTAACACATAACTCCTGGTCATATACCGATATTTCGAAACCTGGTTGTTTCTCCTTAGTGACCGCGGAAAGTGGTAATTTGACTCCTCTGCCTTTTCGGTTTTAAGAAGAATGCTATCCCAGAAAAGGCTGGTGTGCAATACCGTAGTATGTTTGTTGAGGTTTCAAAAAACCAACCAAAGGTGCCACCTAAGAAGCAAAAGAAAATCATGAAAGAGCAAAACAGGCTACGTTTTCTTGTGAAAAGTAGAATATATAAAAAGAAAATCATGAAAGAGCAAAACAGGCTACGTTTTCTTGTGAAAAGTAGAATATATAAAAAGATAACCTCTTAAGACACAAGTGCTGAGGGCCAGTTCTTGGAATGAATCCGCAAGGGACTAAATTACAAAAAACTAATAAATTCCAAGGATAAGTACCGAGCACCATTCCAGCAACTTACAGAGCAGCTTGGTGTTGCAATGACTGCATATATATATATATATATATATATATATATATATATATATATATCATTGTCACGGAACGCTAAGCCGGACGTAAAAAAAAACAAACCCCTCCCACAACTAACCCATTAAACATATAACACGCCACACAAGAACTGACAATAAAACAATTTTATTCCCGACACAACAATCAATGAACGAAACTTCTATGTACGCGTCTCAGACCCCAGCCTGAAACACGGTTCCTACGGCCAAGGCCGCCACAACAAGTTATTTAACCCCTTTTCTAGTTACGGTGTGCAGCGTTTCTCAGACCAGCAGATTACACATAGCATAATACAAATCATTTTTTTTTTCAAAACCAATTCCCCAAAAGAAAAACAACAACCAAACTATACTAACTTCACATAACTATGTTCATTTTTGCATATAATTCACTGCGCACATTCATCCCTTCAGTCATACCCTTTTTAATCAACATCCATCCTTCATGTATGCACATCCAAACCCAATGTCTTCGGGTGTTTCAATGTCACGCACAAAAAAAAAAAAAAAAAAAGAAAAACAAAAACCAGGCCACACGACGACAACGTTGACAGTCTCACGACGATGACGGTGACGGTGACCAGACGAACCTGCCTGCCGAAGACGAGAAGACACAACAGTAAACACACCGGCTTTCACAGCACCAGTGGAATTTACCGCTACCGCCAACACAACAGCGACAGCGACGACTGCCACCAACCACAGTGACAAATCACTCAGGGCGGCGACGACACCCTTCAATGGCGGCGGTCACCGAGTGAGCAGTCGGTGATACGGGGGATCAGCAGCGGCGGCGACAACATCAACGACGCCAACAGCAACGGCGATAACAGCAACGGCGCCAGCAGCAACAGCGACACCAGCACCAGCGCCAGCAGCAACAGCGACACCAGCACCGGCGCCAGCAGCAACAGCGGCACCAGCTACGGCGCCAGCAGCGACGGTGACCCCAGCAACGGCGACACAGACAACGGCGACCCAGCAACGGCGCCCCAGCAATGGCACTAGCAGCATCAATGGCGCCAGCAATGGCGCCAACAGCTGCAGTGACACCAGCACCGGCGACACGAACGGCGACGTTACTGGCCAGGCTGTGAAGATCCCGACGGATGGGGAGGAAAGGGAAAAGGGTTGTAGCACTGGACGGGGTAAGGACTGGGACAACAGTCCGGCACAACAGGATGGGGAGTGCAGGAGGGGTACTTGCAGGCACCTGCGACGATCGCCGGACAGTCAAGGACAGGAATGCCAGCAATTGGCCGTCCACAGCTCCCCGATTACAACGGCCCTGACCCGCCTGGTGTAGCGGGCACAGGATGGTGGGAATGCGCCCTCACCTGCTACAACACAGAACGATGACAACAACTGCGGCTGGCCACCCAGCACCTGAACCTCAGGGTCGCAGCACACAGAAACACCGACGACGGCACGACCAAGAGCAAAACGCTCACGAGGGCCGGCTCACCATGTCGACCGAAGTCAAACACACAGCACAAACGCTGGCACCAGAACAAGAGCCCAACTGCTCTTCACCAAGGATTTTGACCGAAGTGATAGCCACCCGGCCCCACCAAACTTTAAAGCCTGATGACTCAGCACTCACTCCTTGCCGAGTTCTGCGCTGAACTCTACAAAACTGCACGTGCAACGGGACTCCACACGACACAAAACAGGAGACGGAAGGCTAACCCCTCTCTCCCCACACTTATCCTTTCCCTGCCTGTGCCTGGTAGCAAACGCACACCCAGTATATGAATGGAACATACAGGTATCCAACACCCCCACCATCCTTCCTGAACCCAACAACTACCATATATGGCCCGGTAAGCCTACACCCCCATCGTGGAATGATGCTACGGATCGATACAGAGCCGTCGGCGCGTCTGTACGATTTCCACGCTGATACAGATCGGTGACAATAATCTGAATCCAAATTAATCCCGCAAGTGACAATGAAGAGGGTTCGGGCACTCCCCCCAGCCCTCTCCCCCTTTAAATGAAAAGGGTGATAACATTAATGCCGATCGTGTTGTAGACTACGATCGTGTTGTAAACTAATTCATTCACATGTGGCGTGGACCAGATGAAGCGTGTGTGCGTTGCAGGTGAAACTGTCGTCCCTGGCCCGAGAAGTGAAAGAGTACAGTGAGCAGAAGAACCTGTGGATAGGGCCCCGCCAGGTAAGAGAGGAAAGGGAGGGGAGGGGGGGGGGGTAGTGAGAGATCTGGGACAGGGGGGAGGATGGTAAGGCTGGATTTCAGATTTCATCATTGTGTTGTCTTTAACAGATTTCTTTGACAGCCGGCAGTACTGTTTATCGTCAATACTGTTTTGATTCTCCCTCATTCATACTGTCACGATTTACTCTGGAATATTTGCATTTTACGCGGGCTTCATCCAGTCCATGGCGTCCCCCTCCCTCATCCCTCACTCCATCCCACTCTTACCGTCTCTGTCCCATCACTCAACACAGCAGCAACAGAATCGTTTCCCTGATGATCACGTCCACACTCTCTCTCCTTTCCAACTCCAACCACTCTCCTCCACCTCCCAGTTTCACTGTCAGTCATCAGTCCCTGCCTAGCTCCTTTGTTTCTTGCCATCCCCAACTGGTACAAACCCATGGACTCAACATAGCGCCTGAATGCGCACATGGCTTAAACTCTGCCCAATTTTTTTAGAAGTAGCGCAACGCTGGCCAACATGATCTTGTAGGAGTCCAGTGGCTGGCTTCTGGTGTGTATGGTGTCACGTGAAGACCCCTGTAGTACTGCTACTGTGTTTCCTTCTACCCAAAGCTGGATATCGAAGATCACATGTACTTTGCTGCAAGCCAATGTGCGCAACTGTTTTGACGAGAAGTTGTTATAAAAATTCCCGTACGTAAACACTACCAAATATAATTGCTTTTTGAGAATATTGTCTTGACTTGGTTTGCACGTGATGCACACTGTGGCCGTGAGCTGAGTTATACGACTTTTTTCAGGGAGTCACACTGGCTCGAGGAAATAAGAAAGTGCCCAACAAGGTTAAGCTGCACAAAGAGGTTTCCGAGAGAAAATTGGCACCGACCAGCAGTGCTGTCTCCCATTAAAACACCGTGGTGAAAGCTTCAATAACCACTACATATCACCCGCTAGTTGACGCAATACTGAACTACAACAGGAACTGGGCAACAGTCCACACCAGTAGAATTTGTTCTTAGTAGTTTAGAAGTGTCAAAGCTCCGATTGTTGACATCAGAGAACAGATCATTGTGGGCCATGAATGATAAGAACTGTAAAAGCAGCAGTTTCGTCGGCTAAAGCAAAGGCACTAAACTATCCATGGTCCCAAGAAAAACCTAATTGATAAGCATCTTTATCGTGATAAGAAAAATGTATTTCCATTGATTAGCATGAGATAACATTTCGAGAAATCAAAAGAAGCATATAAATGAAATAATGTTGGCCATTACTGCTTTTCACAAATTTACTGTCCACATAACTTTACCAGCAAAACAAACAAGATGCTGTGTCATTGATTTCGACTTTCAACGTGGTCGGTGAGCGAAAACATTTTTGCTAAACACCATATAGACGAACGAGAAAAGGTCAAGTTTAAATTGACAGATCTGAAAAGTTTTATGATAAGACGGATTTTCTTTTCTACTGCGGTAAACCACATTACCCTTATGCCTTATGAGTGGTGTATGTAGAAATCTAATTAAATCAAACTGTTTATTGTGTGAAAATGTCGCATGTAGCATTGTGTACGTGTTCCTTTCATGACAGTACTTAGACTGTACCCGCTGGATTCAATTCGCTCTGAAATGTCAGGTGACACTGCCCTGAGGCAATAGACGATTCATGATTATCAGGCTAGGCTTATTCAAAGAAAGCAGAAGGCGCAGCTTGAGTAGAGTAACAAGAAGCCCGTGAGGGCAAATGAAGGAGTGACGCGCTCTTCCGGCTTCACGGTTTCGTACAAGTTCTCCTGAAACTTAAAATTCCCAGTCAGTTTTAAGAAGAGCGGTCACGCTCTCCTTGGGAAGATTATTGGTCTGATTTTGCGCCTGTTGCGCTGCAAGTCGCCTGGTATCCACGCAGCGCCTCCCTTCAGTTCAGTATACCTCTCTCTTTCATACTAAACTGCATCTTCACTACGTAAGCCTAATTTAATCCATTCATTATCGTTCGTGCGTCTGTCCCAGCACTTACACCTGTTATCAGTTACAGGACATGAGGTATGGCATGCTATTCATTGCATGTATGTTCATAAATTGGCACGCGTACAGACCATTGTTGTAAATCGTCACGTGCCAGAAGTTCCGAAACCGGAAAATTCTCCGAAAATAATGAATACAAGGTAAGTTTGACGGAAAATCACCGAGGCTGTCCATGTCGATGACGGATAAAAATATCAATACTCAGAGAGAGGGAGGGAGAGAGGGAAGAAGTCAGAGGATGCGGATGGGGAAGGTGGGTAAGGTCAGGTGCCAAGCAGTGCAATAACGAGCCGAAGTCGGAAGTCGAAGACAGCTACATCTTAAGAGGCACCCGATAGTAACTGATGACAATCTGTGAAAGATGGCGCTAAGCTGCATACCACTGAATCACTATGTTCGTATGATATGTCATTAGTAAGTCCGTGACCTTGCAGCCATAGAAAAGCAGAAACACGTCATGATCATTCCACCAAAATCACGCGGCTTCGTGCGTAGTGTTTTCTCATTTAGGTCTACATCAGGCCCACTACTACTAGCCTGTGTTTGTGTCGTTTGCTGCTGCCATTGGCTGGCACTGTGGTACTTAGTAGTCGCAAATAGAGTACTGCAGAAAGCTCCGGGCCAGTGATAGGTAAAAATCTGCCGTGGCAGAAAATTGTAAACGCCGTCCGTTATGTTGCTGAATAATTAACTAAAACCTGTTAGAACCCCTGCATATGTGCATAATTGTTGTATCATGACGATAGTTCAGTAGGTTGCCAGAGCAGAAATTCGGGCAGTCAGAAATCATCACAGCTTTCTGTTCTCAGCTGTGCACTACTTCATGTGATCCGCCCAGAACGTCTTCTATCGGCCTCTGGGACGTCTGCTCTCCACTGTACTTGCAGAATGGTATCAGACACGGAGCCTTGGTGAGATTCGTGCTGGCTGTTAACGCGCTTAATAACTGCAGTGAGAGGTCATACAACAGAGAAGAAATTTCTTATCCAGAATGTCGTTTAAATAAGTACACTTACAACTGCTGCTAACACTGCTTCTACTTCTTCTGCTGCTGACAGTACTACGGATAGTAGCAGCAGTCATAATTGTAGTGCTGCTACTACTGTTCCTGCTGTGACTACTACTACTGTTGCTGGTGCTGCTAATATAACTCGAGCTGTTGCTTCTGTAATTGTAGCGGTTGATGTTGTTGCTGTTGTTCTTCTTCTTACTGCTGCTGCTGCTGCTGCTGTTGTTGCTGCTGCTGCTGTTGTTGTTGCTGCTGCTGCTGCTGTTGTTGTTGCTGCTGCTGCTACTAGTAATAGTACGTTTACCACAACTGCTATACCAGAGGGGTTCTTTGCAGGCAGATTTGATTCATCTAGGCGCCAGGTACTCTCCATGTATGAGGGTAGATCCGAACCTGAGAAATTTGCTGTTGGAAGACAGGACCATAGAGAACGCGTCAGCCTGCTGCGTGCGTAATGACGGGGCTGGCTGTGTGCAGAGAGTGGAATCCCAATGCGTGAGTTGTGGTCAGTCTGTCTTGGCTTTTCCTTGATCGTTGCCGTCTGTTGTTCTTGTCTGACTCCTGCCTGCTTGCCTGAGCAACTCTTTGAACGAATGTGTATGTACTGCAACAAGGAAAGCGTTCCCATGGAGGTCAGAAAAAAAAAACTTTTCAAAGACACCTTCAAAACAACGTGGCACGTAACAAACTGCTGTGGATAGAGCTAGATGGCGCTGTTCTATCCACAAAGGTGCCAGTTTATGTGAAGAAAGGAGGGCCACTGCGGCGCAACTAGAAAGACAGACGAGGTGAACCCACACCAACAAGCAAGAGCAGGTCTCCCATATTGCCTGTCCAAGCTGTCACCGCTCATTCTGTGCACGCATCGGCTTGATCAGCCACCTGCGTATCCACAAATCATCTCACCCATCCCCTCCACCCCCTCAACCCCAAGATGACTGAAGTGGTTCTCGTCGACTCAGCGGACGAACAACACTATATACTGTATAAGACGTTCTCAGAATTCACCGAGAGGGAATAATCCATGTCACCTATCTGATGCTTACAAAAACTCCGCAACAGACTAGGAGTGCAGAACAGCAAAAGGTATTCTGTGAATTGCTATTCTCTATCATGCACGGCGTGGGTTCCACAAAATAAAAAGAACAGAATCTGCAGCATTAGCAGCAGCATCAAATTCACATGAAAATCCCGATTCATGACCAGCAATGCACTCTGCCAGCAGGTAAGACGTCAGAAAACAAGCCAGATTTCACATCACAGTGCTAAGGGCAACATGCTGTTGGTTCACATGAGGATTTTTATACAGACTTTTGATGCCAAACGCTAGACAATCAACTTGCCGCATTCAAGTGAAAAAGAAATGTGATTTATAGGATGAAAACAAATTGGAAACACTGGTAGAAAAGAATATACTGCGACATAAAGTAGACGTAATTATATATCCTCATTACTAGCAAATACGGAATAAAACAATTAAAATGGCAAACATCCCCAAAATGAGGATGCTAGCGAAAGATGGATGACAACTGAAATATATAAATTAAAAAAAAGAAATCTCCAGAATCAGAATTTGAAAAGCAAGGGCAAGAGCAAGGGCTCTCTGGGGAGACCTGAGAGCAAAATACAGTACCTTCAGCTGAGCAGAATCAGCACAAAGAAAATACAAAATCGCTTCTTCAATAAACCCTTCCAATCTGGGACTCCCAGCATAGACAGAGAAACTCGTGAAGAGCTTTTTAGAAAACATTACTCTGACCTCAAAACAGAATGTGAAATCTAGGATTTGATGTTGCCTGCAGCCCACGAGAGAAAATGTTCAATGACAAGCCACTAGCACTGGATGAGATAAAGGGGAAAAAAATGTTTTATCCTGGATCTCATGTAATACCCTTCCTACTGTATGAAAAATGTACAATGTCCTTGAGTGTTATCATAAGGTGAACATTTTAGCCAAGAAGTTGATGATCAACAACTAAGTGGATCATAGCTGATACAGTGTACATCTCAAAAGATATGACAATTCAAGTGACATCAGTCAGTGCAGGCCAGCATCGCTTCTGAACTTTTAGAGGAAATTCTCTGTCGTGGCGAAAGACTGATCAAATACCTCACAGAAAATACGTACTTGAGTGTGTCAGTCCAGAAAAGAGATATCGTGGGAGTGTCTGACTGTATGAAATGTCACGATGATTTGAAAGAAATCTACAGAGCTAAGGCAGAGAAAAGGAACATTGATGCGTGGCTTGATCCGGCAAATGCGTATTGATCAGTCCAACACAAATGATTTGACTGGCGCTTAAGACGTACTATTTCTCGAGGAACATCCAAGAAATGCTGAAAAAATACTTTAATGGCTTCTCAGTGAAGTTCTCTACAAAGGAATGTACAACAGACTGGCACAGCAATGGGCTGTGCTATTTTTCTGGTACCGTTTGTGTTGACAGTGGAAATCACATGAGGCAACAGTAAGCAGTAAAGAACTAGCAGACCTCGGAAACGAATACCAAATGCCGCTGTGAAAGCCTCCATGGATATCACAACGGTCATTTCCACCAGAGAAATTGAGCCACTCAAAGCACAGAATCAATCATTTTCTGCACCTAGGATGAGTTTCAACCAAAGTAATCAGTGAGCCTTTCACGGCGAAAAGAAAAAGTAGTTAGGTACATTTACCATAGGCAATCAAGCCATTCCAACTGTGACAGAAGCCAAGAGCCTTGGAAGGGGGTATAAACTCCATAAAAGACACAGAAAGGGAAATGAAATTAAGCAAACGGCAGAAGAAAGCTAACAGGTAACGAACCATTGAGGCCTTCCTGGCAAGTACAAAGTTTGAAGTCTGCAAGCCATGCTGATCCCAGAGTTCTTCTGGTCTCTGCTGAAGCGTAATATCAACGCAAGCATAGTGGAATCGATGGAGGCCAAAATTAACAAATACAGAAGGAAATAGCTTTGTGTCTCACCTGATCCCTGGTCTCACTGATGTTGCTCTCAACTGCAGTTAGCAAAACTGAAGCGGTTTGCATATGACGTTTGCTTGTTCTCCAGAATAAACGATCTTATCATTCTTTACAGAAGCCCGTATTGTTTCATTCCACAGAATGATAAGATCGTTTATTCTGGAGAACAAGCAAACGTCATATGCGAACTATCAGTCTGACAGAGTTGATGTGGTGATGTTTAAATGTTGATGCACTCGAGTATGCCATAAACATTGTGTATGCGTGTGTGCATGTGCGAGCGCACGTGCGCCTCTGTACATGAGTGTGTGTGTGTGTGTGTGTGTGTGTGTGTGTGTGTGTGTGTGTGTGTGTGTGTGTGTGTGTGTGCGTGCGTGCGTGCGTGCGTGCGTGCGTGCGTGTGTTGACCAGGACATTCTGTCCACATGGAAGAAATGGACAGCTGATAACACAGGCCCAGGGGCAGGTTGTCGGGGTCGGTGTGTGGACAGGACCCATCGTAAGTTGTCACCATTTGGATCACATTGCACGGATGTGTAGCTAGTCTGTTGCGATGTGTGTTTAGTATGTGCACATGGATGAGCTAACCTGTTGTAGTGTTATGTTTAGAGTATGGACATGGGTGGGGGGTAACGAGTTTGCACATTGATATGGTTACGCGTTACAGTGAATGTTGGATGTATGCATCTACACGTAGTTACATGTTTGCAGTGAATGTTTGGTGTGTGCATGTAGATGTAGTTACATGTTGTGGAATATGTTTGGTGTATGCACATATATGTAGTTACGTGTTGTGGTGTATGTTTGGTGTGCTTTCATATATGTGGTTGTGTGTTGTGGCGAATGACTGCTGTGTGCCCATAGATGCACTCACTTATTGTGGTATTGTGGTGTACGTTTGGTACGTGCACATGTTGCGTACACAGTTGAGGTTGCGTGTTGTGGCGAGTGTTCGGTTTGCGCGTACAGATGTACTCATGTGTGGTGTGCGTACAGATGAGCTTGTGAGTTATGTATTTTTGATGTGCGCACATAAATGTGGTTGTGTGTTGTGGCGAGTGTTTGGTGTGTGTGCAGATGGATGTAGATACATGTTATAGTGAATGTTTGGTGCGTGAGCATAATTATGTTTAGGCATGTAATGTGTTGAATGCTTGGTGTGTGTACATGGATTTACTTTCGCATTCTGGTGTATGTTTGGTGTGTGGACGTGGATGGAGCTACGTGTTGTGGTATAATATTTGTTTGTGCACACAGATGAAGTTAGGTGTCGTGGTGTATGTTTAGTGTAGTGGGCATTGCGTCATTCACTACTCTCTAGATGTGTGGATCAAAAGGCAACGTCTTGCCAAATATCGCGCCATATCCTATTCCTTCACAAGAGCATTTTACTTGGTAAACAATCATCATTTTACATATTCGCATTCCGATTGTCCTTACTGGTATGCAAAATGCCACATTTAATACATTGAAATATAAATTTCGTGTGGTGTTTGACTATTTTTGTGTCAACCTCGGTGATGTCGATGGAGGAAGGACTAGCGCACAGCCCAAACACACTCACAGCTGCTTACGATCTCATTCATATATCATGCATTCGTCACATCAAACCACTAGTAAGTCTATAACTTTACTACACATGTTCATAGAACGAAACATCAATGCATATGGAATCAAACAAAATAAAACATTCTCTCTTTCCTGAACTTCACAAATCATTATCTAAAACATCATTAACTAACCCGGGTAATAATAGATTTCTACTTTACCTGGCCAGGTGATCTTAACTATTCACGAATCACTGTCTCTTTTTCTTTCCCTTTTTTTTTTTTTTCTTTTCACTGTCACTTTCACAATACGGCACAACTGCTGGCACTGGTGTTGGTCTGCTGGCACCGGCGTTGGTCTGTGGACTGCCGATGAAAGCGGCGCTGGCCAAGTATGAGGTCGAACCCCAGTGAAGATAGAACAGTGACTATCAACATCGATCTGTTCTCCTTTCTTTCTTCCTGCATTAACGCATTGCACTCTCTCTATCTCTCTTCTAGTCTGCTCTTATCAAATGGACATGGTTGCTTTTCTTTTCTTTTTTTTTTTTTCTTTCTTTTCTTCTTCATTAGTTAGCAACTCTCTCTCTCTCTCTCCACATCTCTCCTCAGTCCTTCCTCTGCAGACTATCTCATGCTAAATCTCTCAACTTGGTTTCTCTTCTCTCCTCCCCTCATCTCTCTGCTTTTCTCTCCTCCGAGATTACACTCAGACCTCTCTCTCTCTGTCTCTCTGTTCGTTTCTCCCTCGTTCTCCCGTTCTCTCACTCTCACATCCTTCTTATTGTGTTCCGATCTGTCCAAAAAGGGCGAGTACCATTGGTCAGTATTTTTACCCGAAGTTATCTCCCTCTAATTCCATTGGATATTCAAATCATGACAGTCACGCCTACACACCTTACTCTCTGTGGTGGTCAATTGGTCATTTAATTGATTAGCTAGATTTCACCCCCACCACACACTACCTTCCCCCCTTCCCTACTTAACTGGCGCCGTGTGGCTTAAGTCGTGGACACTGGTCACTCTAAATTGGCTAGATGAGTCTGGGTAGGCTCCAAGACGTTGGCTGGCAGACCAATCGAGACATTCGGCCAGACGTCTTAGTCCGTCTAGCAGACAGTGCTGTCTCCACGAGAGCTAAAAATAGCCTTTAATTGGCTGAGGCGACAGGTGAATGCGTCGGTCAGCTATTTAGTCCGGCTGGTTGGACAGACCGTCTCTGTGGAGCCTCTCCCCTATGCTTAATTGCCTGGATCTGAACCATGGGGCCGTCCGCCTGACGCCCAGAATATTTGCGTTAGAGCTTATGTCCAACTGGGCTGGTGGCGATTGACCACGAGTTTGGTTGAGTTTATTTTTGACCGTGACAATTTCCCCCTTGCAAAAGACCATGCTCCGCATTGTCTCAAAACAACGGTACAAAAAGGACAACAACCGAATTTGCTGACCCACAGCTACACGTGCAAATTTTTAAAAAATACTTTACAAAAACCCTTTTTTTAAAAATTTAAAAAATATATCATTATGAATACCACTCCAATGAGTTATAAATGACGGCCCCTTTTTTCTTTATTTTCGACTCATTTTATAACACCTCGGCCCCAACCTAGGGCAATTCCACCTTTGGCGGTTTTCCAAAAACTTCCTTCAAAATTTCCCAAAAAAAAAGCACAATAAGTAAACACGATCCATGACACTTCACTGAGGAATCTCCATCCTCAAAATTTTTCAAATAATTACCTTTACACAACGACTGTATGCTCCAAGCAAACTACTTTCCCAAAATAACAAGCTCACAAAGAAAATATGAACAAGTCTCACCCAAAAAATATGAACCATACCCAAACGGAAATTTAACCCATAAAAATCAACATAACTGTAACCCAACAAAAGTTATAAACCCAAAACCCCCCGGGAAAAGACAACTTCCCCGGGTTTGCAGCTTGCTAACTACCCCCGCTTAAATAGTCACTCCGACTTTCGCGACCGGGAATTACTGCACCTTACCTGTAGGCTGCAAGGGCCCTTTCCCACCGCACCCACTCTGCGTTTTTAAACTGCGCCTCCTCCCAGGAATTTGAGTGGTTGGTTTCACCCTCAAATCACAAACTCCTTCCCCATACAATTTTTGGGGAACTTCGCACCCCCCACACAACAGCTAAACCCCCTCTTCTCCACCTTTTCGTACCCTTCTTCACACTTTTTTCAACTTCCTCAAACATACCCCGGGAAACTCGACTCCTTCAGCTCCTGAAAACAATACGCACCTATCCCACCGCCTGTTCATTTTTTCCGCAAAAAATTTTTGGGACATATCTGGTAGCTTCAAGAGGGGACGGAACCTAGCCCTTTCCCCAACACTGTCTGAAAAGTGCTTCTCTGCACTTCTACCATTTCGACCACTGTTTGTTTCCCTCCCTTGCCCAAATCGCGAAGGACTCGTGATTCCCTGCGAAATTTGGAACAAACTCCCTATAGAACCCAATAAAACCAGCAAAACTCCTGACTTCTGTTTTGGTTTTTGGTCTTTTCAAAATTTCATCATTTTCCCCCTCCCCCTTTTCCCCCTTTCTGCTGCTTTGGGGTCGCCTCCGACAACAAAACCTAGACTCCAACTTTTCTACCCCAAAACAGTGACAAAACCCTTATGACTCTTCTAAACTTAGGCAACAAAATCCCCCCCTTTTTAAAAGCGGGGTCCCCTTTCACCTCATCAATTTTGCTGTGCCCTATGTGCTGACCAAAACCAAAAAAAATTTTTTTTGGGGAAAAAATTCGAAAGGGAAAAATTTTTTTTTTCCAAATTCACTAAAATCGGAAATCCGACCGACCTTTTCAGTGATGGTGAATGGCCCTTTCCAATGCAACAGAAATTGTTGTGATCCTTGGGAAGCAAAAACAAAATTTAAAATCCCACCTTGGGGAAAATTCTTCCTCACCTTCCTGCATATTGCTTCTTCGGGACACCCAACCCCCGCAAAACTCCCCCCTTGGGCCCCTTAAAAACCTCCTCTAGCTATAGCGAAAGGGTCCACCACAACGATATGGGTTTTGCCCTTTTTCACTCCTGTTTTTCCCCCGGGCCCACGCTCTTTAAAAATGCACCCCCCCGGCCCCCCGAACTGTCCCCCCCCATACAGCAGCCAAAGGGCAAAAGCCTGTTTTTCCCCTTGGGGGGCTTCCCTTTTAGCAAAAAGGCCGCGGAATGTACGGTCCCAATCGGCGGCCTTCCTCACAGAGCTTCTTTAAAAACCCTTCAGCACAGCCATTGAATCTCTCCCCCAAACCATTGCATTGTGGGGGGTAGGGGGTAGTAAAGAACGTGTGATCCCAGCACCCCTTTTTGACTCCCTCACACCCTATGAATTTGGACCCCGTCACGGGAGAATTTGTGCGGGAAAAACCAAAACCCCCCGAGAGAATATGTAAAACCCACCCCCTTAAAACCGACCTGTTGCGTATCAACCCCTTTTCCCAATAAAACCCTTCGGGTATCGGTCGCGTAGCCCAAACCAGCGCAACACATCCCCTGTCCCCAAATTTTTGGGAACGGGCGCGATTGGCCAATCAAAATCAACAGCCACCCCCCAAAATTTGGTGTGCCCCAAAAAGGGGGGATGTTTAAGGGGGCCCCCTTCCTCCCACCCCTCTTGTGGCGACCTTTGACACACGCCCACATGACATGCAGAACCGCTTGAGTCTGCCATTTCTCCTGGCCAATTTAAAGGTTTAAAAGAAAATTTTGGTTTAGGCTTTTTGCTGGTGCCGAGATGACCCGCCAGAGCGACTCGTGACCCACGAAAGAAAATTTTCACGATTTAAACCCGCTGGTACCCCCTAACGAGTGGGCCCTTTCCTGTCCTTTCCCCCTTTGGGGAACACTGGGACAAAAAGCCCCCTTTCACAAGAAATTCGTCTCACCTTTCCCCTAAACCCCCTTTTCTCTCCCCCTCTTGGGCCCAAATCCCAAGACTTCTACGAGCGAAAGGGGCCCCGTTCCCCCCTTGCGCTTTCCCTAAACTCATCAGGGGACACATTAAACCTGACTTCCTTGCTGGAACACTAAATTTTTTCAACCTTTCCCCCCTTCTTGGGTCCCTTTTTGAACTGCTCCCCCCGTAGCAGTCAACAACTCAGGATCCCCCCCCATCCCTTTCCCTGGAATATTTTCCCTTTATCAAAAACATGAAAGGGGGTTTCCCCCTCACCAACGCCGGGCAACTCCCTGAGAAGTAAAAAGGGGCTTTCTTCAAACTTAAACAACTGGAAAACCCCCCACATTTCCAAAAAATAAAATTTCAAAGGGCTTTGGGGTTTTCCCGTCAAATCCCCTTTTTCGAAACCCCGTTTTTCGTACACACCGCAAAAACAACCATGTCCCGTAACACTTTCAAACCCCCTTTCTGGCCAATCCACCCTTCCCCCCTTTCCCCTTTTAACGAACCACTCACCCAGTGCCCTCCCTCCTGACACTGACGCTGTCCCCGTGCTACCATAGGGGCAAATCCACCCCCCCTTCCAAAACGAAAACCCCTTTTTGGTTTCCCCCCCCCCCCCCTGCGGGCCCTTTTCCCTTTACGAAACCCTTAATCCACCTTTTTCAAGGCGCTGCCTTCTGGCCTCAGGGGACAATCCCTCGCCACATGCCCTTTTTTGTACAAATGAAACACCTAAAAGTCCCCTTTTGCCCTTCCCTTTTGCCCCAAACCCCTTGGGGTTTTCAGACTTTTTCCCGAAAACTCTCCTATCCCTTGCAAAATTTTTTCCACCCGTGCCTGGCACCTGTTTTTCCCCGCACCTTTGTGCCCAGACGGCCTTTTTCTATACACCCTTTCCCCCCGGGGACCCCCCTTAACAACTCCCCTGCGGGCCGGCGCCCCCTCTTTTAAAGTATGGGTTTTAAATCATGGCCGCAACCCGACAAAAAACCCGTTCTTTTTAAAAACTAGCTCTTTCCCAAATTTAGGCGAACTCCTTTTTTTGTACCACTCAAACCCAAAACCCTTTCTCCCAAAAAGTTATCTAGACTGCACCAAACTGAGGGTAATTTTTCCCCTGCGCAAAACTACGAACGAAATTTCTTTCTGAATCCTTTCCCCTGTGAGGTCCCAAAACCTTTCAAACTTCATCAATGATTCCTTTACAGCGCCAAATCAACTGTTGTTTTTGCTGGTAAAGCATGAAAAATTTGTAATGGCCCTTACCCTTTAGTAACGGGGCCCACAAAATGACTGCCCCTCTTTTGGAGGCCAACCCCGACTTTCGCAAACTTTCGAACCGACTGAAAGTTTTTATCAATTTGAAAACGGGTTTCCCTTTAAGAATTTGGGCAACCTTTTGGGCGGGGGCGGAACGCCAAAGAGTCACGGGAAAATGAACACCCATCCAACGGGGGTCTCCCTTTTATTCTCAAATTTCCCCTAACTCTAATTGGGGGCCCTTTTGGGCCCTTTTTTTTTTCCTGCGTTTTTCCCCACTTTTAAACCTTTTTGTTTCCCCTTTTCCCCCTTCCCTTTTTCTTTCTTTTCCTGTGTTTTTTTTATCCTTGGGACCGAACCTTAATTTTTCTTTGCGCTTCTACTCAACGCGTCCCCCTTTCCGCGCGCTCATCTCTTTTCCCTCTTTTGTTGGTTTTTAACCCCAACCCCTCGCAAAAATCATCCCTGATAACCTAATCACGACGACGCCCCACAAGTTGTTCAATAGGGGTGGTTTCCCCCTTTTTCCCCATTTATATCTCTTTCTTTTTTTTTTTTTTGAACAAATTTTTTTACTACACAGCCAAATGGGGGTACCGACACGAGTGAAAGTAATAGCACAATCCTTTAAAAAAATAATATTTGCTGGGACCCAAAGTAGTTAAATTTTTTATAAAACGCCCCCGCGCCCGACCCAACTTGGGGAGCGAATTTTAGGGAAACGGCGAAAAAATTTCTCGGGGGTGAAATGCCAAAACCAAATATTAAAAACTTGGAAGCAATGGGAATGCCCCAACCTAGTAATTTTTTCTAACTTGGGAACATACAGTAAAACAACCCCCTTTTCTTAGGATTACAATACTTGAATCCCACCCAGCTTTCCCCCTTTGAAGAAACAATTAAAAAATAAATGGGGCCCGAATATCCTGGCAGGGTCGCCAATAAATTGTCAACCCCGGGGGATGTCGGGTGGGGAAGGGCTAGCGCACAGCCCAAACAACCCTACTTGCTTACATCTCAAACAATATCAATTTTTTTCGTCCCCATCAAACCACTATAAAAATCAAAAACTTTTCTACACATGTTTTTATAAACGAAACATCAAAAGCATATGGAACAAAAAAAATAAAACAATTTTCTCTTTCCCCGAACCCTTTACAAAAACATTTAAAATAAAACATCATTTAAATAACCCGGGGAAAATAAAATTTACTTTAAACCCGGCCAGGTTTATCTTAACAAATTTACAATCACTGTCTCCCCCTTTTTTTTTTTTTTTTTCACTGTCCTTTCCCCAATAAAGGGACAACTGCTGCACTGGGTTGGGCTGCTGGGAACCCCGGGGGTTGGCTTGGACTGCCCATTTAAAGCGGGGCCCGGCCAATTATTAGGTCGAAACCCCCTTTTTGAAAAGAAAAAGTGACTTAAACTGGAAACTGTTTTTCCTTTCTTTCTTCTGCAAATTAAAACCCTTGGGACCCCCTTTTCTCTCCCCTCTTCAGTCTGCTCTTATCAAATGGACCCTGTTTTCTTTTTTCTTTTTTTTTTTTTCCTTTCTTTCTTCTTCATTTGTTACAACCCCCTCTCTTCTCCAAATCCTCCCCAGTCCCCTTTCCCCGCAAAACATCCCATCTAATCCTCAACTTGGGTTTTCTTCTCTCCTCCCCCCAACCTCTCTTTTTCTCCCTTCCCGGGTTACACTCAGACCTCTCTCTCCTTTCTCTCTGGTTTTTTCCTCGTTCCCCCCTTCTCTCACTCTCACATCCTTCTTATTGTGTTCCGATCTGTCCAAAAAGGGCGAGTACCAATTGGTCAGTATTTTTACCCGAAGTTACTCCCTCTAATTCCATTGGATATTCAAATCATGACAGTCACGCCTACACACCTTACTCTCTGTGGTGGTCAATTGGTCATTTAATTGATTAGCTAGATTTCACCCCCACCACACACTACTTCCCCCTTCCTACTTAACTGGCGCCGTGTGCTTAAGTCGTGGACACTGGTCACTCTAAATTGGCTAGATGAGTCTGGTAGGCTCCAAGACGTTGGCTGGCAGACCAATCGAGACATTCGGCCAGACGTCTTAGTCCGTCTAGCAGACAGTGCTGTCTCCACGAGAGCTAAAAATAGCCTTAATTGGCTGAGGCGACAGGTAATGCGTCGGTCAGCTATTTAGTCCGGCTGGTTGGACAGACCGTCTCTGTGGAGCCTCTCCCCTATGCTTAATTGCCTGGATCTGAACCATGGGGCCGTCCGCCTGACGCCCAGAATATTTGCGTTAGAGCTTATGTCCAACTGGGCTGGTGGCGATTGACCACGAGTTTGGTTGAGTTTATTTTTGACCGTGACATTTTGTAACTTGCAAATATCTTCCTTCATACTAGAACTATTTAATGCTTTATTGTACATTTTTGTATCTGCAGCAACCATTGTGGAGGTACGAAGCGGTGTATCTGGTAACTCGTTTGTAAATATTGTCAACAAAACGGGTCCAATAACGCAGCCCTGAAGGATTCCACTAAGAACACTTGATTTACCTGATTTTTTAAGCTCAGTTCTAACGTACTGACAAACCATTGCCAGTCTCAAGAGTAGAGCATTGATGCCACGTTCTGGGTGGAGATACTTTGTCAACCCAACCGTCTCAGTCGCTACCGCAGTTTGACAAACAATTTTCAACTCACAGGTGAACACAGTTCATTGATTTCAACACTGTGGTAATAAACTATTATTTCGGGGTTTTGTTTGTTCGTTTGTTTTATTTTGTTTTTCAATAATATTTTATTTTGAAACAGAATCACAAATTACAAATGAGGACTACAAAACGCATACTTAAGGTAATAAGACAATGATAACAACCACAAAACATAGTCGTTATGGTCATCGTCATAATGATCATAAACTTTTTGTCAGCTTCTGAACTCCGTGATATGTGGTTCCCTTCGACTCTTCTGCCTCTGGTGTCACAGTAGGATTCTCCACGGAGGTAGAACGTGATGCCACGCTTCCAGGGTGTTCATTCTTTCAGTTATTTAAAGTAGCACCACGCCTGTGTCTGTTAAAATCATGACAACAGACGTTTTTTGTTTTGTTACTTTCTTTTCTATTTTGCTCGAAGAATAGAATCTTTCTTTTCCTGTGCCTGCTAACATTACGTGATAAAGATGGACCCAAAGAATTTATCATTTTCTTACCTGACACTACAAAGTAGCAAATAGAGAAACAGACAGATTGTAACCCCAGTGAGAGAGAGAGAGAGAGAGAGAGAGAGAGAGAGAGAGAGAGAGAGAGAGAGAGAGAGAGAGAGAGAGGGAGAAATATAGACAATGATTGACTTCTTTTTTCTTACCCTTTGTTGATAACAGTGATTACTGTGGTAAGAAAAATGGTTTTGTTTGTTTGACGAAACTAATTTTCACGAAAAATAACCTTTACAACTCATTATGCTGCTATATCCGATAATTATTTGAAAGAAAGCAAACAATCTCATGACCCTGTCGAGAAAGCCTTGAGAAGAGGAAATTGTGAGGCATTGCAGCTGTGTCCAGCTGTTGGGATCCCGCATTGATACCAATGCATATACACACGAAGTACAGTTAGTTACCTGTCTTTGATGGGAATAACTATTGCTTCATCGTGATCATGTTTGACTGGCACATCAGGCCGAAGAAAAGAGTAATTATCAGTCAATGTGTGTGTGTGTGTGTGTGTGTGTGTGTGTGTGTGTGTGTGTGTGTTTGTTTGTTTGGGGATGTTGTTGTTGTCTGCTATCTTATCTTCCAAGCTACGTTTTGTTGTCTGCTATCTTATCTTCCAAGCTACGTCGGTTGTATTACTCCCATTCAGTCTCCCCGACCATAGTCATACCCTGAATCGTTCCACCATAGCCACGGGCACAGGCAATCCACTGGGAGCAGTCAATACCAAGTCGTCGTGTGGTAACCCACCAGAAGGGACACTGCACCACTGCCGAGTCACTTCGATGGTGTTCCACTGTGTCTGTTCTGATCCGACATACGCAAGACACTTTCCAGGCCACCCTCTCCCCCCCCCCCCTCCCCCCTCCCTCCCCCCTCCCCGATTACAACAATTCTTGCTTGGTCAAGGACCTAATTGGAGTTCCATTCTTGTATAAAGACTAAATGACAGGGCTGTACTGTTTGCTGTATTTCATAGCATCCAAAATCAATAATAAGGCCCGGGAATACAGACAATGCAGTGTTTGTCACTTGATTTCTGCAACAGTCTTCAAGACACGTCCATTAAGTGGATGGACCTGGTCTGTGTGCTTCCAGTCTCCCCACTTAAGTTCGCAGTACACTCAACTCTGGGTAGCAGCTGGCCGGGGTCGAAAAATCCCACATCTGAATACTTCTGATGAGAATCAAACCCATGACCTCCCAACCTGCGACCAGCGTTGTTAACCACTACACCACAACGGCTAGTAATGAATAATGTTGTTATGGTGATAACGTTTAAACCACCATATCAGGACTTAAAAAAAAAAAAAGTAAGTATAAATCAACAATATCATTGATACTTCACTGTTTTTACGCGAGAACAGTGGTAATGAGTTTGGTTGAAGAAAAAGACTGATTACCTGAAGACAACAATTACCATGGGTGTTTGGAAGCGACTAAGTTCCCGTGGTACTCGCTGTGCTGAATTGTTCACTGAGCTTGCTGGAGGCTGATGACCGACCTACGCGTCGGACACGCTGGTGCTTGTAAGGCTAAAAACACTTAAGTCACTTCCTTTTTGTTGTTTCAGATACTGCATCAAAACCAGCATCAGCAGATCCTTTTCAATGGCCAGACTCCATCGTCGACTGGCCGGTAAGTCACCGGCCCAAAAGGGCCCCATGTGCCTTGAGGACTGTGATCGAAAGATTACTGATGGACCATTCCTGAAGCACTGTACCGTGAATTTGTATGAGCGAGTGTGTGTGTGTGTGTGTGGTGTGTGTGTGTGTGGTGTTGTTGTGTGTTTAATTTTTCTTCTTTAATTTTATTTTTGTTGGTGGCACGTGTGTTTGATTCTTTCCTTTTACGAGGGGTGGGGGGGGGGGAGGACCTCGTCTCCCGTGCAACCCACCTTCAACACCCCCCTCCACCCCACCCTGTGCATGCGTCCTCGCGCTCATTACGGTTCTCCATGCACCCTACAGTCGGTTCCTTGTGTCTTTGTGCTAGTTCCGGCGGTCTACAATCAGGTTCCTTGCTGTCTTTGCTGCTCGGCGGTTTCAATCGGTTCCTTGCTGTCTTTGTGCTAGCTCGCGTCTGCAATCAGTTCCTTGCTGTCTTTGTGCTAGTACGGCGGTCTACTAGGTTCCCCTTTCTGTCTTGTGCTAGCTCCGGCGTCTGCATCGGTTCCTTGCTGTCTTTGTGCTACTCCGGCGGTCTGCAATCAGGTTCCTTGCTGTCTTGTGCTACCCCGGGGTCACAATCAGGTTCCTTGCGTTTTGTGCTAGCCCCGGGGGTTGAAATCGGTTCCCTTGCTGCTTTGTGTAACCCGGGGGCGGCAATCGGTTCCTTGCTGTTTTTGGGCTAGCTCCAGGGGTCTCAATCGGGTTCCCTTGCTGTTTTTGTGCTAGCTCGGCGGTCTGAAATCAGGTTTTTGCTTTTCTTTGTCTAGCTCGGCGGTCTGCAATCGGGTTCCTTGCTTCTTTGTGCTACTCGGGGGTTAAATCAGTTCCTTGCGGTTTTGTGTTACCCCCCGCATCGCAATCAGGCCCCCTTGCTGTCTTTGTGCTAGCCCGGGGGTCTGCAACAGGTTCCTTGCTGTTTTGTGCAGCTCCGGCGTCTGCAATCGGGTTTCCTTGCTGTCTTTGTGCTACCCCCGGCGTCTGCATCGGTTTTCCTTGCTGTCTTTGTGCTGCTCCGGCGGCAAAATCATTTTCCTTGCTGGTTGCGCTAACTGGCGGCTCCAATCGGGTTTCCTTGCTGTCTTGTGCTAGCTCCGGCGGTCTGAAATTGGGTTCCTGCTTCTTGTGCAGCTCCGGCAGTCGAACAGGTTCCTTGCGCTTTGTGCTACCCCGGCGGTCTGAAAAGGGTTCCTTGCTGTCTTTGTGCTGCTCCGGCTTGCAATCGGTTCCTTGCTGTCTTTGTGGTAGCCCCGGGGTCTGCAATCGGGTTCCTTGCTGTCTTTGTGCTACTCCCCGGTCTGAAATGGGTTTCCCTTTGCTGTCTTTGTGCTAGCCCCGGGGTCTGCAATCGGGCCCTTTGCTGTCTTTTGCTGCTCCGGCGGTCTGAAATCGGGTTTCCCTGCTGTTTTTGTGCTGCTCCAGCGGTCTGCAATCAGGTTCCTTCTGTCATTTGCTAACTCTGGGGGTCTGCTCGGTTCCTTGCGTTTTTGTGCTGCTCCAGCGGTCTACAATCATTCCTTGCTGTTTTGTGCTAGCTCCGGGGTCTGCAATCGGGTTTCCCTTTGGGTTCTTTGTGCTGTCCGGCGGTCGCAATCAGGTTCCTTGCTGTCTTTTTGCTACCCCCCGGCGGTCTGCAATCGGGTCCTTGCTGCTTTGTGCTGCCCCGGCAGTCTGCAATCTTTCCCTTTGCTGTTTTTGTGCTAGTCCGGCGGTCTGCAATCGGGTTCCTTGCGTCTTTGTCAGCCCCAGGGGTCTGCAATCATTCCTTGCGTCTTTGTGCTAGCCCCGGGCGGTCTGCAATCAGGTTCCTTGCTGCTTTGTGTGCCCCCGGCGGTCTACAATCAGGTTCCTTGCTGTTTTTTGTGCTAGCTCGGTGGTCTGCAATCGGTTTTCCTTGCTGTCGTTGCGCTAACTCCGGCGGTCAAATGGGTTCCTTCTGTCTTTGTGCTACTCCGGCGGTCCCCAATGGGTTTCCCTTGCTGTTTTTTGTGCTAGCTCCGGCGGTCTGAATCAGTTCCTTTCTGTCTTTGTTAGCCCCCGGCGGTCTGCAATCAGGTTCCTTGCGTCTTTGTGCTCCCCGGGCGGTCTGCAATCGGGTTTTCCTTGCGTCTTTGTCTATTTCCCGGCGGTCTGCAATCAGGTTCCTTGCTGCTTTGTGCACCCGGGGTCTGAATCAGGGTCCTTGCTGTCTTTGTGCTAGCCCCGGGGTCGAAAACAGGTTCCTTGGTTTTTTGTGCTAGCTCCCGGGCGGTCTGCAATCAGGTTCCTTGCGCTTTGGCTACTCCGGGGCCCCGGGCCCCAACAGGTTCCTTGCGTCTTTGTGCTATCCCCCGGCGGTCTGCAATCGGGTTTCCCTTGCGTCTTTGGTAGTTCCGGCGGTCTGCAATCAGGTCCCCTTGCTGTCTTTGGCTAGTTCCGGCGGTCTGAAATCAGGTTTCCTTGCTGTTTTTGTCCCTAGCTCTGGCGGCTGAAATCAGTTCCTTGGTCTTTGTGTGCTCCGGGGTTGAATCGGTTTCCTTTGCTGTCGTTGGCTAACCCCCGGCGGTCTACAAGGGACATCGTACAAGTCATCAAAAAGAAAACACCCCGAAAGGGGAGAACGCATCGAGGGCCCGGGCCCTTGGTGCTCGGGGTGCCCTTTCTAAACCCAGCATAAAAAAAACCCTACCTACTGACCGTCTACTGCAGACAAAAATTTGTTTTCGTCACGGGCCCAGTGGGGGTAGCGTTTCATACACCCCATCCCCCCGACCGGGAAGTACAACCTACTTGAACTTGTCGTTCTCCGATTTTGACAAAACCTATCGCAGATGGTCGGGGGATTTTTTAGAAAATCGTTAGGGCCCAAGAAGCAGAGCTGAAGTGTTTCGAATTGTCTTTTTTGTTCTTCTGTTTTTTTAAGTAGAGCAATGAGAAGGCAAAGATAAGAAAAAGCTTGGGGTTCCCTTCTGGGGAACCCCTTAAAGACAGGGCTGTACTCTAAGTTTGTTTTTTTCATAAAGCTTCCCAAAAAGTCAAACAGGCCAGGAAAGACTAAACCGCAAATGGTAAGAGGGAAATGAGAGCAATCGCACGGGCCCCCGTTGGTCCACTTGTTTATATCCACCCACAACGAGGGCCAATCGGGTGTCTATCATCAAACTCGATTCCCCGGCCCAACCAGCAAAGGGGTTTTTAAGTAAATGACATCGATTGGTGTGGTTTTAATCTTCCCCTTTAGTCCGCCGCCAATGCGGGTTGGAAAAGGCCGGGGCCCCAAAAAAAACACAAATGAAGGCCTAGGTAGGGTCAACCCACAATTTCCAGCTTCCCATTGCAATGTAACAACTGCACCACACTTGGGGTAGGCATGTGGGTGTGTGTGCGTGCGGCGTTTCGGGGTTTTATTGTAAATAACGGGGTTGTCATAGAGCTGCCCTGAAGAAAAAATAAAAATAAAACTGTTTCTGAACTGCAACAGTCACTGACAAAAACTCAATTAACATCTTTCCTTTTGTTTTATTAACATCCCCACATGCATGCAAGCGGGGGCACACGGGCACGCACACACACACCACACCACAACAAAGTTTTATATATATATATATATATAAGTTGCTTTACTTTTCATTTCCTTTCTTTTTCCAACGTGTTTAAAAAAGCGCTCACACCTTATGCCTCGCGTAGCCACCACACACACCAACACACCCACACACTCACCGCACACATTTCTAACTGACCAGAACCCGTTTTCCCCAAACCCGTCTTGGCCATTCGCCGCAGCTTTGTACGAAGCGGGGAAACAGAACGTATGTGGGGTTCCATTACCGCCACTGTCCCGGAAATTTTGGGCCGCCGTGGCTTTTTGGGATATTTTTGGGGAGTGGGATCACCCCAGAGACCTGAACCCCCCAGGGGGGTTCCCTGAGGACAAGTTTCTCTGTTCCCAGGTGAGGAGGCCCTTGTCTTAAACACGTGCGTGTGCATGTACACACATAATTACACACACGCATGTGCGCACGCGCACAACACACTTTTTATGTTTAGTATTAAACCACTGAATTAAAATAACAGCAAAAATAGCAACGATACTAACAACAGCATAGATAGTAATAGTAAGCTTACTGGATAGAATAGAACTCGGCAAGAGTGCTGATCAGAAAATGACATGAGGATCTAGCAAGAGAGCGGGGATAGGTCAAGGGAGGTAGAATAGAAGCCATTAATGTTGCCAAAAGTGACTTTTGCGTTCTTAGATACTGGAACTAGCATTAGAAATTTCAGAATTGTTACATGTACTGCATGTTTTGTTGGTTTTGTTCTGTTAGCTTTGGCGTGTATGTAGAGATTGTTACCAATGTTTAGCATGCTCGTTCATCTGACACGGGACAGTGCACTTCAGACTTTAATGTGTGTTCAGACTGGAGAGGAGGGGACCTCGGGTGGTTGGGCGGGTGCCCGGGTGCTTCTCCGCAAATATATTATTTGTTATTGTTTCGCAGACGTCCTGTTTTGAGCAGATCTGTGGCATGTTCCCTTTTGGTAACAAAGAGATACCTGACCAGGTGTATCGGCTGTGGACTTCCCTCTTCTTGCACGCTGGGTAAGTGGAGCCCACAGCGACCAACAGCCAAGTGAAGAGAGAGAGTGCGACAAATAGTGAGAATATTTCATGAAGAAACAAGTCTTTAAAAGGAGAGAGTCTCTGACGGGAGGTAAATCTAGTATCGAAAAAGCTAAATGGCCAAATTGTCTGCAATTGTCCAAATCAGAAATTGACAATGATTAGTTTGAAGAAGAAAAAAAACGAGAAAAAAAAGGGTGTGCATGTTGTGCAACTGCAGTATGGAATTCATTTCAATAGTTAACTGAAATTTTTTAATCGGAAAAAAAAACATTTTAGCTTATCGCTTATTCAAACCCCGCGCCATAATTGGTAAACTTTGAGATCACAATGTGTACAGCCAGCACGGCAACTCAAAACAAAAGCGCACAAGTTGCCATCCCCCGCAACGTTAAGATAAGTTAAATAAATCAACAAGAATGTAAAGAACAGCTCTTAATAAACTGTATGCGGGAACGACAGCAAAATGGCAGACGGAAATATTCTGTACAAGTTTCCAACAGATTCAGAAATCCATTACAAAAGACACAGACACCATCCCACCCATCCCCCACCCCCCCCCACTCATTTGTATTCAAGTCAAATAAAATACGGTATATACACATTTTCTGTGGGTTTTTTTTTACCACTTTACTGCATCAAGACACACACACACTACACACACACACACACACACACAACACACCATTCTACACAACACCATACTACACCACACCACGTAACATATGCATTCACCACTTGCCCAGAGTGATGCTTCGTGGCAGCTTATTCACTTTTATCACATGTGTGACAATTACATGTATGAATGAATATAATATAAAATGCACGAGAACCTCCATGAACATATAAAGCTATTAATGATCACACTGTGAATCTGAGCATAAGAAAAGTTTTTGATGCACTGAGAAAAGCCTTATACTAAGGGGCAAATAACTCAATCCCAAGTTGGCCAGTGATCCGTGTTTTGGTGTACTGCAGGCTGGTGCATCTGCTGGTGAGCATCATCTTTCAGATGTGGATCATGCGGGACATCGAGAAGCTGACTGGGGCCCTACGCCTTTCCATCATCTACCTGGCCAGTGGCATTGCCGGCAACCTGGCTGGAAACACCTTCGTACCCTACATTGTTGACGTAAGCAGTGGTAATTCGAGCATCCCCACTTGTGCATCTGTCTGTGTGGCGAGGCTCTGCTTTTGCCTTTCATCATCAGAAGAAAGTTTTCTGTTGCCGGTGTGCAGCAGTTGCCATGTTGTTTCATCGGTCATAATGTAGTCTGTGAACTAACATCCAGGTGGACATAGCCTACCCAGTTTTCAGGGTGCACATAGACAGTTCCTGGTGGGTAGAGCGGTATTTCTCTCGCCCGCTTGACTCTGACTTGGATTGTTAGATCTACAGCATACATGTCCTGATTTTATATGACCAGAAGGTGAGCTGGATGATCTGAACAGTGTCTCTGTCCTTCCATTGTGTTTTGATTCCAGCCTGTGAGTTGGAAGTCATTTTATGAATGTGTGTACATATATGCACAGACAGCAAGATGACCGGGGTGATATGAACAGTATCCCTGTCTATCATCCAGCTTTGGTTCAAATCTTCGAAGTCGGACACACTTGCAGTGGGCTGTCTAACTGGTGAAAACTAAAAATCTCCAGCATCTTTCTACTTCATTGCTTTTGTAATATGACAGCCCATCTTCATTCACCCCGTCCAAAGACAGGTACATGGATTAAGAATTAATGAGCTTCAAAAAGCTATGCACTCTCTGGTGCAGTGGATACCGTAACAGACTGCAGGCTGGGAGGTCATGGGTTTGATTCCCATCAGAGCCATCCATTTGTGGAAATTTCCTGCCTCGACCGACTTCTATCCAGAGTTGTGTTAACTACAGGATCAAATGGGAAAACTACAACCATACAGTCCAGTTTCATCAGTTTAATGAATGTGTCTCAAAGAGTATTGCTCAAATTTCCTGATCAACACTGCAGGTGTCTTCGTCTCTCTGGCCTGATTGACGCTGGGATTTAATATAAAAGTAAACGTAGAGTGCAGCCTTGTCATGCAGTCTCAGACCAGAACGCAACTCCATAGCTTCGTCTTAACCATCATGTTCTTCTATCTGCGCAAAAAAAAGAAAACTTCCATTTCTGTAGTCCTTCGTGCCCTGCTCTCACACTGATCGCAGTTTCAGTCTCATCTCCAAGTCCATGCCCTTGGTAGTTCATGTCAAGATCATTGGTATCAGCCTGTTCGTAGGGACTGTCGTTGGACGGATGTGGTGGCAACCACTGGATGGGGACGCTCACACATGCTGGCACTGCAATAAAGCAATTATTGTTGTCATTAAGGGGCTTAGATGGCGATGTCATGCATTTGTTATATCAGGCACCACTGAAGATCATTGAAGTGACTCAGCCGCGGTGCAGTGTCTCCACCATTGGCTTGTGTCATGACGACTTGATCATGACTGCTCCCAGTGCCACCATGTAGAATCTAGTGTGTTGTATGTGTACACAGATCAACACGACGTCTATTAGAAAGACCAAGTAAGTTTCATTTCTTCGTTAAAATGTTCACCCATTCAACTTTCCTCATGAGTTCTCGTTCCTTGTATATCACTAAGTCATAATATTATTACGGTCTTAACAGACTACCTTATTATTATGAAATGTGCAACTAGTACAGAGGCTGAACAAACGTGGGTGCGGTTGTGGATAAGATGCCGGAATGAGCCGCATTAGAGTAACGTCACTGAAGTGGCACTTAAGATGAGATAAAGAAAGAGAAAAGAAGCCAGTGCGGCTAAGAAAATACAGGAAAGTTATTTGTAAACCTACACATTACCATAACCTCCCTCACAACTTCTTCAACTGATAGTAGTTTATGGTGTATGTTCATGACATGCTAGTTTTTCGGTCTAGTCGGGGCCCCACAACATCAACACAGTGGTGCCAATTTCATTTTGGTAGCAAGATGGCTGAGGGATAAATCCATTAGATTTTAGTGCAGGTCTGAATTTGATTGCGGAACAAAAAGCGTTTTCTTTCCAACCGCTTTCCTAATTCATACAGCTTTTGTTCTTTGAGGAGGGGAAGCAGAGGGATGAATCATGTCATTTGATTTAAAATCGGGTGTATAAAAAAAAATCAATGATTCGTAAGAAGCTGCCATATATTGTTCTCATCCTCATCCATCATCATTTTTGAAAAAGGGTGGAAGGGAAGGCAAGGTGCGGGAGAAAATGGGATGCAAAAAGACAACAACAACAAAAGGTGGGTATCATCACCAAGTAGGAAGTCTAAACATTCCTGCATGGGTTGCAGACGGGTCCTTCAGGTGCCCAGTTCGGAGTGATGGCCTGCCTGCTGGTGGAGGTGATACAGTGCTACCAGATGTACCGCTCCCCATCCGTCGCCCTGTTGAAAATGTTTGGGCTCTTTGTTGTACTCTTCCTTTTCGGTTTGTTACCCTGGTTTGATAACTGGGCTCACCTCTTCGGCTTCGCCGTTGGCTTCTTGCTGGCCTTCGCCTTGATTCCTTACGTCAGCTTCGGCACGTTTGATCGCCGTCGGAAGATCATGACCATTCTAGTTTGTTTGGGAATTGCCATTGGCATGTTTATTGTCCTTTTTTTGAGCTTCTACGTGGCACCAATAACTGAATGCAAGTTTTGCAAGTATGTTAATTGTATTCCCTTCATAGATGACTTCTGTAAAAACATGGATGTGTCCATGGAAAACAGATCTCGTTATGATAGTCCTGCATAGGGTTGTATTTGTTTTAGTCTGAGCAGGTTCTGTTGATTTCTTGTCTTCTTAGTTTATTCCCAGGTAAGTTTATGGCTGCTGTCACTATGAAGAATAGCGCAAACCTACCAGTGTCCTCATACTGGAGGGGGTGTTGACTTGTTACACATGGTAGCTGTGTTTAATTAACACAGATGACCCCTATTCAATGGACTTTTTCTGAGTGCTTTCCAAGTCATGGGCAGTTAGCACTCCTTTACAACCACACAAAGACCAAAAAGAGAGAGAGACTGACTTACAGGCCATGGGTTAGGAAAAGGAAATCTCGCAAGCCCATAGAACATCAAAGTCAGAGCAGAGCTACCTTCCACATTGAAGTGTGTACTGGATCAGTTCTGTAAACCTGCACCAAACCCAACCGGAAGGGGGAAGATAAACTCCAAGGGCCAGAATGATAAAATGGCTGACTTACAAACCATGGATCCTGCATAAGGGAATCCCGCATGCCCGCAGAACATCAAAAGTCAGATAAGTGCCCCTTTCCACACTGAAACCATTTTTAGGATAAGTTTTGCATACCAGTTACAAAATAAACCAGGAGAGGAGGGGGCGACTGGTGACTGAAACATGGCGATTTTTTTGTTTTGTTTTGTTTCGCACCCAAGGAACTCTGTCTTCCTTTGGCCCTCCCCCCCCCCCCCTTCCCCCATCTGTTGGTAATCAATGTGATCAATAAATACATGTGAAGAAGCAGCTGACTGAGAATTGACGGCTAAACCCTTTTCCATACTGTATGGGGTCACCAACAACCTATTCTTAGTATGTGTTTCAAGGGAGTTGTCCAATACAGGAAGGCAACAAAATACTCCAGTTCTGGAGGGAGCAGAAAGTAGCCTATTCAGTTTGGGGATCAGGTCAATACTTTGTCTACTACTGTTGACACTCCAAATGAGGATTTGCTGCTGCATACTTGCATTTTAGTATGTTTCTTTTTTTTTCATGCTTATCTAAACCTGGTATTATCAGAAGTGTGTTAAAATTACAGACTGACTTAATTTCACATAGTCAAAATGCGCATATGTTAATGGACATTTTTCTTATGTGATGGTTAATTCAGTAGAAATGATCATATTTCCTGACTTTTTAATCACCATTTTTTATTTTCTGTCATTACTGGTCCTCAGTTTTGTCGCGTAAGTTTCCCATACCTTGAACAAATTTTTAACTGTGATATGACCTATGAGTACCAGTCAACTCTCATTGTTTCAAGTTGCTCGTATATACATTAAATCAATATGTTGTAATTCAAAGTTCAAATTGTTTCTCTGTATTAATGTATTCAGTAAAGCAATGTCTTTAACATACATAAAGAGCGTACATTCAAAAGTATGAGTGCTGTCTGTTTGCTCTCTTTCATGAAGTGTGTCAGAGTAGACGATCTTGATCCAGGAAAACATGATCACATCAAACCATGGTGAAACTTTGTTTTGAAGGAAAATTGTCAAGATGGAATATCGCAAATTTAATCTTTTGAATACATTCAGCCTGTCACCTGCAAACACAGGCTACTATTTAGACAAGCAAACGACGTCAAACCATGGTGAAACTTGAAAAAAGTTGTAATCAGGGGCGATCACAATCTTAGTCGATAGATAAACAAAGCCTGACACTTGTTAATAAAGGCTACTGTTTAGGTATGCCAACGACATCAAATCCATAGTGAAAGTTAGTTTTGAAAGACATTTATCATGTATGATCACAAACTTATTGTATAAAAAGATTTAACTTGACAACCGGTAGCAAAGGCTACTCTTTAGACATGAGAACATCACACTATCGTGAAACTTTGTTTTGACATCATCATCCATGATTACAAAGTGAGTTTATGAATAGATCCAGTCTGACAATTGGTGACAAAGGCTATCTAAACATGCTGACATGAACAAGTGGAAAGAGTATGGAAATTAAACATATCTGCCTCTAAATAATGTATTGCCCCAAGTCACAAATCAGATCCACTTGTACATAAGCCTCATTCCAGTGGAAATGGGACATACTGAAGTCCACACAGCAAAACAGTCCAGTCAAGAATTCTGATTTCAGTTGTCATAGACCTAAAATGAAAGGTTGCCTCCAAAAGCTAACTGTATATTCAAATCTTCATGAGTACCAGCAGGGAGGCAGTGAATTTGGCTAATCCAAACCCAATTATTGATACATATATATACACCAGAGACAAATGATAAATGGTTGAACGACCAAGCTTCTCTATTCGAAGTCACCCTAATCTTCAATACCAAACAAGTTCTTTCAGAACTAAATGTTAAAAATTAAATCTTTTTGCATTTTCACGTTCTGCAGGTATTTTTTGCTGCACTCAAGAGACGTTATCTAACTGACAAACAGATAGATCTTGCCTCTCAAAGGAAAACAGTCTCAAGTCTGAATTTTGAAAGTGCCAGTCTGGTATTTCAAGTCACACTACCAATACATTGACGGACAAACAGCGAGGTGAACAATATAATCTCACACACACAAACATACAAGCATGAGCGCGTGCGCGCGCACACACACACACACACACACTCACTCACAGAGAGAGAGAGAGAAGTGAAGACCTGTGTGTATGCAGCGTTATCATGCGTGTGTGCTTCCAATCCAAAATGGACACTTTGATCTGAATGCCGACTGCCATTGATCGGGAAAAGAAATCTTGTCCACAGACCAGTTTTAAACTTAGCTCTTTCATCCTATTCAGTGAATGGCAAATACAAGCTTAGTAACACTTGGACTGACCAGCATTATATGAAACACACACACACACACAATGTAAGAGCTCATCACATAAATAGATCTGTTGGGAGGATGAAAAACCATACATCTCTCAAAAACAGCAAGACTTTCTATGTCAACTGGCAAAAGCAGACTTACTAAGTGAAAGACCCGAGTAGTCCAATTTTAATATAAATGAATACATTTAATTTGATGGCTTTTACCAGCTGACAAAAAAAAATATAATGAGATATCTATTTCTCAGTACTAATAGACAAGTGTCACGCCTGGAGGCACTCTAAAATGAAATGGAATTCATATAAAACCCTTGCATTTTCTTACTTTTACAGATGCAATTTTCACAGGGAAGTTCAATCCTTGCATCCATGTTCAATTTAAAGAATAAGAAACTGCACTAAAAAATAATCTGGGGAAAGTCAACATATCTAGTAACTTAATAATGTACTGTTCTCGCTTTTAACATTACTTAAAATGCTTATTCAAAAGACATTTAGCAGAAACTCCGGAGAGCTGACAGAAAGTCTGCAGAGAAGCTCTCCTCAGACAAGTGTGTTTTCTACCCTGAACATACAGTCTGAGGGGGCTGAACCGCATCAGGTGACTCCTAGATACCTTTTAGCTGTCAGAAATATTGTAACACTTCTGGGATTCAAACCTGCACCTCCTGAACAGTTGGGCATCTAATGGTCGAATTCCACAGGGCAGCGTCCTCGGCTCTGCATTTATTTTTGTTGTGCATGACCAAAGTTGCGTTTATTTTTGTTGTGCATTAACAAAGTTCCAGACATGGTAGCCTCCCTTGCCAGATTGTTCACTGATGACATCATCTTCTATCGCCTGACAGCTCAAGTGCAGGGCAAGCAGCAGTTCCAGAAAGACTTATAGATCCTGGAAAAATGGGAGACCCGAATGGGATATGCAGTTCCATCCAAAAAATTTAACACCATCCATGCCACTGGGAGGAAATCCACCACTTCTCCCTGGTACACACGCCATAACCAAGATCTTGAAATTGTGAGTCAAGTACTTGATAGTAATCCTGCAAAAACGGCAAATGAGGATGCCCGTATCAGCAACAATGTCGCCAAAGTCAGCAACACTTTAGGCTTCGTCAGATGGTCCCTTAAAAACAAAGAACAGACCTACAAAGCACTGGTTCGCCCTCACCTTGAGTAAACCTCCAGCATATGGAACGCAGGTAGAAAGTAGAACATCCAGAATAACGAGGCTTACAGGGCAGAGCAGCATGGTTGTCATAGGCGACCATCAATTAACATCAAGAGCACTTTGATTTACAAACTGAAGTGGCCCACACTGGAAAACAGGGGCTGCTGCCAGCCTCACGATCTTGTATAAAATTCAGAGTAATAAGTTGCAAGTTGAGTGTAAAAAAACGCGAGCCACTCGAAACTAGAACAAGACCAGGACATGAACAGCAGTACTGGAGGATCACCTGCCGCACAGATGGATGAAACTTCTGCTTCTTTTCCCTTACCATCAGAGGCAGGGGACTACTAAAGGTCCGTTTGAACTCTATCTGGTAGGGCCTTTTCTAGAGGAGGGTTGTGGCAGACATTCAGTCAAAGAAAATAACCTTGTTCTTATTTTTTTCTTTTTTGTTGTTGTTTTGCATCCACCAGCAGCTGTAAGTGGTCAAACAGCATCATGCTGGGGCTGCTGATCGGCCCCTGTCTCTCCGGATCTATCTTCTCTCCCCCCTGTCTCTCGGTCCCTGTCTCTCCGGATCTATCTTCTCTCCCCTGTCTTTTGGCTCCTGTCTCTCCAGATCTATCTCCTCTCCCCCTGTCTCTTGGTCCCTGTCTCTCTGGATCTATCTTCTCTCCCGCTTGTCTTTCAGTTCCTGTCTCTCCAGATCTATCTCCTCTCACCCTGTCTTTTGGTTCCTGTCTCTCCGGATCTATCTTCTCTCCCCTTGACTCTCGGTCCCTGTCTGCGGATCTATGTTCACTCCCCCTGTCTCTCGGTCCTGTCTCCCAGGATCTATGTTCTCTCCCCCTGTCTCTGGGCCCTTCCTCTCCAGATCTATGTTCTCTCCCCCTGTCTCTCGGTCCCTGTCTCTTTAGATCTACATTCTCTCCCCCTGTCTCTCAGTCCCTGTCTCTCTAGATCAACCTTCTCTCTCCCCGTCTCTCTCTCTTTCTTCAGACATACACATGGACAACCCAAATAGTATAGTATGATTTTACAGACTCATTTGTTAACACATATAAGTCAAAAAGGACATACCCAAATAAGACTTTCTATTGTCTTTGAAAATGTATTAACGACATAGCTCAATGAATAACTGTGGTCTTATAAGCCAGAACGTATTCTTAGGCCTTCATGTGAATATTCAAGCTTTCCACCAGTTGAATGGTTATCATGTTTCAATCCCAGTCATCATTCTTTTTTTACACATTCAGCAAAGTAAACACATTTTCAAAACAACATACATGACTTGAATGTAAAAAGTCTTAAAGACAGTCATATTTCTTTGATTCAGAAATACATCATAGCATGGCCTGAATGCAAAAGGAAAAGAACAAAGTGAAGATTAGCAAAACAAACAGTGGCATGTAACCAATGAAAAGAATGCAAACTTGAAAATACATGTTACAGACTGACTGACTGTTCATCAATTAACATGTGTAATGTAATTTTCATCAAAAGGCGACACAAAAAATAGTATCACAGATACATGCATCAAAACCAGAAGTTTGATGGATACTTGATTTGGTGAAGGAAGAATGGTGGAAGAGGAAGGTGTAATCTGAACAAGTCAACACACAAACACACACATACACAGAGTGTGACTGCTACAGACTCTTACGACAAGGCTCTGATCAGTCAAATTTGTCCCTTTCAAAGCCAAACCCTTGATTGTCTATCAAACCCCTTGACCATCAGGAATTACTGCAGGTGTCTGTATCTCCTGTGGCCTGACTGATGTAAGGGAGTATATTCTCATAGAAAATATACAACAAAGCCTGCTTTCTTAAGACTACGGAAAGTCATAATACTTGTCACCATTCCTATCAATCATCCTATAAATCAATAATGTGTCTCGCATTGTGGTTTTCGATGTCCTCTACTGGTTACCCATATTTTTTTTCAACTCCACATACTCTCAAGTAGTATATGCTTCAAGTCTTGAAAGTCAACAGAATCAAGAGGACTGGGACAAAAGTGCTGGCCTTCCCCACTCTGTAAGGACCTTCATTCATCACTGACTTTGCACTGGCGTAATCACTTTTGGAAATCAAGGCACTTCACCCTAAAATTGTGGGACTGAAATTTTGGAGAGAGGGCAGGCCAATAAGCTCAATGGCAACATACTACATGTACAAATAGACCTGTCCTCATCTCTTGACTTGACAATGTTTCAACAAGTCTACAGACTTGCTTAAAATAATCTATGCACACAATATTAAAATAATCTATGCACACAATCTATGCATGATTTTAAAATTCATTACGTTTACTTTCAAAAACTCTCGATACAGATTTTTCACTAGCACTAATTGTAAATGTTGGCAACTTTTGAAATCTTGTCATTTGACTCTAGGAAAGAAAATGTGAAAGGCACATGTGCTTTTTTAAGAATGTTTCTATTGTCCATCAGCAAATGCACTGGGAAGAATCAGATGTTTTTCCATTAAAGTATCATTCCCTTTGTCATATAAAAATGCTCAATATTAGATGTTTCAAGCGACAGAAGTTCAAATGCCTTTCAAACTGGAAATTGTCTTCATTCTACCATCTTGTTTGGGGAAACACCAACCTCTGACCTGTCTCAAAAACATAAAAAAAGTTTAAAGAAAAAACTAGTTTTTGATCTATAGAAAAGAACTGCATTTATAGTTAAGTAGTCAAGCTAACAGCCTGTGTTATTTTCTTTTGATTGAACTTTTGTGCACTTATAAACAAAATTATAATTTTGGCGCATCACAGTTTTTGGCGCATCACAGTTTGTCAGTGGAGCTCAAAAATTTTAACTACCGCACATCACCACTGATTTCACAAAATTTCAGGACAGTCAAGCATTGATATTGGGGTTAGTCAGTCCATTCATTTTCACCAGCACTTTCACTTGTCCATTCTGGGTGGTTAAAGAGTACTTATTATTATTATTATATTGGGTATTTATATTGTACTTCATTGTACTGCCATCAATACAGGCCATCAAAGATGATATTATACACATGCTGAAACAAAACAGACGCACATGAATACCACAAAACGATTGGGCAGCAGTGCAGGCATTTTTTTCATAGAAGGCCTGATGAAATATGTAGTTCCACATGGACGGCTGGACTGTCACGCTGAGTTGACCTGCCGGAGTATTGCTAGGTGGAATGGAGAGCAAGGATAAATACAGTGAGATGGCACCAAAAAAAACAACAGGAAAACAAACAAAATAAATTAATAAAACAACAGAACTGACGGAGATCTCAAAATGTAGGTTCTGACATTGTCCAACATTTTCCCCCATATTACCCCAAACTGCAGTTTTCATGTTGTGTATGTCAAACCAGCCACAATGAACAGCTTCCAGCTAAACGTTCAGGATGGAACCAAACAAACAGCATGCAGCAGGTGAACTGAGAAGCAGCTTATTTATCATAATCATGGCAAACCACCGGGGGACCTTTCCAGCATCAAGCACTTAGGCAAAAGCCCTTTCCTCAAACAGATTATCTTGGTTCAAAATGTGTTGTGGAAATCAGTGACCAGACTAAAAGCCAATACTTCAAACAAAAGTGGAAGAGACAATTTCTCTCATATATTTAAATACAAACAAGTAAAGTTCAATGCCCACAAGTCTTAAAGCCGATACTGGCATTTGTTAGTAAGAAGAATCAGCATGGGTACCAATCTGCCTCTAGCGCAAACACAGGGTACTCACTGGAGTGTGAGCATACATTTGCATGTGTAGGTATTTTTTTTAATGAGTTCATCCACACTAATGATATAAGTTGTATGAAATACTGTTCAATGGAGGATTTTTAAAGTTACATGTCAAAAACATTTCACAAATTCGCAGGATCCTAGGAACTGCTTCTCAGTCAAACAATGGAGGTTTTTCTGAACCATCAAAGAGCCAGACAGTCAGTGAAGATCTGACATAACAGTAAGCAGATGGGCAAAAACCAGTCTGCTCATCAAGCCCAAATCTTAGCAGTGTCTTGAAACAGCATCTCATTACAATACTAAAATAAAACAAGCCTTGTGAAACAATTACATTTTAGATTCATTCCACTTCACCTCCTCCTCCGATGACCATAAGCTGTCGAATAATGAAGACTTGAGGTTGACTGGGAACAAATGCAAAAGGACAAGATTCTGAATATTTTCAGAGAAGTCCCCCATGTTTGTCACAGTTCTCCAGTCATGATCTTTATAACCCAGCATCTTTCTATGTCCTCCACAGGGCGCAGGTAATACAGATATAAAAGCAAGTGATCATAGTTCTAAGAAAACATTCTGTTCCTGATTGCCAACTACAAAGAACAAAAAGAAAAAATATACATAATAATATTAATCATGACATCAAGCAGAGCAACTTCAATTTTGTAAAAACCAGCTTGTTTGAAAAATTATTGCCAAAGCTCCACCCAAAAAACATTGACAAACAAATTACAAGCGGAGCTTTAGCAATAATTTTTCAAATTAGTTTAGATTTCCGCCTGCAGTCACCTCACTTTGCAGCTAGATCCAGCTTGTCTGGTTAAGAGCACCTTAGCATGCATGGAGTCAGTCCAAAGAGCACCTTAGCATGCATGGAGTCAGTCACATAAAGAATACCTTAGAATGGAAACAAGGTCCAAGTTACAAAGATGAGATGATAAAATTGTTCTATGAAAAAACAGGCATGCCACATGATTCCTATGTTCATCATGTAACATACTTTGGATACTTTACATAGATTTTGAAGCCATTTCCAGTTTGAGCTTATTTCACAAAGCGCCCTAGAGTACTAAATTAAATGTAATGAAATTGACACTATGAGGTGATGAAATTGTAATTACTCCTAGCTTGAAAATCAAATCACAAGTGAGAATTAAACAGGCTCTAAACACAGCAAAAGCCATTTTTTATATGAAAATTGTTTTCCGATTACTAACAGATCACGTACAGACTAACATGAATCTATTTGAGAAAAATTCCATTTAGTTGTTTTTTTTTAGTATATTATGTTAACAATTGTTTGGCCTTCTACAGGGTCATTGTGGAATCAACAGGAATGAATGTAGGTACATCAACACATATATCATTCTCTAAAATAAAAAAGTATTCACATCATAAACTGTCCTCTCTGTCACCCTCTCTCTCCAACACAGACATAAATCAAACTTTACAAGCTCCTCTTGTTTTCTAATCAATGGAACAAATATACCATACTGGCTCTACAGACACGCATTGTTTTTCTCTCCGAAGCAGAAATCGACCATTTTCAATAAGAAAGTAAGGTGGGACTGAAAACTGCACAGGTAAACCAGCTGTGCTGGCACAGTGGTCACTGCAGTCATGGGCTGCAGGCTGGGACATCGCTGTTCAAGTCCCTTCAGTCATTCATCTGTGGGATATTTCACCTCTGCCAGCTATTTCCTGGTGCTGAGCATGCTATGGTCTTAAATGGAAGACTGGAACCATGCGGCTGAGTTTCATCCACTCCTCTGCAAGTGTTGCTCAAATTTCTCGACCAGCAGCACAAAGTGCTTGTGTCCCTCAGACATGGCTGACATCAGGATATGGTCTAAAGTTGACGCTTACAGTGCAGGCCTGTCCAGTAGTTTCAGAACAGAACTGAACTCCCTAGCGTCATCATCACCATCTTCATCCTTTTACACACTGATCATCCGTTCTATAAAAAACAAATTCTCGCATTCTACGGTTCTTCATGCCCTACTTTCTAAGTGATCCAAGTTTTGATTTCCTCTCCTGGTCCTCGTTCAGGTCCAAGTCTCAGAGTCGGAAAGTTCATGGGGACTGCCAGTGGATGAACATGATAACACTCTCCAAAGGGGAACACTTACTCCATGATACAGGCTTTAGCTGGTGATGTCATGCATATGTTGGATCAGAACCCCCATCAGTGAAAACCATCACACTGACTTGGTTGCAGTGCAGCACCTCTAATCTGGAGGGATGTTTCATAACAATCTGATAGCGACTGCTACCTGTGGACCGTAGGTTCAGAGGCTGTGACAAAATGACCTGGGGTACAGCTTGTATGGGGGAGCTATAATACCACAGAAAAGGCAACGGAGGTTAGACGCAAAAGAAACATTCAGATGAAAAATGTCACGCTATCTACCTGGAACAGATGAGCAGGCCAAACTTCTGTCATTAAGATTAACACAAAGAGCATTAATTGATCGATCACTCCCTCATCCACTCATTATGCTCATTCACACATTCAATCATCATAATGGCATTTCTGGAATGCTTTTTGCCTTGATTTCACGACTGCTTATATTGCACTCGGTCATTCATCACTGATGATTATTAATCACATGCACACCATGTATCTTTCAGTGTATCTCAGGGCTCATTATTGGGTTCTGTTGTATGTATTATGTTCACAAAGCTCACTCCATCTTCAACAAGTCATTTGTAGACTGCACGCACCTTTACAGACAATACTGTCCAGTGTAAATAGATAACACTGTACAAAATATACAAAATAAATACACAGCAAGATTGGTCCTATTGTCTTGGATGACTGACCACAAATTTAAACTGAATCATGACAAAGCCGAGATCCTTCTCATTCACTCGAACCTTTTCCAACTGTCTCACGCTATCCAGTACCCTCCACGCTGGACATCTGGCAATGTTACCCCTCTCAGCATGCAGACCAGGATTCACACTCTTTGACGACATGTCACTCAACAGGCACAGATCTGCTATCGCGTCTCTTCTACCTCACAACTGCAGCCACAAAAACACATATCTGTGTTTTTGTCTTGACAAGAGTATAGCAAGGCTCTTCTTGCTGGATGAACTACATGGTCACTAGGTAAGCTACGAAGGGTGCAAAATTCAGCTGCAATGCTTGTGCTCATGGCTATAAAATGAGATCATGTTACACCTCTACAGTGAATCCTTCACTGGTTTTCTGTTGAAACGTGTATTTAACACAAACTTTCCCTCCTTTGCCACAGTATTCTCTCAGTCTTCTCCAGCTTTAATGTCTGATTTCTGTCTGTCTCCTCACCCTTTCCATCACTCCATTCATCCTTAAATCACTTTACCTTTGTGCACTCTAGACAAAGGTATTTTGAGAATGTACTTTTTCATTCACTGCCTTAAAACAATGGAACTTATGATCAAAATTATCCACCATAATAAATAAAAAATTGCATTGAAGAAAGCATTTAAATATCTACTGGAGCTTATGAATGTTGTAAGATGATGACGTACCCTTTTTGATAAAGTTTCACTTTTGATTATCTATTTTTGTTCATGTTTTTTGTTTTCAGTGAGACAAGCATATGTATGTTGTGAATGAGATGTACCAGTAGTGTAATTTCGTATCAGTTTACTTACCCATTTGCTATTGTAAAGAGTGGTGAGACTGCTCTTCGAGTGGGGAACAGCACTTTGTAAATTCCCACATTGTTACTATGACCTCTGGCCTCTTTCATTCAATACACTACTGCGCCATTATTTGTAGAACAAAGCAGTGTTGTAACAGCAAGCAGAATGTTATTCAAACAGAAAACTTGTAATCATTGAAAATAAAATGTGCTCCTTTACTTTTTACAATACTTTTTCTATCATCTGCTCATCCATAGTCATACCCTGCAACCCAGATATCACTAAGATGTCCATCTATGAGGCCTACTTCATCACAACTTGTGGTTAGCTGTGCTCACACCTGTGGACATGTCACTCAACACGTCCTAACCAAGTGCCTGTTTTCATACATGGATCCATCACTGCATCGCCACGAGTCGTCCCACGATTCCCTTCATCCTTGTCCCTTCCCTCACTTGTTGGGCGTCATCAGCCCACGTATAGAGACATAGTGCCAGCCAGGCTGCACACACAATAAAGCCTGGTCATATACGGAAAGAAAACAGTGGGGGTTAGCAACTTACAATTTTAATACAGATGTGTATCGCCCTGATTATGAAAAGAATACAGAAATGCCTAAGCTGTAGAGATCAAGAACATGACTTCATCAATGTCAACATCCTTATCACTCTTAGCATAAGAAAAACACTGACACACTATGGTACATTATCAACGAATAAATAACGACAGATTAAAGCAGGAAGGCACCTGAGAGAGCACAGACCTCTGCCAAGGTCAAATGGATCCTTGAAAAATTGTCTTTTTGCCAAGGGAAGTGACAGCACGGTAACTGAGTTACTTCCTGTGTAAGTTTTGCACAAAATAAAGAAGCTATAAAATGTCAAGGTTTTCATCACCAGAAAATGTTAATATTTCATGAAGATGTATCTCCTCAAAGGTAGTTATCTATTTATATACAGTAACTTCATACTCCTAGAAAACAACAATTCTGCTGACCAAATCCTGGATACACACTTAATCTGGATGTCCACCGCTGACCTGCATCAATATCTGAGCCACTATCCATCTGTGTCCACAAGTTTGGTTAACACTGGTGCAGTAATTCTGTGTAATCTTGCTAAGAGACACTCAAACAAACCAAACATACCAATGGACACAGGTGAAAACATACTCCAGTTTGCACAAGTTATTACTCAGGGTCTGAGATCTTACCCCAATAACCAGTTCCCAGTCAGTGCCAGAGGGAGCTGTGTCTGTGATGCCAAGACGCCGATACACTGCCCCTGAGGAATGTTTGTCACGCCCAAAGTTGGCTTCAGATACTATCCAGACCTGTTGAAAAAATACACTAAATGATCTGACACAGCTCGGTTAACGCAAGCTCAAGAAAATTAGAAAAGAAACAGCAGCTTCATTGTAATACACACTTCTGTCCTTAAAAATAACGCATATACAAAGTGAAGTATACATAATCATATTTCAATCAGAATTAAGGCTCTAAAAATTCATTTTGAGACAGCCAAATTCTAAATTACATCATTGACTAAATCTGAAGTATAGACTGTCACTCGTGTAAGCTGAATGGTCAGTATAGCTCTTTATACTCATGCCTAGTCAAATTACACTCACTCACTGTATGTACTGCAAGTCTGTTGAATGAATGTTGTGGCTGAGATAATAGGATGCATGAAAGACTGTATATATCACATTCAGATATCAAGAACAATCTTTCAGCTCATCTTTCGATCACGCATGACCACTGACCATTACTGTGCCATGCAAAAGGGTTTCCTCTCACTAAACTTTCAACTGCAATATAAATTACGATAAATCTGGTTGAATACATCACTTGAAAAAAGTTATTGCCACTAGCTGATGCTGCTCTAAAGCATAGACTACATATGATATTGGATACACAAAGGGTCATATGATATTGGATACACTAAATTCCTGTTTAACACTGTCCTTGAAAGTAGTTGAGGAGTTGGATATCGTAATTTTATACCCCCCAACCCCACCCCCTCCTTTTCACCTCTATCCCCTACTGTTTTCAGCAGTCTACAAGCTGATTCCCATCAATGAGTGCACCCTCCTAATATTTCTTTTTAATCAAATTTGAAGACATTTAATAATCAAATGTTGGTATAAAAGGTTCAGTATCATATAAGGTGACATAAAATGATAAATTAAAGCAAGAAATATCAAAAACAAAAACAAAGGTAATATCTTTGCAAAAAAACCACCATGATATATTGCTCATAAACATACTGAATGCGCATTCACAAATCCATTCAAACACAGTGGCGCCAATCCAATTCATCATTTCATAGTTCAATACAGTACTCTAAAGCTTCATCACTGTGCGGCAAGGGCACACTCCCCATTGAAATGTTCAACACTCAGGTGCGTGTCACAGCTGACCTGGGTTATGCTCCACCTACAGACACTCCAAACTTCTTACACCAAACCACAGACCCCCTCAGCTGTTTGGACGTTTTGGGGTTTGCCAGTCTGTGTTTCTTCTCCCTCCTATATCCCCTGGCCCCACTGTTCAGGGGTCTGTCAGTCCTTTGATGTACCTAGCCTGTTCTTGGTGAGCTGCCAATCAGATTCAGTCAGGGTATGTGTCCACCATGTGACATGGATCAAACTTGAGGAAAAAAGCATTTCCTTACAGTTTGTGAAATGCCAAAAAAATTTCTCCTCATAAAATCATTTACTAGATCCAAGTGATCGAGAAATAAACCTAAGCTTTCAACAACAACAACAATAAATAGATAAATACACCTGATCTGGGACCAAGAAAATTACACTTTCTCTCATAAAGTCATACCCAAGATCCACGAGGTGGAGAAGGTAAGCTTTTTCCATGCAAAATCATACACCTGATCTAAAAGCTGGTTCTGCAAAGTTATTCATTCCCCAAAAAATCATACTGCACCTGGTCCTTTGGTCCCACAGAGACTCGCCGCACATGGTTACAGACAAACGTCCAGCGCGTGCCCTCTGGGAAGGTGGGTGTGATTTCTTCACGCCGCCACAAGTTGTTGGTGGAGTCCACGGCCCACACCGCTGAGCCCCCTACTGAGATGGACTGCAGCAGAGCACCCCCTGGTGGAGGGGGGATCACCTGGATCCAGCAAGAACCTGGTCATGAAAACAGACAGTTGTTATTTTGGTCAACCCTGCTATAAAATGTTGGGGGAAAACACGCCTGTCTAAGACAACTTAGATTTCCCACCAGTCATTTTTTTCAAAATGTCAGGAATGAATATGCGCCCAATCCAGTGAACTGAAGGAGAAGGGAAATGAGGAACGAGGGAGCTAGAAACAAAGAGGGAGAACTGAAGAGGCAAGAACTGCTTCAGGCAGCATGAATGGTAATTCAATACTGACAATAAATAAGAAAAAAGTTCATGTGAAAACGGCTAGGAGATTGAGGCTACCGGGAATGGAAAGTGACTGATTTCTTCACCTGCACAGATCTCCACCACACACCAAAGCAAAATCACCCCTGGGTTTCGCACACAACAGTTTTAGTCAAGCGCCTAGTTTATTCCAGCTCAATAATGGAGATTTCTTTAAAAAAAACACAAAGGAACAACATCATGTATTTGTTCAAGAAAAATTGTGATTTCACAAGATAGCATGAAAGCATCACATACCAGCCGGTGAATGGAGCGTGACTCAGGCCTGTACCACACCGACCCATCCACAGCCACGGCCCACACTCTGTTCCCTCCCCCCACCGACACGGCTCGAAACGGCATGTCGGAGGTGGTAGGGATGTGAATCCAGCTCTTCCCCTGAATGGCAACACACTCTATGTTATGGGTCTGCTGTATCTGATGGTGTGTGAAGTATTTTATATGAGGTTTGGGATTCATTGTAAGAACTTAAAAGCAGATTGGTATGGAAAAAAGAGGCTGTTGGAAGGTGTGGGTAAATGTTTGGGGCAGGTGAGGAAGGGGATACTCGAGTGGTTTTACTATATTCATCTGCGTGCATGTTTGGTGTGTGTGTGTGTGTTGTGTGTGTGTGTTGTGTGTGTGTTGTGTGTATGTGTTGTGTGTGTGTGTGTGTGTGTGTGTGTGTGTGTGTGTGTGTGTGTGTGTGTGTGTGTGCGCGCGCGCGTGCGCGCACACACACGCACGTGGATGTGTGCCCATATACGTGTGCTTGGGAGTGCTTTGTGTGTACTTACGTGCATGCATGCATGTGTAGGTGCATGTATGTGTGTATGCACATCTGCAAGACAGTTTGTGTGCATGCATGAATGCATGCGTACAACATGCATGTGTGTGTGTGTGTAAGTGAGAGAGAAAGAGAGACAGACAGAGAGGTTTTTGTGTGTGTGTGTGTGTGTGTGTGTGTGTGTGTGTGTGTGTGTGTGTGTGTTGTCTGTGTCTGTGTCTGTGTCTGTGTGTCTGTGTCTGTGTGTCTGTCTGTGTGTCTGTCTGTGTGTCTGTCTGTCTGTGTCTGTCTGTGTCTGTCTGTGCGCCGTGCGTGCACACATGTTCAAGTTTTCATATAAATTCATGCCCGCATGTAATGTGCATGTGCATACTCAAGTTTTTCCTCTCGCACCATCTCAGAATCACCAACGTACCAAAGGCTGGGCTTGTGTGACTTCGCTGCGACACAGCACGTCTCCATTGGCACCGATGGCCCACACCACCTGGGGCTGGGAGGCAGAGCTGCAGGCATCCACCTGCAGTGAAATGTCAATCAGCTCTGGTGGTCCCACGCTGACCCATGGCCCCTGAGTCACCAGCTTGCACTTTCTGTCAATCCCACAATGCAGCAGAAAAATGGTATGTGCATGTGAGACTGCATTCATAGTCATGCTGAACTTGAAATTCAAAATTTCACAGGAACATAACTAAATTCTCTTTCTTTTCCAGTTTGATATGTTTTGAAATTGTCAAGCTCAATTTTACATTACTTAAGAGTATGCATTGGTAGTTTTACACAGTACACCTCCAATGGTAATGTGCAAACATGCTGATATTAAAATCTGTATGGTTCTTTTGGGGATTAAAAAAAAAATGCAACAGACATGTTATTTAGCGGTTCATGTATATTAAGCACAAGCCCAAAGATTTCATTGGTCAAACTGTGAATCAAAAAAAACTGCCCGCATTATATTGACTCCTTAAGTAAGAAAATGTACAAAGCAGAAGTTGATCTATTAATCAGTGTTGTTCAGGTAGTCTGAATATACAAACCATACTGCTTTCTACTCATGCAAGATGATATGCTTTCCATTCACTGTTGTGGAAAACCACAGCCTTCTTCACTGCTTCCACAACCTAAATCTGTGGCACACACCATTTTACCCTGATCACACACATACCAAGCAGATGATAACATGCAGTTTGAATGCAGTGCACCACAAAAGTTCTACCTGCTCCACTGACGTCGCCTGACCGAGTCCCTCAGCCCCTGATGGGCGTGGTAAGGTCTGTGGAAGTTGGAGGCGTACTGCCATCCATTGTTGCTGACACCTCCTGCAGTGGTGAAGTCCACGATCCAGTCACTCACCTGCACACGGACAACTGCATGCGGTCTCTTTCACACGACTGGGCCTCCCTTAAAGACATCATCTCACAATCTGAATGACATGAATGGCTGTACTAGTTTTGGCACTCAGCTGGCTGCGGGCCTACTCACACGTGATTTCCAATCATGTTCAGTGTCAGTGCTAACACAACTCAGAAGTCGTCCTGCGTGGTTTCAGCATGTTCTGGCTTGCTGTGGCTGAGGCATGACTGGTCTTGCATGTGCTAGTTTATTTGGCATTTTCTGATGTCACGGATAACCCGTGCCATGCTGAAGATGATGCTCTGTTCATATCATGTGGAGTTCAAACATGAGGCAATTGCTTTTCAGCTGAATATAAATCAACTGACAGTACTGAAACTGAGACAGAAAGTGAACAGAAGTAATATGCTACAAAAGTGGGGAAAAAGACATCCCTTGGTGGCAAAAGTTTACAGTAAGTATTTAAACTTTTATGCATGTTACCAAAGCTTCTCAATGCACTGGTACGTCTTGATTATAAATTATATTACCTTCTATTTTAAAGCCTTTTCTCTTAGCCTTCTGACTGACAAGATTCATCCCTTGAGAGTGCCAGAATACATACAAATATCAAGATGAAAAAAAGAACTATTCGTAATTCATACATTTACAATTTACCTCTAGGAAATGTTCTATACAGTAAAAACTCCTTTCTGTCAGTTTTGAATGTTCAATCACAGTGTGCCAACTTTCATATTTTCATTACAGAAAACTGGATCACAAATTGATTCCTATCTCCAATATTTGTAAGCTGAGAGTCATCTGCGAATTGTGAAATTTTGTATGTATTGTAAACCAATTGTTACCAATATGGATGCCTGTTACTGATCCACCTCCTTTCATCACTGCAGCCAAAACGCCTACTCTAAAAATACACAGAGCAAAACTGGGTCGCCTTATTTACATCCTTTTCATACTCTAAACCACTGAGTCACATTACTGTTCATGAAAACTGTTGACGTTTATGTCCTTGCCAAGGTTTCTATCCAACATGAAATACTGTCCCCAAAGCCTTATGTCTCTGAGGCTTCAAACATTCAGTTCCAACTGAAGGACTCAAAACAATCTTTTAAAATTGTTCTGAGTCGCAGTAACCCAAGTAATCTTTTTACATGCATACAATAATCTGATGTTTTCTCCCAAGATATGTTGGCCATCATTACTATCTAGCCTTTGCTGATTAATATGGATAGAATTTTTTTTAAATCCTTTTTGCAAAGGAGGGAGAGCCCAATTCATATACTTTATTGGGGTTGGATTTGTGAGTACAATGTCAGCTCTTGTCCCACGGTCCAAGCTTCGATTTCCACTAAACACAGTCAGGTTTGGCAAGATTTCCTCCTTGCTGTCATCACCTGTTCAAATTCCAGCCCCCTCCTGGTCCTTCAGATGAGGCTTTTAACTGAGGTTCCATGCATGAGCACATGCACAAAAACCCTGGAGTGCACATTAAATTATCTTTGAGAGAAGAGCGGGTCAACGAGTGTTGATGGGAAGGATGACAAGAACATAAAACACATGCACAATGCTGTCATGATTAGGCGCCATCCTCGAAGATGGAACATGGCTATCTTAATCATCAAGTTGAGATTAAAAACAGTTGCATCCATAAAAATCTCACCGATGGTGAACGCAAAGTTCTAGCCAAGGCACAAAGAGACAGAGTCAGACAGACATGAACCATATTCAAATGCATTTATTGTCACCGCTACTTTTTTAATTCTCTTGGTTTGTCATCTTCTGGCACACAGATCAGAGGCTTTTTCTTAGTGTATGTTGTTGACAGTTTGCAATCTTACATGCTTCATTTAATGATTTAAGAAAGCCAAATCCAATTTCTTTCAACAACAACAACAACAAAAAGAAAAAGAAAAGACAGAAATCTGTTGTAAACCCACCTATTACAGGGCTTTTTCAATTTGTCACATCTCTCAATAGTCAACTTGCTTCATCTACAGTGATTTTTATAGTCCAACAATTTCCTGATACATGATAATTTGGTTAGTAATTTTATAGTCCAACAATTTCCTGTTATATGATAATTTGGGCACAGTTCAAAGACAACTTTCAATTTCATAATCATCAGCATTTATTTTAGTTCACAAATATTCACGTTTTCACTTTGTGCTGATTGTATGTTCAGTTTTCAATTTCACGCTACCTTTAGTAACCAGCTAACAAAACCAATCCTGCCAGCTCCAAACCAATCATGCCCGGTTGTAGTTACAATACATGCTTCAAACACAAAAAATATAATGGACGACACTGTGAAATTTAGGCTTCTGGAATTCTTCTGTACGTTGTAGTTACAGGTATGGAAACATACATTAGCACTAATACAGGTTCTACATTAGCACTAAATAATACAGGTTCTACATTAGCACTAAATAATACTGGTTCAAAGCTGTGTGTCTGTGGCTTGGCTGGAAGACATGAGATTACTGTCCTAGTTCACTGTTCATCATCATCACACCGGTGATCTTATTTCATGTCACATAGCATCTTTTTAAAGGTACAAATGGATATGCGAACAACAATAGCAGATCTTCATCTTACCCTAGGCACCATTTACACCCAACAGAGAAGTGTTTAGCGCACTTACATGCTGACTGTAAGGATGAATGGCATGTAAATCAACTTCGACAAAACTCACCCACTGCCATTGTGAGGAGGGCAGCTTGATATCTTCCCGTGACTTCACATACTGCCCTTTGGGAGTAGTCCAGGCAAAATTGTTGTGAAGAACACCCCTGTTTGAACACGCACACAATCTTTTAATGTCCAAAAACAGTTACCTGAAGCATAAAGCATTAAACTACCAAATGTCACTGCAGTTCAGTATTTTTTTTACATGTAACTGAAAGAACTAGAAAAATAACTACAAGAACTCAGTATTTTTTACACATAACTCAAAGAACTAAAAAGAATAACTTAAAGAACTAATTTCATAGTAATTCTTTAATCTGAATTTTGGTTTATCAACACTTTGGGCAATTGAGATTTTGAGTTATCACAATAATGCTGATGGGAACTATCAGTCCATTCACGATAACTGAAGTTTTAGTTTCTTTTTTCGGGCATAATGCATGTGACTGTACAGGCTTATTTTCAGTTTAGCCATCATAAGTATGTTTTCAAATGTTCAAAGATAGTAAAGGAAACTCGAAATCCAATTAATAATATCCGATTTTCATATGAAAATATTCAATGCTACATGTCCCTATGTACACTATCTGTTAAAACAAAGAGACACCTTTCCTTTTTGGGGGCCAGATTTCAAGAACAATTACTGCATCCTTTACACCAGAATCTTCAGGTCAGTTCTGAATGAAGAGTTGGCTTGGATATGACCAGAAATGTCTTCTCCAAATGTTTCCTCTTTGATTGCAACATTTCTGGTTTTCATCTCCCTCCCCCAAATCTACCCCTGCCCAAGTGCCTCTCCCCCCTCCCTCCAATATTCCCCATTTTCTCCCTCTTTCTTTTCAACCTTTCTTGCATATTCTCCCTCTCCGTCTCTCTCTCTCTCTCTCTCTCTCTCTCCTCTCTCCTCTCTCTCTCTCTCTCTCAGTCACCTGCTGCAGTAGCCCACCACAGGAAACCACTTCTGGTTCTCAAACACCCGGATGGTACGGTAGTCCACTTGCTCTCTCAGGTTACTGGCCATTTCAGACAACTCTGTGTAACACATAATCAGCTGTGACTGTCGATATCTAATCAATAGTAACTCAACTGGCTTTGACCTGTTCACAAACTGCCGTTCAATAAAGCAACCATCAGAAGAATTTCCTGTGAATGTCACAGGAAAAGCTATCTAATTTATAAAACAGCTAAAGCAAGAAGGTTGCTGGTGCATTTCTGAAAATTTAACAATATATGTTCTCGTTTCTTGTTTTAAAATTAATCAGCAAATGCCGATCAGTTCAATTTCAGCCTCCATGACAACTTTCTAGCCAATCAGATATTCAGTTGACTGACTAACTTATTGACAAATTCTCTGACACGCTGATCTGTTCATGGGTATTCCATTGAAATGCTCAAAACAACTTCACCTCTGGTGAAAGCGTTGCCGTAACCTCCATTGTAGACCCACGGGGTGTGGTCAAAACTGAGGGCCCAGGTCACACCACATGGAGTTGTCTCAATCAGCGCCATGTGACCCCCCTGCTGACCCCACATCCTGTTTGTCCCAGGAAAACAATGTGTTCATAATCTTTTGCACATAAATGGAATAGCAAAAAGAAAAATGTAAGTGATAAATGGATTGCCATTTAGGTAAAGAAAATAACAGGCAATGTGTTTAAGGTTTCAAACAATACATAAAAAGAGAAGAACTGGGAAAGGGAAGAAGAATGAGACAGGAAAATATGGGGGGTGGAGAAGGGAGGGTGGGGCTTAAATATTACAATCTAAAAGCACACAGAGGAAACGTGTGAAAGCATGAATGAATGAATCTTATATTTAACATGTTTTCACCATAATTGGTGATATTACATGGGTAAAAAAAATTAAATAGATTAAAAAAGAAATGAAATGCTAAGACGCGCTCACGCACACGCGCGCACACACACACACACACACACACACACACACACACACACACACGCACACACACACACACACACACACACACACACACACTCCTACCTATACATATACAAGTATACTACATTACATTACAATATTAAATAATCACACACTTTAAAACCAAATTACATTAAACGGCCTACAGGACTATTCAATATATATCAGCCAATGCCATACACTTTAAGTAACTGATTGAAAAATACAGAATCAGCACAAAATCTATAGTCTAAAATGCACTGCTTGTCCAAATATAACATATTCAGAATCTGACAGTAAAAAAGAATGTGTCGAATGGAAAAAAACCCACCACACACACTGAATATTCTTAGAATATTTTGTTTTCCAAGCATCAACCCTCATTCTATGTAGTGAACTAACAATATGCCTTGGTCCAGAAAGAAAGGTTTTAAAACAACCAGTTTGAGTCCTATTTCTAAAATTCAAATATGCTACACTTTCAATTATATTGCACATTTCATTCACTGGTAATGGAACTGACAATGAGATAGTGTCACTTACATTACTGGCACCCAGTTTTGCGCTTTTATCTGCCAATTTGTTTTTTTTTAATTCTAATTCCACAGTGAGAAGGAACCCAACAAAACCAGACACAAGAACCCTTCATTATTAGACAATGAATAAGACACCTTATCTCAAAGATCATCTCATCTCTTCTTTGTTTGAATCACTTCTAATTGCATTTAATACTGATTTTCAATCAACACAAAATAAGATGTTGAAAATAACCACGGGTATACCGATAATATGCTGTAATGCCATGACTGATGCAATTAATTTGGCTGTAAATATTGAATAGCCCTTTTCCAAGAAGAACGACTTTTGTACTTTTACATCAGGTATTACAAAACCAGCACCTGCACTGCTGTCCTCACTCAATGAACCATCTGTGGCAACTTTCAGGTCAATGGGGTATTTGTCAGACATACGAGATTTAGCAATTGTTGCCAACATATAGGGATTGAAACTAATTTTTGATGGAAGATAATCAGTACCAAAATTTGCTTTCTTCAGTTCCCAGTTTGGAAGAGGTGTAAAAGATATATTTTTTGAAGCCTCAGACAGTTTTGTAGCCGTTGAATTGTGAAAGCACATGTGTAAATGCAGAATGGAATAATCAAAATGTATGAATGCACACATGATCTTCAGAATGGGGTTTCATTATTTATATGGCTTCTGGGTTACAACAACAAAAGAGGAACTACATTCGTATCATAGAAGGAACAAAACAGTCAATGTTTTGGTGATGGTTTTAGTGTGTGTGTGTGTGCGTGCATGCGTGCGTGCATGCGTGCGTTCGTGCGCGTGTGTGTATGTGTGTGTGTACGCATGTATGTGCGTGTCTTTGTATCTGCATCTGTGTCTTCATTTGTATTTTTGTGCATTTGTGTAGATCTGCACATGTATATGCATCTCTATATGTGAAGAAAGTATGGTTATCTTATTTCAACTGATTTGAGTGATGATGGAATCATTTGTCGGTTGAACTGATGAGCTGGCAGGCAAATCTCTTGCCAGACTGTGTTCACCTATGGGAGTGGACACCTGTCTTTGAGGCACACATTAGGCCACAGACATTGCAGTGATATGGGGCACTGCTTCCTCTTGCTCCAGTTTGCCTGATGGCAGCCACTCTTCAACTCGTGGTGCCCTGAAGCCATAGTTATCTTCAGCAGGGTCTGTCAATGGTAATGTATTCCCAGGTGCATGCTGCAGCCCTTGGGGTTGACTTTAAGTCTACCTTGGCCATGCTGCCCCTGATTTGTGCACAAATGCTGTAACTGCCTAGCAGTCTTGGGATTTCCTCCATGATCACCTGGTCTACGACATGATCTGTACTGATTATGGTTGGAAACGATGTGAGAGATGCCCCAACATCCACCCAGCTCACACGCTTCACTCATAGTGCCCAGCCACACACCAGGACTCACATGTCACACGGTTTGGCTCTGGTCTCATCAGGACTGTGGATAAAGATATGTCCCGGAACAGTCACGGAGCACACAGAGCCTGCAGCCATGGGACAGTTCAACTGCCACAGCGACATGTTGGCCATGTTCACAGTGCCCAGCTGGAAGCAGACAGGAACACTGTTACCGTCAACAATATCACCACCACCAATGCTATCTTCATCACTTTATGACCGTTTCCATTTCATTGTCATCTGAACCATTTCATGGATCATTCATATCTAAACAAAGAAACCAGATCAACAAACATACGAAAAGATGGGCACACAGGCAGGACAGATTCAGAAAACGAAAATTAATGATGCCCAGCATCTGTAGCGCAGTGGTTAGCATCATTAGTAGAGGCAAATATTTGGGACTGCTCCCCTTGGACTGCCAATGTTGGTGCAGTGGCAGAATTACAAAGCTGTCTCTGTGTATTTGGTAGTCAGAATGGGGAGCACAGGTGTAATGCAACCAAGAGGGAATGAACAAGGAAAAATAACAGAATTAATAGCAGACAGCGAAAGAAGACAGAACTTCCAGTAATAGATGGATGTACTTGTAAAATACTTGAGAAAGAGTGTAACGCAGCTCCTGCACACTGGTACGCCTGTACAAGAAGAAACACTGTAGCGTCTAATGAATCATCCCTCAGCAATCCCTCTGTGTTGCATCTAGATAGTGAAATTACGAACAGTTTTGTGAAACTGAATAGGATCTTTGTGTTAAGTTATTTTGTTGACAGACAGACAGACAGATCACATGTACGCAGTTAAGACTCAAACAAACAATACCCTGATCGGTGTTCTGCACACAAGATAAAATCCATGAAATTCTCCACCTCACAATGGCTTGGTTGACTGTAAGCGTGTGTGGATAATGATCTGTCCGGTGTGTGTGTGTGTGTGTGTGTGTGTGTGAGTGTGTGTGTGTGTGTATGTGTGTGTGTGTGTGTGTGTGTGTGTGTGTGTGTGTGTGTGTGTGTGTGTGTGTGTGTGTGTTTTGTGTGCATGTGTGCACGCATGCATGTTTGCGTATGTGCATGCGCATATGTGTGCATGCATGTGTGTGTGTGTGTGTGTGTGTGTGTGTGTGTGTGTGTGTGTGTGTGTGTGTGTGTGTGTGTGTGTGTGTGTGAGAACCCACACTCATAATACATAAATGTGCTAGTTACCATACTTGAGATTTTCTTTTTCAATGCAGTCTCATTTTCCATGCTCCTGCCACATCTTCCCATTCCCCACTCCACTCATCCCTAGCACTCCATACACAGCCAAAGCCAGGTTCAGCCGGTCCCATCCCTAGCATCAGCAATACACAGGGACATGTCCAATGAAATACTTTGCATTTTGGACATGGTGGTAGGACATGTTTATAGACTGGTTGGAAAAGACACTGTGAATTTATAGCCAAACAAAATGGCTTGTTTACTTTCAGACAGTGTAAATGAGTCTGGCCAATCTAAAGTTCGCCTCCAGTTACCAAAATTTTTCTTCCTCTTGCAAAACATCACACGATAAAGCAGTGAAACTGAAAAATAAATAAATAAATAAATAAACAAAAAAACAAAGAAATATGAAGGAGCCATAGTGGCACCCTCTGGTGAGGAATGCTCATTTACTATGGCTCTGACACTAAGCAATCATTGTTGTCAGTAGGGGCCTCGCACCACCCAACACCACCAAAGTGACTCAGTGGCAGTGCAGCGTCTCCCTAGTGGGTCGCCTCATGGTGACCCGACACTGATTAGTCCCAGTGGACTGTGTTGCTGGGATGCAGCCAAGAGGCCAGACCTGAGCCTGGCTGTGTCGTGGGGATCCTGAATGAGTGAATGGGGCAATGACACATGGAGGAGTGCTGGGAGGGGAATGAGGGCAGGGACATGGAAGATGAAATGCAGAAGAAGAAAAAAAAAAGAAAAGGGAAAAAAAAGAGTAAAACTGAAGTAGCACCAGGTCATACCCATTCCCTCAAGTCTGCTTCCGAGGTGGTCTGCAATGTCAAAGGATTTATGGAGGTCTCGGGATCACAGGTGTAAATGGCCAGATGATGATCATCACACATCTTGATGCAGCGAATCTCTTGCAGGTTCATCTGTATCACCTGTGAGACCCAAATCCACAGGTACACAGATATACTGATGCAGGCAGAGAAACAAACTCACAGATACAGGCACGTACACACGTACAAACACACACACACACATGCAAACACACTCACACACACACTTGCAAACACACTCACTCACACAAATACGCAAACACAGACACACACATGGAAACACACTCACTCACACAAATACACAAAACAATAACACATGAACACACACACATCACACACACACACACACACACACACACACACACACACACACACACACACACACACACACACGGAAGTACACTTACTCACAGAAACACTCACACAATAACACATGAACACACACAAACACTAATGAAAACACACTCACTCACACAAACATGCATACAATAGCACACACACACACACACACACACACACACACACACACACACACACACACACACACACACACATTCTATCAAACCTAAAGAAATAAATGCTTTTGAAAGATCAAACACAATAAATGTAACTTTTCTTATGTGTAATGTATATGAGTGGAATCACAGCCAAAGCAAGCTGTCTTACACTTGAAGGAAACAAAAGTGTTGTCATCTAATGCCTTTGCTTTTGCCCTGGCTGATATGTATCAATAGCCTTCTTTTTCATATGTTTTTAAACTAGGAAGAACCAATATCTGTTATTTTGAAGACACAGTAGGCTGAAACCATTGTGCTTGGGGTTTTTTTTCAGTGTGGGTGTACCAGAAGACTTACACTGCAATCATTATGCTTTTGCTAGCTGGAACGTACCAAGACACTGATAAACTGAAGCCACTATTTTCTTTCAACAAGGATGTACCAAGAGACTGTAACACTGGACTGTTTATCAGCCCCATCAGGTCCGAGTGTAATGCCTTACAAGGTCTGAGTGTAATGAAAGCCATAAACATCAGACTGATTTTGTCCACCCTCTAGTCTTAATTTAAATCTAACTGGATTGATTTGTGTGTTAATTTTTGTGTTATCAAAAAAACAAAACAAATATACTCTCTCATCATCTGCAAACCAGCATTAGACATTAGAGACATTTTCCATATGCAGTAAAATAGTTCTGTGGTCAAGCCAGCTTATATAGTATACTTTTAACATCAAGTACTTCTATAACTAATTTTCAACAAAAACACCAAAATTTTCCTGCTAACTCTGTCAGTCAAAGCATCATACGTACGGGGACAATCATAACGATTCCAAAACAGGTGATTCTAAATCTAAAGACTGTTTCATGCCTTTGACAAACATGTAGTCGATGAGCCCAGTAAAGCAGCCTTTGTAACAAAATTATAACCCTTTACAAAAGTCTCAATATTGCAACACTGTATCTTTGTTTCAACATACTGAACTATTTTTTTAGATATCTCGTAGACGAGATGAGTACTCACCTTGGGTTTATGCTTCAGCTTGAACAGTATGGTCAGCATGCCATCCATGTCCTCTCCAATCCCTTGTTCCATCTCCAAGGTACAGTCGTACCATGACCCACTCCTGCCCTGCCACTGAATCTTCATCGCTGCCTTCTTGACCCAACTAGACTGCCATACAAAATCAATATTTTCAAATACATTCACAAAGTTGCTATTTCAGCCGTACATTAAAAAAAAAAAAATGAGAGAAAGGGAATTACATGAGTATTACAATGATCAATAAATCAAAAGCATTGTGTAACTACATGATCACCTAAGTCAGGATTTTTAAGCAGAGTTTTGTTTCAAATAATGCCTCATTCCTTTTTCATTTATTTCATGCTTTCATTGTCTTTGTTGTGCTTGCTAGACATGTTTTCATTCTTTTCCTTTCTTTCCCAGTTTATAATGCTACTACTCCTGCTCAGCCTTTTTTTTGTCTTCATGCAAGAATGCAGTACTGACAATAATAAGACCACTACTGACAGAGATTTCAGAAGGATTTCTGCACATTTCTCTTGAAACTCTCTGGTAAAATGATGCAATTTGCAACATATTGTTTTAGTCAACACATTTTTTCTTAAATCGAGTGAGCTAAAACGAGAAAGAAATTCAATTTTCAATGATATCCGTATTGCCTTTATGTTCCTAGGTACTCACAAAATCACAGTGCTATACATACCTTTTCTACAGCATGACTGTAATGGATAAAACTGCTGACTTCCTTCTGATTTCTCTGCTTTAGCTGTTGCAGTATTCCTTCTCTCAGTGCTCTGGATATCTTGGGGACCGAGTCCTTGGCCAGAGAATCTGAACCTGGGCAAATGGAAACTGTATGAGATACGATATCAGAGGAACACACACACACACACACACACACACACACGCACACGCATGCGCGCACGCGCGCACACACACGCACACGCACGCACACACACACACACACACACACACACACACACACACACACACACACACACACACACACACACATTCACACACTCCCTGGTTGCAGTAGATATTTTTTGCCAGTTCTCAAAATGTTGGTCCATGGAGTCTTTGTCACACATGCATCAGAGGTTATGACAAATTTGCCAAGCTGTCTGAATCAATATGGTACTGCTACACAAACAGTCTCAAAATCAAAAAGTGTGAGAACAAACAAACAATGTATGAATGCAAGAAAACTGCTAAAGCAAGACAATTATGCGCACTTACCAGGCCTATTTCTTAACACTACCAACACAGACCCTCTGGCTGCTCTCATAGCAAAAATTTCTCAGAACATCTGATTTCGGCCTTTTTACATTTCTCTGACAACCTAACACTGACACTGACCTCATTTTTGCAGCAATGTACAGTATTCTTCTGACTTTTTGATGATACATGTTTCATAAATCAAAATGATTATATTGTGTTTGATGGATTTTTCTTCTTCTTTTTTTTTGGTGTGATCTGGGAGTGGATCCCAGTCTAACCTATCACACCCTTTCTACACATCATGTTCATGTTTGGGAACATGGAAGACAAAATCATCTACAGCACTCTCATCGCTGAACGTCTTCTCTTCCCCTGAGACCCATTGCAAAACAAAATTCTATCCATACGAATTCAGTGTTGTTCCTTTTCTTTTTCTAACATAGCATGGGCTTCTCTTCAAATTAACCAATAAAATCCACAGTAACTGATTTACTATTCGTGTCATATCTTGTAGGACAGGCTAAATGTCCACTCTGAAACCAGTAATTAAGAATTCTCAAGAAAATCCTGTTACAGTTATTTCAGAATGGCCGTTGCTGTCCTTCTCCTGATGTCCCCTGTCTGACTGATGGCATGTCACTAGTATTATTGCAACACACTGCCATATGGTAGACCACTCAATGCAATCCCCACGAGTATCCTTCTGGAGTGAAGTGAAAAAGATGACAGCTATAAGTACAATGACACAAAGTCAGGTTTTCACAAAAACCTTAATATTTACTTCTGAACACCTTCATTATAGGTGCATTCACAGAAACTATACACTTCAATGATTTAATGACATTCTGTACAAATGACAGTCAAACTCAAAGTGCTTGACTTCCGGTTCATTTTATGTAATGATTATCACCATTGTAGAGTTCAACACATATCAGTATCATTTCAGTCCAAGTGACTTTCAAGATAAAGAATATAATTCTTTCCTAACCACCACATGTTTCATAACTTACAGTGATATAGTGAAGAAAATTGACAAAACAAAATACAATCATGATATCTGACACTATATCAGGGAAGTTGTTTTTACTCTAATGACACCACACAAGAAAACCTGGACTTTCTTTTTTCTTCATGTCATACAGGTGAATCTTGACCATTTGGCTCACCTCAAGCTAGAAAGTGTTTACTTATTGTACCTGAAACAAGATGTTGAAATGTTTGCATTACTTGGGGAACTCTAACAGGGAAAAAGAAGGCTGTGGGTTGGCAGTGCAAAATCTGTGCATCTAAACAGGGTTACCATAAAATCCAGAATCAAAAGAACTGGATTCCCATGCAAAAGTATTCATAAACAAATGCTGATAAACTATTTGATAATTTGTGACTATTAATGTTAATTCAAAAGTCTTCCAAGGAAGTCTGTAATGAGAGGTGAGTCTAAGAACAGTACTGTGTCACCTTGCTTTTAAAAGCATAACAAAACATGTCTCAGCTTACCTTTAGACACAGAGAGCCACGACACAGAGGAAGGGTTTTCCACCACAAAATCACTGACAGCCAACCAGCCCCATGCATACCGCGGTTGTGCAACAGTCAAGGGCATTGCTGGCACAGTGTCGGCATCTGACGACGGAGTGGCATTGCGGGTGATTCGTCCTGTGAATGCTTCACTGGGTCCCAAACTTATCCAAGGAATGCACTCTGGCTCTTTCGAACGACTCGCTCCATTCTCTCCTTGGTCATGCATGTCTAGGAATGAGACTGTGCCGCTGTCAATGTCTCCTGCTGCCTTTGTTGCACCACCATTTTCCAGTTTCTGTTGGCGGTCTTCCTTTCTGCCTGGGCTGGCCCTCTGTTCTTCCTCATCATCAATCAGATCTGTGACAAAGTTGCATATGACATCAGACGAGGGCCCTGATTCTAAACTGTCGTATGTGTCTGTGACCGAGCCGCTCATCACACCTGGTTCTGCAGCTGGATCCGACTCTGCAAGCCTACTGTCTGTTGCTCTGGAACCCGGGAGAGTGATCTTCACTTGCAATATATGACATTCTGACATCAGTTTTTTGTTCAGCATGTGATTGGTGTTCTGTTGCATTGTTACTTAACACTTCACACGTTGATAGAGAAGCAACAGGTGATGATTCTTTGATGTGTTGAAGAGAATGTTTTTGTAAAGATTGCCGACAGACCGCAGAACCTGTTGCTGCTGATTCCACAGCTTCTTCCACAGTGTCAACACTTCTGTCTTCTGCTCTGAGATCAGTGTGAATGCTATTTTCAATGATCTGCCATGATTTGGCATGCTCTGTAGCGAGTCCAGTCGCTTGTACGGATGCAACATTGGCTTCCTGTAAATCAGACTGTTCATCATGCGGGGACAGTTCCACAAAGTCAGCTGTTTGTTTGGTTTTTTTCAGGCCATTTTCACATGTGATATGACCGTTTCCTGCAGAACACCGATCACCTACAGCACCAGCCTCAACAGAGTCAGACCCTGGTGATGCTCGAGAACTTGGTGTCAGCATCATCATAGGAACGGAGATGTTCTCCACCGTGTCCGTGGTCAGTGCAGTGGTTGGACTGGCATTGAAGCAGTCAGACATGGTGAAGGTGTCATCACGAGATTCAATACTGGAGTGGGAGGCACAGGACAGAAGGCAATGTGGTGAGTTCCTGTCAAAGACATTGGGCTCCTCTTCCAAAACGACTCGCTGCCATGTTTTACCACCTGGTTCTGATGGGGTCACACCTGTCCTAAACCATATCTCCTTGTCTTCATCATCCAAGCCCAGAGCAAACACCTGAAAATCAGTACAACTCATGTTATCAAGCCATTAAGATTGATAAAACATACATGGTAAAAACAGTCCCAAATCAAAGTTTCAAGTTCACTTTCTCACAGGCACTTTATATTTCATGGAGACCTGCTGCTTTTTCTAAAGACATACAGAGGGAAGGATTGATTTTTTGCTTCACCACAGTTCCCAATAAGAAAAAGCAAAAATCCCTGAATATCTAGTAGGGTCCGATGTACGTCTTCCCTCACCCCTAAAAAAAAAAGAAAGTTGTTTTCAAAATAGTATCATCTGACACAAATCTGAGCACTGAGTGGTATTTTGCTCACTTCCATGGGCTAGCCACAATCAGGAGCACCTGAGTGCAGCTTTTGTCAATCTCTTTCACTTTTGCAGCATCTTGCTAACATGTCAGAGCTCAACATTAGCTTACCTTCAAGACCTTCAACCATTCGATAAAATGACAATATTTGTGAAGGCTGATAAAACCAGTAACTACTACAAAATGGAAGCAAAAGAATACTCCCAACTTCTTGACAAAAATATTCAGAAAAACTACAAAAAAGCCGATAAAAATACACATGACAATATCCGCACTAAAGAAAAAGAACTTGCACATCGCATGGACCTAAGTGACAGGGTAGAAGCGACAGCAACAAAAGAAGCGTTCATAACACTCAAGGACCACAAGCCTAACTTTCACAACAACCCAACATGTAGACTAATAAACCCATCTAAATCTGAACTAGGCAAAATAAGTAAGAAAATCCTAGAAAAAACAATAAAGAACGTAAAATCAAACTCTGAATACAACCTCTGGAAGAACACAAATGAAGTTATTCAATGGTTCAAAACACTTGATAAACAAAGCAACACGGTATTCATCACATTCGACATAGTAGATTTTTACCCATCCATAGATGAGGTACTGCTCACCAAAGCTCTGAAATTTGCTAGTAACCATACAGACATAACAGGGTCAGAAATGGAAATCATATTCCACACCAAGAAAACGCTACTGTACAGCAAAAATGAAACCTGGATCAAGAAAACGAAACGAAACTCAACATTTGATGTAACCATGGGATCATATGACGGTGCAGAAACATGCGAACTGGTCGGACTATTTATGCTATCCAACATCAAGAAACAACTCGGAAAACAAGTTGGATTATACAGAGACGACGGCCTTGCTGCACTAACCAACAACCCAAGAACCATTGAAAATAAGAAAAAAGAATTATGTAAAATCTTCCAAAACCACAACTTAAAAATCACCATTGAAGCAAACAAAAAGGTAGTAAACTACCTAGACATAACACTTGATCTCATCAACTACATATATAAACCATACAAGAAGCCCAATGACACACCTATCTATGTAAACATCAAAAGCAACCACCCACCATCTGTATTAAAAGCCATACCCAATGGCATAAATCAGAGACTATCAAACCTGTCATGCAATGAAAGAGTATTCAACAATGCAGCAGTAGAATATCAAGAAGCACTGCAAAAAAGTGGGTACAACTACAAACTACAATACAATCCAGACAATAACACAAATAGAAATAAGAAAAACAGGAAAAGAAAAATCACATGGTACAACCCACCATACGACGGAAAACTCAAAACAAACATAGGAAAAGAATTCTTTAAAATTTTAACAACCTCGTTCCCAAAAGAACACAAACTATATAAAATATTCAACAAAAACACCGTCAAACTATCGTATTCATGCATGCCCAACCTCAAAAATTTAATTGACGCATCTAATAAAATGAAAACCAACACAGCAAAGAAGGGTGAAGAAAGGAAATCTTGCAATTGCATCAAAAAAGAGCAGTGCCCCCTGAGCAATAAATGCCTTCACAACAACATTCTATACCAAGCCACTGTGACATCAGAAAATGAAAAAGAAACATACATAGGGATCACTGAAAACCACTTCAAAACCAGATATGCAAACCACAAACAGTCATTTAATAAAGAAAAATATAAAAACCAAACAGAACTGAGCAAATATATCTGGAAACTTAAAGACGCAAAAACAAGCTACAATATATCCTGGAAAATCATAAAAAGAGCATCACCATACAGCAATGTTTCAAAAAGGTGCAACCTATGTTTAACTGAAAAATGGTTAATACTATGCAAACCACACTTAGCAACTTTAAACACCAAAACAGAAATAGTAAACAACTGCAGGCATAAATGGAAATCGTTAGTGAATACACCCAAAACAAAAACCTGAAAGCCCCCAAAAAACACGTGCAGCCAACCCGCACGTGCAAACAACCGCAAACGGGAGCCCACACGCTATATAACATCGACGGTGGGCAAACCAAAAACCATCCTGATGACAGCGCAACGCGCTCGAAACAAATTTGTAGATTCTATTTTAAAAAACCTATTTTAACATTATATATATATATATATATATATATATATATAAAGAATGACTGAGACTGTTTCTTTCACACCAAGTATACTCTCATCAAGAATGGTTACAAAACAGTTTGGCAGTATTTAAGAGTATGCCAGCTAATCAATCATTCAATCAAAGGATTGTCAAGAGGCAGGTCTTCAATATAGATTCAGAGTGTCCTGAACCTGAATGTTAAAAGCCCTCTTTCTCCCCCCCCCCCCCCCCCCTCCCCAAACCAACTCCTGCCCCACCCCTATCCCCCTTGAAATAAATATATTCCCATTATGCAAACTCTGCATGCACATATGTTCGTCTGTGTATCCATACAAATATGGACATATATGAAAATCTGATTGTACTGTTACTCATGGCTAGTAGAATATGCCCTTTTATTCCTTTAATCTGCATCTGTGATCATGGGAATATCTGTTTAGATGACAGAAGCATAGAATTACTGTACTGACGATGGGGTATCTTTCAGTCTGTCATCTCACAATCAGAAAATAAAGTTGAAAACAATGCACCACTATCACTTGAATGTACCATAACACATTACATAGCATTTTTGTCACAAAAGATTTCTATGTGAAATTCAGGTTGTTTTCCCTGAGGAGAGAGACACGCTGTCGCACAACACAATCCAAATACAGGGTACCTGGTCGTTTCCAGAGACAGCAATGTGGATCATCTCTCCCACCATCATCACCCAGCCCGTGCCAGTGGACGCTGTAGCATCCCAGAACAACTTGTCTCCGTTTACACCTTGCCGGAACCACACCTGGACACATTCCTTCTGATCAATTCTCATGCAAAACAGACAGCATCAGATCTAGTCTGTTCTCATACAGATTGTAGCAAGAAGAAATAAACTGCGACTGCAGACGGCTTACTCTTATCACAGAACTAGAAAGCACAGTTGAAGCTGGTTGACGCAAAACTGACTGTACACCTGTTGCGCTGAAGCCATTAGCTTTACCAAGCCGAAGGGGTTCTTTGTTAAACAAAGTCTAGTTCCAACTAAAACAAGGGTATATTAAAGTGGTTTCATTACTCACCTCATCTTTGATTATAATCGCTTGACTTGTACTTTGAGGAGTCAGTTTTAGTCCTTGTAAACCACAACTCTCACATTCACTGCTATTTTTGTTAAACTCCTGATCATAGAGTATGGCTGCCTGATTGGTAAGAATATAACAGTAACTTACAAATTTCATTTGAACAATGATTACAGCCCGCAAAAACGACGATATGTACATAACTGGAATATTTGTTTGATCATTTTTCAGTTACAAAGAGAACACTGGTGATGAGGATGAAATCTGAAAATGTTTGTTTTCATAATTCATCAAATACTGACATAGATCTCAGAATCTTTAACACACACATTTGATCATCAGGCTGTCTGTAATTCTATGAATGAAAAAGTAAAAACTATTGATGAAAAAGTAAAAACTATTGTTTGATGAATATCTGTAGGGTTTTGCCCACCTTGCCATCTCTGCTGAGTGCCCACACAGAATTCCTGCCCACCGCTACCTGCATGAGCCGGGTAGATTCCTGTGGGTAGGGCACCATCTCCCACCCTACACCTGTTACCACAAACACCGAATATGCCAAGGGTTTCAGACAGCAAGGTACACACACACACACACACACACACACACACACACAAACACACACACACACATGCTGACTGCTATCAGGGAAGTATTGTTTTGCCTTTATTTTAATCTTTAGTACATATAAAGAAGACATACCTGTCAAAAATTCATAAGTTTATCTGTTTCGTACTATACTTTAAATCTGCATTACTTTACACTTTGTTATATTTGTTCAATTGTATTTCATCTTGCTTTCAGTGAAAGTGCAGTCTGTGTTTCATTTATCTATCCCTGAAAGGGCTGAGAGCCTGGCTGGCTGGGCTACAATGAAACTGACCATACACATCATCCCTGGACACGTGAGTCCTCACTAGGGCGTGACCATCCCAGGTGACAGCCCACACCAGGCCTGTGGGACCGCAGGCAATGTTGATGATGCCCAAAGAGTGGCCAGGGATATGACGCCATTCTTTTCCTTCCGGGCTATCTCGGCACACACCTGTGCGCACGTACACCTGTAAAAAATACAGACAACACACAGCGTTGGTCAGTGCACCTGTGGACAATGTGAAATTTTGTGTATGCTGGACAAATTTTGTGCGTGCTACTGATTATGCGCATTGGAACATAAACACATAAACCCATCACAACACACGCGCACGCACACACACACACGCACACACAGATACATACATACACACACACATACACATGAACACACAAGCAGGTACACACACACACACACACACACACACACACCACACACACACACACACACACAACACACAGACTATGCACCCATCCAATGTTTAAATTTGAAAAACTAATACAAAATCTCAGTCTGAAAATAGTTCCCTTAAAACTACGCTATACAAAGAAAATATGCTTCCTTAGTTCTCTTAAACTACTCTTCACTTCCTTAAACGCAGAATCTCTTATCCTTTCTCATGAGCTCTTGATTTCCTCTCTGAGCCTACAGAGGCTGCCAGACCAAGATGAGCAGTGAAGCCAGAAAGGATGACAACTCAGATCTCATGATGATAACTGTCTGTCCACTTCATCTGACGTGGATTGACATTTCACTGATAATTCCAAGTCTGGGTGTTATAAATTCTTAAAGTCAAAGCAGGAGAAATACCCTAAATGCTGCTGCTCTTTCTATTCTCCGACCGATATCCATGTGGCATGCATGCTTCTTCTCTTCAAACCTAACCACGTGCATGATCTGTGATGGCAGCTTGTCAACCCATTCTATAACACACAAGTTGATCCAGCAACTTTGGCACATTTCCATTGTCTTTGATAAAGATTTTCATGCAAATCTGTGCACCTTTTGCCAGGTTTTTCTTATTAGTTTCTTCTGCCTGGTGAAACATCGCCACAGACCAGCTTTTTTGTATTCTAGAATCCTTCAATCATGTTTGTCCTGTCCATAAAAAGGACACACATGAAGGAATAATTTGATTCACCATTCCTTGCATGGCTACCCTTTTTGTCTCTTTGATCTGGACTTGCTGAAGTCTCTATGATAATAAGATAGGTTAGAGGACTGATCAAGTGGGTTCAAGGATTGACCAGACGAGTAAAAAAATGGATCAGATGGGTTAGATAGATTAAAAGTCTGACCAAATACGAAAAGTGCCAATGCATCTGGCAGAGTTTATAAGTATTTTCTATTCTGAATATGACAGTCGGAGTCCTGTTAGGGTATTCACACATTTTACCTGGCCGTTGTTGGTGATGCCCCATACACTGAGGAAGTCTGCCGACTGGCCTGGTAACAACTGTCCTCCAACAGCAATGTCGATGAAACATTCGCTGTTTTCTACAACCTCCATGTCCGACACCTGGGCCACACAATGTTTTTCAAAAATAACACTTGACAAACATCAAATAGACAAGCTTAAATAACAAACCAAATGAACAAAATACAAATAAAACTGATTAACTATAACTAGGATAACACTCTGAAAAGAAACAAGGTGAAAGTTACAGTTAAACAGACGCACAAGAAATCTGTATAGCTGAAAATATGTCAACATATTCTGAAAAAATGAACAACTCTATATTTCGGTTTCCTGTTTTCTTGTTAGAAACATGGGATTATCACTAGTTGTATCTCATCCTTTCTCTCTCCATTGATCATTTTATAGCATGAAATGCAGTGGGTGTTAAAGAACTTGTTAAAAATGATTATATTTTGCCACTTACTTAACAAAAGCGTAGGCCAATGCTAGTATGCAGAGTGCATTGTTAAAATCAGATCCAATGTTCATACATCCATTAGTTGTGAAATGAAGAACATAATGCATACAAATGCTATTCCAAGAAAGAAAACGAAATGGACAGGATACTGCGCTTCCCTACCAAGGTTCAACGATGTCTGTGGTTCAAATCCATGAAGTAAGAGAGGACACCTTTCCAGTATCCAAGTTCACATAGGTACAGATTTCTTAAAACTTCATGAAAATAAAACTGTTGAAAACTTTCAACAGTCAGAGTTTGGGAACCAGGGGATGAAGAGAATCCGGTGGGGTGAAGATGAGGCAATTTGGATTTAAATTGAAGGAATTATATAATTTTACTGATTCAGCTTACGAATGTGGGGTTTCAAAAGAAAATGCATTTTGCAGTGCATATAACTGCCAATATTCACATAACATCATCTGGGCTTTATTCTGCAACACTTTATCAGTGCTGTTCAAACATGACCCTCCCAACCCCTTATTTTAAACAGAGTTTTGAAACTGGATTTTTTAACAAAATTCTGGATTTAGAGAATGATTTCTACCATACACAATTTTTTTTTTTTTTAATCGGGAGGGTTAACAACAATGAGAATCCTTTGTGCTTGTACAGAAGACCAAAATGGCTACATCAGAGTTCACCTATTCAATGCCTGTGGTATGCTGGCTTGGGAAACATAAACACACATGGCATACACTACATCCGATCCTACCCCCCACACCCATTCCCAAAGTGGAACAAACTTCTTAAATAGCAGTTTTGAATTGGTATGGAACATATATGTTCACTCATGATTAATGGATCTGCGACTTAAAATCAGCATACAAAAAAACGAAAAGAAAAGAAAAAAGAACAAAAGACAACTAACTTGAATTCAAGTTTCAATGACATAAGCTTTGCCTGCATATGACTTTGTCATAAAACTATTTCATTAACAGAAACCTACTGTTGTTCCCGCAGGCTGTGGTATGATTCACCTAATGTAATTACTGAAAACTCATAAAACATGGTTTTATCATGAGAGCAATTAATCAGCAAATCTGGATTAATTAAATGTGGCAGCTGGTGAATGAAAATGAACAGCAACACCTAAATAACAATCTGTTTGGAAAGTCATCCGTAGAAACTGAATGTCACTGCTGCAGACAACGATGTCAGGCATTAATGCTGGTTCAAATCAAGCACATTGAACCCTTATTCTCTGCATAAATATGTACAGTTATACTATTTAAAAGCTTTTTCTTTCTTCTATCAAATGCTTTTTTGTGCAAGCTCATTCTGAATGACTGATTGATTTTTGTTCTCAGTGTTTTTCTTTTGCCACTGTGAACCAAAGAACTAACCTTACCGTGAAGCAAGTCTGAGATGAAATCATATGTAAGGTCGATCTTATCAAAGTCAAAGTATAAATACAATAGCTACATTGATTTACATAGTCAATAAAAAAAACATTTAACTATGATACAACCAACTTTTATTTGCTATTTTTTTGTCACAAATATGATAATACAAGCTGTCAGAATATGCAGTAGTAAAGATTTGATGAAGGATCTCTTCAGCCCTTATCTGTCAAGGGATCATTATCATCAGATAATCACAATGAAAATTCAATATGTTAAAGAAAAATATTCCTCAGTAACTGTGTGCCCCTTTCATGTTCTGATCTAGAATTATGACAGTTTGAGTAAAACATTTGCAGCTTTCCAGCTGAACAGTCTAAACACGCCAGGCTGGGAAGGTAACATAGGCAGACACAATGTGAGAAGTGAAAGGGTTAATTAATGAAGAAACACAGTCATTTTCAAGTACAAGATAAGGAACCTTACTGTGGCCCATCTGTCCGTGGCAGTGTAGCGGCAAAACCGTATCCATTTGCGCTTGCGTACACACGATTTCCAGGATTTGTCTGCTGTCCAGCGACCCGTGAAATTTACAGAATATTGCCAACCCTATATCAAAATGAAAACAATATATTAAGACAGTGAAAAAAGGTATGAACCTTTCGCACAATTGAATTACAGCTCATCTTTATTACAAGATTTTTGTCTCTGTATAAATGCAAAGCCTGTATTCTAATTTATATCACTCAAATTATATTTCATCCATAAATCATATCCATCTCCCATTTTAGTCTAATTTTTGACAGTTACAAGATTGGCATTAACAGATATGAAATTCAGAAGAAAAAAAATAAGAAAATGCTTACTCACCATCTGCCTAACATTTTTCAAACAAACATACAAACAGAAAACCAAACTTACAAAATTAAATCAAAGCGAAATTTATTTCATACCCCTCTATCCGTGCAAATTTCTCCTTGAAGATTTTCATCGATGAACCAGTCTCCCTCCCAGTCCCAGTGGGCAGATGGCAGCCTGATGCTCTCTTTGGGCTGGTAGAAATCCCCGTGTTCATCACTCCAGGCACGTCTGTCTGTTGGTAGCAGGTTGGAGCTGTGAAATCCGTTGAACGGTGACCACCTCTGTAAAAATGAGAAATCAAGCTCGTATGAAATAACCCACGGCACCAACACAGCTGTCTATGTTAAAGTTCTGTTGAAAAATACGCTTCAATAGTGAAATCAGAGAGAGAGAGGGAAGGAGACAGAATGGTGGGGGAGGGGGACTGACACACACACACACACACACACACACACACACACACACACACACACACACAAATGAGCAGTGCTATACTATAATGAATGACTCTCACTGGGGTCAGCAGCCCGAAATTCACGCAGAGAAAAATATTGTGATTAAGAAGTTATACAATGCAAAACAATACAACTAGATAATGAAGGTTAAATGTCTCTTTTGTCAATTTTTCATGGGAATAAGTAGTAGTACTCTGCCTCTAAGGCTATACAGATCACAAGAGCTGTCAAACCTACGAAGAGACCCATCATAGCCTCATGCTGTCAGATACACACAAGTATTTTTATCACTTTTACACACACACACACACACACACACACACACACACACACACACACACACACACACACAGAGTCACATCTTAATTACAGTCAGTTAAACCATTTACAACCATCATACACTAAACAATAGACAAGGATAACCATCCGGGGTGAGTGGGGAGAATGGTCTATCTCACACTACACCAATAACACCTGTATCACCACATAATGAAACAGGTGCCCAAAATCACAATTTTATTTGCACAAAATGATACATTTTATGTTTAGTGCTAACAGGATGAATCACCATACAATGAAAGAATTGCCCAAAATGATAATTTTTATTTGCCCAAAATGATAATCTTTATGTTGGGTGCTAACAGGATTCAAAACCGCTATGTGTTAACTGACTTTGAACTCATTCTACCACTGAACCAAACCAGCACCCTTCCCTTCACCTTCACTGTACCTGGTTTTCATAGGTAGTCTCTGGAACTCTGATGGGTACATCGCTGGCCAGCACGAACACATACACACGATGATCATGACCCACTGCCCAGGCACACCAATCACTTGCCGCTAGCCGCTTTACTCGTACACCACTTTGGTAAGTGCGGGTCAGCTGAGTGATGTAGCGCTGCGAGGCACACACTGTGAACACGTTGCCATTGCGATTGCTTACCCACAGTCTGGGGTCCTTCATGGTTTCCTGGTAGCCACAGCTTAAGTGACTGACGCAGTTACAGCTGACTTCCAAGCATCTGAAGTGAAAGTTTGCCGAGTTCAAATTAACTTCTGAAAAGAAAGAGGAAACAAAATCAGTTCAGTAAGAAGCACTGAAAACCATCATCAACATACAATAAATTTTCATACACATTTTCTTACAACATCTACAAATGCGTACAAAAAACACACACTTATCCACACCACACACACACACACACACACACACACACACACACACACACATTCACTTATACAAGCACATACAGCGTTTTTGTGTTTATGTGCACATATATTTGATCCACCTAAATGATTTATCTTTATCAATATTATCATCAGCATCACCATTATCATAATCAGATCAAAACATAAATTAAAAGTGACAATAACTGTCAGATTTGCCTGTCCTCCATGCTCACTGATAATATCTCAAAAGACAAATTTTACCCATTAACTTAAATAGCTGATCTATAAATTTTGTTTATAAAAGAAATTACTTCTGTGGAGTTTTTGTTTTGGAATACCAAGCCATCATTTCGAGGAAATTCAACAATTTCTGCATTTGAATACAAACATAATTAGTTGACATTCTTTCATTGACAGTCTATTAACATGTGCTAACTGCTATCTGGGGAGTATTACTTTGTGCATTTTTTTTATGTCTGTTGTGTGTAATGTCTGAGGTTGTGAGTATGTAAGGTATGTTATAATGATTTTTTGCCATCTTACGTATGACACTCCTCCCTCCATGAATCCTATGAACTTATGTATTTTAATTAGATTTAGAGTAATGATAGCATAAATGTTGCTAGATGTCTTTATTGTACGTGTTCTTTACATTTAGTGTCAAAAACTTGCAACCTTGGCTGTTTTGGTAATTATGCTTTGTCATAATCATTTTTCATCCTTTACATAACTTTTATTGGCAACCATAGATGTGAGACATTTTGATGACTTTAATACAAATGAAATATCTTCTATTCACTTAAGTTTGTGTCTTATAATGTTACTGCTGACTTTTTTTTTAACTAACAATTTTGTGAGCTATTAAACTATGTAAAAGGTAGTTGTTGTAACTTTTATGTTTCACACTACTGGCACAAGTTATCTGTTTGATAATCATTTAGACTGGACTGAATATTGTTCAGCTGTATTCTATGCACACTGTTTTCAGCTCGATGACATTTGCAAGAAAAATTGTCTTATGAGAATGTATGTACTTGACTTCACGAGGATGTCATAAGTATGGTATTACCGTGCACACATTTCAAAAGCCAATTTTAATCAAATGTAAGCTGCCGATGGAGTGACATCAGCCGACTGGCTGAGGACCATGCACAGTGGAGGGACTTGACTGCCTCATGCGCTGCAAGACATGGGAGCATCTAAGTCTAAGTAAGTAAGCTGCCAAAAAATGGACAGAATGTAATTTGAGAGAAACTAAGTCATTTACTTACTAACATTCACAGAGCTGTGTTTTGAAATAATTACATCAGAGAGAGACTGGGATCTAGTGTCTTATGTATGATGTTCTGCTTGCTTCAGTATTTACAGTAGGTTTTTTTTTTTAAACCTTTGAATTAATTATCTTCTTCTTTTGCATAATTTCATTGACATGGGATAGCAAGTCTTACTATTATTATTATTATCATTATTATTATTATTTTCATTATTATTATTGTTATGCATTTATTATTCATTTCCCAGAAATCAGATGAATGAATGGCCATGATAATGATGATAATGCTCGATCTCAATGATGATGATTCACACTGTTACACTACAGTCAATAATCGACGAAGAACGTTGAACATAAGGTTTAATTCTGACACATTAGATGCAGTCAGAAACGACGAAGAATGTTGAACTTGTGGTAACATTCTTGATCAGTGGCGTTAACCTCCTCAACGAGAATATCTAAGAAGTCTATTGAAATGTGCTTCTTCCCATCAGTGCACTAATCTTTACTTAGCTTCCACTGGTTCAGAATAAGGGTTTATGCCACTGACCTTAAGATTGAACCACAACAGAAGTTTACACCACTGATACAGGACTCAATATATGAACTCAATTTGTAAATGAACGGTTTTCCTTTTCTTCACAGCTGCACATGATGTATTGTTGCTTACTATCATGTGATGTCACAAATTTCTAAGTCGTCTGCAGATCAAC
>CM031596.1:106264167-106379167 GCA_018398815.1 Conus ventricosus
TCTGAAACAGTTAAAGCAGTTATACTTTAATACCTGTTCGGGGATAGCTGTTGTTGAATATTTCAATCACTGGTTCAGCTAAGGTTCAGGTGATTTGGGGCCGGGGTTTTTTGGGGGGAGGGGAGGGGATTTTCATGTGCCCCCTCCCCCCCCCCCCCCCCCCCCCCCCCCCCCCCAATATTCCTTGATTAGAAAACATTTTCATTTATGACTCATTACATTGCGTACTTCCTCATTGTATTTAAGAGAGTGTATAGATCATAAGTTTGAAAAATTGTTAGCAGTTGCAGTAAAGAAAATAATTTGAATTACACAGTTTTTGTGATGAAATTATGACCTTTATTCCCAGTTTCTTCTATTTCTAGGTCACCATCTGCTTATGGAAGAGATAAAAAAAAAAAAAAAAATTCACAAGAGCGCATTTTATTTGTAATTGCATATTTTCATTTGATATCCATAGCAGGTAATCAATAATTTCATTCAGTAATAATAACAAAAATATTATAATGATAATCACTCCTCCTTTGATCATGTGGTAAGCCGATTTTGCAGATTTATGGACTGTGATGTTACTGAATATATCTGCATAAACGAGGTACAACATTAAAATCTTTTTCGAGTTTTTCATCAGTATTTTGTTGTGACAATACATTTGGGAAGTGGAGAGGGAAGTGGGAGGGATTGCAGGATGGATGAGAGAAGGAATTTGTTGTTTCAGTTGTGTTTTTTTGCTGAATAAGTTGTGCGTGGTATGTTATTTGTGATCAACAAGATTCATCTTTAGAAGTAGTAACCAGTATTTTGTCAGTTCATATGGTGAAACACTTGACAAAAATCCAAGAACATTGACCAGTAGTTCTGCATACCCATCTAATTTTCATTTGGCTGGATGCTGATGGTGGGAAAATAGACAGTTGTGTTTGTAAGGCTTACTTTTTACCAGTTGCTTTAAAACTAATAAAAGGCTTCTGATTTTGTTTACCTGTTTGCTTTGACTGAATTTGCCATACTAGTTTTGAAAATTACTTCCAAGATCACTGGATATAGGACTGTATCACTATTACATTACATTCTGAATACTGTTAGATTACATTCCTACTCAATACTCTGTAGGATTATTTCACTCAGTGTACATCTCTACTGCATGCAAGCTTTTCACATCTAACATACTTTTATCTGTATCTTTTCAAAATCTGTAAATGTTGCTTGGTCTGTACCTCAGTCGCTGACAGCAACAAGAACAAAAAATTAATCGACCAGTTGATTTTAAAGAAAAAGACACAAAATATGAGATATGAGAGTTCTCATGTAGCAGCTGCTGTTCCTAAAATGACAAATGAAACAAAGGATTGGTAGAACTGGCCAGTTGTGCAGATGTCAGGCTCAAACTCTGTTTCACATATGACTTGAGATGAACTCCAGTGTGGTGGAGCACTTTCAGTACATGAGAAATTCAAGTTCTGTTTAAAAACTGAAAGCAGTGACTTTATATTTGACAGAAGTAGTACATTTGTCAAGATTTTCACAAAGATGGGAACACGTAATTTCAATTATTTGCCATACTTTTTTGTATTAAAAAAATCTGCTGTAGTGATATTTAAGTAGAGGAACCTTATTATGTGTGGAAAGATGTTATCTGTTCAGTCTGCCATTACAGAATGATTCACTTTGAAAGTTTTTAAAACATTGTTATCCATCTAAGATCTTTGACAAAATGTACCTTTCCATAAATGGCTGGAGTTAGTTCCATTGATCATTGACTCTGTTATGCAAATCATTCAATGAAATATTAAGTGAAGAATGAATAATCTGAAAGTAATTGTGGCTAGTAACCTGCAATGAATTAGTCAGTTGATACAATATTGTTTCACACTCACGGATAAGTGGTCAGTTTACTTTGATGCCTACTAATAGAATACCTAGTGTATATTGATGTGATTTTTTTGGAAGATGTTTGTGAGTAAGAAAAATAAGCAAAAGACTGGATTCTGTATCATATAGAATAATTTCATTTTGAGCGTGTGTACATGCTAGTTGAATGAATCAGCGTTCCTGATAACAGCATTCACCACTGTGGGACTGTTGCAATCAGATACTCTGACATAGATTTCAACACTTAGGTCATGATGTTGACACAGATACTCTGACATAGATTTCAACACTTAGGTCATGATGTTGACACAGGTTTAAAGAGAATAGATTTCAACACTTAGGTCATGATGTCGACACAGATTTAAAGAGATTTAAAAGTGTGCCAAGCTGATCAGTTGTTTCTAAGACATGCAGAACTAAAGTGATCAGTAGAATTTGGAAAAAGTAAACTCATTTCACCTTTATGTGTTATATAATCTTTATTAAAGGATTTGTGAAATGCTTAGTGGGACACAACTTTCAGTCTGTACTACTATAGGCCTTTTCGTATCAATCGATAAATGACCATGTCAATGCTGGGCTCAACTTGGATAACAAGAAAACCATCAAGGCCAGCTGAAATAAAAAAGGATACATTTTCAAAAAGTCTGTGACTACTTCCACAGTCAAAGAAGATGAAATCATCAGCGTTGTGCAGTGGACAAATTAGAAGAATTATGGTGCTTAAGATTGCACAAGTCCGTTTCCAGAATGTACAAAATAAAACATTTGCCCTGAAATAAAGAAAGCATAGCCTCTTTAATATACATATTTAATGAGGCAAATGGCCCGGTCTATTTCTAGATTAAAGGAAGTTTTGACAGAAAATTAGATTATGCATTGTCCTGTCACTGGGACTCCTGAACTGTTTCCTTATCCATTCTGTTAAAAAAAAACTTGGCACAATGGAGTGGAGAGCAACCAAAACATCTGCTCAGCTCAGTGAGTGATGGTTGAGTCCCCAGGTCTACGAATCTGAGTTGGAGGATATCAGATCACAGGAAAACTGTCAGAATTTTCAGACAATAGCCCTCAAAAAGTAAACATGTCAGATTTATGAAGAACGCTGATGTACTGATATTATGCTGAAGTGACCAGAATTATTTAGGGTTTTTTTTTTCTGCATTAGCAGGCTGGTACTCCTGCGGACACTCCCTGTAAAGACAGGCAAGGATTGTGGAGTTTTGTGTGTATGACAGGTTTTTTATCCTGCCATTAGGGCAGCCATACTCCGACCTCAGGGAATATTTAGTTTTAAATTCTGTCCATTATTATTGAAAAGCCCAAAGGGAAAATAAGATCCTCTTACTGTTAATTTTAGGCGAAAATAATGCTTACATATTCTACACATTTAACCCAGGATTCATCCATCATCAATTTTTATTACTGCTCATTTATTTTTGCTCAAAGGATGCTAATACCATTGTTTGTTGGGTTCCTTATGATCCTGCTTTCACACATTTTTCATGTGGGTTTCATTAATTGTTTAATGCTGTAATGAGATGGGGCCTTTTTGTTTTTCTTTACATTGCAGGTATTTCTGGGACTAAACAGAGACCATGGCTGAAAATCCACCAGCATATCAAGAAGCACTGAAACAACCTGGCGGAGGTAAGAAAATTTTACAAATTAGATTACTTGTTAAAATACTTATCTGACTGTATGATTTGACGTCTTGCCTAATCGATGTGCCTTTTGCTGTACCAGCTTCTGATCTTCTCTGTATCTATCTGTCTCTCCTTTTTTTTACTAGATAAGTAACTTTAATCTACCTGAGGAGAAAGCTGGAAAAGAGACCATGTATACTTTTGATTAAAACTCAGTACGTTAAGTGTATGTGTCTGTATTTCTGTTTGAGTCCTTGCTCGCTAGCTTCATGTGTTGCTAAGTGGTTTACCTTGCCTCAAGATTTCTCATTTATTTTTCCCCACAGTATACCAGCCACAGCAGAATTATGGAGCCGTTCCTCAGGGTGGAGGTTATCCCCCACAGCCCCAAGGCGGTGGTTATGCCCCCCTGCCATCCCAGGGTGGCTACAACCAACTGCCTCAGGGTGGCTACCCGGCTGCTCCACCTCCTCAGCCTGCTGGTGCCACTCCCACATACCAGTACAATGTAACCATGCAGCAACCCGTCTCCCAGCGAGTCGTGGTTGTGGGAGGATGTCCAGCATGCAGGGTATGGGAATGACTGGTTGCGGATTTTCTGATTAAACCAAAATTCTCACATTAACCCTGTTCTCACATTAAACAGGACTGTCACAGTCATGCTTTGACAGTGTCTGTTGTTTTTTTCTCTGTTGTGTGTGAGTGCGAGTGTAAATAAAGTTGGTGTATTCTGTGGAATAAGATGCAGAAGTTGTTAAATGTCACACGATTTAGCCATCTGTGTTTCTGGAATGATTCAGCCACATTTTCATATCACATGAAACTGTATGGTGAAAGAGTGAAAACGAATCTAATTAGATGGTTTTGATAAAGAAAACATACTAGTCTTTACAAATGGCAGATGCCATAGTTTTGTCAAGCAGCAACTGCAGTGGTATCAGCTTAAATTTCACAGAAATGTCAAATCATTTTAGAAATATGATTAATGAAGAAGTTGTAAAGGTGATTCATTGTTTAGATGTAAAATTTACAATTCAAAGTAAAACTGTAGAGATCGACATCAACAGAGCCAACTTGATTGCGTTGAAAATTTTTGTCAATTGCAACCTTTAAGAGTTGGTGATAATGAAATTTGCATCAGTCCAAACGTGAAATTAGAGATCGATGGAGAAAAGAAGTAAAATTTCATACATCAGTTTCATTGTCAGAAAATTCTATAAACAAGCTGCTACTTAAGTAGTAAGTGCAGTGAGAAGAATCGAGGAGGAAAAGTTTTCCATTTATTTTCCAGGAACTAATACTACCTTGTTCAGTTTTGAAAACAGGCAATGTAGTTTGGGTTTTCTTTTTCGTACAACTGTATGTCAAAAGATCAGTTCAAATGCATATAATCACATAATTTCATTCTTTCATTGAACTTACCCATTTCGTTTCCGTTCTTTTTCTTTTCTGCATTTTTTGTTGTTGTTTGTGATAGGATAATGTTTTGTTTGTTTGTTTTTCAGGTTGGCATACTGGAAGATGATTTCACCTGTCTGGGAGTGCTGTGCGCCATCTTGTTTTTTCCACTTGGGATCCTGTGCTGTCTTGCCATGCGTCAGCGTCGCTGTGCTCATTGTGGAGCTGTCTTTGGTTAAACATGACTCCAGAACCACGTATGAGATATGGCGTTCCAACACACAGAATGAATGACTAAGTGCCTGCCATGTCTTTGCCTTGATAGTTTACTGTGGAGTTGTGACTTTTTGCAGTTTTCAAAAAGAAAGAAGCCTTACTTCGAATAGATGAATAATTTTGTGATTGAGGTAATAAATATTTTCATACAAGAATCATTCATGAAATAATCGAGGGTGAGGGATCTTTGAAGCTTAATGTATTGAAGTAGTGACAGTAGAGTGTATATATATATATATATCTAGTGTAACCCTAAACGACATGTAAATAATATGTTTCTTGTACAATATTTGTGACCCATTCACATGAATGGTGTCCAAAGTCACAGGCTCTGAATCACATACAGCTCGCAAAAATTGTTGAGAGAGAAATTTGATGAATTTGAGATTTTTGTGTCATAAGTTTGATTAGACATTAATCATCGTCTTCTTTGCGAACACCTTGGTCTATACGATCAGTCCGGCCCTTGTGATGAATAATGCCATTTTCTCCAGCTCTTGTTGATCACCGTTATGTCTGGATAATTGTTAATCTTTATGAACGATCTTATGAACCAAAAAAATCTCTGAATTCTCCTATGTCAACTCCGGACACCTTTTGAACCAAAAATCTCAAATTCATTCACATCAGCTCCCAACACCTTTAAGTTGTTGTGCAATCCAAGGGACTTTGACCCCCATTTCTCTTTAGAACAGGTCACATTTGATCTAATGCAGGTCTCATGAATTTTTTTCTTACCATATTTTGGTTTGTTTTTTAATGTCAGCATAACTGTAATGAACCCTGTCTTGTGTGTATCTTGTCAGGCACTGTAGTTATTAACATGTTTTACTTAGGTGGCAGTAGCAGTAATAAACCCTTTTTTTTTTTCAATGGAGAATAGGGTGAAAGTAAGCTATTATCAATCCCCAAAAAAAGTGCTAATGGGTATAACAAAGAACTACTTGCAGGGTATCATATTTACACACTCTGGAGAAAATCTGGTATATGGCACACCTCCGTGCAAACACCACGTTAATGGAGTGTATTTCAAAGGGTGAGAGGATACTGAATGGACGTTTTTCTTAATATACCAGGCCACAGAGGCAGCCAACTTCAGTCTTTGGAGACGGGTGTCTTGTGTCATTCTTTAAACTGTATTGAATCATTTTTTGTAATGCTGAATGGTGTTTTGGGTATGTGTGTGTATGGTTTTTTGTTGTTTTTGTTTTTTGCTGGGTTTTGTTTTGTTTTTTTTGGTTTAAGTTCCTCTACAGAACACTTTGTGTTTCAAATGAGAAAAGGACTGGGTGTGGAGATCAATGCTTTTTTTTCATTCCGTTGTATTTTTTATTAACAATGCTGTCTTTAAAAAAAAAAAAGTTGTTAAACGCAGTAGATAAATCAGTAGCTACTCAGAATAGGGACAAGTTATTCCCCAAGGGTAAAAAATAGTATGACATTATAAGAAAAACTACCTTCCACAAAAATGATCTTTCACATAATTTTTGTCTTCTAGTAGAAGTTACATTGTCGATACATTTATCTGTGACAGTTGAAGACTCAGTTTGTTGAAATTTTGAAAATGAGTCATCACAGTCCTATGTCAAAATAACAGTGTCAAAATATATATAATTGTTGTTAACTTTCAGTTGCCATATGAACAGGAAAATGTTTAAATGTGTAGCAGTTAAAAATTATTTATTTATCTTCAAGCAGCAAATCACATGGCAATTACAGACTGGGGAAAAAATATAGCAAAGAAACTGAACACGTTTATGCACATTTCATAGCAAAATGATCCATGACACTTTCACTTAAACTATATTTGATGCTTTATTCACTTGTGTTAATTAGTTAAAAAAAACAACAAACAAAAAAACTTAATGAATATGGGTCCAAAAATATGTATGTATATTAAGTGTGTGTGCATGCATGCGTGTATGCATGCATGCATGTGTGTGAGATGTATATACACCACACACACACACATACACACACACACACTATTTTTGAGATTTGGTGATCGGAAACATGATGGTTTTTAATATTATCATCTGATTTTTTTAATGTCAAATCAAAATCCACTGCTCTTATTGCCTGTACAGGGCATTGTTTTTGACTGCACCTGGACTTCTTGAATCTTTTTTCTGCTCTTATCACTGAAACTGGCTATTCAGATACAAAGATTTTTGTGTGGTTGCGTTGTGCTTTGGCCAAGACAGATTTTTATATCATGTGTATTGTGTGTGTTGAATGCATGGAACTGAGCAGTGCAGGAGTCAAGAGTCCTCCACCCACATGTCCTGTGTAAATAAAATCTTCCATGATAGTTCTGTTTTTCCTTCTTTATCTTTGGTGGTATTTACTCAAAAACCAACTCCACAACAACACTGGTTACTGAAAGAAATTAAAACAAGCATGAATACAGAAAATGAAAACAAGTAATGTTCACGATTGTTAACAAAATAAAAACTATCAAGTGCGAAGAAAATGAAAACAGGCTGGAACATAACTTGCTATGAGCGAACTGACTATTTTTGTCTAAGGGGGAGGGGATAAATCTGTTCATCATGAGCTTGCTCAGTAGTTGTGGTTTTGTTAAAAAAAACTTTGAATTTTGTTTATGCCTCACACACAGACACGCAAGCACACATGCTCTTCCATGCATGTCACGTGTCATTTGTTCATACTTGCCTCACACACAGACACACAAGCTCATACTCTTCCATGCATGTCACACGTCATTTGTTCATCATACTAAAGTAGATTTGTTCCTTCACAAAAATTTGTTTAATCTAGAATTTGAAAAGAAACATGAACGGAAACTTCATGAAAACATGTTTGTGAATTGCACCGTCTGTTGTATAAATGAAAGAAAAAGGAAGCAAACAGTTTTCAGATGATAAAAGATTTTGGAAGTGCTGAGTCATTGAAATGCTCCTTCACCTCTAGGTCATCCCTTTTTATTTTGTGTCTTTGTTTTTAATCAGCAGCTGATATGCCTGCACGCAAGTGCACGAAAGTACATACACATATGATTAAAGTTAGATGTAAACTGATTTCATGTCATTTCTAAGCTCACCGTGTTTTAGAATGAAGGTGCACTTGGCAGTTCCAGTAAAGATGTGATTTTTGTCAAATTGGTTGGAGTGGATGAGCGTGAAATGTGTTGAAAGTTTGTGCTGTGACATCAGCAAACTATTGCTTCACCTGACACGCGGACAGCTGAGGGTGAGGAAAGTGGTTTGGGTGAAATCTTGTATGCAAGTCCTCGTCAGTTTGTTATTGATTGCTATTTTTATGAAACTAATGCTTGTACTTCTTTTTGTTTTAGATAGAAATCAGTCTGTTTGGTAATGTGAAAACAGAAGTTCGGTCATATAAAAAGAAACAGACAAATTAACTAACAAGCGACAACAAAACATAAAGAAGATAAAAATATGGAAAGCAGAAAACGTGCAGGATAACATTTGTTCTTCTTAAACAGAAACAGAGCTTTTCTTTCTTTGTCTGCCGGTAAGAAGCTGTGAAAGAAAAGCACCGTTCGTTATCATTTGTTATCGCTGTTGGTGTGTCTCAGTCTGGTAGACAGAAGTTGCCCCTGAACCCAATCAGGAGCTTTTCGGATCCTGAATCCCAAAGTCAGATTTTTCGGTTTTCAGCAGTTGTACCTGTGTGATTATTTCTACAACTGGCTCAACTGTTGCTGTCTTCCAGTCTCTAGAAGTTAATGGCACAGCATAAGTTGTCTTTATTCGTTGTCAGTTTTGACAGGTGCAAGCATGCTTACCTCTGGATGAAAGGAAGAAAGCAAGGCATGAAAAGCAGTAGAAATTGATTGCCTGTGTCAGTGTGTGCAAAGCCGATAAATTTCTGCGTTTGTTGATCACACAGACATGTCAAACACAGCAGAACAAAGCATAACAGGGTTCCTTGTCCTTAAATACTTTGATTATATTTATTCATACTGGGATTGCTGTTGTGAACAAGGATTTATGATTAAATTCATTCATTGCTAGACTGCTGTTGTGAACAAGATTTTTTTAATCAAATAAGTGAAGATTGAGGCTTGAAACTGATCCTGACTTTTTTCTTTTAGTCATCTAATGTCCCTTATTCAAATTTTTGACAAATGGAAAAAGTCATTTGTGTAAGTACCTTTTCTGAACTGCCCCAAACAAAGGCTAATTGGGAAGAAAAGGAAAAAAGCAAACCAGCGGCCAGTAAAGCAGAGTGAAAGCAGGGGGGGGGGGGGGGGGGGGGGGGGAATGTTCAGCTGGGTGGGGGGAAGGGGAGGGGCATGCATACATGCAAACATATATCGCCGACATTTATGGCGCAAATCAGATTTGGGTTTTTTTGCTGATGATCAACATGTTGATAAGAAAATGTTTGAGATTTGCTCAGAATATCATACATAAATATTTCACAGGGAGAGGGAGTGAGTGACATGCTATTAGGATCAAAGAGTTTGAATAGTTTCATGTGATCATTGTACGGAAATACAGTTATTTTTGCTTAGAAAATCAGAATTAGAAAATATTAGAAAGGAGGAGAAGGAAAACAACTTTGGTTAGTTGAAAAGCTGAAACAGTGGATGGTATTTATCGAATCATCAGAGTGGGGATGGACAGCATTTTGTTGTTGTTTTCTTTACTGTAACAGTAAGGGAACAATTGCGTTGATTGTTTGATCATGTTGATGGAAATATTGAATCACTCCAGATGGAAATATTTCACAATATATAACAGCAGAGATGACCCAAATAATTATCAAAGAAACTATAGGGTTGTGCAGCAGAGAGACCGAAACATGTTTTCTTAAAGGCAAATGAGCAGATCATATTCAGTTGATTCCGGTATTGGATTTTCCCCTTTAAATAATGTGATCATGTAGATGTGTCTGAATTTAAAAGCATTTTGTACCCCTTGACTTTCCAATTTACACAAAATTTCATGGAATTTGCTTAAGTTGTAAAAACATTCAGCAATGTTTAAGATGAAATATCTTTCTTTCTTTTTTTTCCCTTCTCATTCTTTAACAGCCACTTACATATCAGGGTTTTTTCTCCTGTGGCATTCATGAAAATGTTGTAGAGGACCTCTGCCATACTGTTGGATTGGTGGCTTTTTCCTGAAGATCAAAGCATGGTTGTTTGACATAGAAGTGATTTGTAGAATTTTGATTCATACTAACAAAGTGAAAGCATACGTGTGAAGAAATAATAGCTTATTGGGATTTGGTGTTTGTAGTAAAAAATGTATTGTGTTAGTGATTTGGAATCAACCTGTGAGTGCTAGACCTGTTAGGTTCTGTCATCAGTGAGTTTGATCTGCCTGATTGATGTCTAGATCTGTCTGTCTGATTGATTACTATTTTTTTTCTAGTTGCCTTTCTTTGATGACATTCTATTTATGTAATTCCTGATTTTCCTTTTGTCTATTCTCTCTCTCTCTCTCTCTCTCTCTCTCTCTCTCTCTCTCTCTCACACACACACACACACACACATACATGTATATTATGTTATCTCTTCACTTGAAGTGTAATTTCAGGCTTGAGCTATGTTGCTGAATATCGCCATTCCAAAAAATCACACTGTACAATTATGCAATTTGTTCGTTATGTAACATTAGTACAATTTGCTTTTTAGGTGATTTTCCATTTGTCGCCATTTATCACCAATACCATTGTAACTAATGGAATGCATTGCTATATATGTATACATGTACACATCACATGTAGGTATATTCACATGTTTCATGCTGGTTCTGCTTACAAGTTGTCACTTGTGAAACAATGATTGTGTGATATTTTACAAAGGCATTGTGTAAAAATGCACATTTTCTGCAACCCTCTTGTTCTTTTCCCAGTCTTTGACATTTCTCCTCCTATTATTTTATATGCGTTTTGTTGAGTTTATGTTTACACAGACACTGATAAATGCGACTCCGAGCAAATAATAAAGATAACTCTTTCATGCATAACATGGTGTGGTTGTTGTGAGATATGCTTGCTCTTGCATAACTGCTTTGCATATCATGCATTAATAGTCCAAATTACTCCAAAGTTGTATGATTTGGCCCATGGGGAATAATGCTTTATGTACATATCTTACTGATTAGAACACTTCCTACAGTTGAACATGATTATAAAAGTTTACTTATTTATATCTTATCTTCCATTCAGAATCATGATCACCACGGAGATTCTTTAAAAGAAATTCTGACTTTCAACGGTTAAGATAATCTTGCTGGGGAAAAAATCACAAGCCATTTGCTGAACATATCCATCTCAGTTCAAAATATTAGGCTCATTCAGAAGAGTGTATTCTTTACAATTATACAATCAGTTATCCTTTCCTTCAGGCTGTTGATGTTTCAAAGATAATTGAAAGGTTAATGAAATATTTTTCACTGTAAATATTCAACCATTACTTAAAAATACTAATTGATTTGGAGAGGGTGAGAAGTGGATGCCTTATCACCTTGACTCTGTAGTGATACTTCTCTACATGTCAAAATGACATCTCCACCTGTCATTTTCGTACCAGATTTACTAATAGTATAGCTGAGCAGTCCATCGAGACCTTTTGAGGTCCATCATCAAGTTGGGACAGGGGGAAGGATAGGGGATTCCTATTTTGAAAAAGTACTAAACAACAAGAACAATAACTAAATACATACTATCTATAAATAACATGGTAGCTATATGATTGACGACCTTCTCAATGATAAAAATAGGCTGTGCAGGTGCCGGCCATTTCATTTTGTTGTTCTCAAATTAAGAAGCAAGGAAAGACAAGAAACACGCACTACAACAAGAACTTGATTGTAACAAAGAACACAACAATGAAAAATCAACATTGGAGCAAATAGATGGCCATTGTGCACTCTAAACAGTGTGTGCAGACTCACGATCTGGTCACAAGATTACAACCAAACGGCCGGTATGTTATGAATTCTGAACAGAAAATGAATGTATAACAGACTTTATGTAGCTAAAACAGTAGAACAGGCCACAAAAGCACAGGAAACAGAATTATTTTTTGAAAAAGCCGAGTCAAAGAGTGGCAGAAAAGAAGAAAATACAAACACAGAACTTGCCTAAAGTTTGACCTATTTAAATTGAAAGAGGCCCTGGCATCTCGACAGAAGACGCATGTCACTTGCACAAACCAGGACATTCTCTTTTATTATGTGTGTATGAATGCCTGCAGAAATGCCAGGCACTTTCCAGTACAAATTTTACCCACTGCCTTGTGGAAGGTCTGTGCTGTTAACTTCTTTTTGTTGTTGTTGTTTGTTGCTTCTTCAGAATGCAACCATTCTTCAGGATGTACCTGCTTAAAGGAACCCATGGTGAAATAGTTGAGAGAGTTTATCTGCGAGTTCTCCGTAGTGGTTCAAGTCGTTCATGATTTCTTTCAGCTTGAAAACCCTCTCCTCTACTGAGCAGTTAAGTGGGTCCTGATTCAGTTCAGGGAGGATAGCAGAAGGAGGGGGATGGGCCCTGCCTTCCATCATGCTGTGACCAAGACACGGTGAACCGTTGACAGTTCATTGTCCCAGTTCAGGGAAGATGGCAGAAGGAGGGGGATGGGCCGTGCCTTCCATCATGCCGTGACCAAGACACGGTGAACCGTTGACAGTTCATTGTCCCAGTCCAGGGAAGATGGCAGAAGGAGGGGGATGGGCCCTGCCTTTTATCATGCCGTGACCAAGACATGGTGAACCGTTGACAGTTCATTGTCCTCATGGATAAGATAAGATAAGATAATGTTGCTTAGAGCCCAGCCGACCGTAAAGGGCCATATCAGGGCTTTCACCACGTTAAAATCAACTCACCAGTCATTAAAAAAAAAAAAAAAAAAAAAAAACACTTTCATACATCTCATTAAATGACATCGTCTACAAACGCACCAAAAACTTTGTTAAAAATCTTTCTTCCGTAAAATCTTAAATCAGATGAAAAATGTTAATCTCTCTCAAAAACTCAAGGATCACATCAGGCGGGACATCCCTGAACAGGATCTTCATGGACTCCGCTGTAAAATGTTTGTGTCTCACATCGTGCTTGTCCTCATGGCCAATAGGCCGTGGAAATATAAGTGTAACTTGACTTGTTTTCCCGGTATGACTTTCGAAAGGCCATGCTTGGTTATGGTAATAATCAAAAATATAAAGTACCATGCCGACAGCATGGCAACTGGCAAACAATCAGACAGATCTTCATTCTCTTTTATAGAGCTTTGTTTGTTGGATCAAAATCCTCAAGAGACAGTTTCGAACTCCCTTTAGGGGCCTGTTAAGTCGAATGGGTAAAGTGTTCTTTGCTTGATCCAAGGGTCTGTGGTCCAATCCCATGCTGAAGAATTGAGGCTGGAGAAGATTTTGTGCTTGAAATGATCATCTCTGCAGACCCCAGTCCCTTCCAAGCCCTTAGATTGACTCTTTACTGCTACTGTCGATACTACTTGTCAGTGAGGGAGTGTAGCTTCCTTGTGATGGGATGGTGCTGACAGATGCAGGTACAAGGTACCACTGTCCATCATGTTTTGTTTCACATGACACAATACCAGTTCATTCAGGTAAAGCAATTGCATACATATCAACCTGCATGTAGTGAAGTAAGAAGTCAAGCCGATAAACTGTGGTTTTGTACGTGAACTCATACCTTAGAAGCAAACATCTGCACACACATTAATTCCTTTCCATCCTTCGAAGCAGAGTGGACTATAATGACACTTACTGGTGACATGTTTAGACATACCCCTAAAGAAAAGAATGACTGAGCAACGTTTATTGTTTCAGATTTCAGTTATTAATATGATGACTGAAAATGGCCACAGAAACACACTGAAACACAGAATTCATGTCCATTTATATTATTCAAGGAATCAGTTACTGTAATCAATCTTAATAAAATAAAAAGTTTGTGTTTTGCTCTGGTGAGGAGCTCCCACTGATAGTTTATTGTCAAGCTGCCAGCATTTTGTTCTCTCCCTCTCTCTCTCTCTCTCTCTCTCTCTGCCTCTAATGTAAAAGATGTTGTGCTCAACAAACTCCTATAATGAATAACTGCCGTCCATTTCAGTGATATATATACCATTAAATCACAGCCAACATCTCGTTGCAGAGCAAAACAAAAAAACTGGGCATTTCAACCTTGAATTCCGTTTTCATGATCTTTGCGAACCTATATTGAACATGCGTCAATCGTGAATTTTCTGAGAGTGAAAACTCACTGATTTAGATAACTAAACGTTAATTAATTTCCTGTACGCAGATGCTGTCATTACTCAGCTGAACTTTCATCAACCAATATGTGTGCGTCAGTCCCAAAACTCCAAAGACACAACAGCAGGAACACACACAGTTGTGCACACAGGTAGGAAATCAGCTGTTCAAGTGGCCTCTCTCCAGTCAATGCCTTGTACAAGATAGAAATTTACATAAGAAGATGGGGTGGGAGATCAGGGTGAGGGAGAGGGGTAGGCCTATTGTTGAAGGGGGTTGGGGAGGTCAGGGTTGGGAGAGGGTAGATTCAGTGTGGGGGATATGGCTACTGAGGGCTGGAATAGCTCAGCTGGTAGAGCGCCAGACTCGTAATCTTGGTGATCCTGGGGTTGTGGGTTCGAATCTTCACCGGGCTGTTTCGGTACAGGGGGATTTTTCCCTCGGAGCTGACATTGGTTCTGACTCCATTTCCCATACAGTCCTTCAAATGAGACTATAAACCGAGGTTCCGTGTGTGAACGCACGCATAACATCTTGCACACACGTAAAATCCCATCACGAACCATACAAAATGGAAAGAATGAAGGAAGTAAGGAAATTGAGTGAACGATATTGAGTGATATGGACTGAATGACACGGGAATCGACTGAATGAAGCGCCAGTTGGCTGGCAGCTCTTCAGTCGGCACTACCCAGGTAGGCAGCCCGTTGTGTAATTGAGTGTGGATTGTAAAGCGCTTAGAGCTAGAGTCTCTAGCCGAGAATAGGCGCTATATAAGTATTCATTATAATAATAATAATGGACAAAAGTGTAGGCCACCTACTCTGGTGAAACGTTGTTTCTTCGGCTTTTGGGATACACTGGGGAGAGGAGAGGTGGCTGCTGGGGCATACTGCGTGCACGCAACCCGCAAGGGAAATTAAACTGACATCGTTCACTGCATCAGTGCATGCATGATCAGAGACCAGTTTTCAGTGAGGCGATGTGGCTAGAATTTTCGCATGCTTTTGGTTGTATTATATGATTTAACATGTGTTCATATGTTCATGATGCTCTTGCTGAAGGAATTAAAAAGATTTTGTTGTTGTTGTTGTTTTTAAGAAAAAAAATCGCATGCTTTGCGGGCGTTTGCGTTTCATAGCGTACCCTAGCGGCGAGCGGGTCTAGGATTAGATGAGACTTCGATAGATTGTTTTAAGGCTCTCTCGCATTCGAGAAAACAGAAATTGGCCGACCATTGTAAAGTCCAGTACTGATGCACAATAAGTAGTTTTCTGATTGGTGAATCAAACGGTCAAAATGCTGAATCCTCAACAACAAGAAGAGATTGCCGAGACTGATGTTGTCACATCGTTCATTTCAATCTGTCTTGCAACAGTTTCTTTCATCGTCGCGCCTCTAACATTCCAAGGAATTCCAGCTAGCGACATATGGCGTCAATAAAACTCCTCTCTCTCTCTCTCTCTCTCTCCTGCTGTGACTCTCTCTCTCTCTCTCTCTCTCTCTCTCTCTCTCTCTCTCTCTCTCTCTCTCTGTGTGTGTGTGTGTGTGTGTGTGCGTGCGCGCGCGCGAGCGCGTGTGCATGTGTGTGTGTGTGTGTGTCTGTGTGCGCGCGCGTGTGTGTGAAAGTTCCGAAAGATTGGCGCACAGCAAATGTGCAGCTTTATTAAAAAAGGCAAAAAGAGTGATCCAGGTAATCATCGGCCTGTAAGCTTAACTTGCATCTTATGTAAAGTACTGGAGTCATTTATTAGAGCGCGAGAGAGAGACCGAGTTAGAATTTGATTGTTGCGTTAATATTGAAAACACACGCGCGCACACACCACACACACACACACACACACACACACTGTGTGTGTGTGTGTGTGTGTGTGTGTGTGTGTGTGTGTGTGTGTGTGTGTGTGTGTGTGTGTGTGTCTTCTTCTCTTCTTCCTAAAATAGGCCTACTGGTTCTCTCAAAAACGAGTAAGTCACCAGCGCGCATGTTAAAAAGTAAAATAAAATAACCTAAAACAGTGCGACTCAGTCTGTTGGCCCCTGGAGCAAATTTGGCAACAAGGGGTCGCACTCAATATTCAAGAAGTTAAAAGCAATGGCCAGATTCAGGCCCAGGTAACCATAAAATATCTGGGGAAGTTAAAATAGAAAATCGTCAATATGCAGATCTCAAAACTGTCGTATCAATTTGCTTTTTAAATGAGACTGCATTTGTGGCAATCTTGATGGCACCTGGCAGTGAGTTCCACAGCCGTACAGAACTAGGATAAAATGAATGTAAGTGGCTGTCAATATTTGATGCAGGTATGGTATAACATTGACCGCCACTCCTGGTGCTACTTTTATTCAATACTAGTTGTTCCATTGGAATATCAATTAGTTTAGCCCTGCCTTTGAAGAGGATGTTAAGTTTGATAAAAGCTGTTCTCTCTTCTAAGGGTTTCCATTCTAATTTCCTCATGTTCTTCCTAGTATTCTCTTTTCTCTGATGTGGTTCTCTAGCTGTTACGAACCGTGCTGCTCTCTTCCGAATCTTTTCGAGGTTATCAATGTCCTTTAGATGGTAAGGATCCCAGACTGAGCAACCATATTCCAGTACTGGTCTAACCAGTGTTTTGTAGCAGTCGTCTTTAATCTTTTGGGGATAGTCATTGATATTCCTGTATAAGAAAGCTAAGATGTTATTTGCTTTCTTACATACTAAATTGCAATGTTCTTTCCATTTGAGACGACTATCTATAATCACGCCTAAATATTTTGCAGCATTGGTTTCTTTAAGAATAGTATTATGAATAGAATATTCTGATCTGGTTGGTGAGCGTTTATTACATATACGCAACACTTGGCACTTTTGGGGATGAAATTCCATTTTCCAAGTTCTTTCCCACTCTTGTAAAGCGTTTAGATCTTCTTGTAGAATGTGTGTACCATTCTTGCTTGTGATTGTTCTATATACTAAGCTGTCATCTGCAAAAAGCCTTATAGTAGTTCCAGGTGAGAGATTTCTACTTATGTCATTTATATAAATTAAGAAAAACAAGGGCCCCAGAACAGTTCCCTGTGGTACACCTGACAAGACTGGTTTACAATGGGATGACGACCCTTCCACAACAACTTTCTGCGTTCTCCCAACGAGGAATGATCTAGCCCATTTTAGCAAAGAACCGCCCATCATGGTTTTAGACAGCGAAGGAATTGTGAGACTCAACTTATAACAACTCTCAATGATTTTAATAACTGTCTTAACAACAGACAGCAAATAGATGCAATTTGATTGGACTTTTCTAAAGCCTTTGATAAGGTTGACCATGAGGGCCTGCTGCTTAAATTAGAACACATCGGCATTGGCGGTTCTTTGCTAAAATGGGCCAGATCATTCCTGAATAAGGGAACAATGCTCGCATCTCGCCACTCATCAGGTATTACTCCCTGGTCCAGTGTGTGTGTGTGTGTGTGTGTTTCCGTGTGTGTGTGTGCGGGCATGCGCGCGCGCGCGCCTTGGTTCCGTTTTGCAAGTGCGTTAGGCCTACCGTGTTTACATTGAAAGAGACGGAAGAGGGTAGGCCTCGTGAGGGGGAGTGGGATGCGTTGGATTATAGAACGGGCAGAGCTGCGTTCATCAGAACACTCCTTTTCTGAAGGTTTTGACTCGGGCCTTATTCTGTTTTCTTTTCCCCTCTCTGTCGATCGATCGATGGGTGGATGAATACATCTGAAGAAAATGGTATCTTTTCCACACATATAACCTATACTTTCTTGAAACATACGGTTTTTTTGTTTTGTTTTTTGTTTTTTTCCCCAAGATCTTTCTCTTCTGGGGAAATAGCATCCTCCACACAATGTTTTGAGCTATTTGGCTGTTCGATGGGAGTGTACTCCTATATTTTCCGATGTCAGTTAATAAGAATTAAAACGACCTGAAAAAGCTGTTGATGTAACAGATAAAATAATAACAAATAAAATTAAGAAAAGCGTGTCTAACTACCAGTTTGAATAGGCCTATGTTTGATTTGGAAGGGAAAAAAAATCATTAACTTCTGAATTAATTCATTCACTGCAGAAGGCTCTAGCAGACGAACCACACAACAGGAAGTTTTGCCATCAAATAATTATGGCAAACAAAAGTGTATTCGTGACAGTTGGTACAACAGAATTTGATAAGCTGATAAAATCAGTAACATCTTCACATATTTGTAAAGTGAGTACCTGACCGCTGAAATCAGTTTTGTTTTTCAAAAAGAAAACACAACCCAGAAGCATACCAGACAGAAGACTACTACTAGTACAGAACAGAGTACACGTAGCAAAAGAACAACTTGATAATAGAATTAGATAATCCAGTTATGATTGTGGGTGACTGTCAGAACTGTGGATCTGGATCTGCATTATCTGTATTAGTACGCTGTTTGGGCAACAGAATGACGTAAGACCAAACAGAGAGGGGGAGAGGGAAGTTTGTGCAAGATTATGCCTTAGACACGCGCGCAGATGGTCAGGCAGGGCTGATGTGATGCAGTCCTTCGCAGCTGTTGGTCTGAACCATTCGAGGCAGTTAAAAATAAAAAGAATAATATTTAGACTGCTTTGCTCTGGCAACAAGGACATCATCTGCTCAACTGTACTTTTCAAAGGATAGTTGAAGTAACCCCACGGCTAAGCCTCCATTCTCTACTGTAGCTTGTGGCTGATATCTGTACTGGATTTGGTTGACACATCAGTAAAGTGCTTTGGCAGGATGCAGTGCTTGTCAGCCCTGTGTTGTTTAATACAGTAGTCTGATGGTAGGTCCAGTACTGACCTGCAATGACCCGATGCTAATGGAGAGTCACTGGTCTCAATGCCAGTCAATTAACTCTTTAGGTGTAAGTCTTCATATAGGAGACATCACTTGTCTAGTTCAGCCTGTAGTCTTCTGTCATGAATCTCAGGCCTGATGTTGAATGCGTTCTATCTTTTCTATGCCTCCTTGGTGGTAAGGATCCCATACACTTGCTGCATACTGAAATATGGATTGAGAGGACAGTGCTGTAAATTTGTTCATGGAAACTGAAAAGTGGTGGATGTAGCACTAGCTTTTGTGTGTGTGTGTGTGTGGTATGTGTGACATGGGAGTGCCACTTCAGGTCTTTCTGATATCACTATACCATCAGATGAGTGGTTGCTGACTTGCTTGAGGAACTTGCCACAGGTTATGCACATGAAGTTGGTCTTCTTTGCTGATGATATAATACTTCATTGCATTGTAAAAAAAAAAAAAGGGGGGGGGGGAGGAAAATCAGATCCAGGAAACTATCGCCCAGTTTCACTTACCTGTGTATTATGCAAAGTATCAGAAAGCCTAGTGAGAGATACTATCGTTTCACACTTCACTGATAATGGACTGTAGGCTGATTGCCAGCACGGTTTTAGGAAGAAAAGGTCATGTGTGACGCAGTTACTACAAGTTATGGAAAGGCTTACATTTTACTTTGAAGAAGGGGAACCTGTAGATATAATTTATCTTGACTTTAAAAAGCTTTTGACTCGGACTTACCAAACTCGCTGCTTACGGTATATGTGGTTCGATTTTGAAATGGACTAGTAGTTTCCTTAAAGGGCACACACAGAGAGTGAGGGTAGGTGATGCTAAGTCTGAAAAAGCAGATGTACTGAGTGATATACCCCAGGGTAGCATATTAGGTCCCATTCTCTTTACTGTTTTTATAAACGATATGCCCTCTACATTGCAGAGTATGTGCCACATCTTTGCTGACGATACCAAGATAATCAACACTGCAAAGGAAAAGTCCACCATCCAAAATGATATTAACAAACTACAAGAGTGGTCAGACACCTGGAGCTTATTTTTCAATGTGTCAAAGTGTCATGTTCTACATATGGGGAATAAAAATCCTGTAAATGAGTATGAAATGAAGCTGGGTAATAATGTTCAAAGATTACAAGATGTAACGAAGAAAAAGATTTGGGTGTTACGTTTGATGAAAGTCTTGATTTTGACCCGCACATAAACCGAATTGTTGGTAAGGCAAACCAAGTATTAGGAATGGTAAAGAGAGCCTTCACATTTCACATTTTTAGACAAAGATACTTTCACTAAATTATACAAGTCCATTGTGAGACCACATCTGGAATATGCAAATGTTATCTGGTGTCCTGCAAACCCAAAGAGGCAATCCATCCTGATCGAAAGAGTTCAGAGGTGTGCAACTAGACTGCTGAAGGAATGCAAAGAAATGAACTATTATGATCGACTAACATTTTTTAACCTTCATTTACTGAAGGGTAGACGACTACGAGGTGATCTTATACAGATTTTAAAAATTTTCCATGGATATGATGATGTTTATTTGCACTCTCTGTTTTCCTATGCGCATATGAATGTTACTAGAAACTCTGCAGGAAAACTCTTTGTAATGCATGCCAGAACTAACAAGCACAAATTCTCATTTTCTTTCAGAGTTGTTAACCCATGGAATGCATTACCTTCATCAGTTAAATTTGCAAAATCTGTGAATGAGTTCAAGGCCCTGATCGACAAACTGCCCCAGCTAGAAGATCTATTTTATGGCTATGATGAATAGAAACCCCATTAAGTACGAACGATCTAGATAAAAATAACCAATACCAAACCATGAGGGGACAAATATTAGACCTCGCGGTCTAGGCGTAACCAGACACCGTCCCTATTTCTACTACTACTACTATTGTAGTTTGGGTTAAACTTAGGCAAATGTCAACTCTTCAAATTCTGATTTACTGTGAACTAAAAAAAAAGTGTGAAACTTGCCAGGACATGTGTATGTTTGTGTGGGTATACATGCATGCACAATATCTGTACAGTGCACATGATAGGTGCACAAATCATTGATACAGTGTGGAAAATAAACAGTTTGTTTCACATTCTCTGCGTTAGAAGATATCATTATTGTGATAGATACAATTAAAGTCATGCCTCTTGATTGTCCACTATCTGTCACTATCCATGATGCATAGCTGACAGTTCAAATAGTATTTGTTATTTTTTTCCACAGCAGAGTTTTTTTTTTTTTTCAAAAGAAATTTTTATAGGAAGCCATCAGTCAGAGATTTGTTTTTTGTTGCACTTATTGTTTGTTGTGTGTAACAGGTGCTCCGTGGACTGGGCTACACCAAAGTCTTGCTGCAGACAGGGCGTGGTCAGTTTCAGCCAGAATCGGCACAACTGAGTGACTGCAGTCCTGCTGTTCAGTCATACACTTTCAAAGACTCTATTGTAGATGACATAGCCGCTGCTGACCTTGTCATTTGTCATGCCGGTAAGTAAAAATACTGCAGTCTTTGGCCTTTCATCCCTTGCTCAGTTGCTGTCAAGGTGACATTGGAATTCACTGGATTTTTCAGACTGTTGTGTCAGCTATGATGTTGGGATTGAAGGGATCCTATAGTGGTGCTTAGGGCTTTTTCAGCAGGGTAAGTTGTACCCCTGCCTTTTGGATAGTCAGTACTGGTAAATTCCTCCTTTCTGTCAATCTTTGATTCATTTAATTTTGCCTTTCATTACGGTCACTCATGATTTTTATGCCTTTGTGACCTGTTCATGAGACTGCTAAAAAGTTTTACACAATTTCTTTTCATATGATTGATAAGACACAAGTTTTCTGTTGTAATCTGGCAACTAGATAGTTGGATTGTGCACACTGTCCAGGAGCAGATCAGTTACTGCTGGAGGAAGAGGGGGAGGGGGCGGCATACCCAACTGAGGTTGGGTGCTGCAAACCTGATGGATGGAGGGATGAGGGGGGAAGGGGAGGGGGGGACAAGGTGCTTTTGTGTGTGTGTGTGTGGGGGGGGGGGGGGGGGGGGGGGGGAGAACCAAGTGTAAATTTTGAAAGAAAAGAAGGGGAAGGGGTGGGGGGGAGCAAGGTCTTACTGTAAAAAGCAGTACATGTGTGTGTGTGTATTTATGTATGTGTGCAGATTTTGTAAGGGGGGGGTGGGGGGGGGTGTTCAATCCCAGTCAACAACAGGCCATTCCTGATAGATAAGCTATCCATTACATTCTTTTTGTGGCCGGTGGTGGTGGTGGTTTCCAGTTTGAGCTGTGCATTGTAGATATTGTAGTATCATCTTTATCTGTGAGCATTAATGTTATTTGTGTGTAATGTATACTTTTTGTTTTGTTGTTGCTTATCTACTTCTAAATGACTTGCAATGTTGATTTCGCTATTCTTTTACCTTAGATGGGTGAGCAAATGTATATCATGCCTATAACATATCCTTACTGTCATTTATTCAACATTTACATGTCTATTTTGAAGCCCGGTGACCGTGCTCATGGAGTGGGGAACTGCGTCGTATAAGTTCCTACATTATTATTGTTATTAAATCCTTTTTTAGGGGGTTGGGGATGAGAATCTTGCTGTCCACCATTGTTTGATGATGATGATTATTGATACAAAGATATCTGTTGTGTTGGTCTTAGCATTTTCATACAGATAGATTGTGGATGATTGTAACAACATTTATAATTGTTGCTGGAAAGGCAGCTGTGCCCTGATTTATTAGGATCAGTTCGACAATCATAAAGATGAGATCTGGAGCGTAAGTCTAGATCTGGAACATAAGTTTTTACATGATTATTTTCTAGGGGCAGGAAGTGTGCTGGAGACCCTGACAGCACGGAAAGCAACTCTGGTTGTGATCAATGATGAATTGATGAATAACCATCAGGAGGAGCTGGCAATGCAGCTACAGCGGTTGCATCATCTTTTCTATTGTACTTGCAGGTATGTGATCGGAGAGGAAGGATTTTGGATGTTTGAAGAGTAAAGGAAATAAAGTAGGGTGGGGTTTCACATTTGAAATTTCTTACTAATGACTTTAAAGTTCAGGGGAGAGTCAATCGACATTGTAGCGCGCTGTGTGAAATTTAGGTTGTGCTTCTTGGGAAAGCCCACTGTCATAGTTTGATTCCACCTATATATTCATTGTTTTCTGCATATGTTGTGTTTATTTATCAAAGTGGATTTTTCTTCATGAATTTTGCCAGATACGAAGCCTATATTGCTATGGCTTCTTTCACGTGTGCTAAGTGCATACTGCGCGTAGGATCTTAGTTTATCATGTTAACTAAAAGACTAGAACACAGACTATCACTCATGGTCTGATGGGAAGGTGGAGTAAACATCTTGCCCAACACAAGTCACGAACTGTGGACCTATGAATCTATCAGTTTCTAGGTGAGCGTGTTATTCACAGGGCTTGACTTTTGTTACACGTTCTATATTTATGACCTGACTTGTTAATCAAATACAAAAATTTCTGATGCACCATGACTTCTTGTAATGCAGACATGTACGCATGCATAAGGAGCAGGTGCTGTATCCAAACATTGGCTGGACATTGTCTTCATCCAGTGTCAGACTATAATTCAAATATAAAGTTGTAAAACAATGCATTCCTTGTATTAGGAACATACAGTGGGCCTCATGCAAAAAGATTTAAGTATCTATATTTATCCATCTGTATTGTTGTTATTGCTTTTGTTGTTGACAAAATATGGGTCTAAACTGGCATCCTCGTCCATATCTCTAAGAACTAATGCTTTTTCACGAATCTTTGATGAGTGTCTTCATATATTTTTTTCTAATCTTTGTAATGAACTTCAAAAGAAGAATCTGTAATTAAAACTGTATGCAACAGAGAATATGCTAGTAATCAGAGTCAATAATGCGTCATGATTCACTTTTTATAGAGCTGTTTTCTGAATACATCTGTTTCAGCACTTTGCAGCAACGTTGGAAACAGCCAATTTCTCAACACTTCAGCCGTATACTCCTGGGGATCCCACATTTTGAAATCACATCTTCAGTCTCTTTGCAAGCCCCGGCTACTGTCAGTCAGACTTGCTCATTTGTGTTTCATTTGTGCTGGATTGGAGTGCTCACCACTATTTACGCATGGATGCCAACGGCAGCATTACTTCTGCTGTTCATGTTAGTATGTCTGGTGGCATTTGTTTTCTGTGGAAATGTCACAAGTTGCGAAAAAAAAGTGATATGTGGTGATTAGTGCACAACAGCTATGCTGTGTCTGCATCAATGACAGTGTGTGTGTGTGTGTGTGTGTGTGTGTGGTTGGTTGCATTCCTGTTTGGTGAAAGCCAAAATGTACTTGGAGAATAATACAGGTTGTTTGAAAATGACTTTTTTGTGTGTTCAAATCTTCATTTGTTCTATTTCTATTTCATTTTTCATTTTTTACAGTAGTTGATTAATCAGTGCAAAAAATAGCAGACTTAACAAACTTGATGATAGTTATGTACAACAAATCATTCTTTTGTCAGAAATTAGGCATGTGTGTTCATTGGAAGTTAGTTATTTCCATATTTCTTGTGCATGTGAAACTTGGTTATCGGCTGCAGGTCTCCAAAGACAAATCCAAACGCTGAAGATGAAGTGTTATCCTTTTAAACTGTCAAACTTTTTTTTTTTTTACTTAACCTTTCTGTAACTACCAACTTTATTTCTGAAAATGTCAAACAGAAATTTGCAATTGGTTTATTTCTGAAAATGTCAAACAAATTTGCAATCGGTTACTTGAAAAAACAAAACAAAAAAAATTACATCTGAACCATACCAAATTTTGTATCAGATCTGGAAGTGGATTCAGTTTGATGCAAACATGCCTGGTTTTGTGTTGATATTTATTGCTGTCCATTGTGGAACTACTCCTTTCCAGAAAATGTAGAATCCATCCATTATCGCAAAGCCAACTGATCTGCCACTTAAGTTTAAAGCAAGTGCAATTGCACCGGTAGAGTCAACACAGCTCTCTGAGCCATTGTTACTGATTCAGTGGCATTTCAGTTGCTAAATGCCATAATCATGTTGAATGAACAATCACCTATCTCTCTCTCTCTCTCCCTCTCTCTCGCTCTTCTCCTTCCACCCCACCCTATTCCTTGCTCGCCCCCATCTCCTTGACTCCCTTCCCAGCCCCACCACTCCCATTTCCATTTGGTACCTCCATGTAGAGTGGCCAAAGGCCGACGTACATAAAATTCCGAGTTCTCTCTCTCTCTCTCTGTGGCAAAACTGAAAGAAAAGAAAATAATTCGTTTTGTTTTGTTTTATGTATATTGTTCTATTTACATAAGCAGCACATTAACAGAGTGAAAGTGCCAATACACCACACATTAGAACATTAACAAACCCAGACACTTTGTATCAAACGCCAATACACTTAAATCAGCAAAAATATGTCCATTTGAGAGAACATACAGACATTGCATGGTGTGTAAGAGACTGGTTGGAGAATAAAAAGAAGAAAAAAAAAGAAAAAAAAAAGAAAAAAAAAGAAAGTAGTGGAAATTGTTTTTATTTTTTTTTCGCTTTTGTTTTTTTTTTTGGCAGATGAAGAGGACAATGTGAAGCACCAAAAAAATGAAGAGGTGGATTTCGGCCTTAGGGGAAAAAAAAAAAAAAAAAAAGTCACCACCTTAGGTGCTCCTTTGATCCGATAACTGATGCCACAAAAAAAAAACCCCAATCACCTACCACTGTCACTCATTTTTGTCCTTAACATGACCCACCCCATCTATTTTTTCTCTAAACTTTCATAGAGGCAAAGTGAAGCAGATTCAAATGGAAGCAACTTCTGCGCTGGTACAGAAGCAACTTCCACTGCTGTTCTCAAATGGCATATCTTAACACTCAAAGCTTGCCAAATATCCTATGTGGGGGGGAAACAAATTTCAAGTCATTTGTACAGGGCAAAACTAGGGCAAATCAACAGTAATGTGGGCATGGCGGAATATGGAGGAGTGGTAATCAAAAGTTACAGCATGATCTTGTCAAGTTTGAACATTGCACAAAGATCACATTGGGAATGAGAAAGTTTGCAATACAGTTGGGGGGTGGGGGGCACAAGTAGACACAGATAGAAGAGGTAGGAAGACAGTACCAGAGAGTGGGCATAGCTGTTCTCTAGTAGCTCTCACAGGCTGCAGGGTACAGACAGCTAGGGAGAGGTTCTGTCCATCAGTCATATCTCAGCCTGGACTTCGAGTTATGAGATAGATGTTCTGATGATGAAAATAAATAGGTCAGAGAAAATATTTTGCCAACACCACTCGCACACAACACGGAATGTTAACACATCACACACACACACACACACACACACGTACGCACACACACACACACACACTAAACATACTTACATAGAAAAATTATCAACACAAAGTGCTTCCATTTATTACATCTTTCTTGACAAATTGTGAACACAACCTTCTTTTTCTCAGCATGCATTAAGCACTCACTTCAGCACACATGACAAACTCAGAATAGTGAACAGTACAAAGACAGCAAAAAGACAACAGCAGACACAGAAAAAACAAACAACAACAAACAAGAAAAAAAGAACCAAACAATCAACCTTCTACTCTAACCTATAATGCTGTTTCTGTATTGCTGTTGAGTTCACTGAATTCTGATCTGTAGCAGTGTTACTGTATTGTTTTTATTATATGATATTGCAGATTGTTTTGAAACACCTTTTTTGTCATGTCCATTAGGGGCAGCATGTTGAACAGTCGACTTTTAAATTAAATAAATTAAATAACATTAAATTTCAACATGATTTTTAGAAAACGCATACACTGTTTTCACAGCTGAATTAAATTGATAACACTTACCCCTGATTTTCATCCTTTAGTTTAAAAAAAAATGCTGCTGAACGTATAAAGTCCAGGAAAATAACTTGCAAAGATGGTACCCAAAGTTAACTAAATCCAGAAGATGACTTCATCATCAAAATAACCCTAAAACCAATATGATAAAAAAAAGACCTGTAATATGAAAAAAAATATTCATGGACGCATACAAATCTCAGATCCTCCAATCCAAAGTGTGAAACAAATTTATGTACTGCGAAAATTGGGAATGTCCTTGTTTCATATTATCGGAGAAAAAAGAATACAGCGAGTTCACATACACATACAAAAACTGGACCCAACATGATATAATTACAATATTTCCATGGTAACAAACAGGGAAACACTATCCCATCTGCCTCAAAATTCATAGCTTTGTCCAGTGAAATGATACAACACTCTTCAGGGCCACTTTTACGATAACAGTAACCTCAAGCACATACACTTCACAGCTGGATGTATTGAAAACAAAACAAATGCACGATTCAATCATATTATACATTCCATACAACTTGAACTAGCAGACTAGAAGATAGGTATTCTAACTTTACAGACTTGCCCTTTTATGCTCTAACTCTCTGTTATTATCTCGTGCAGAACATACACTCTCTTTGTCATATTCTGTTAACTTTTCTTTCACTTCATCTGCCTTCATCGGTAGCTAGAACACACAGTTGCAAAGAGGTATATATGCAACTATGGAGATTTTATCAAACGCTAAATTAAAACCTAAAAAAAATGTTCACAATGCTGAACTGTAAAAGAAGGGTAGTCTCTCATGACACATTTGTCAACCTCTTTTTTGATCACAGTTTTTAATGATCTCCATAATTATTCTTTCAAATTGAAAAAGGCAGAGGGAAAAAGTGTCTAAGAACAAATTATCACACTGTCTCTAACCATTAGCAGAATTACAAATATCCTAAGCTGACTAGAAGTGAGAGTGGCTGCGACATTCAGGACTTGGTGGTGCAAATACTATTTCAAACTGACTTTCAAACTGAATACAAGAGAACAGGTTCTCACTGTTCACCTCAGTGAGTGTTTCCTGCCTATTGATTGTGTATTTCTTTAGCAGGAGTATGCACAAAAAAGTAACCTTTAAAACTGAATCTTCTACACCTGTGAGGCAAAGATGGATGTTTTAATTAAAACTTGCGTAAGTCACAAGTGACCAGATTTGATCTAAAACTTGCTTTCCTAATTCACATTTTCTGGGCGATTCGGAATGTATAACTGTTTTCAGTGAATAAACACAGTCAAAACCAGTTTCCTATTGCTCAGAAGTCATGACTTTTTGTTTCTTTTTTTCATACTGAAGACCTCTCTGTCAAAAAAACCACTTCTAATCAAGCTGCCTGTCTACAAAATATTTCATTAGTCCATTCATTTCGACATTAACATGATCAGCTAGGGCTGTACAGTCTAGATGAATTCCTATGTCAATCAAATGGGTGATGTGAAGCTTTTCAGCATAACTTTTCATAATGCCATTATCACTTTAGTGAAGCACCTTTCATTTATTTTGTATGACTCAACTTTTATGGAATAATAATCATGAATATCTGTTAATAAAAAAAAAAAAGCGAAGCATTTGTAAGCAAAATGGTCCATTTTCCATATTTCACATTCTTGGAAAGTCTTCAGTTAATCCCTTCCCCCCAAAAAAAAAAAATCGACAATAATCAACCAAGAACCCAAATTAAAATCACACTTGATAAAACTGAATAAAAAGTTACAGTGGTATGACATATTTGTAAGCATGTAAAACATGAATGTACAAGTGAAGGTTCCAGACCAATAAAAACTAAAACTAAAACAAAGAAAACAACAAAAAACAAAAATGAAACCAATCAAACAAAATCGGAGTTTGTTAGACATCATCATAGTATATGCAATTACCAAATGATCAAGAAATAATTAAACTTATAATGTTAAAACTAGGCAGTGCTCAGGTCACACCAGTCATCTCACTCTAGATTAAAAGAAATAAACACATACATTAAAAAAAAATCAGCAACACACACACACACACACACACACACATGACACACACACACACCAGGAAACAGAAGAAACAAATCTCCTGGCAGATAAAACCAGAAACGAAAGAAACATATGAAACTTACACCACACAGTTCTTTTCAGAATGAAGGCAAATTTTTGTCATTAACCTACAACATGCACTGCTGATCAGATCCACCCCCCTTTTTTTTTTTATTCAATTCATTTGTTTATTTATTTAAATATATTTTTTCATTTGAATTTTGTAATTCAATTCATACTGCTTGTAGCCCAGCCGACAGCACGAACCCATAAATATGTATGTAAAATTTCTCAAATACTTGAGACTTCATGTACTGATCAAGCCAAAGAGAGGTTTCACTTCATTCATTTGGACTGATCTTGTTACCAGTGACTCAGCAGCCCTTTAAGATAATGATCCCATTCTCATTTTGAACATCAAGATGACTCACACTTTTTTATATAATCAAAGATGGTGTTCATATGAACTAACTGAGTTTTCTCGTTAAATAATTATGTTATCAGTTTCGCAAAAATTATACATAAATCTGCTGATAATAAATTATGTGACTATGCTGACAAATTCTTTGTCAGGCCAATACATGGGAGCATTACTTCTTTTTTTCGTTCTTTGCTACAAGTCCAAGCTTCATCATTGGTAAGAAATTTGTGAATGCACCTGTTTTTAATCCCATCATTGAGATAGCTACATTCCATCTTCAGGCATAATGTGGTAAACACAACATCAGTCTACACTGTTTATTTTCATGTTACCAGCACATGATGCCCTACTCTTCTCTGAATGGGTAATGGGATTTAACAGCACGCAAAATTTTTCTTACATGCATTCATGCATGGGACCTCAGTTTAAAGACTCATCCAAAAGACTAAGAGGGGACTGGGGTCTGCACAGGTACTAACTCAAAAGGGGAAAATCTCTTGCAACCTGGCTGTCTCAAGTGGGAATCCAACCCCAGACCTCTGAACAAGAGTCTGATGTCTTCCCCAATAGGCCAGCAAGATTTCTGGAACATTACCAAGTTGTTTATTCAGGGGAATATGAATGTAACACAAACAGGATCAACTGCATCTTAACACTTTCCCTAATATATCAGCTAAGCCAGTCTCCCTGACAGTGCAGGGTTCTACAGACTCCAGGATCAACTGCATCTTAACACTTTCCCTACATATATCAGCTAAGCCAAGTCTCGCTGACAGTGCAGGGTTCCTACAGACTCCACAGGATCAACTGCATCTTAACACTTTCCTTACATATATCAGCTAAGCCAGTTCTCCCTGACAGTGCAGGGTTCCTACAGACTCCCAAGAACAAAATTCAAGGAGTTTTGAAGGAGGCGTTTTTAAAATTTAGGCTACACACATGTGTAAATGGATACGCCCTTACTTCTGTCCTCTGTCGACTTGATCAGCTGTTACTTCATGCAGCAGAAAGCAGAAGTACCATTAGTACTAACTGGAAAGTCATTTAACGCAAAAGAACTGCTAAAAACTATGCAAAGTCAAATGCGCACATGTATACCCAAGCTGTTGAAGCTTCAGTTCTTTGTTTAAACTTCCATCAAACATAGCATGCATTTTGATTCTTCTTGTGTTCTTTTTTTTTCAACAAGAAATGAAAGCGAAATGCAATGCCAGATGTCGCCAAATACCTGGATTTTTTCCTCACCACATGAAATCCGTTAAATTTGATTATCTGGAAACACTTTTGAAAAAGCTGAGAATTCTGTTCACAAGAGTTGAAGCTTTGATGCTGGTTTACAATGTGCAGTGTCCAAAGAATTTCAGATTTCAGCACATCCGTCTTGAGCAAAAACGAGTCCATTGTGGCTGAAGAGTTGGTACTGGATTCGCACACGGAACATTCAGGATCAGGATTTAAAGGCAACACAACATTCGCGTTTGACGCTACTGCTGCCATTTCGTTTGTAAGAAAGTGCGAGATGGATATCGCTACTGAAGCTTTGGTCAACGTCAATAGAGCCATGTGCTTTTTTACTCTGCAGTGGCTAACCAGGGCACTCTCACCCACTGCTTGCACATTGAAACTTTTTTTTGCAGAATGTGCGGTAGTAGGCATATTTGTTTGCTTTGTCTTCTCTTGCCCAGTCAGAAAATGGTTTATCAACCACAGACGGGCTGAAAGCACATTCCCCCCCCCCCCCCCCCCCCCCCTCCCCCAGCACTTTCAAGCTTCGTTCACGAACAAGCAGTCACAAAGAATTGAGCAAGCAGGAAGTGCTAAACTTTTGCACATGCACAGAGCTTAAAAAACAGCCAAAGTTACAAAATCATATCCTTCGTTAAACAGCAGACGACAATCGGGATCATGACAATGTTGTAAAATTTGTTTTACATTGATTTTTCGTCAACTTGAATGCAGGACAAATCAAACTGCCATTTTTTTTTTTTGCCACATGAAAAATTTTCGGAAGCCGATGGTTTGATTTTCAAAGGTCTTCAAGGAGGGTTGGTCAACAGAACCACATTTTACTGACTTTCAAGGGTTTTCAAGGCCTTGAAATTGGCTCTCCGAATTCAAGGAGTTTCAAGGACTGTATGAATCCTGTCTGTGCACGTGCACTGTGCATGGTTGTGCAACCATTGCCTGTACAGCATGTTTAGTAATTACTTTTGCTTTCAATTCTTGTGGAACTTCTGGCCTATTTTGATAAATGCTACTTTTTCTTTTTATAAAAGATAATTCCAATATCTACTTAAAATTAGCTTGATGAATAAGAGGTTTCATGTGTTACTGTACACCCAGATGTGAAGCCCAGACTGGGCAACATAAGAAGCAAAATGCAGCCTGAAGCACAGAGGTGGGCGGTGCGCAGGGGAAAAAGGCCGACGATGAGTCAAAGAAATCAAGTATGCCAGAATCAGTATGTAAAAAAAAATAATATGTTAAACATAAAGAGATAAATGTTCAATCTTGATGGGCTGACTGCCACTCCCGAGCTGATCACAGTCATGCACAAACCCCCTCCTTCGCACTCTAAAAATTTCCAGATCATCACACATGGACTGAACAGCTGAACGGCTGAAGAACTGAATGCTGGCAGTGTGAGCTTGGATGAAGACATGGTGTTTGGGAATACTAGTACAGTGAAATAAAGGGCTCATGAGACCACCTCATCCGAAGGCTAAACAGGTCACAGCTTTTGATGTCCACTGTACTCTCTCTTCACGTCGCCTAAGTCCACGCTCCACAGTCTGGCTATGTTGTCGAAGATGCTGGGCAACACGGAACATAACATCGGTTAAAAATGTTTACAATCAATACGAAAAATACATGGGGAACACACATCAGTACAAAAACATATATAATCAGTAAGAAAATTATACAAACTGTCTCATCACCAAGCCTTAAAATTATTGCTAGTTCACTCGACAATTGCAAGGCAAATTTACTGTGCAAAAAATGAAAACCTTAACGTCCACTACAATTCTTTCATCAGATCATCGGCGTATGAAAAGAGTATGTTATCATTCTAATTTTTTCAAAATTATTTCTGTTCTACTTAATAATTCAGAAAATGTTCTACAAAAAAAATCATTCTTTGAAAAACATAAAGAAAATGAAAAAAAAAAAAAAAATCAACAAAAATCAAATAAACAAAAATAAAGGAAAATGAGCATACTTTTATTCTCTTGGGTAAAGCTAAAAGTATCTTTTTAGATGTGATAATTTCAACAAAAACCTTCAATCACTAGAGATAAAAAAAATCATGGGAAAGAAGCGCAAAGAGTTTAAAACACTTTGGCATTTAACATGACGACCAAAAAAGCAGAAGAGCACACAAAATAAAGTGTGAAGTAACGACGATTTAATGCACGACAAAACAGGACAAGAAAATTTTCGGCAAAATGCCTTCCTCAGCGGCAAAAAAAAAAAAAAGTACAGACTAAACATGCACAATACTCCCCTTGTGAAGCCAAAGTGGTGAGTGAAGTAGACAGAGGGACAGTGGAAGAGAGGGTGAGTAGAGTTCAAGGAATAGGGCACGAGGAAAGAGGGTAGAGTAAAGTGAGGAGGAGGAAAAGGAGGGAAAGGGAGAGAGAGAGAGGAGGGGGGGGTGGAGGGGGGGAAAGAGAGGGGAGAGACAGAGAGAGAATGGAAGTAGAGGAAGAGTGGAGAATGAGAGAGAGAAGAGGAGGGGAAGGAGAGTGAGTGGAGGGGGAGGGTGTGATGGTATGTAGTGGGTGTGGTTGCATATGAATGAAATGAACAAGAGAAAGCACAATAAATAAGATACAATATACTCGAAAAAGCATTTTAAATGACAAGGGGGGGGGGGGGGGGGGGGGGGGGGGGGGGGGAGAAGAGAGGTCAGCCGCCTAAAGCATACGACCCAAGTCTGACCCAAGGGTAGGTTGCCCTACCCAAGCACCAAGGGTGAGAGGGAAAACGGAGAACCCCGAGAAACACCCACTAGCCAGACGCGCTAAGCCAAGGCCCCCCCCCCCCCCCCCCCCCCCCACCCCCACACACACACACAAGTCTGACCCAAGGGTAGGTTGCCCTACCAAGCACCAAGGGGTGAGAGGGAAAACGGGAGAACCCGAGAAAAAAACCCACTAGCCAGACGCAGCTAAGAGCTGCAAGGCCCCTCACCCCTCCCCCCCCCCCCCCCCCCCCCCCCCCACACACACAAAAAAAAAAAAAACCCTTGCCCGCGGGCAAAACCACACACACACACACACACACATACATACAAGTGCGCGCGCGCGCACGAACAAACACGTACGCACTCATATACACGCCAATAAGTGCACACATTGGGGGGGGGGGGGGGGGGGGGGGGGTAACAGTGGGGAATAAATGGGTAACTGTGACGCGCTCTGTCCAAGCAGAGCTTGCAGCTTTCCTCAGAGGGTCAAACAGCTGACGGCGCAACCAGGGAAGCGAAGGCCACGTCTGGTTCCGCAGGTATGGGGGTTGTCTTCCCGGTGTTGGTCTTAGTGGGTGTTGTCTCGGACGCCACCCGTCGCTCCCTTGGCTTGAAGTAGAGGACGGGCGTCCACAGGTCAGGTAGCTGTAGCTGTCTGGCTGGCTTTGAGGTAGTCGGGGACTGGATTTGAGGTGGTCCTCACTCGACAATAGAAAAGACCAACCATGCACAGGTAAGTACTAAAGGGAAAGGGAATCATAAGTCATTTGTCCACCTGAATTGTCTCGGGGGAAAAAAAAAAAAAAGGTACACAGAATTACTAAGCTTTTTCATTCATCCCAGCTGGATTTCTGGTCCCCAGTTTTTGAATCAGGTGAGACTCCATATCCTTCCTGTCTCTAGAGTCACTGGTTTCATGAGCCACACAAGCCCTTCACTCTTGCATTGTACACGGAATGGCTGGGGAGGTTGAAGTGCTTGGCTACTGGTTTGTCCCTGTTGTATTTGATGTCAGCGAGGTGTTCCTTGAATCTGACAGTCAAAGTGCGTCTGGTCTCGCCGATGTAAGTTTAGAAAAAACGGTGCAGTGGATGATGTAGACCAAGTTAGTGGTTTGGCAGTTGAAGAATTTGGAGACAGTCATGCGTGAACTGGGTCCTTTCACTTCAATGGCAGTGCAGATGAAGGGGCAGGTCTTGCAGTTGGGCAGATTGCATGGGCTTGTGCCTACAGAAGATTGACGTCTGTGAGGCTGGAGACTGGAACGCACAAGCAAGTCACGGATATTCTTGTCCGTTTGTAGGCAAATAGAGGGGGTGGGAAAAAATTCTAGCTGAGTGGGCACAAGACTGAAGGATGTTCCAGTTGGTTTGGAGAATTTGCGCACCTGGTGGGTAGAAGGGTGGTAGAGCAGGCTGACAACAGGTCTGTCTCTGGTTGATTCTGGGGTTTGGGTTCCAGAGCTTGTGGACGGGCGATGAGCTGGACTTTCTGGAGAGCACGATCATTGATGTCTTCGGGGTAGTGGCGATCAAGGAAGAAACCGTTTCATTTCAAGGGCTTTTACGTTAAAGACAGAGTTCTCAGAGCAAAGTCTGCGGAGCCTCAAGAACTGAGAATAGGGTATGCTGGTTTTGGTACTGGGATGATGTGACGATCTGTAGTCGAGATAAGAGTGGGAGTCCGTAGGTTTGTAGTGGATGGAGGTGGAGAGTCCACTATCAGTGATGGAGAGATTCATGTCAAGAAAAGTGATGCACTTGTCAGATATTGTGTAGGTGAACTTGATAGCTGGATGAAAGTTCTGGACTGCTGTGATGAAGACATGGAGATCACTGATGGGCATGGAGGTAGCACCAAGTCCGTCATCGATGTAGCGTTTATAGAATTCAGGGATAGAACCATGGTATTGTTGCAGGAAGTTGTGTTCAAAGTATCCCATGAAAAGGCATGCGTAGCTGGGGCCCATTTTGGTACCCATGGCGACACCACTGATTTGTTTGAAGTGTCGCCAAGGAAGGTAAAGGTGTTGTTGGTGAGGACAAGTTCCGCAAGGCGAATGAGAGTGGTAGTTGCGGGGAAAGGGTTGTTCTTTGGTGAGAAAAAATGACAGGGCTTGCAGTCCATCTGCATGGGGAATATAGTATACAGAGATGTCACGTCGAGAGTGAATAGATATTTGGGCTGAAACTTCGGATTGAGGTGGAGGTCATTAATGAGACTGAGAGCATGAGGGGTTTGTCCTTGATGAACGTGGGCAGGTCTTGAACGAGGGGTTGGAGGATGGAGTCGAGGTATTCAAAAAATATTTTCTGTGGGGCAGCTGCAGGCTGAGACGATGGTCTACCAGGGGTGTTAGCCTTGTGAATTTTGGGCAGAAGGTTAGAAAATTGACTCTCTGGTCTTGGCTTTGATTAACAGTTTAGCCGTAGGGGGAAGTGGCCTTTTTTGACAAGAGCCTTAATGGTTTTTGAAATAGTTTTCGGGTTTTACTGGGAGGGTGGGGTGTTTCAGTTTTTGGTAGCTGGTGGTGTCGTTGTCAAACCAAGACCAGAGAGTCAATTTTCTACCTTCTGCCCAAAATTCACAAGGCTAACACCCCTGGTAGACCCATCGTCTCAGCCTGCAGCTGCCCACAGAAAATATTTCTGAATACCTCGACTCCATCCTCCAACCCTCGTTCAAGGACCTGCCCACGTTCATCAAGGGGCACCACTCATGCTCTCAGTCTCATTAATGACCTCCACCTCAATCCGAAGTTTCAGCCCAAATATCTATTCACTCTCGACGTGACATCTCTGTATACTAGTATTCCCCATGCAGATGGACTGCAAGCCCTGTCATTTTTTCTCAACCAAAGAACAGACCCTTTCCCCGCAACTACCACTCTCATTCGCCCTTTCGGAACTTGTCCTCACCAAAAACACCTTTACCTTCCTTGGCGACACTTTCAAACCCAAATCAGTGGTGTCGCCATGGGTACCAAAATGGGCCCCAGCTACGCATGCCTTTTCATGGGATACTTTGAACACAACTTCCTGCAACAATACCATGGTTCTATCCCTGAATTCTATAAACGCTACATCGATGACGGACTTGGTTTCTACCTCCATGCCCATCAGTGATTCCATGTCTTCATCACAGCAGTCCAGAACTTTCATCCAGCTATCAAGTTCACCTACCAATATCTGACAAGTGCATCACTTTTCTTGACATGAATCTCTCCATCACTGATAGTGGACTCTCCACCTCCATCCACTACAAACCTACGGACTCCCACTCTTATCTCGACTACAGATCGTCACATCATCCCAGTACCAAAACCAGCATACCCTATTCTCAGTTCTTGAGGCTCCGCAGACTTTGCTCTGAGAACTCTGTCTTTAACGTAAAAGCCCTTGAAATGAAACGGTTCTTCCTTGATCGCCACTACCCGAAGACATCATTGATCGTGCTCTCCAGAAAGTCCAGCTCATCGCCCGTCCCCAAGCTCTGGAACCCAAACCCCAGGAATCAACCAGAGACAGACCTGTTGTCAGCCTGCTCTACCACCCTTCTACCCACCAGGTGCGCAAAATTCTCCAAACCAACTGGAACATCCTTCAGTCTTGTGCCCACTCAGCTAGAATTTTTTCCCAGCCCCCTCTAGTTGCCTACAAACGGGACAAGAATATCCGTGACTTGCTTGTGCGTTCCAGTCTCCAGCCTCACAGACGTCAATCTTCTGTTGGCACAAGCCATGCAATCTGCCCAACTGCAAGACCTGCCCCTTCATCTGCACTGCCATTGAAGTGAAAGGACCCAGTTCACGCATGACTGTCTCCAAATTCTTCAACTGCCAAACCACTAACTTGGTCTACATATCCACTGCACCGTTTGTTCTAAACTTTACATCGGCGAGACCAGACGCACTTTGACTGTCAGATTCAAGGAACACCTCGCTGACATCAAATACAACAGGGACAAACCAGTAGCCAAGCATTCAACCTCCCCCGCCATTCCGTGTACAATGCAAGAGTGAAGGGCTTGTGGCTCATGAAAACCAGTGACTCTAGAGACAGGAAGGATATGGAGTCTCACCTGATTCAAAAACTGGGCACCAGAAATCCAGCTGGTATGAATGAAAAGCTTAGTAATTCTGTGTACCTTTTTTTTTTTTTTTCCCCCCGAGACAATTCAGGTGGACAATGACTTATGATTCCCTTTCCCCTTTAGTACTTACCTGTGCATGGTTGTCTTTTCTATTGTCGAGTGAGGACCACCTCAAATCCAGTCCCCGACTACCTCAAAGCCAGCCAGACAGCTACAGCTACCTGACCTGCGGGCGCCCGTCCTCTACTTCAAGCCAAGGGAGCGACGGGGTGGCGTCCGAGACAACACCGACTAAGACCAAAACCGGGGAAGACAACCCCCATACCTGCGGAAAACCCGACGTGGCCTTCGCCTTCCTGGTTGCGCCGTCAGCTGTTTGACCCCCTGAGGAAAGCTGCAAGCTCGGCTTGGACAGAGCGCGTCACAGTGGCCTTCGCCCTTTCCCGGTTGCGCCGTCAGCTGTTTGACCCTCTGAGGAAAGCTGCAAGCCCGGCTTGGACAGAGCGCGTCACACAGTTACCATTTATTCCCCACTGTTACCCCCCCCCATGTGTGCACTTATTGGCGTGTATATGAGTGCGTACGTGTTTGTTCGTGCGCGCGCGCGCACTTGTATGTTGTGTGCGTGTGTGGTTTTGCCGCGGGCAAGGTTTTTTTTTTTGTTGTGTGTGTGTGTGTGTGTGTGTGTGTGTGTGTGTGTGTGGGGGGGGGGGGGGGGGGTGAACCTTGCAGCTCTTAGCTGCGTCTGGCTAGTGGGTTTTTCTCGGGGTTCTCCCGTTTCCTCTCACCCTTGGTGCTTGGGTAGGGCAACTACCTTGGGTCAGACTTGGGTCGGATGCTTTAGGCGGTGACTCCTTCTCCCCCCCCCTTGTCATTTAAATGCTTTTTCGAGTATATTGTATCTTATTTATTGTGCTTTCTCTTGTTCATTTCTTCATATGCAACACACCACTACATACCACACACCCTCCCCTCCATCACTCTCCTTCCCCTCCTTTCTCTTTCATTCTCCACTCTTCCTCTACTTCCATTCTCTCTCTGTCTCTCCCCTCTCTTTCCCCCCCACCCCCTCTCTCTCTCTCTCTCCCTTTCCTCCTCTCACTTTACTCTACCCTCTTTCTCGTGCCCTATCTTGAACTCTACTCACCCTCTTTCCACTGTCCTCTGTCTACTTCACTACACTTTGGCTTCACAAGGGGAGTATTGTGCATGTTATGTCTGTACTTTTTTTTTTTTTTGTCGCTGAGGAAGGCATTTTGCCGAAAATTTCTTGTCCTGTTTGTGTCGTGCATTAAATCGTCGTTACTTCACACTTTGTTTTGTGTGCTCTTCTGCTTTTTGTCGTGTTTCAGTAACGCTGCAGTTTGTTTCATTTGCCATTTAACATGACCTTTTTCCAACACAACAGCGACTTGGAAAAGCATCAAAACAGTTTAAAGCACTACTAAACCCAAAACACACACAAACAGTTAAAAAAAAAAAGGTACAATGTCTTTGCACCGGCTTGCTTCATCATCCTTTACCTCGGCCATCCACCCTTAACACACACACACACACACACACACACACACACACCACACACACACACACACCACACACACACACTCAGTAGTCAAAAAAGGAAGACCATAGTCACTGACTTGCATAAATAAACCCATGACAAAATAATCAGGGCAAAGAAACACAGGAGAAAGGACATTACCGGTTTATGATGTACTGTGAGTCCCCACTGAAAGCACAGTCCCACACCCAACGCTGATTTTCTGTTTTCAGCTTGGTCATCAGGGTCAGGTCTGCAGTGCGCCACAGGCAGCACGTCATGTCCGCCGACGTTGTGGCCAACACTCTGCCAGCCCAAAATCGAAATCCATTACTAGCGTTAAGTTTGCATGTATAGTCTGGCTGGTGTTTTTGTTCACACTCTGCTCATCTATGCTGATTTCAATCCCTTGACTGCCAGTACACATACCGCACATGCAGTAACGGCCTAGTGAGAGTACGAGTCAGGGACCACCTAATCGTCCCAACTGTCGCAGGCTCAAAGTGGACATTTCTAATGATTTTTGTGGTGGAGCTAAGTCTACCAACAGTTGTCTGGCAATTTCAACGGAAATTTATCCTGAAATGGCACTTGAGAACAGGGCTTCAAGTGTGTTCACCCACTTTGGAGGCTGGGATTCAGTTCACTTTCTGGCTACATTGAGGGCAAAATAATGGAAAGGCATTGGTTTTCACCAAAGTTATGTCTACAAAAAACTGTGGACTGGCTCATTTTTCATTGTCTCTGACCTGTTCTCACAGCAGGAGAGTGAGGGGGGGTAGGGGTGGGGGTTTGAATGAAAACTCTGCCCAGCATGTTGGAAACCAATATGGCAATAAGTCCCTAGCAGTCAAAGGGTTAAACTATGTAAAACTTATAAATGTTATTATAGAACCATCACATCAATGATTTTTTTTCATCATTTAGGATAAAAAGCACATGCACACATAGACTTAAGAAACACTTAAGAATAACAAGGGTTGAGGTGGAATTATACAGAATGTTGGGAGGAAGAGGATTACAAGAATTGGCAGTTGGACTGTGCCAGTGATGTCTAACCATCAGCAGAACATTTTGGAAGATTAAAATTTGTACATAATAGGGAGAAATTCAAGATGCCACTGAAGGAGAAATATTCAATAGCACGGGAACTGATGAAAGGTTTACCTGCTGATAAAAAGTTATAAACAAATGCGTCACTTGCATTGCCCCTTCAATCAATGTCCTGAGAAAAAAAAGTTTGGTTAGAGAGAGAAATGATAAAATACCAAAGAAAAAGTTGACTAGGTAAGTATGTGTATAATCTTGAGTTTCCACAAAGAAAAATAAAAGAGGGGAAAATCATGAATTCATTTTTTACAAACTGGCAAAGAATACAACATGTTGACAGTTTGTCAAATTCAAAAAGCGGTTATCAAACATCAGCGAAAAAGCAAACAAAGAATGAGGTTTCAAAGCAATCTTACGTTGAGTCTGGACTGAAGAGACACTTCAGCGCATATTTGTTATGTGCAGGAAACTTCTTCTTGGGATGAAGTTGAGTTGGCGAATCTCTCTGACCTCCAGTCATCGTCCAGATGTAGCAGTTGCCCTGAATCAAATAACTTCTGGATTTATGATCATCATTAAGAGTTATATCATTACCATTTTATTACACTGACACTCAACATGATCAGTTTCATTCATGCTGTTAGTGATCAAGTGAAACATCAAGTTAAAAAATATCTATTTCCTGGCCCATAAAGAACAACTGAAAAAAAAAAAAGAATACTTCTGAAAATCAATTTGTCAATAAAATCAAATGAGAAAAACAAAAACTGTTTCTACATATTGCTGGTAAGTAGTGTTCAACTCAGTCTTTGCTATTATTATTACTGAACTGCCACATCCTGCATCTTTTCTGCTGCCAACTAATTTACATTTCTCGTTTCTTTATCACTGCTAGAATGTGCATGTGTGTAGTTGTGTTCACAGGATATTGGGAAAGGAGGTGAGGGTGGAAGAATGGAGGAAGGGGGTGTGGGGAAGGGGCAAGGGGAAGGGTGTGTGGGGAAGGGGCAAGGAAGGAGGATGGCAGTGCTGTCTCATCTCTACACCCTTTCAGTGACATTTCCACACCGCCATAGCACACAAAGATATATAGAATAAAGGAACAACTTTGTGTGCCTCTGCGAAGACTTGATTTCTTAACAGATCTTATTGGTGTGCTATGTCTGGGCTAAAATGTCATCACATGTTGGCTGAATCTAGACAGAACTTCTATGTTCACAGCACTCATCTATATTGATTTAAAGCAAAAAGAAATTGCTACAGTCTTAACCCCCACTTCCACTGCATGTACGCACACAAAGCGTTCTAAAAGTTATAGCTGTGTATACCAACAATGAACTTTCCATGACAACTGAAAAAATTCTTCCTATGTTCACGCATCACCACCTCAAATATCAGGTATTACACATGGTACGCAAGACACATCTTTCAATACAATGGACCATTAACGTCATCTAAGCATATTTGTTCCCAAAGGCAAAGGTTTCACATTTTCAGTTTTTCTGGATGCGTAATGTGTAAATGCAATGAGTTAATTTCCTTGCTAACTGTGACAAATGATCATTATTCTATTTACAATAAATGGCGCCAGCAAATGTAAAGTATCCAAAGGGAGAGTATCACACTCATATACATGCTTGCTATTTTGTTTATCACCGAAATATATATTCATTTGTGCTCTTTTAAATCATGAAAAATAAATTTTTGATACAAAACCTTATTGTTGACTGCAGCCATCATAGTTCCCATTGGGTCTATACTGATGGACTGTATTGAAGCATCAGGCTCTGGAATCTGAAACGGCAAATCAGCTGTGATAAGAGATTGAAAAATCTGTAAGATGGAGGTGGGGCTGATACTTGGTAAAAAAAACCACCCAAAACAACTTCACTGCAAAACACGTAGGATAAATATTTCAGACAATCTGTGTTCTCTCCAACTAAAGTGCAGAGTATGGATCCAACTCCAATACTTCTGAGCAGAAATTCCAATTTTTGCAAATTATGATAATAACCAGAAGAAAAAACTGAATCGGTAAACATACATGTATTCATGTTTTAAAACGTTCATGTGAATCAACATTCATATTCATAACATCAAGAACCAACAGCATTTTCAGAGTATATCTTTCACATCATCCTCATTTACTTCAGTTAAACTTAAAGACTGCCAGCAAGATGACTGAAACATCCAAATGGATAATAAACCTATCAAGATCTGCCCAAACCTTGAACTTAGTTGAAGAGTTTCTGCCATCAACCACTGCTAGCTTCAAAAAAGAAACAGCTTTGTGTTCATTTCACATTGGCCACTCCATCTGGAGACACTCATATCTTTCAAAAGGTGAGGAGGCTCCCAGTGTGTGATGAGCCGATCAGTAAAAAAACATGCTCTTCTAGTGTTGGAATTTGCATGATGCTAAACATACACACTTTTCAGCAAACTCTATAAAGAATTTACTACGCCAGATACCATTTTTGATTTCTTTAAACAGGACAACATTTTCCTGCATGATACTATTTTGATAATTTTAAACAGGAAAATATTTTTCAGTATATCACAAAATTTGCGAAAAACTAATCTTGTTTTAGCCATTTCAGCATGTCTGGAATGTACTCTGTTTAGTTTGCTCGTTTATTTGAGACTGATTTTGACAAGGTAGCAGCTGTAATATGGGCCCTTGCAGACGGCTGAGCTGCAGGCAACATCAAATGAAATTTACGCTAAACCCTCACTTCATCCCCCTCACTACCCCCCCCCGCATCCCCCTGCCCTTCCACAAAATAACATACATACCAAATGTTCATTGTTGTCTGTTTTCAGGTCCCAAATGTGAATAGAACCACTTTGATCTCCAACAATCAATTCACCCTGCGGACACATCCACACAAAATGAATCAAATCAGTATTAAAAATTGTAGCACAAAGCGCCTTTGTTTAAAAAAAAAAAAATTAGGAAATAGCACACAATCTTGCTTAGAACACACACACACACATGCAAAACTGTGCAAAATTGTGATATAATATGAACAAATCATTCAATGAAAGCAGATTAGTGTATCTGCTGAATATTTGTCTACATTCAACTTGCTGATAAATCAAAGCGGATTCCATTGTCAATATTCTTTTAAAATTCAAATTTTTCTCTCCATAGATACCTTATGAAAGAAAGGTAAAAATTGGACTTACTCACTATTCTTTTCAAACTATAAGTTCTCATCTTCTCATTAATTTTTATGTGGCAATTTACATAAATTCAGAACCAAAAAGAAATAAAATGATTACCTGATTTGGATGCAAGCATACACAGTTGACAGGTGCACTGACTTGAAATATTCTTTGACATGAGAGGCTCCGTGCTCTGTAAAATCAATTCACATGCACTGACTGCAATCACAAAATTTCAAATGTGAAAAAAAATCAAATGAGTACCAATGTCACTTTCTTTTGTCTTTTCCAGTAACTAAGTATTCTGGAGTGCAAAAGTCTGTGAAATTACTGAACAAATGAAAAACAAAACATGAGGATCTACTGTCATGGGTTGTGGTTAAAATGTAACAAATTTTGTGTCACTTGTTTATGCCTTTTGTGCTATTTTCAACGACAGAATCAGTTCCACATTCCAAAGCATGGTAAAGGACATTCATTTCAAAAACCTTAATAAGCTTGTTCACTCTGTTGTGCATTTCTTACTAGCGATAAAGTTAACGAAACAAAAAGAATTTCAGGTCATCACTTTGTTATATGCTGACCCTATCGTCAGTTTTTGTCCATTTTCTTATAAAATTCCTTGAATTCCTTTATACGTTATGAAACACAAATGTAACATTTGGGGACCAAAGATCATCGCTGGAGTCTTGTATATATACTACCACAGACTGAGCAAAACATAACAGACAGAAATTCACATCTCGCTGTACAGGTTAGACATATGAATGCAATCAAAAATCAAATAATGACATAAAACAGAAAAAAAGACCTGACCCACCATAATACTGGTTACCCACTTACATGGTATTGCTCAGCAGTTTCAGCATATGAGGATAAAACTGGCATAAACAGATTAAAAAAAAAAAGACTTACCTGAGGTCCCAATTCTTGCTGTGCTGTCCTCTCCTCCAGTGAACATGAACTTCATGTCAGCAGGGAAGCCAACTGCAGTTATATTCTTGCCTATCCCTTCATAGTTCATGAGAGGATTTGGGTTCATAGAGTTCAGGTCAAACATGCGAATGTGCTGGTAACCTGAAATAAAAGTTCAAACTTGTTATGAAGTTTAATCAGTTTTTACAGACTATCTGTTATGAATCTACTCTTAAACAGAGGAAACTGAACAGTGTCCTGTGCATACCAGATCAGCACATGCACTATTACAGTACACTAATATTCATGTAAGTACAATATTGTTGAACTTCCTGTGGTATTTTGCAATCACATGAAAGATTATATTCCCCTCTCACCTGTTCTTCATACTTTTTTCAGAGGCAACAAGTTATATATGTATATTAATAAGTACTTAAAATGTGTCTGACCAGAGTGGCTGCAAAAATGAAAATGTGAAAAGCTGTTGTTGTTGTCTTTTTTTGGTAAAGGGGAGGGGTGGGGGGTGTGGGGGGGAGGGAGCCGCTAGTGGAATGATAAAGCAGGTAGATTGTCAGGCACGGCAAATTTGTCACAAGACTGGATTATGAATATGGTTCTAGCTTCATGTAGATGACCATAGTCAAAGGTGTAATGATACTGACTGCGATTAGTGCTGATGAGTTCAAGCTGTCTGCAGCTGGAATGTCAAGTCACAAGAAAGTTGACCTGTTTCAGCAATATCATTTTATTTTGCATGTCTTCACTTCATTTCTCAGTGCTAGTGCTATTTATTGTATCCAGAATCAATTGTAGCAGCCAGTCACAAATCAACCTGTGAAGTTATTCCCCTCTAAAATTCCTCAACTTTTAAGTTCTTCAGTGCTTCAGTTTTTGTACAGAAAATTTATAAATACCTTGTGTGCAACCAGAAGGACTGACAAAATGAAGATATTCATGAAAGCTGTTTGTGTTACTGTAAGACAAAAGATTATTTTAAATTTCAGAAACAGAAATACTGAATGAAATTGAGAACAACAGGCACCTTTTACATTTTAGGTATTCTTCCTCCCTTTAGTGGTACCCTGCCCCTACCCATTCCCCCACCTTTCCTCCCTCTAACACGTCACCTCTCCACCTTCTCTGTCTCTCCTCCCCTTACCCTCACACTCATACCTCTTCTCCAACCCCGGTACATAGACAGACATACAAGGCAGACAGACAGAATACACTGTATTAGTAGGTAGTGGCAGCCAAAAATATTCTTGCTGTATATAATGTTATTTTTGTCTTTTTCTAATAGACATTTTCAAAAGAAACAAAACAAAACAAAAATTACTGTTCTACCTTATTTAGTTCCAGAGATATTGTCATTTAAAATTTGACACTTCCAAAATGTTAGTCAAAATGGCGATTTGGAGCAACTTTGAAGACCTGGAGCAGCCAAACAACACAAAACACACTGCTGATTTTTTATAAACTTGCAGACCTCAACATGTACTTACAGTAAAACAAATACAAATACCAATAGGAGACATAGCTTTTCTTCAGCAACAAGCCAAAAATGACTATTTTCACGTAAAAAAAAATGTCACATTTGCGCATTCTACCATTTTTGAGGCTCTGTAATTTTTACAAAAATCATTGAGGCTCATATTTTCTTTCATTGTTCCAGTGTACTAAACATGTAGTGTAAGTCCAATTTTTTGTAGGCACATAGGAGTTCAAAATTATGAAATATGGAGGCTTACTTTTGCTTAAATGTGCAAATAGTGCAGCGACGGACCATATATACAATAAAACTGTCATAACTTTTAAACCACTACAGATATTGCCTCAAAATTTGGTACTGTGATGTATGCTGATAATTCCAATAAGTACATGCAATTACAATTTTTTTCTCCAAATATTACCAGTTTTTACCGTTTCAAAATGGCCGTCAGATGACCTGAAATGCCGTAAGTGTCAAGCATGTGCAAGTTTTGAAGACAAGAATCAATAGGAAGTTGTCTAAACTTAGTGTTGTCTATTTGGGAGATGTGTTTCCTTTCATAAAGTCAGTAATAAGAATATAAAATCCAGTTTTTACATGTCAGATCATGTAATTTTTACCAGATTTTCCTGTTTCAAAATGGCCGTTATTTTCAATTTCATATTTTCAGTTAGATAAGAATTAATTTTGAAAGAAATGACCCTAACATGGGGATTTTTACATAAAACACTGGTGCCTATGGTTGCATGTACTTTTTGAAGTGCACTGAAGTCAATTTCAGTACAGCTTCTTGCCATTATGCTGATGAAAATTTTTTTATGAAAGCAGAAGAAATATCACTGCCTCAGCTGTTGAAGGTACATATTTGGTGACTTTGAATAACAGAGGTAGGTTTCATGGTTGTGATAAAGCACTAAATGTCCACCAACAAAGCTTTGAAGTCCATATGCTTCTTCATGAGCAAATCCATGGTTTCAAAGTGCCATGTTCTGCCTGAAGATGAGATGGGAGCAATGCTGATGTCCTTCCACAGGCAAACACAAAGTTTCTATGGACCTTCCATTTGTCTGCAACTTTGGGCCAAGCAACTGCTGTCTTCCTAATGCTGCACTTCTCCATGACATTGATTTTACCCTCTTCTGGAGAGATGACTTCAACAACTTCACCAATGTAGAAGTCGTCATCGTAATGGACGGCAACCAAATCTCCCAACTTGCCAAACTGGTACTTGGTGAAAGATGACTGGTGTCCATCACCGTGTGGATTTGCATAGTTGAAAGATTCAGAAGACAGGCTTTGAGCAGCACCCTGAAGGCTCTGGGGTTTCTTTGAGGATGGTGGAGCAGGACCATGGCCACAATGACGACCAGCGTTTCCTTGAGGGGGGACAGGAGCAGGAGCAAGATCTGGAGGATTTGGAGAATTTGGTGCTGGCTGATTTACTTCAACAGCTGTAGCAGGTTGGAAGTTGGCTGCAGCAGCAGGAGGTACACAATCATCTGCAGGAGGAACAGCAGGACGTCAATTTTCAGGGTGTCTGCACTAGCAGGACATGCAGCTGAAGTAGGATTGGAGGTGATATGCACAGAATTTTCTGCTAAAAAGCTTTTGAGTCTTGCACTCACCACCTGGACTGTACCCCCCAATCACAGGAGTGGAGATTTTTTTCCAAGAACCACCCTGTGGTACTGAATGTCAGCTCTTAGTGCTGCAGCCCGACCTTTGCGTGTGCGATACATGAGCAGCAACAGTTGACATCAGCTGCAGTGCAGCATGGTCTCCTGTGAACTTGCATCTGCTCACCATTTCATTGATCTTATTAGTTCTTTGAGCCAGTGCTGCTTCTTTTTTTCTGCCGGAAGCAAGGAAAACAGATCGTAGTCTAGTAAACACTGGACCATCTGCAAAAAGGCAGCAGGAAAAAAAGGCATTTTTAAAGTCTAATGACAGTTTCAGCATATAGAAACACTAGCTGTATTTAGTACGGACTGATTTAAGCATTTGTATTTCAACAGAGTAAGTACACATCAAACTAAGCGTACATAAGTTCTGTGTGCATGCAAGTAAATTTGCATTTAATTTCTTGAAGCTGAAATATTCATTGTACTAACATGAATGAGTGTGCATGTATGTTTATGCTCCACACTTTGGACATTTTCATGACTGATCATGTACTGTTTCTTTTTCAGAATAAGCACATGTACATATGATTATGTTTTTAGTAATACAGTTACACATTATCTCCTTGGCAACCTATATTATGAATATTTATGCAATTAATTAGATGTTTTCTATTCACAAAACTGACACTGATGTGTTTATGCAAGTAAGTTCACATTTCCATTCATAAACTTTACAATGGTGTCTTTCTTCGATGTATGTACACAATGTAGTCTCAAGTCAGTTGCTAACCTCCCACTGCACAACACAGACACACATCATAATTGTTGACATATTATGTGTGCTCATGAAAAGCAAAACAGACAAGAAAAAAATGTGGGAGAGTGTGTGTGTGTGTGTGTGTGTGTGTGTTGTGTGTGTGTGTGTGTGGTGTGTGTGTGTGCTTGCACATGCGTGCGCTTCACATAGGATTATTACGAATTCAGGCAGGAAAACAGGAAGAGGTGTATGTGTAAATGTGTTATGTGCATCCTTATTTGAGCATGTGGGTGTCTGCCTTTATGTGCCAGAGTCTCTGTGTGTGTGTGTGTGTGTGTGTGTGTGTGTGTGTGTGTGTGTGTGTGCAATTTTCACAGACTAAAAATGCATTTGATTGCATAAAACAGAGGATCCATGTTGACATAAATACTGAACATTACATTTTTAGTATTGGTAAACATTGAGAATCATTTTCAATATTCCTTTTCAGGGGAGAATATTCCTCGATAATTAAATTGGTTACAGGCTACTCAGCACTACTGGGAAAAAAACAAAAAAACTTCACATTGATTCGAGACTTTTTGTCTGCATTTGAATAAACGGGGTTTAACCAAGAAAATTGTGTTACATGGATCCATTTCAATAGCAATTAAGAGAATTTTCATCGTGATAGTTGAAACTTAAAGCGATCGTGTTTGTCGGATGACGAGGTTGAATTAGTTACTTCCCTTGAATTTCCCTCGGCAAAACACGATTGTTCACTTTTTCGTTGTTTTTCTCACCTAAACCACAAATGTGAAAATTGGAAAAAAATAAAATAGTAAGATAAAAATAACTCTGATTGACTAAAATTATAACAATAAAAATGTCATTTATATGTACACTTTTTAAAAATAGTGACTGAAACTCAATTTCCAGTCAAATGAGAATTTGTACTCAAGTCATTCACATGCCATCTGATAGTTTTGCAAATATCTTTTAATCTAATGAAAACAAATAAAGATGAATGGTATCAATAACCAAAACATCATTTCTGTGCGATGTGTTGCGATTGCTTACCAATTTCCTTGCGAAAATTCTGAAGATCTTGTTCTTCGAAGTTCGAGTAGATGTTGTCCATCTTTTGTTTTGAAGGTTCATGTGCAGACGACATTTTGATCCGCGGGGTCACTCGTTTTGAATGGCTGAATTGACTAGGACAGGCAATGAATACATTAACCTTGTACATCAGTCGAAAGGGTACGGTTATACTTCATTATGAGTACAGGAATCATGTGTCTGTGATCGGTTTTTTTATCCGAAATTCGTCAAAATTGCCGGAAATGTTACAAAAACTTCGTCCCATATTTTCATTTTTACAGTGTTTGAATTTCCCTCTGACAGTAAAATTCTACATTAAATCCCTTTATTTTGGTACCTATAGCCATGTTGCGTTGTCTGTACTCTTCAATATTTGTTAAGAAAGTGCACTGTGTGGAAGTTGTCTTGACCGAAAAATGGCCGTGAGCGCCGGACACGCGACAGGAAGTAAGCGGATCACACACCTCATTCTCTCTTTAGTATATTTCGTCACAAAACATTCATACTTCAAATGATACTCATTCAAAAGAGGAAATATTGAACTTTATTTTGACATATGTTCAAACCAAACATGCATAATAAGAGCTTAAGGGTGCATGGAAAGCGAGCAAAATCGCTGTGCAGTACCAGTTGATGACAGAGCGCTGCTTCGGCTGCCCTACCTAGTATTAGTGGTTGTCCTTACCTGCAACAGCAATCATTCCTTTGTCTGGAGTTATTGCCAGTGCGTTAACTTGCTGAAAATTTTGTTAAGGAAAATTGTTGTCAACAGTTTGATTCATTGGATAAACAGCCAACTGAATGAAAGTGATAACAAAGTTAGAGAAGTAGGGGGGGGGGGGGGGGGGGGGGGGGGGGGAAGCTCAGCTGACAACACCTCTAGATAGCAAAACAGAATGCTAGGCCCCTTGCAAAGAAATCTGAAAGTGGCCTCTGTCAAGACCGAACAACTGACACAAAACCCTAGTCTGCCCCATTGCTGAGTACACCAACATTGTCTGGGATCCCTTCACCAGCAGACTTAAATCTCAAGAGTCAAGATGAACCAGTGAAGAATGTTAGCAAAATATCTCCTCAGCAGATGCAGAAATACCTACAATGTTGCAACATATTCAAACAGCTAAAGTAGCCTTGACTTGACGAATGACAGAATGGCTCAAGATTCACCATGCTTTACAAAATCAATTCCAGACTAAAATGTGTGAGACATGTTGACCTTAAGTCCTTACACTCCAGTGGCTGAAATCTCCACAACCTACAGTATTAACTTATTCCCTGATGCACTGACTACCATTGAAAGTCCATCATCAGAACCATCTGTGACTGAAACACTCTACCTCCAGGGATAAGGTCTTAGCACTTTCAGCTTGGGAGTGATTAGATAAACCCAGAAAACTCAATTTGCCCTTTTTTTCCCTCACACTGCTATTAGCAGAGCTAAAACTCTGAACCATTAAAGGCAAAGAATATACTGAACACACACATACAGTAAGAGAGAGAGGGAGGGAGAGAGAGAGAGGGAGGGAGGGAGGGAGAGAGAGAGAGAAAGAGAAAGAGGAGAGAGAGAGAGAGAGAGAGAGAGAGGGAGGGAGGGAGGCAGGGAGATCTATATGGATAGTTTATCATGCATAGGCCATTGCACTCATAGTATAGTACGTATAGTATAGTATTGTATAGTATAGCATTAGCATAGCACAGTATAGTAGAGTAGAGTAGAGTAGAGTAGAGTAGAGTAGAGTAGAGTAGAGTATTAGAGGATTGAGGCTCTACTTTTAAAGATCCTATTCTCTAGATCTCATTCTAACTTGATTTTTTAGCACTGCGTGCAAGCTCAGTTTTTCAGAAGTTATTCTTGGCAAGTAGGGTTATACAATGACGGTAGATTCTTCTAATGTTCATCAAGTCTTCTCTTGAAAGCACCCACTGATGGTGCAGAAACACTGACTCCGGGAGATTGTTCCGTTGATGACGACTTTTTATCTCCTGTTATGAGAAAATCTGTTACCCAGCCTTGGACTTTACCTTTAACTCCACTTGCAGACAGTTTCTGTGCAAGGCCTCCTGTGTGGGACAGAGTCAAAGGCCTTCTGATAGCCCATATAAACCACATAAAATTAAGCCCCTCTTCCAGTGTACTCGTCCATGAATCTAGGGCTTCAAGCAGTTGCGTGGTACAGGAGCGTCCCGGCACAAATCCGTATTGATGCTCTGATATCAGCTCGTTGCTGATCAGGTGGTCCAAAATTTGCCCTCTCACCATTTTCTCCATAACCTTGCACACTACACAAGTCAAACTCACAGGGCGGTAATTGTTCACTGCGCCTTGCTTCCCTTCTTAAATATTGGGGACACAAACGCCATTTTCCATTCCTTCGGGAGCTGACCTGTATCAAGCGACTTTCTGAACAGCATGGTTATCGGTTGGGCTAATTCTTCTGCTGCTTGTGCTAGGATACTGGGTGGGATGCCGTCTGGACCGGATGCCTTGTTCTTGTTTAACTCAATTCTGCTGCTTGTGCTAGGATACTGGGGGGATGCCGTCTGGACCGGATGCCTTGTTCTTGTTTAACTCAATAAGTATCTTTCTGACTGATTCTGTTGTTATTTCAAAGTCTTCAAGTTCACTTTCACACTCATAACTTTCAAATTCAGGGAGTGGTCCTGGAACCTCGACAGTAAAAACATTCTGAAAAAAGTTGTTTAGCAGCTCAGCCTTCTCCCCATCTGTTTCAGTTTTCGTGCCATCACTCTTCTTTAGGTCTGCAATTTCCCAGTCTTACTTTTCAACTTAGAGTTAGTGTAATTATAGAAGACCTTGGGATTCGTTTTAGACTTGGCAAAGATTTGAACTTAAAAAAAAAAAAAATGAAGATGAAGAAAATGGGGGGAATATATTATAAATATGAGAAACCCTTCCCTAGCTGCCTGAGGGAACCATCATAATCCCTCTCAAAGGCACAATTTGTATTGCCTGCTCCTAGGCCATATATACGTACAATGTCAACAATACATTTTACTACGCATTCAAGACACAGCAATGAAACACAACTTACACACTTTATACAAATATATTCACAAACTTCGAACCATTTGTTTATGCTAAGATGCTGGAGGGGGGGGGGGGGGGGGGGGGGGGGGGGGGGGGGGCAAAGAAAGAGAGAGATTACCCACACTTGTCCCAGGCACTTGTATAAAAAATTAAAAAGCAAGCCAATAACTTTTTATAAAGACATGCTGACAGCAGCAACATGTGCTTCTAATGTTGCCGTTAATAAAGTCAACTTACTCACGAGTACAAGTAGTTTTAAAAGGTTGTACATAAAAAATCTGTGAGGAACTGTCATATACGTTCTTGTACACAATGCAGATGGACTGTTGAACAAAAAAGATGAGTTACTTCTATTAGCTGAAGAAAATAAACCTCACATTATAGTAATAACAGAATCTATAGCGAAAAACCAAAAAGGGGTAAATTCTGTCGAATATTCAATGCCAGGTTATGAACTATTTTTCAATGAAAATCCCAAAAGAGGTATAACTGTATATGTGAAGGACTCTATAAATGCAAAAGTATACAGTTTACAAAAGGAAATGACTTTGATGAAAAACTTGTGGATTACCTTTTTAAATAAGGATAGACAGAAAATATGATTAAAAAACTATTTACAAAAGTCCAAACTCAACAACTGAAAATGAAGAAAAATGTTTGAGTTGCTGAAACAAATTAGATTAGAAAGATTCAAATATGTTTGTATAACTGGAGATTTTAATTTCCCAGATATTGACTGGCATGGTACTGGCTCTGGAGAAAGAGGTAAAAAAGTTCATGAACTCCCTACAGGATGCATTTCTGAACAAATGGTGAAACAACCAACAAGACACAGGGAGGGACAAAAATCAAATATACTAGATTTAGTACTTGTTAATGATGAAAATATGATATCAGACATTTAAGCACTTAGCTCCTATAGGCAAAAGTGATCATGAGGTTTTAATGTTCTCTTTGTACCTAGGAGAGGAGCAAGGGAAAGAAGAATCAAAGCAGTCATATATTTTAAGAGAGGAAATTTTATACAAATGAAAGAAGAATTGAAGAAGATCGACTGGAAAAAACTCAATGATCTTAGTGTAGAACAATGTTGGGTGGAAATTAAAAGTATTTTAAATTCTTTAATAGAAAACAACGTTCCAAAACAAATTATTAAGAAAAATAAAAAACAGAAACCAAAGTGGATGAATGTAAAGACAATGAAATTTGTAAAAAAAAAATATAATATGTATCAGAGATTCTTAGTCACAAAGCAGGGGAAAGATTATCAAAATTATATTAAGCACGTAATACTTGTAACAAAAAAATAAGAAAAGCAAAAAAGGAATTTGAAAAGAAGTTATCAAAGGAATGTAAACAAAATCCAAAAGCCTTTTGGAGATATGTACAATCGAAAAGAAGATGAATACTGGAGTGAGCCCTTTAGAGACTAAGGATGGTGACACAGTGGAGACAGATAGAGGTAAGGCAGATATTTTGAATACATTTTTTTCTAGTGTATTCACAAGGGAAGTTACTAATAATATGCCTGTTCTAGGTCCAGCCTCAAGGTCAAAAGGCCCTAATGTTGGAAAATGTAGATATTTCAGTGAATGCAATAAAAAAGAAACTTCAATCTTTAAACCCTAATAAGGCATGTGGTCCGGATGCCATCCATCGAGAATACTAAAGAGCTAAACGAGGGAAATGGCCTTCCACTTTACATACTCTTTTCTAAATCTGTTAAAGAAATGATAGTACCTTCAGATTGGAAAAACAGCTACAGTCATTCCAGTATTCAAAAAAGGTACAAGAACAGATCAGGAAATTATAGACCAGTGAGTTTAACATGCATTATATGCAAAATTTTAGAATCATTTATTAGAGAGGCTATTATTAAACATATGACAGAAAATAAATTATATGCTGAGTGTCAGCATGGATTTCGTGCAAAAAGATCTTGTGTGACTCAACTTTTAGAAGTGATGGAAGACTTCACAAAGGAGATAGATAAAGGGAGAGAATATAGATGTTTTGTATTTAGACTTTAGAAAAGCATTCGATTCAGTACCACATGAAAGACTTTTAAAGAAATTAGAGTCTTATGGAATAATAGGAAATATACTTGGTTGGGTTAGAGACTTTTTATCAAAAAGAACTCAGAAGGTAGGATTGGTAGCTTCCTTCTCTCATAGTGCTGATGTTATTAGTGGGATACCACAAGGTAGTATATTGGGACCAATATTATTTACGGTGTTTATAAATGGATCTCCTGTAGAATTAAAGAGTACATGCAAAGTCTTTGCAGATGACACAAAACTGTTAAACTCTCCAAAATTACATAAGGAATTACAAAAGGACATTGAAACATTAGTACAGTGGTTGATACTTGGAACCCATATTTTAATGCAGAAAAATGTTAAAGTACTTCATATTGGTAAAACAACCCACAAAAGGAGTATTTTAATGAAAATTGGGGGCAAGGAAATAAAAGTATCTAAATGTGAAGAAGAGAAAGACCTAGGTGTGACTTTTGACAAAAACTTATTATTTGACAATCATATTGTAAATAGTATTAATAAGCTAACAGAATGATTGGAATAATAAAAAGAACCTTTACATTTATGGAAAAGGACACTTTTTTGCAATTATATAAGACACTAGTTAGACCTGTTCTTGAATATGGCAACACTGTATGGTATCCAATGCTAAAGAGATAATCAGAAGCTCTAGAACAGGTACAAAGAAGAGCAACCAAAATGATTCATAATATAAAAGATTACTCATATCAGGAAAGATTAAAATATTTGCAACTTCCAACACTTAAGGCAAGAAGAATAAGAGGTGACTTGATTCAGGCATACAAGATATTTAATGAAATTGATGATGTTGATAAAGCACGCTTTTTTTGTACTCCGCAGAAGAATGTTACAAGGAACAGTGAAGATAAGATATTTAAACAAATATTCTAGAACGAATTTAAGAAATTTACTTTTACTAATAGAGTAACCAACTTTTGGAATAAACTAACACTTAACATCAAACGTGCACCCAGTATTAATGTGTTCAAGAACCTCATAGATAAACATGAATTATTAACAAAAATTAGATATGAATTTGATGGATAATAAGTCTGAGCTAGCCTATGACTGGACCAACGGTTATGAAAAAAAAAAGAAAGGATATATACATACAGAAGGGGCGTAAAAAGCCCAAATAGGCTAAGTTGTATTGATACAACGCCCCTGATCCTGATCCTGATCCTGAAGTTCAACTTCCACAACCAACAGCAAATTCAACGCAGAACCGCTCCGTTGTACATCCAAGGATACAGAGTCATTATGTTGAACTGTTCTGTGGCAAATACCACTGTGAGCTTGCCAAAATCTGATTGTATGATCATAACCTGCAGTTGCAAGAATTACTGGATCAGAGGAATTTCCACTCATTGTGTGGTCTGACGCCTGCAAATAAAGTAAAATGGAAACACTATAGCTGTTCTGAAAAAAGAGTCCGGAGGGAAAGAAAAAAATTGCCTTTGATCAACAGAGTTATCCTCCGTGTTTGTTTAAAAAATGTGGAACAGATTTTAAAAATGGCATATCTATTAATTCTTTTTACTTATGACCCTGACTCCAATATTATTAAATAAGATTTGAGTTATGTTTTTTTTGATTTTTTTTCTGCATTTCATCGTGTAAATTCTTCTAAAATTATCATGTCTACTTTTTCAAAGATGCAAAATAACATGGCGTCCAACTTCAGTGGTGTCCTGCAATTGACTGATCTTGACGATTTTATTACTCCATCTCAGGTGAATTTTAAGTTAAAATAGGGTGTAAGATGTTATGTCTTCTATTTTTTCGTATTTGTTATTGTTATGTACGATACGCGTAAACCAATCGTACAACAAGAAAGCTTCGATCCAAGCGCAATTGGTCGTGTCGTCTGCTACTGACACAGCAATAACTTAGTATAGTATAGTATAGTATTGTATAGTATAGTTTAGTATATAGTATAGTATAGTATAGTATAGTATAGTAATAAGAGCGATTGAGGCTCTACTTTTAAAGAGCCTATTCGTCTATCTAATTCCAACTTTGATTTCTAGCATTGCCTGCAAGCTCAGTTTCCAGAAGTTATTCTTGGCAAATAGGGTTGTACAATGATGGTAGATTTTTCCAATGTTCATCCAGTCTTCTCTTGAAAGCATTCACTGATGGCGCAGAAACCACTGACTCTGGGAGATTGTTCCAAGTATTGTTGATCCTATTCGAGAAAAAATTTGCTCTCACTGCTAATTTACTTCTGCTTTTCTTCAGCTTCAGTGAATTTCCTCTTAGCTGGCTTTTATTGTCCTTTTCAAACATAAGTTCATGGGTGTTGTACATTCCATTGAGGTACTTATAAGTTTCAATCATATCACCCCGAAGACGGCGGTGCTCAAGACTCAGAAGCTTCAAAATTTTCAATCTATCAGGGTAGGGTTTGTCTTTGAGATGGCTCAGTGTCTTTGTTGCACGACGTTGCACATTCTCAATGTCACTACATAGACCTTTGGAATGTGGTTGCCAGACACTGTGACCATATTCCAACAGTGGCCTGACCATGCTTTTGAACAAAAGTACAAAAGTTCTCTCAGACAGATAATCAAAAGATCGGCGTATAAGTCCAACCATTCTGTTGGCCCTTGATGTGGTCTGAGCAACCTGCTCTTTGAACGAGAGTTTATTATCCACTACAACGCCTAAGTCTTTTTCCTCTTCAGTTTCTTTTAGTCTCACTCTTGTTTTGTTGCCATCCGACTCTTTCCCATGTAATACTCATTTTCATTGTTCCGGCCAATCTTCAAAACACAGCATTTGTCTGGGTGAAAACGCAGTAGCCATTTGTTGGACCATTCTTGCAAGTTGTTCAAGTCTTCCTGGAGATCTGTCGGACCGTTTTCAGTATCACTTCTCACATAAAGCTTTGTATCGTCTGCAAACATCTTGGCAGTAGTCTTCAACCCTCTAGGCAAGTCATTTATAACAAACAGCATCGGCCCAAGCACAGATCCTTGTGGAATACCACTTGTCACACTGCCTTCTGATGAACTGGCTCCGTTGATGACGACTTTTTGTCTCCTGTTACTATTGTACATGTGACAATGTTTTTTTTCTCCAAAACTGGTTAAAAAAAAAAAAAGATGGTTTTTAAGCTGTCATGTTTTGCCGTGAAAGTGCACTTAAAAAGGGGGGTAAAAATAAAGGAAAAAATTAGTTCAAAATGAAAGGAAGAAGATCTGTTCTGCAAGATCTGTTCTACAAGATCTGCAAAATAACCAGTGTTGATTGTGGCCACATAACAGAAGAAGATCACAAGAAACTTAGAAAGGGAGGTGTGTACCCAAGAACAGGTTAATGGAAAATGAAAAAAAATCATGTCCCAGAGACTGTTTGCTGGCCACTTTCATTAACCATAGTGCATTGAATGATCTGGATACAAATAAAGTGTGAGTAAAAAGATAAATCTATATTTTGTCGTTTTTCAGTAAAAGTAAAATGTGGGAAAAGAGATAAATAGAATTTGACCCCCTCATTTTGATTTATAGAAGAAACAGTTGGCACAGTTTGACTGAGATTAAACTATTTTCAGTGTGTTTCACTTTATATAAACACATGCATGATAAGCTCCCCGAAATGCAAAATATCACAAGTAAGCAAAGTAGGAGTATTTAAGTTACAGACCAGCATCAATGAAAACAAAGCTACTGGCCTGATGGCATTCCTGGCAAGCTCTTAAAATTATGTGCCAATGAATTGACTGAGGTATACCAACTATTTTTCCAAGCTTCACTGGACCAGGGAGTAATACCTGATGAGTGGCGAGATGCTAGCATTGTCCCTTTATTCAAAAAGGGTGACAAAACAAAAGCAGAGAACTATAGACCCGTATCTCTTACACAGTTACAGCCATATCAGCAAAATTCCTTGAACATATAATATATATAGTAGCATAATGAACCATCTTGACAAATATGACTTCTTAAATAACGCCCAGCATGGTTTTAGACAGTGAAGGAGTTGTGAGACTCAACTTATAACAACTCTCAATTATTCTAATAACTGTCTTAACAACAGACAGCAAATAGATGCAATTTTATTAGACTTTTCTAAAGCCTTTGATAAGGTTGACAATGAGGGCCTGCTACTTAAATTGGAACACATCAGCATTGGCGGTTCTTTGCTAAAATGGTCTAGATCATTCCTCGTTGGGAGAATGCAGAAAGTTACTGTGGAAGGGTCGTCATCCCATTGTAAACCAGTCTTGTCAGGTGTACCACAGGGAACTGTTCTGGGGCCATTGTTTTTCTTGAATTATATAAATGACATTTAAGTAGCTCTCTCCTGGAACTACTATAAGGCTTTTTGCAGATGACAGCTTAGTATATAGAACAATCACAAGCAAGAATGATACACACATTTTACAAGAAGACCTAAATGCTTTACAAGAGTGGGAAAGAACTTGGAAAATGGAATTTCATCCCCAGAAGTGCCAACTGTTGCGTATATGTAATAAACGTTCACCAACTAGATCAGAATATTCTATTCACAATACCATTCTTAAAGAAACAAATGCTGCAAAATATTTAGGCATGATTATAGATAGTCGTCTCAAATGGAAAGAACCTTACAATCTAGTATGTAAGAAAGCAAGCAGCATGTTAGCTTTCTTATACAGGAATATCAACGACTGCCCCCAAAACAGCAGGAAAATGCGACTCAACCTGTTGGCCCCTGGAGCAAAATTTGCTTGTTGCTCTGTTCTTGATACTCCTTTCGCTTGTCTGGCTGCTGGTGAGTTCAAAGGACGACTGCTATAAAACACTGGTTAGACCAGTTCTGGAATATGGTTGCTCAGTCTGGGATCCTTACAATCTAAAGGACATTGATAACCTTGAAAAGATTCAGAAGAGATCAACACGGTTCGTAACAGGGAATCATATCAGAGAGAAAGGGAATACTAGGAAGAACATGAGGAAATTAGAATGGAAGCCCTTAGAAGAGAGAAGAGCTTTTATTAAACTTAATACCTTCTTCAAAGGCAGAGCTAAACTAATTGATATCCCAATGGAACAACTAGTATTTAATAAAAGTAGCACCAGGAGTGGCGGTCAATCTTATGCCATACCTGCATCAAATATTGACAGCCATTTACATTCATTTTATCCAGGTGTGTAAGGCTGTGGAACTGACTGCTGGGTGCCATCAAGATTGCCACAAATGCAGTCTCTTCTAAAAATCAAATTGACAAGACAATCTTGAGATCTGCATATTCATTGACTTTTCTATTTTAACTTCCCCATATATTTTATGGTTACCTAGGCCTTAACCTGGCCATTGCTTTTAACCTTTTAAATATCATGTGCGACCCCTTGTTGCCAAATTTTGCTCCAGGGCCAACAGGTTGAGTCACATTTTCTTTTCTTTTTTTAACATGTGCGCTGGTGACCTACTCATTTTTGAGTGAACCAGTTTTTTAGGAAGAAGAAGACGAAGAAGCATGTGTGTTAAGGTAAATGTTCATGTTTCAGGAATGCATCAAGCCTGTGAAGGTTGAGAAGAAGCCAGGAGCCAAAGTGGGAAAGATCAGAATAGAAGATGATGGGAGCTACATGGAAGTATCAGAGGTATTGCTTTACATCAGAAGTTAATCACTAGTCAATTTTTCCCCATTCAAGAAATAGAGTCAGTGTAGGTTGTATCCCTATCTACCAGAAATCCATGAAATTAATTGTAATTTTCTCTTACTCTTTTTTCAGTTTTTGACTCAGCCTTTTTCATTGGCTAATTTTTGTTTTCCGTATTGGTGTCCACTACTTTTCTAAGTTTTGCCTTTGTTTCAGAAATTCTTTATACTTTTTTTTCTCTTGTTACAGTTCATGCTAGTTTTGGTTGTTGTAATGTAGTGTATGAGAAGTGAGAGATTAACAACTGGAATGGGCACTTGCTGACCCTTCTTCCTTGCTGTTTCCTAATATGGCATTTTTGTGTATGAAAGGTTTCTTGATGATGTTTCAGTATTTTGATTTTATTTCATTTTAATCTGACTGCAATTAACTAAGCAGATTCGCAGACCTGTGCACTCAGCTTGGCCTAGTTATCTCTACATTAAGGATAGTAATATTCAAAGTGTTTTGTTGCGTTGTTGCATATACTGTGAATAAGTCCATTTATTTTTCCCACAGGAGTGATTTTTTTCCCTCTTGGTAATAGCATTCATAAAAGGCTCTTGCATGTGTCGTGTGCCAGGCTGTAATGAGACTTAAACTTCCTGTACCTTTTGCTGTTTTATTTTTTGGTATATAAGTAAGGTAGTTTTGAATGTTCAGATTTAGGTTAACTTAAAGCCCACTTATTTGGACAGGGCTGTAACAATATTAATACCTCATTTCTCGTACCTTCTTATGATTACAGTAATACTGTGCATGGGATACTATTATATTGTCTCTTTTGTTTGTAATATATGTATGTCGTTTACACATGTATGTCTGCATGTATATATCTGTGTTTGCCTGTTTTTGTGATGTGGGCATATGCTTTTATACATGTGTGTTATGCTGTACATTTTGTCAATGATATATATAAGAAACAATTATGTAGTAACTTGAGTGTGTGAGCAGAAAGAGAAATCTATATTTTGTCATTTATCGCTAAAAGTGTTTCAGAGCATGTGTGTTCCTAGAAACTAAGGCTAGGTGCTTTGTTAACAGTCAATATGATCATTAGTAGTAGAAGTAGGATACCAGCCAGCAAGAGTGAGTTATAAGGGATTTGCCTTTTTGTGTCAGGCGGGTTTGAAACCAAACTGCAGAAAGCCAAGATCACCCTGAATGACTGTTTGGCCTGCAGTGGCTGCATCACATCAGCTGAGAGTGTGCTGATAACACAGCAAAGTCAGGATGAGCTTTACAAGATTCTGCTACAAAATAAAACGCTTGTAGAGGTAAGGTGGGATGAGTGTAAGTTTGCCCTGAAATTTGTTTGTATCTGTTTCATTATTAGCTAAATCTATTTATCAAACAACTTAAATCCTTTTTTTTTAATACTGAATGCAGTACTGTTTCTTTTATCTGCATTGAACGTTGTGTGCACATTGTTGAAGGGCTGATTTTTTTTTATTCTTTCTTTTTTTTTTTTAAACAAATGAAGTGATTGGTCCCAGTGGCTTCCCTTACACTGAAGTGACCAGAAGGGATGTTTCAGTCCCTTCAGAATTAACTGTATTCCATTGTTTACAAATTTTTGTGTATCCTACATTTAAAATGTGTTTTCACAATTGCTTTTGTCTTTGTGTTCTGTTTCTTCAAATCTTATTTTGCTGTTTCTTGATTCTGTTGTTTGTTCTATTGTGTGTGTGTGTGTGTGTGTGTGTGTGTGTGTGTGTGTGTGTGTGTGTGTGTGTGTGTGTGTGTGAACGTGTGTGTATATGAATACTGCAATGTATGTATCTATGTCCTATTTGTGCTTGTGTGTGTGTGTGTGTGTGTGCGCACGCGCGTACTCACGTAAGGAAATATCATTTACTTAATCAGCATTTTGCTCTGGGTTAGGAGCGCATATTCATTGTTATTTCCATGCCTTTGTAAATTATAGGGTTTAGTTTCTAGCAAACCAACTCAAACTAAACATCATCTTTTCATTCAGCTGTGCTGATTTTGCAGAGTGACAGAGGAGCAGAAGCCATGACAGTGGTGGTGTCAGTGTCTCCTCAGGCCCGGGCCTCTCTGGCTGCCCATTATCATCTGACTATGGAGGCTGCAGCTGCCAAACTGACTGGCTTCCTGAAGAGATTGGGTAATTGTGTGCATCAGTGTGTGTGGAGGGCTTCCCAAGTTTTGTATTGATGCTTAACGCATGCATTTGAATGAAATAAAAACGGAGTGGTAAGTTCAAGAGGAGGTGAGTCAACGTGGTAGAAACTGAAATATCAAGAGGGAGGTAGTCAACATTGTGAAATTCTTCTTGATATGTTATAATTATTAAGAACATTTATATGCCTGATCAGGTGAATGTCTAAGGCATTTATAATATAAAAAAAGGACACACATCACAAGCCAAATAAATAAATGAGAACAAAAGATATAACAAAATATGACAAAAATAAAAAAATACATCCTGCAGTCATGAGCTCGCTCTGCATTGTTGCATACCACCAACAAGCCTCGTCCTTTCACATTCCTTCTTTGCCTGTCACCCACCACTCAGACAAAAATAATTACTGTTAGACAAATAAACACAGGCATCCAAACACATATAATACTCCTTAAAACAGTTGGATTTCTTGGTGAAATCATTGACTTAGTATGAACTCACTAACTTGAAGGTTTAATCCAAAGATCTCTTTACAGAGATGTGCTAATGTAACTCCAAACGATGATGCTGTCAGCCAGTCTTTTTGAGCTTTGCATGGCTGCACAGGTTGAGAAAGCTAACCTTATTTGTATGTCTTTTGATGCAGTTCAATCAATTGAATGTACCAAAGATTCCAACCCTAGAAACTAGGTAGCTTTATCCTCTGAAATAAGGAACTGGAGGCTAAATATTCAGTCCTTGATGTTTTTGCAGATGTGTATACTATAGAAACAGTGTATAATGTGTATCTTGAGCTGTATATTAATACATTTTAAAAGGAATAGTATTAGTTGACTTTATTTGTAGGTGGACAGAAGATTGCATTCAAAAAGTATTCTTTTAATGTCATTGTGGAAAATACCAGACAAAATATAAGCACCTCACTGAAGTTTCAACAAATCAATGAAAGGGGACAGATATGTGTTGCAGGTGTGCATTATGTCTTCGACACCAACTTTGCTCGAAATTTCAGCCTGATTGAGAGTGGCCATGAGTTCATCAGACGTTTCTACGACTCTGAGACAAACCCCAAGGCATTTCCCATGCTGGCTTCTGCGTGTCCAGGTAACCTAAAGTACAAGCCTGCTTTATGTATGCACAAGTGCGCACAAACTACCACTGCCTCTCTGTGTTTAAAAAAGTTATTTCCCAAAGACACACCAAAAACGTTTTACTGATCAGATTTTACTTATTTCCTGTTTCTATTTACCTCAGATTTAATTGTAATGTTTGTTATTTAGTTTTCAGTTTTACATGATTAGCCCTTCCCGTACACCGTAGGTGCAAATGCACCCATACTTTTATTTAATGTTTCATATTTCAGTTATTGTGCATACAATTTTACTGAAATTTTATGACTTTGTTAGTAAAGGGACTGAGCACGTACTACCCAAAAATGATGCCATTTTGCCTTTAAATAAACAAATAATCAAACAACAAAAACATCGTCTAACCTTCCTGTACTTCGTGGGTGCACACACACCCATACTGCCAAAGAAGGAACTGTGCGGGCCGTACATCGTGGGTGCACACACACCCATACTGCCAAAGAAGGAACTATGCAGGCCGTACGTCGTGGGTGCCACACACCCATACTCCCAAAGAAGAAACTATGCGTGCTTAGCCCTACTCAGTAATGGAAGTTTCCACACACTGTGCCAGCATCATCTAAGAACTCGACAGAACAGTGCCGTGTGCAAAATATAGGTACTGCGTGGTTTACTGACGTCACATTCCCGCCACTGAAGCCTGCCGAGCCTGTGGAAAAGTTCCAGATCGCCACGTGCTGAAGTTTCGCTGTGTTTCAAAGTAAGTATACATTCACATTTCTGTTTACCTACCTCTCATTTTATACATAATGTTACACTGCATTCCATAACAGGCTTGATCTTCTTTACACTTACTGCTCATGCTCTTTTATATTACAGGAGCTGTAGTCAAACGAGCATAACATTGTGTCTGTAGTAGGTGCGATGCAACTACATTCTGCGTTTGTGTTCTATCATTTTTAATTTTAGCATGTGAAACTAATTTCATTGATCGTATAGGCTACAGTAATAAATTGATGGTAATTGTTGCAACACTCACAGCAGTAAAAAGGCTTCATCGCCTGAAAGTACATGAAAGCAAGTCAAATTTATTGCATACAGCAAATCTATGCAGCACAGCTATAGAGCTGAAAACTGATGGTTAGATCAAACAAAATATGTATTTTGGGAACCATAACATAAAATGGTACACATGTATATTTGCAGGCTGCATCCATAATGGAACGTCTCAACATATTTGAAGCCCTGAATGTTGCCAATGGAGCTGAACCAGACGATGCTGTTGAAGCACTAAACTGTAAGTATTCAGCCCCTCATTTGCCTCACGCTTTGAGCAGTCAGTATAACCAGATGTGCATGTGTGCAGTGAGCAGCGATCAAAGTGTGTATTGATGAACGTCAGTTTATGCTCTAAAAGTACAGACGCACATTGAATTTGATGCATATACTTACACACACACATCTGAGCATAGAAACATGCATGCACACTTTACATATATTACACATACGTAAACAGAAACACAAACACGGAACAGGAAAGAAACGTTTATATTTCTTTTTTTTTTCAGCCCCAGAAGATGCACTGAATTTTATTCAAGACAACACGGATCGTGACGGGAGACCAGTCAGTGGTGACGACCTTACTGATGAAGAGGAACCTGATGTCACAGGACAAGCAAATGGTAAGGGTGAAGAGAAATAACACACACACACACACACACACACACACACACACACACACACACACACACACACACACACACACACACTCACACACACACACACACGATGTATGAACCCGGTATTGATGTTCTGTGTGCGCACGTGTGTGGATGGGGAGGAGTATGTGTGTTTACAAATTTATTTTTGTTGCAGTTTTCAGTGCTATGGTGTCAAATAAAAATGGGGCTCATATATGTTTATGTGCGCACATATTTATGCATTCATGCTTGTGAGACACACACACACACACACACACACACACACACACACACACACACACACACACACACACACACATAATGCTGAACAATTAAGTAGTGGGGGAAACAAGTGCAGGCTAACAATTCTTCAGTCATTATAGTAATGACTTTGCAAAGATATATGTATGTGTGTGTGTCTTTGTGTGTGTGTGTGTGTGTGTGTATGTGTAACAGATATGGTTATTGTTGTTGTTGCAGTTGTCAGAGCTTCTGCAAGTGCTGAGGAGTCAGATGAATGTGCCCCTGAGTCTGACTGTGAGTCTGATACCTCTGACGACTACCCCTTTTTGACGGCACAGATCCAAGCTATTCGCCAGCAGAGGAAAAGAGTACCACCCAGGCAAGATGTCCACAGTTTGGAAGAAATTGGGCACCTGGCAGGATCGGTCATGAAAGGCAAGGATGGTACAGTATGGAGCTCAGTTCCCCCTTCTGCATCTGTTGGGAGAGCTTCTGCTGAAAATGTATTCACGATGCCTGCAAACCAGCTAGCTGGTTGCGGTTCTGTACAGGAACCTGTAGATGCATTTCAGCTGTTCATGTCAGATAAGCTGATAAAGTCCATGGTGAAGTTCACCAATCTAGAAGGCAAGCGCCAGAAGTCAGACTTTGTGGAGACAGACGGCACTGAAATGAGGGCTTTTTTGGGCTGTATTCTGTTTTTGGGTGGCATGAAGCAAAGCATGTTGTCATCCGTTACTGTTTTTGATACTATGTATGGGCAGGGGTTTGTTCGGGCATCCTTCAGCCGAAACCGTTTTGTGCAGCTGTTGAACTTTTTGAGGTTTGATGACAAAGACACAAGGAGTGCCAGGAGGAGCCGAGATGTCTTTGCTCCTTTCAGAGATTTTTGGGATGACTTCACCAAGAACCTGAGGGACCACTACACTCCTGGTCCTTTTATCACCATCGATGAACAGCTGGTTCCGTTCCGTGGCAGGTGTTCATTCATCCAGTATCTGCCTTCCAAGCCAGACAAGTATGGCATAAAAAATTTTTGGGCAGCAGATGCAGAAAATAATTTCCCCCTTGTGGCAGAGCCCTATCTGGGGCGACCACTGGGTGCTGAAAGACAGGTCAATTTGGGGAGGAATGTTGCTCTTCGTCTGTCAGCTCCTTTCTACAGAACAGGCAGGAACATCACAACAGACAATTTCTTCACTGACAAGGAGTTGTCTGACGTTCTCCAGAGCAATGGCCTGACATTTGTTGGGACTGTTCGTGCCAACAAGCGATTTCTTCCGAGCCCTTCAAAGAAAAAAAAGGATTGCACCTTCATGCGTCCTCATTTCTCTTCCAGGACAAAACTACCATCGTGAATTATCAGACAAAAGCCAACAAGAACATTGTAGTCATGAGCACCATGCATCATGATAGAGCAGTAGCTCCTGATGCCCCAAAGAAGAAGCCAGACATTGTGTGCTTCTATAACACCACAAAGGGTGCCGTGGATTCGCTTGATCAGATGGCTCATGCATATTCCACCAAACGCATCACCAAACGATGGCCAATGGTGATGTTTTACAACACTGTGGATCTCAGCACCATTGCTGCCCGTGTTGTCTGGAGCATCAAATTTCCAGACCATGTTCTCTCCAAAAAGGATGCCAGGCCTCTATTCATTCTCCGGGTCGCTGAGCAGCTGTCTTTAGAACATATGGAGAGGAGGCTGTGTGCAAAAACCTGCCAAAGCCCCTGAGAAACACAGTGGAGCTTCATGTTCAACACCTTCAACAGAAGATGATAGCTTCACAGGATGGAGGACAAAGTGCTCGTGCAGGTTGCAAAAGAAAAAGACCAGCATCGACCCAGAGACCATCAACCAGCAAACAGAGCAGCCACAAAGAGCCAAAGCAGAAACAAGGTCGCTGTGGATCATGCAGCTGAAAGCTTGATAGAAAACCTCGGAAATCTTGCTTCTGCTGTTCCGCTTGGCTCTGCAAAGAGCACACCATGTTTGTCTGCAAACAGTGTGCCGATTCCATCACTGATGCACCCTAAGGAGATATCTGCAACTTGGTCGTCTTCCACTTGTCTGGAAGAAGTTCTTCCTCCAAAGTTCAACAGCTGCAACAAATGGTTCTGTCATAAATCTAGTCATGCTTGTTATTTTACTTTGCTGAAACAAAGTTGATTTTCTATTTCAACAGAGAAATGAAAATTACATGGTTGTTTTATCAGCTTGCTTTCTTTATCACCCTCATGTTATGAAATGACAATGTTATTGCTGTTCTTGCTTTTGTCATGCGCTGATAGGTTATACATGAACTGCTATTAAGCTAGTTTAATAAACATTTTCATCTGCAGAACTTGTCTTTTCTTTTATTCTTACGCACTCGCACTCACATGTGTGTGTGTGTGTGTGTGTGTGTGTGGTGTGTGTGTGTGTGTGTGTGTGTGTGTGAGAGAGAGAGAGAGACAGACAGACAGACAGACAGACAGACAGACAGACAGACAGACACACACACTGGCACCATCACACACACACACACACACACACACACACACACACACACACACACACACACACACACATATGCATAGAAAAACAATGCAAAAATACAAATGCCAATCTATGAAATAGTCATGGGTGTGTGTGCACCCACGACGTACGGCGAGGACAATTCACCGAATCGCCTATATAACGACCATGGGTGTGTGTGCACCCACGATGTACGGCGAGGACTATTCACCGAATCGCCTATATAACGACCATGGGTGTGTGTGCACCCATGATGTACGGCGAGGACTATTCACCGAATCGCCTATATAACGACCATGGGTGTGTGCGCACCCACGATGTACGGCGTGTGAGTTTTTTGGCGACGTACGGGAAGGGTTAGTATGTATGCGTGCTGCTTTTCCTAGCACATGAAACATCACTAATGATATTTTCCAGTTGGACAGAACTGTAGAAGAGAAAAGAATCTGTCTGTCTCCTCTCTTTATGTAGAATCTGCTATACTCGAGTTGACTGTAATAATCTTTAATTTTATAGATTTTCCGTTTTTCACTTCCTACATGTAAATCATTTGACTGGCAGGCTGGGTATGCTATGCGGAGAAGACCCATGGTTCCTACATTCTGCCCCACATCAGCACCACGCGGTCACCACAGCAAGTGATGGGGGCACTAGTGAAGGACTACCTAGCTTCCTGCATTGGTCGCCCTGCTGCCCAGATTTACCATGTCACAGTCATGCCATGCTTTGACAAGAAGCTGGAGGCCTCACGAGCAGACTTCCACGACGACTTGCAGAAGACTCGGGATGTGGACTGTGTTATTACATCCAGTGAGTTCTTTGATCAGCAGAATATAAAGAAACAAATTTATTCTTTGTAATTGTTTGTGACAAAAATGGGTGCATTTGGTTGCATCTGTTTAAGACAGTACTGGAACAAAACTAGCGTCTCTTTGTAAAATGTCTGTGACTTCTTGAATTTACTATGAATGATATTGTTAATTTAATTCTTATTAGTGCATCATGTGTATTGTTTATATGTATTTACTGTATTCCATGTCATATGCATGTATTGGTTGGATGGATGAGAGACTGGGTACATGTGTGATCGTGATCCATGTTTTTGTAAAGTCAGCCGTTACAAAAATGATTGTTGAGGAAAACAGTAATATTTCTCATTAATTTTCTTTCAGATGAACTTTTTTGTTTTGTTTTGGTTCATGATTTATCACTGCAAAATCAGCGAATCAGATAGATGTGCCTCTTATGCTAAATGTTTGAAATTATTTCAGTTGAGGTTGCTGCCATGTTGGAAAAGGAAGGAGTGTCCCTTGCTGATGTGGAAGACATGCCTATTGATACTCAGTAAGTGGTGAAGATGTAATGTGCTATGGATTTATTGTGCTTGGGGCAAAAAGATGACCAGGTTTCTGGTCTTTGATATCTGTTTCTAATGATGTTTTGGGATTTATTTATTTTTCGTTTCGACACTCTCCTTTCCCTACCTATCCACAGATAGGCTGGGTTTTTTTTTTTCTGATTTCAGGTGTTGTGAGAAAAGATGTAATACTCTTTGATTAGACTCCCAGTAAATGCGAGTTGTTGTGGAACACTTGCCTATCTGTATACTGAATTTACATCCCAGTGAAGACTTGCCTCCACAGAAGACTTGTTCTTCACAACCATTTTTATCTATGCTGAATTTATTTCCCAATAAAGACTTGCCCTCTTTAAGGGCTTATTTCCCCCCTTTATCATTGCCCATTGTAAAATTTATCTCTTTATTAGTGAAGGGTTCCTCTCTGTACAGTTTTCAAGGATTTCTTGAAATCAGTATTTAGTGTATCATGGATAAAAATTGTATGAAAAAGAAACTGAATTTCACTGTAAACTGAAAGATACTCTAACTCAGGCGTTGATGTTTGGGAACACTTCCCTATGACATTTCAAAGCCACGTTCTGGTAATTTTTGGACATGTATACCGATATGTGGTACAAATAAAATTTGTTAAGTTTCATGTCGTTCTATGCTGGTTGGTTACTTTTTTGTGTTTGATCCAAAGTGTCCCAGATATGAAGAATCTTTAAACTTGGCAGTGGTCTGATGACTGGCTGTCCAAAGTGGACACTAGCTGTCTGTCCTGCAGTGTCTGTTTCCCCATATGGCTTTTTAAAAAAATCCTTTTTGTGTGGCATTTAATTTTTTTTTCTTCTGTTCTTGGAGCGAGAAATCAAGAACGCCTGGTGCTCTCAGAACAGCATAGTCTTGAATGTCACATGAAAACATTATCAATAGGTAGTCTGTCATGGTATTAACTGCTTTTGCTGTGTGCTTCCTTTGCAGGGTACAATCTATTTTTTGGTTATCCGATCTGTTTCGAATGTAATATTTTTGACACCCCTGTGTGGGCAGCTGGGCTATAATTTAAGAAAAACCTTGAAACTTGATTGATTACAGACTAAGCCATCATACCGATGGCCAGCTGGCCAGTCACAGTGGAGGGGGGTCAGGGGGTTACCTCGAGCACATCGCCCGGCAGGCTGTCCAAGAGTTGCATCATTCTCAGCTGACAGACATCAACTACAGGGTCATCAGGTGGGATGGGTGCACAAGTTTGTGCGAATATACTCTGTACAGCCCCGATTTGCCCTTCATGTTTGTTTGGCAGTGTGGTTAACAACACAGCTGACTGATTCTTGCTAGATACAAGTAGTTTACCTGTACTGATTGATTCTTGCTAGATGCAAGTAGTTTACCTGTATACTCTGACGCTCAGGGAAAAGAACACTTTTATGAAAATGGAGATTCATGATTTCAAGTGAAAGACATCATAAGACCAGTATTCTGAATCATGGTGACGGCTACTTTTATTGGATATGAGACTGATGATTTATTGCAGTTCCGCTTGTTGTTGCTTGTTTGTTTGGAGGGTAGGGTGGTGGTGGTGGTGGTGGTGGTGGTGTTTGGGATGCACCAGTTTCAAAGGCAAAAGGTGGCTTTTTATTCCATTTTTTAAATCTAAATCTTGTGACAGTCGTCATGCCATAGTCAGACCTGTGCACTTTACGATTTTTGCGTATAATCTCACGAAATTTAATACAGCTATACGATTGTACGTTTCAAAACCAAATTGTACGAAATTTTGATGAATGAGCTTACGAAAATGCGCTGAACACGTAATCCGGCCAAGTCCAAGAGTCTGGTCCAACTTTTAAAAGTTCTGATTCCTGCCTCTATGAATGCATCAACATTGCTTCTCACTCAGCTTCAACTCGCGCGCATGAAACAGACAACGAAAATTCAGATTCATTGGTAGAAGCTGTGATCCAAAAGAAAAAGAAATATGAACAGAAGTACAAACCAGCGTATCATACTATTTTCAAGTTCATTACTGCGTCAAAGAAGGGCGATACGTTCGCACACAGCACCACGTGTAACTGTCAAATCGCGATTGCTACAGTGGTCGCTTTGACATTCAGCGGCACATCGGTAGCAAAAGCCACAAGGGAAACAGTGATTCTGGAAAACGGTAGGCAATGAACATTCAAAGCTTTTTCGTTAACCCTCTTTTGCATGCACTTAGCTTAGTTACGCCGAAAAAACCGTCGGCAAGGTAAGTAACTCCGTAATTTGAACATGGTTACCCAATTAAAAAATTAATTTAAAAGAGAGGAAAGGAAATAGTCAAATGAAAATAATTTGTGACGCGCTCCCACGAAGGGTACACTAAGTCGCTGAGAGCGATTTGGCCTACGGGCTTGAAAAGGTGGTTTGATCTATTTTTATGGATTTTGTGTTTTTCGCATTTTTGGCAACTTTAAACCCTTAAAATTCATATTGTGAAGTCTTATAGCTCAATTCGACGTATAAAGTTACTTATTTTACCCTTTTGTAAGGTGTGTTGACGAAAAATCAACACAAAAGCATCGAAATTTTGGTCGACGTCGCGGCTTTGTTACTACACAACCATACAGGCAACCCACGCATATGACCTATCGTTCGACTCAGCAAAGTCCCGCGCAAACGGCTCGCTCATTCACTACAGTGGATTATTTTAAGATGCGTGCGTAATTTGCTTCCAAATATAGTAAACAAACGCTAGCAGTTTAGCCAATGAGAATGAGGGACTCATGAACCCCCTGTAGCAACAACCCTCCGATTGGTCAATTTCATCTCAAGGGCAATAACTGTGCAAGTTGTTTACACCGGTCGGGATGGGCGAATGTCGAACGACGATCATGGAGAAGCGAAAAGAGAAACGCCTCGCCGATCTTCAAAGTCAAAGTTTGGCAGCTGGCATGCCCGAAATGGAAGAAATCACAGATCTGATTAATGATTATTTTCTTGATGACGCGGAAACTACGATCGACAGTGACGACAACAGCGACAATGTTGCAAGTGAAGATGAGCAAGATGTGAACGAACTGACACATGTGGAACCTTTGCTGCCACAACTCAACGCACCAGCTGACGAAGAATCCGACTTGCAAACTGAAGTGGATCTGTCAGAGTGCGATGACAAAGAAGACGCACCACTTGTCCACGTTGATGACACTTTTGGCCACGGAGAAATGGGAGATTGTGCGGACAATAGAATGCATCAGGCACACGACCGGGCAGCAAATTTTGCTTTTATTATTGCATGCATCTTGTGACTAATGAAGGTGGTCTTTTTTTAATTTTCTTTTTTTCTATTTTTTTTTTTCTCGAGGGGAGGGGGGGGGGGTATAAGGTAGAAAGAGGTAATTTACTCTTTTTTTTTAACATGTTCTTCCAGCTTTATGCTTCAAAGAGCTGCCATTCACCAGATACCAAGTAACCCATTGAACAGAAAAAGAAAGAAAAATGCGCCGCTCTCAGAAGATCAGAAAAATTTTGGCTGTTAAAAATTAATGAGATTTAGAAAATAGTTATGCAACTGTTGCAGTTTGGGAATAAAACTTTTAAAAGATGTGATCTCAAATCTTCACAAGATGATGGGGCATCCACAAAATCAGCAAAACTGTTTGTAAATGAAATCCAAATGAGCGAGACACTTTCTGTGATCTGCAGTTTCATGCTCATTTTTTTTCTAAAAGGAAATCACTTGAAAAAAGAAAAAGAGGACGAATTAGTGATAAATGTCTCGTTGATTGATGCAGGAAGGAGTAAAGATTGTTTGCTCCAAGTTTCATTGATTTCTGTTAAAAAATAACCCCTGTTGCTAAGGGTTTTTCATCAAGATTGCTCTGTCAACTTTAACAGGCATTTTCTCAAAATGGCCGCCTTGCTACTAGCTGGATATAAACTACTATAACTTTGGTTTTAATAAACCTAAAACAAAACCAAGCATATCATTGTGAAGCTTAATTTCTCTAGTTTCTGACTGTGCCAAAATCTCAAAATCTTCAAAATGACACTTAATGTACCTTTTGTGGGAGCGCATCACATTTTTAAAAGTCCTACGAATATATATGTTGCTACATCATAAGTTTGAAGAATATCACATGAGCCATTTACTCGGGGGGGGGGGGGGGGGAAAAAAAAATCTTCTTCAGAACTTTCTTCCGAATCATACCTGGAACATCATCCCAGTCGAAATCTAGGTCACTCTAAGCTTCATTACCCAGCACTTTCACTAAGTGTTATGCCCTAAATCCTACAAATCACAGTATCTTCATCACTAGATCTCGTTATAGAACGGCAGAAATCAATGTTAGCGATGGCGAAAAACAGCATTTCGACCACAAAACTTTAAAAATTCGTAACTCGAGAACTACGGCACGTATCGACTCGCGGTTTTTTTGCAAATGGAAGTAAATGGCCACAGGAAGAAGGAAGTCACGTTCTCGCGAGACTTCCTTTTCTACGAGAAATATGGCGGCGCCCATTGTTGCCACGTGTTTTACCGGGCGCTGGCAGGCGCTCAGCGTTTTGGCTGTGTGACTTCCGGTTGGGCGCTAGCAGGCGCTCCGCTGTCAAGAGGGTTAAGTCGAGTTCTGCAGGTACTTCTGATGAGAGACTGGAACATCAGACTACTCGCGGAGAGGGACAAAAAGTTCCAAAATCCCCCCCTCCCACACCACCCCCGGCCCCAAAGGAGCACACTGTCCAGTGAAATTCTTGAAAGTCTTCTCATCCTGAAAAAGGCTGACCGTTTTTTAATAGATGCAGTCCATGGCCTTTCAGCTGACAATTTAAAGGACAGCATTCGTAGGGTCCTTTGAAGTCCTTATAAATGGGATTTTTGTGAAAAGGCCTTTTAAGTCCTTTGATTCAGCAAGCTGGTCCTTTTAACTCACGAGGAGGTCCTTTTAATTTTTGAAAGGTACTGTTAAGTCCTGTTTTTTCAAGAGAAGGAGGCTTGAAAACGGAACCGATACATCTTCCACAACCAAACCGTACTTTTGCAAGTTGCAAAGAGTTGACAGATGCCGACGCGATCATCTGAAACGCGGTAGGCAGGCCTATAACGCAAGGCCCATCAGTGGGCTTTCTGTTTAGTAAGCTTAGCTAGTAGACGACGCAAAGCTGCGGGCAGTGGCTTGTGTCTTCTGCTGGTGCGTTGCTGCAATCCAGCTTTTTTGACGTCACGGGTTCCACAGTGCAGACGCGGTGCTAATGTTCGCGCATATAGCTGACTTAACATTTTCGCTCATGCTATCTTTGTTAAAATGTTCCCTTTATAGAAATTCATTTGAAGAGTGGGGCAATAATGATGAAAATATTATTACCCAAATAAATATAGGTATATAACATGACGGATTGCGAACATGCGAACATAACAAACAGCTTGGGGAACAGCTATATGCTGAGTTCTTGAGTAACATTTACAGGATAGATTCCTTTTCCCGCATGTCTACCCCCCTTCCTCCATGTTGGCAAAGGTCGTTTTAAACTGATTTGAGGTCCTTTTAAAGTCCTTTAAAGGTCCTTTTTTGGCCTCATGCCCATCACCTTGGAACCCTGAAGGAGCTGGAATCACCAAAGTCTGAAATAAAGTTCACATCATAATTGTTATGCTCTTCAGAAAGACTGGTTAGCTTATCAACAGTGAAAAAGTGCCCATAGTAGCATATGGCAGAGGGTCATGGGTTCGAATCCCAGCCATGGCTCGTCCCAAGATGGGGAAAAAAAAAAAAGGGGCAGCAGAGGGACATCCGGAGTCATGAACCGGGTGTGGCCCAACCCCCCTAGAGTGTCAGGAGATAAGGGCCGAAACACTTGCTTGAAGGGGGCTTCTCTTCTGAGGACTCTCTGCTGCCACGCTCTCCACGAGTTTCTTTCTACTGAAAGAAATAGATTACTTCAAGATTTTTTTTTCCAGTTATGTCCATCAGTACAGTAAAAAGTGAGAGAGAGTTATTTTAAAATGTTATAAAAGAAAATTTACATCAGTCAATGTTCTTGTTAATTTCCTGAGCAAAGGCTTTTGCCCATCAGAGGATACTGGCAAGGAACTTGGATTAGTTTGACAATCATTGATTGTTAAAGAAGCCAATTTAATGCATTTCATGAAAATACATCTTTTATAGTAATAAATTTTCAGTGTTTCTAATGTCTGGAATGCATTCAGTATTGTTTCCTACGCAGCTACTTTGCGCTGCAAAAGCTTACACATTTTACACACAATTGTACACATTTTTGACCCAAAACCTACACATAGAATTTCTGAGGGGTAACCAGGTCTGCATAGTAGTACTTACAGGCTTTTAATAAATTTTAGGATGAGGGAAGAGTGGGGAGAGAGTAGGACATGGAGTGGAGGGTATATTAATAATAGGAAATTAGAATCCACAACACATTCAAGTTTTTACAGGTAATCAGCATGATATGCTAGTAGCAAAATAAAGAGTTTGTGTTAAAAAAACAAAAAAACCCAACTACAATGATATGATAATGACCATATGTTGTACAATGAAGACGTTTTGACAAAGATTACTTAAATCCCACACATTTGTCCATGGACACTGGTTTCATTGCAGGAATCAAGACTTCAAAGAAGTCCTTATCGAGGCAGAAGGGAAGCCAACCTTGAAGATGGCGCTTGCTTATGGATTTCGCAATATCCAGAACATTGTGCAGAAGATCAAGCGGAAGAAGTGTGACTACCAGTTTGTGGAGATCATGCTTGTCCTTCCGGGTGCAACAATGGGGGCGCCCAGATCCGCCCTGAGGGGGAGGAGACAGTGAAAGAGAGGCAGAGTAAGGTGGAGGTGTTGTATTCCAGTCAACCCACTGTGTCTGCCAAGGAAGTGGCCGATGTGCAGAGGTTGTATGCAGAGTGGTTAGGAGGTGTGGGATCGGTCAAGACACAGGAAATGCTTCACACATCGTACCATGAAGTGGAGAAATTGACAAATGCTTTGGCCATAAAATGGTGATGGCGGATTTCAGTGCCAGTGTATAGTTGAAAGTAAATATCCATATGAGAATGATAAGTGTGTGTGTACGAAGTATGATGTGGATGCTGGATGTTAAGATATTTGATCTTCAGTGAATTTTTAAAAATTTCATTGTCAGTGTGATTCTATCCAGAGCGTAATCTGATGCAACAAACTTTATGTTGGACACAAAATCAAATGATCAGAGTTAAATGTACACATTTAAAATATTTATTGAAGCCTGTCTCCCAGTTTCTGCAGTTCTTTTGTGTTTGAAACAGAATATTACTTGCATAACATATCACTGGATCATTGTGTTTGTATTCGCTGCAACGTTTTTTCTTTCCTAAAACACCCACAGACATAAGGTTGTTTTTGATGGTACTACAGATCTTTGGACTCGAGGGAGGGTCAGGGGGAGGAGAGAGAGAGAAAACTAAGTGTTAAAGTCCTGAATTTGTGCCACCTGCAGTGCTCATATTTGTCTGACGGGTATTTTTCATTATGGTTGTCTTTAAAACGCATATCACATGAAGTTTGTTTGAAAACATCCAGGCTAACTAAAGAGGAAAATGTCTTCAAATAACGAAGACAACACAGTCTCTGTGGGTAATTTTCAGCTATTCCTGATCCTTTCTTCTGTTTTGAGACTGGAATTTCCCCCCTAGATATTAGTTTATGTTTACAAAGTACTACATTAGAATATCTCAATACTGAGTACTGGATCTCAAATGGGAGATGCCTTTGTGGAGTTTGGGGTACAGATGGAGAAAGTATTCTGGGAAAAATGTCTTCAAAGGGAGTGAGTTTTAAATGAAAGTGTCTTTCTTCAGGTCTTTGCTATATGATACAAGAAAGTGCAGATATTGCTCCATTGTTTAACTCTATACAGTGATGATGTTGAATGAAACAAACAAAAGTGAAACATACTGTCTGCTTATTTTATAGTTTTATGAAAGAGTATATGACCAAAGGAGGGATCTTTTGTGTGTGTGTGTGTGTGTGTGTTATCAAGACAATCTTCCTTCAATCATTCAAGTGTCGTCAGGTTTTACTGAAGTATCCAAAATCCCACGAAAAGCGGCTCAGACAGTCCAACCATTCACACACAGCTCTCTTAGTCTTACATAACAAATGTTATTAGAAAAAATACATATAATGGCAAAAAAGTAACTAAAGGGGGCTGCTTTAGCAGTATCCACATCCTGCACTATCTAGCATTCTCCTTTCAAACAAGCCATATATATATCCTTGCTGGTCACTGAGCCTTTACTGTTGGAAGAAGGTAAATTCTGTAGAAAACGCTGCTTTATATTGTGAAACCCAAAGACAAGTGAGTTGGGTGGCGCATGCGCAGCGAGTGGACGTGTTTTGTCTGTCTCTGTGTCACTGGATTCTTTTTCCTTCGTTTTTCTGTGTCCCTTTCCTCTACAAAGTTGAGATACAACGTGGTTGCTTAGTTTTAGTCACTTGAAAGGTAGTTTTAGTGATGAACAGTGTGACAGACTTTTACTAGTACAAACTTGGTTTGATTTTCTTCTGTGTGAACACTGCTGAGAACGAAACCCAAAACATTTCCCGGGTTTAAAACCGACTTCGATCTTTTTGCTAAATAACTTCACCTCCGACGCATATACCAAGCTATCTTCCAGCCTATAAGGGTTGAGGAGTAAATTATACACACCATACCACAGTTTAGAAATATAACTGTTTAATAGTGTTACACGTCAAGTTCTAGTTTTCGATTGAGCACTTCCGGTGCTATTAAATGTAAACAAACATGGCTTCCTGATAACGTCAGCCTGCGAATCAAAGACTTCCTGCAAAGAACAGGTACGCACATGCCGTAGTCTACCTCCAAGCTCCAAATCAAGTGAGTACAACCTTGCTGATTTATGTGTTCTACCACCCACATTGATTGTCATGTCTAAACATCCAACGCCATGACCAGCTTCTCTTTCACCATTCAACTGCTGGTGATTTTTGCGCTGGGCCACAAGTACTTTTCACGTAGACTCAAGGTTCCCATACACCTGTCAGGACACTAGCAACATCAGATTTATGCTGAAGACACTCTTCCGCACAGTGGACACAGGAGTGGGTATTTTCACCCACACCCTCACGAACAGTTACCTGAAAAGAGCGAAATTTTATCGTAGGAGACTAGTACTTTTGTACTTAGCAACACTTCTCCTTCTCACCTCTTACCAGCCAGAGCCAAACCCCGGACCACCCACCTCATCAGATAACTCGAGCGACATCCATTACCCCTGCGGAACATGTGATGTCACAGTGACATGGGAAGACAGAGGGGTGGAGTGCGAGACATGCGGCTACTGGTTTCATGCGCGGTGTCAGAGCATCGACAGTGCCAGCTATGAGAGGCTGAATGACGACGATGAACACTGGCACTGTGCTATTTGCGGCAACCCCAATAGCCGGACAGTCTTCGACCTTCACGGGGTAGATTGGCCAACAAAATACCCAACAGACTTGTCTGGAGTCTCCACCTGCACCACTCCATCAGAAGCAGACTTCCACCCACGGCATGCATCGACGCCAACCAGAGCCAGCCAGCAGAACAAGTGGAAGGGCAGACCACTGCGCCTCCTCAACGTAAACTTTAGATCTGCGGTTGGGAGAAGGGCAGAGATTGGGTGCTTGGTTGAAAGCACAAACCCGGACATAATCTTCGGAACAGAGACATGGCTCGCCCCCTCCATCCAAGACAAAATCCTGCCGGACTTTTATCAGGTCTACAGAAAGGACAGAAACAGGGAGGGAGGAGGAGTACTTCTGGCTATCCGCTCAGACTTGAAGAGCTTCGCTGTCCCAGAACTGGCAACTGATTGCGAAATGGTGTGGGCAGGCCTTAAACTACTTGGCAGGAAGACCTATACCTCTGCGCCTACTACGACCAGATGTCTCGGACGCAGTAAGCTTGACTGAACTTCGAAGATCACTGGAAAGAGCAACAGAGATTTCCAATGCACACCTTATGATTGGAGGAGATTTCAACTTTCCAGGAGGGGACTGGCCACACTCCACCCTAAAACCCAAAAGGCACCGTACCCTAGTCTGCATAACGATTTCATGGAACTCACCGGGGACTGCGGACTGGAGCAGATAGTCATGGAGCCAACAAGACAGGATAATATCCTCGACCTCATCTTAACCAACACACCTCACCTAGTGCCAAGAGTTGAGATCATCCCTGGACTAGCTGACCATGACATTGTCTATTGTGAATACACCATAGCGGCCCAGAAGAGAAAACAGCCACCCCGCAGGATTCCTCTGTACCGCAAAGCCAACTGGGACGGAATGAAGAAAGCAATGACAGAGCTCCATGCAACACTGGAGAGGGAAAAGGGCAGCCTTTCTACAGAGGATCTATGGAAAAGATTCAAAGAAGCCCTCAGTACCGCCATGGAGTCCTTCATACCGCACAAGCAGGCCCGCCCCAAGCAGAGCAAGCCATGGGTTACCCCGGAGATAAAGAGTCTCATCAACAGGAGGTCCCGAGTCTACAAGAAAATGAAGAAGACAGGGGCAGAAGAACTGAAAAGCTGAGTCTCAAGCGCACTGTTTAAAAAAAAGAAAAAGAGACTCAAAGACAGAACTGTAAAAATGAGTCTCAACAACTCCGCAGAACAATCCAGAGGAAACTGAGGCGAGCATATTGGGAATATGTCAATGACGCACTGACTCCAAGCAGCCCAGACGAACCACCTACAACAAAACGCTTCTGGACTTACATCAAGAGTCAGAGATCTGCGAAAATCGGAGTCTCCCCCTGAAGGTCAATGTCAGTTGGTGTCGGACCCCAAGGCGCAGCAGAAATCCTGAACAACCACTTCCATTCAGTCTTCAGTGAGGGTCGAGACTACACCCAGCAAGAGTTCAGTGAGAAGTGCGGCATGGACAAGGGAGACTACACGGAGCTCAGCAAACTCTGCATCACGGAGGAAGGCGTCAGGAAGCTGCTGGTGAAAAATTAATCCCAACAAAGCATGCGGTCCAGATGGCATCACCCCACGAGTGCTTGAAAGAATTGGCTGATGAAGTGGCTCCGGTCTTGACCCTTTATTTTCAGACTTCCATCGACAAAGGCAACCATCCCATCAGATTGGCGAACGGCAAACGTGACACCTGTTTTCAAGAAGGGGAACATTACGATCCCGCAAACTACAGACCAGTATCGCTGACCAGCATCCCATGCAAGATCTTGAGCAATTGTAGTCACCGCCCTCATGAACCACCTCGAGGAGAATACGATACTGACCCCCCGACAGCATGGATTTCGTCGAAAAAGATCCTGCGAGACCCAGCTGCTGGAATTTGCCGAAGACTGTCTGACAATATGGAGAAGGGAGGGCAGACTGACATCGTAGTGCTGGACTTTGCCAAGGGCCCTTTGACAAAGTAAACCACAGCCTCCTGACCCATAAACTCCATCACTATGGGGTCAGGGGAAAGTCAATAACTGGATCAAGGGTTTCCTTCGAGACAGGCATCAAGCAGTAGTGGTCCAAGGGGCGAGGTCGGACTGCGTCACAGTAAGGTCAGGGTTCCGCAGGGGTCAGTACTTGGACCCAGTTTGTTCCTAGTATACATCAATGACCTACCGGACCAACTCACTTCGATGACGCGCCTGTTCGCTGGGCGACACTGCTGTATACCGGCTGATAACATCAGGCCTGGACCCAAAAACAGCTACAACAAGACCTCCTCAACTCGAACAGTGGGAGAAGAGCTGGGACATGGCCTTTCACCCAGGGAAATGTACCACCCTCCCCGTGACCAGGAAGAAAAAACCCTTGCCAAACAGCTATCACCTACACGGGCCCGAATTTAGCCACAGTCAACTCGGCGAAATATCTTGGCGTTACCATCAGTCACGACCTCAGCTGGATGAGCATATCAATAACATCTGTTCGAAGGCCAACAAGACCCTCGGCTTCCTTCGCGCAACCTTCGAATCAATGCCATCCAGCTGAAAGAAACGGCGTACAAGTCCTTCGTGAGGCCCATACTGGAGTACGCCTGCACAGTGTGGGATCCAAACACAAACAAAATGTCAGCAGGGTTGAGGCAGTACAGAGCAGAGCAGCCCGGTTTGTTCTCAGAAGATACCACAACACTTCAAGTGTAAAATCTATGATAGACAAACTGGGCTGGGGTCCACTCCAGAAACGCAGGAAGACCTCCCGCCTCACCATGTTGTACAAAATCTTGCATGAGGAGGTCTGTGTGGACGCTGCCAAACTGATACCTGCACCACCAAGACTAAGAAGAGGACACTCACAGCAACTGACCCAGATCTATTGCCGCACCCAATACCGACAACAGGCATTCTTTCCAATACTATCAGGGACTGGAATGACCTGACTGAGGCAGTAGTATCAGCCAAAACCCTCGACACATTCGTGTCAAGGGTCAGATCAAATTAGAGTAGGAACCAGAGTAAGGATAGGGGGTTGTTGTTGTTTTTTTTTTTTTTTTTTTTTTTTTTTTTTTTTTTTTTTTTTTTTTTGGGCTTGGCTGCACCTTATGAGTAGCCAGGGCTGGCTTACCCCCGAGGGGGACAGGGTGACCGTGGTAGCCTGCCAGCAGATCCACGCATAGTTATTTTAGCTTTATTCAAATTACTGGTCTGTTGTGTATGAGAGTGGAAATGCTTTTTTTTTTTTTTTTTTTTTGCGTCAACCCCAAAGCGGCAGAGTAATCAACCTGATGATTGTGGCCGCTCAACGGATGATGATGAAAACAATCGCCATTTTGTTGATGACATCAGTTAGCTTCCTTTCACTGAAACTAATTACATGCAGCAAGATTTCTTGATGTAAAATTTAAAACATGAGATCTCTAAATTTAAAGTCAAAACATGGTAATACTTTTGACAATCATTTTCCTTGTTTCACTCTTTTTCCTGTTTTACATATGTGGTATATTCTAATCATATTTAAAATGAAACTCTGACACCACCACTTCTTCTGCGGTCGATTGTTTTTGGTTGCATCAGATCTTCAATCCCGTCGTCACAACGAATCCCACAGTTTTCACAAGGTCTTGATGGCTGCCCCAAAGCTGCATCTGCAGTTCTGCACCTCTGGCCAGGTTTGACATCACCGAACATCATGGGCTGGACATTTTTGGAAGATCTTTCTGTGGTCTGAGATCCAGAGCCACATGGACATTCGTCTGTGTGGGCAATCTTACTTTGGCTGAGGTGGCAGTAGCCAGTTCTCAGTCTGAAGAGGATTGTTTGCTGGTATCTCTGGAGCTGATGGATGACCACAGTTTGATATGACTCTTTTTAGCCTTCCTCTTAAATTGGCAAATCATCCGTCTTCCCTACACAGGAGTAAATCCCTGTCCTCCCTTCCAGCATGTAAAATATTGTGGTTGATGCGCAGTGTATGCATGCATATGTGAATGCACCCCTTTCAAAACACATGGCCAACTTTTCATTGTTTTATTTTCTCTCGTGCACATGATGAAAAATTTTTATCTATCCATGATCACACTACTGTCATGTCAGTAAAACATTAGTTTATCTTAACAATAAATACGACGCTTTGGACAGATCAATTTTCCTCAGCTCTGCAGTCACCATTTTGAGTTCCAAATGATAAAAGATCATGTTCATATGCTTTGTAGGCTTAAGTCACACAAAAAATGTTTCGGAAGAAATTCCCATTCTAATGAGGCTCACACAATTTACAGCAACGAGTATTTTTAAAGCAAAGCCTGATGGAAAATGCTTGAAACACTGTGCTGTATGCTATTTTTGACACAAAATGTGGGTTTTTTGACTTCTGTGTATTATTGCCGCCAGTATAATTCTCAAACCCAGCTTTTTCCAAGTGATTTTGCTGCAAGATTTTTCAATGCCTTTTTTTCCCTAGTAAAACGCCAGTAATATTTTCATTTATAACATTCAAAGTACTCTGGTGCTGACACATAAAGAAAACAGTATCCCTACTCACTGACATAATTGTGTTCTTAACGGTATGTGGTACAAATGTGCACACAGACAGACCTCAAGATGTTAAAATCCATCTTGTTGATGCTCATAAACACCAGTACATTGTAATAAAACTCTAGATGCTGACAGTCCTCAAGATGTTAAAATCATCCTTGTCGATGCTCATAAACACCAGTACACAGTAGTACAAGTCTAGATGCTGATTGTCCCGAAGATGTTAAAATCACTCTTTGCCGTGCTGATGAGAACCCCGGGGAGTTGGGGATGCCAGTGCACCTCTTTGATGTCTGTCTGACCACAGTGCTGGAACAGCAACTGGGCAGGAATGTCCAGGTCTTCCTCCACCGCACCTTCTTCACGCTCCACACTGAAGTCCCAGATGGTGATCTGGTCGTCCTCGCCAGAAGCTGCCAGAACACTGGAGTCCTGGGGATTCCACTCCAGAGACGTGATAGGCTGCCTGTGCAGACTGAAAGTGGCTTGTTCCGTCACTGGGTTGTTCTGCAACAAAAAACAGTATTTCACAATCCCAAGTATATAACAAACTCTTAGGTGGCAGGCAGACGTAAAATAAACAAAAAGGCTTCAAACTGGGAATGGCTGTATCATTCAGCACACACAGACGCACAACTTTGCAATCCATTTCTGCTATACAGGTGAAGGCATTAAATTATTCTTGTCTCATTGCCTAACATTCACTCTCTCTCTCTCTTCATTCCTGGGCTGCAACCCTGAGGTTCGCCTCTAGTAAGATTTTTGTGTAGGAGGCTTTTTAATTCCACCATCAAAGTCACCATTCTCTGTCTTTGGAAACAGTTCTATAAATGACACCTGAGTGCATGAGTTTCATTTTTGAGTTTCCATCCCAACAGCACTTGACCAGCCCTCCTCCCAAAAGATGGAATTGGATTTTATGTGTATGGAAGACATTTTGTGTATGCGTTCACATTTGTTAAGTCTTGTTAACATGACTAGAGGGATCGGAGTCTGCACAGCAGTTAAATCTGAAAAGTATTAAACTCCTTCAACCTGCCTGTCTCTGCCTATCTCCCAGGACCTTGAACAGTCTATCTGATGCCCCAACATACAAAGTCAACCAGGTCCCTGCCTTTCACACATTCAACATTTAAGTATTTCTTTGCTGAATTGATATAGTGCTACTGAATGCCTTTCGGATTAGTTTGCATGTCTGCAATTCATTTTTCATTGCTCTGCATGTTTTGCATTTACAGATTCTCTGTGTGACCTGATTATTAGATCAGGGTCCATAAAAGGAGCCGGAATAGCTCAGTTGGTGGAGCGCCGGACTCGTAATCTTGGTGATCCTGGGGTTGCGGGTTCGAACCTCCGCCGGGGCGTTTCGGTACAGGGGGATTTTTCCCTCGGAGTTAACATTGGTTCTGACTCCATTTCCCATACAGTCCTTCAAATGAGACTATAAACCGAGGTTCCGTGTGTGAACGCACGCATAACATCTTGCCCACACGTAAAATCCCATCACCAACTTTCGGAAGAGTAGGCCAGTTTGGCCGTTGGTATGGATGACACGTTACACATAGCATGCACCCTGCGTGAGAAATGGAAAGAATGAAGGAAGTAAGGAAAATGAGTGAACGACATTGAACGATATTGACTGGATGACACGGGAAACGACTGAATGAAGCGCCAGCTGGCAGCTCTTCAGTCGGCACTACCCAGGTAGGCAGCCCGTTGTGTGAACGAGTGTTGATTGTAAAGCGCTTAGAGCTTGGTCTCTAGCCGAGAATAGGCGCTATATAAGTATTCATTGTTATTATAAACATATGTGCCTTTTTGTCAAGTAGTGGAAAAGGAAGTACCAGTTGTTACATATGGTGCATCTGTAGTTCAAAAGACAAACCCACATAGATCATGATTCTAGTCTCTCAATGGTCTGCTCAATATAACAGACAAATTTACAAAGATGTGAAAGAGGTCTGGCTGGTAAAAAAAAAAGTGTACAGGGGCCCTAATGCTCCAAGTTCTTGCAGATGACTAGATACTGAAAGGCCAGATCGGTCGAAGTTGCTCACCCAAATTGTACTTCATACCCAAAAAAAAAAAAAAAAAAAAAAAAAAGCCAGCCAAAGGAGCATTTACTCATCTTTGCATACTTTTTATACGCCGGGATTTATAATGTGTATCTTGGGTGAATTACTGCCAGGTACACAGAATCCAGACTCGAATTGCTACGTGTGCAGGCTTTAAAAAAATTTTTTTTTCAAACTGCAAGCGCTATATTTAAAGAAAATCAATCCTAATGTTTTCAAGTAGTTTCGCAGACAGACAGACCAGATGAAATGACCTAGTCCACTAGATGAGATTTTAATCTGAGGTCCAGTGTGTGAATGCACACATAAAACACCTCGCACACATGTTAAATCCCATTCTACCTTTCGGAAGAGAGGAAGGCCAGTGTGTGCTGAAGGGATGAATGACAAGAACATAAAGCACATGACCTGGTGTTGCACTTAGATGTCACCCCCAAAGACAGAATATGGCTATCTTAGTAATGGGATTAAAACTGTCGCATGCGCAAAAATCTCGCCTATAAAGTTAGGAGTTCTAGCAGCTGAATGAAGAGAGAAAACAAAGGAAAGAACCAAAAGTAACATGTTTCACTTCTCAAATTCTTCTCGATTCAAACTACAAATATTTGCTAGGCCTTAGCCACAAGCAGCTCATGAATAATCATTCATGCACGTGCCAGTCATAATAAATGACATGTATCAAACTGATAATTTTCTTGCTTTTTTTTTTTCATGAAAATAGTTGTATTTTTAACATTCTTTCAGCCATGATTTAGCTTGTGGTCGGCTACGCTGTAAAAAGCATGACCTGAACTCCGAGATAACACAAAGTTTACCTTCTTTCAAATTCATTAATTTTCAATCACTTCTCTGTCTCACCCACATTCGCTTCCCATGTTTGTCTTTGGCTTACCCTGAACATCCTAAGATCCCAGATCTTGATGATGCCGTCATCACCACCAGAGGCCAGGAGATGTTTCTCAATGGTGTTCCAGTTGATGACGTTGATGTCTCGACCATGAGCATCCGGCACAGTCAGAACGTTGGCTTTGGATGGTTTCTGCTGCGTGTTCCAGATTCGAATCGTACGGTCCACTGAACAGGAGGCAAAGACCTGAAGGAAAGGAGCAGTGAAAAAACAAAATTTTATTAATCAATCAATGTATCTATCAACAAAAATGAATCATTCACATTTTCCCTATATTACTGATTTCAAATTTTCTAGCCAAGCAAGTTATTTATATTTTCTATATCAAAGATTAAACACTTCAGTGTCATTATATCAAACTTACACATGCATATATATATCGCTGTGGCAATATGTGACATCAGCTACATAAATGCTGAAAGTGAAATACAGGTGCATGGGTTCCCAAATCTTACTTTATTCTCTGCATTACTTTCTGCCCACTCTGCTTTGAATCTATGCCTCACATCCTCATCACAGTTTCATCTGCAGTTCCCAGCATTCCCCGACTCCACTGTGTTACACTAAACAACAGCCAGTACATAAACGACATGAACTGTATAGCAGAATGGGTTTGGTCACAGCTGTGTATCTTTCATATATACAGACTCTAAGTATGTGATTGTGTTCAGCAATGATTGTTATATCGACGTTTACACTGCATATCTTTCTTAATAATGATGATAATAGGACATTTATGTGGTGCTTTTTAACATCTTAAGCACTTTACAGTAACAAAAGCAAATTTGTGTACACTACAGTATCTCTCATTTTCTCACAGGTGTGCACATGCTTCCACACACACACATATGCACACCATCTGAAAACAATCACAACCATCAACAAGCTTTGCACTTTCAAGACTGTGGATCATACCGCAGCCATCATGGCAAAGTGGTTAGCCTCACAAACTCCCAGCTGAGAGGTCATGGGCTCGATTCACATCAGAGCCATGTAGGATATTTCTGTTCTGAGCGGCTCCTACTCGAAGATAAGTTTACTATAGGCTCAATTGTGAAGACTGGGACCAAACAGTCGAGTTTCAACCACTTAATGGATGTGTCTCTGAAAAGTGTTGCTCAAATTTTTTTTACCAGTACTGCAGGTGTCTTCTGTATCTCGATGGGCCTGGTTGACGCCGGGATATATCATGAAAGTAAGCATAGTGTACAGGCCTGTCATGCACTCTCAGACCGGAATGGAAATCCATGGCATTATCTTCATTATCCCCATTCTCTTTGATCAGCATTAAAAAAAAAAGTCAAATTCCTTAATTCATGCCCTGCTCTCATGTGACCTCAGTTTCAATGTCCTCTCCATGTCTGTGGCCTTGGTTTGATTCCATCAAGGTCACCGGTATCAGCAAGCCCACAGAGGCTGGTGTTGGACGGACGTGGTGGCGCCCTCCGGAGGAAGAGCTTACTCATGCAGACTCCGCGACCAAGCAATTATTGTTGTCAGTACAGGGGCTTATTAGCTGGTGGATCAGAACAGGCACCACTGAACACCATCGAAGTGACTCGGTAGCAGTGCAGTGTCTCCTCCGGTGGGTTGTCTCTTGACAACTTGACGATGACTTCTCCCTGTGGATTGCCATGCCAGGCTGTGGATGGCACGTGAGAATGAACTGCGTGAGTGCACTGCCTCTGAGGAGGCACAGAAGATGGGACAGCAAAAAAACAACAAAAATTAAAAACACTGGATCATGAACACATAGATTATCATATATCAAACACTTTAAAAACCGAGATTGCAAAGAAAAGAGGGTCGCTATCCCTTAAAAAAAAAAAGAAAAAAAAAAAAGGAAATCATTACTGCCCAGTTACATCCATTACATATTCATTCACTCACATTGCTTTCATTTGCTGACCACTGAATGTCTTCCACAGAGTCTGTATGTCCAGTCAATGAGGATTTCTCTGTTACCCAGCCTGCGTCTGAGGGGTAGGACAGAAAGATGGCGCCTGCACAGTCTCCTGTCACCAGCCAACCTGTCCATTCACACCAACAGATTCATCATCAGCACAGGTGTAAATGTCATCCAACTCCTATGCACAAACATTCGTTCTATTATCTAGCTAATTCAGCAAACACGAAATGCATCCAGTTCAGACAAAAACCACTTGTTTCAAAAGTAAAATAGGTACTGATTTCCCCATCTTTGGTCCCCCCCCCCCCCTCCCCCCGATAATTGATCTGATTCCCCCCCTCCCCCCGATAATTGATCTGATTAAACTTTTTTCAAACATTTACTTGGCACTGTTAATGCTAAGAAGTGTATAAGAATAAATCACCCTATTCCAATATAAACGTTTTCTTGTCACCACACATGTATCCTTTGACAAGTAAAGGGTCAGAGTATCATAATCCCAACTTGAGCATTGCAAGCCAAAATCTTTATGGCAGCAGATCTGGCATGGTGAAGGACGAAGCTGGATTCTGCTGATCCTCTGATGTTAATTAATTTCTATGAGCCGATCAGTGCCCATGCCTTAACTCCCTTTGTGTGCACATTCATGTGAATCCGGTATCATCAGTCATATTCCACAATGCATGTCGGTGGAAACAAACGTATCAGTCATATTCCACAATCCATATATTCCACAATCCAGATCAGAGGAAATAAACTCTTCAGTAAACACCACGATACTAGGTAAGCAGAGGGCAACTGCCAAGCACTCCTCTACTGTGCACTGAAATGTTGTGATTCACACTTTATTCTGTAACAGTCCCGTTACTACAGTGTTAGACATTTAATTAAATGGAAACAATGCCTGTCAGAGCATCCCCATATATATATAACCAATTTATCGGATGATGACGTTACAATTCAGAGAGGCCACCAAAGAGAAACCTGGATATGGTAAAGTTTAGGATAAAAGAAACCTTTCTGGAGAAAACTTTCCTTTTCGATAATAAAGTTCTATAAAACAAATGATGGACAAGGGAAATCATTCACTCACTCACACACACACACACACACACACACACACACACACACACACACACACCAGGGATGAAAACAGTTTTTAAAAAAAAAGAGGAGATTGGCGGGGATCTGGGGGTTCACCATGGGCCCCCAGTGGGGTACATGGGCAACAGCCCAGCGGGGGTCAGGGGGCGGCGCCCCCTGAAGCTGAAGCTTATTTTGTATTAAATATGGCATAAAAATCTTTAGAAATCACTTTCTTGCTTCTAAACAACTCATTCTATAGATCAGCTTTCAACACCATGAAGACTGAGACTGATGTGGAAAGAAACTATGTCAATTGAGACAAACATTTAGTATGATGAATCCTCAGAACTCTAGCTAAAGAAAATTTGACAAACAGTGCTTTCAGGACATAAAGAATAAGGCCTGTAGATAAGTAAATCAGAGTGGGAAATCAAACTATGTAAATCAGATGTATGAAAACGACTGCTGGACTTCAATAAACACAATATGAAAAATGATTACTTTGAAGTCCTTTAAAAAAAAAAAACTGAAGCTTTTGGGCCTTAGACCCTTCGTCAGGAAACACTAAACACAAAAAAAGAACATAAAAGAACAAATGACATAAAAACAAACTGATGTCACAACAGTACACCCCCCCCCCCCCCCAACTTCCCTCTTACAACTAATCATATCCCCCCTCTTGACAAGTGTGTGTGTGTGTGTGGGGGGGGGGGGTGGGTGGGGGGGGGGGGGGGGGTGATCGTGTGTGTGTGTGTGGGGGGGGTTGTTTGTTGTGTGTGTGTGTGAGGTGGGGACGGGGTGGTGGGAGGGGGCGAAGTGTGTGGGGTATGTGTGTTGTGGGGTGAGGGTGGGGGTTGGGGAGAAGGAGGAGGAGTAGAGGAAGTATATAGGTAGTGGGGGGAGTGGGCTGGTGGAAAAGGATTTCATGGGGGGGGGGGGGGGGGCTGTTAGCAGACACCTAAACAAATGTAGCAAACGTTTGCATTATACCAGGGGAAAAGTGTTACACAATACTGTTGTGACATCAGTTTATTTTGATGTCATTTGTTCTTTTATATTCTTTTCGTCACTTTGACGTTTTTCCCTTGCTTTGAAGACTCTACGAGTGGAAGTACTTAGAGTAGGAGTCAAACTATCTTTGGAAATTAAACGTAGATTGTTGCATACCCAAAGATCTGAAAACATGCTGTAATGGTGTGGGAAACACACACATTTTCTGTTGGTGACTGGGACGCTCGATGTGATCTCTGATTGCCACAAAGCCACGACTACCAAAGTAGACACGTTTTTGGCAAGGCTCGCAAAACACTTCAAATTCCCCGTCTTTGTCATGTTTTCTTATTGCATCCGCGACTCTGCGGTCACACACGTCCTTCTGCTGCCACTCGGTCTTCTAGTGGTTCACATACTTCTTTCTTCTTTTTTTTTCGTTTTGTTTGCACTCACTAGTGGCAAACTCTCACTGTGAATCGACGCCATGATGATAAATGGAATGTAGGAAAAAAAGTCACAGGAAAAAAAGTCACAGAAAAAAAGTCACAAAATTGAGTAGGAAAAAAAGTCACAGGAAAATAAGTCACAATCAGGTCGCTACTCAGAAATGTGTGAGCACGACTTGGCCTAACAGCCTTCGTTCATTCGTCCTTCGTCCCTCTCGGGCTTCACCCTACTCTAATCTAAAGACCATCGATTCTGCTTTGAGTAGACTGGGACACTGGTTACGCCAGGGGGGGAGCCTTGCAGTATGGTCAGTATGGAAATAGAGGAAATGGGAGTAGTAGACGAAATGGGAGTAGACGAAATGGGAGTAGACCAAATGGGATGTTACCCCTGTGTTACACGTAGTAGTGTTTCTTTTGTGTGACTTTTTTTCCAGTGACTTTTTTTCCTGTGACTTTTTTTCCAAATACCGATAAATGATACTGGAAGGAAACAGAATGAGAACTACGCCGTTTGAGAACATTACCGACAGAGAAGAAATTCGCTGTGCAGACAAGTTGAGATCGTTTCTGAGCATCATTCTTCGAATAATTTTTCGGCGGAGACTTTTTCTTTCGGCGGAGATGCGAAAAAATAACGGCGGAGACGGCGGAGGAGTTTTCATCCTGACACACACACACACACACACACACACACACAAACCAGATAGCTATTCAGTTAATGTTCAGCCAACCTGACTTCTTTAGTTTAAAATCATTTATCAAATGCAATAGGTTGCACATTCCAGCTTCTGCTAACTGCAAATCTCAGAGTAGTTGAACAGTAGTTTCCACCATATATACAGGAACTCTGAAAACCAAAAATTCTCCTGACTTTAGTGATAATAAGAGAAGTTTAATTGGAATATTCCAAGGCCTTCCCTTTACAAGATGAATATTTCATATTCAGAGAGAGAGACAGACAGGTGTAGGGTGGGGGGGGGGGGGGGGGGGGGGGGGGGAGGGGGGGGGGAGTAGCACTAGCAGGGCCAGGTGTCAAGCACTGAGATGAGGTACTGAAGTTGGGACCAAGAAGCTGATGATAACCGCATCTAGGGAGGCACCTGACAGTGACGAAGATCTTGGAGAATGTAAGTGATGGATGTAAAGAGAGCTTATGCTACATTCCACTGAATCAGAAAGCTCCCTATACAATGTCATGATTAAGTCTGCAAGAGATAGTAAACAAAAACAAAACAAAAAAACCCACAACATGTCACAATACTTCCTCAAACTCATGCATCTACTTCTTGCTACAAGTTCTTAACTATCTTTGCTCTTCAAAAGCTTCAGTCCAGTGACATGTAAACATCTGCCGTGATGTAAAATTAATCAGCTGTACATTTTGTTGCCTGACACAAATAAAAACTGATGGAACCCAGATACATATTTGTTGCACTGGTGGGTTCTAATACACTTTTACAGACAAGGTGAACAGCACAGAGATACAAAGATAATGTGAATTTTTAAAAAAATGTCACTGTTCATGCATCATGTGCATGCATGTGTGCCTGAGAGAAAAAAGAATAACTGCCATCCCCTTGTGAAAAGCATGCAAGTTTGGTGTGCGAAACAAGCACTACTTTTGAGTGCCAATGTGTTTTTACTTATGCATATGACTAAAGGTAAAACTACCATGATGCTGAAATTTCAGTGACTAATGCCAAAGAGGAAACAAAAGCATGTGTATAACAGTACCACTTAAAATCAAAAGATAAATGTAATCATCAGTGAAGTTGATTACCTTTAGCTGCCTGAGACCAGTCAATAGCAAAGCCCTCCGTGGTGTGATGTGTCACAGTGTGCACGATTTTCTTCTTGGTTGAATCATATTTTGAGGCAAGCACTGCATCATTTGACAACATCAGTCTGCTCAGTTATGTCATAGATGTAGACGCAGCCTTTGTCAGACCAGGTACCTGTGTATATTTTATCATTCACTGCCGCCACCTGAAACATATTTTGATGTGCCATCAGTAACTGACATCTGATATTGTTCTGATTCATTAATTTTCTTTCCCAAGGCAAGCCTCAGACGACTGAGATGACATCATACCATGAAGACAATGAATAATTTTGTAGAGAGTTTGTTTCAATGAAGAACTTCAGAAGGATAGGATTTATAATGAGCAAGAGGCTTATCTGCTTGTGGATGTCTGTAGGTGTGTGTGTGAAAGTATGTGTCATGGAAGTTTTAACTGCGTGGGGTGAAGGAGGCTATACATATTGCCGCCAACAACCCCACACTCAACCGGGACCGGGGCAGACACACCTTGCCATCGGTGTACAACACCCTCATTGTTCAGTCACATGACCAGGGTTCGACCCGTGGTCGTGTGCACTGAACTCCAGTTCACCCAGTAGCAACACCACCGCTGAAGAAGACGGACGGAGGTCTGTCGAAAGCTCCAAGTAAGTGCTATTCCTAGCTGAGTGACCTGTTTAAATCCAGTAGTCATTATAAAGTATGTGTCCTTTTCCAAACCATATACATGGCAATAATAATTTCTGTTTGTGTTTCCTTTCACCGTTTCTGGTACATTCTGTGTGTGTGTGTGTGTGTGTGTGTGTGTGTGTGTGTGTGTGTGTGTGTGTGTGTGTGTGTGTGTGTGTGTGTGTGTGCGTGCATGCGTGCGTGTGCGTGTATCAAAGTGTGTGTGTGTGTGTGTGTGTGTTGGGTATGTATGCACTTGTGTTCTAAAGACGTGTAAAATGTATTATTTTTTATTCTATGAATAAAACCACATGCATCAGCATCCCTACATGACAAAACTGACTCTTTAACTTCTCTTTTTGTTCAAAATTATTCTTTACGTAATTTCTCTGTATCACCATTAAAGTATCAGTTCATGCTATATAGTATATTACAAAGTACTATCACTAAGAAACAACTTAAGTACTACAATTTACAATAACTATGCTGTATTGCATCCTTTTCTGTATTAACTACGGTGTTGCAATATGATAATCTAGTATAGGTATATTACAGTCAAATTAACAAACATCCCGGTTATATCTGCCACAAGTGTCGATGTCACCAGTGGAGATAAAAGTCTACACTTCAGTGGTAATACTAATAGTACTAGCTCTATAGACAAGTGTCTGACGCTAACATCAGAGAAATCATATCTTGAAAGCTTTAAGAGTTTGAGACTAAATGCTTTATCCTTCACCATGCACCGAGACATACCAAGACACAAAACAAGCCTGCACTTCTGGCACCATTTGTACTATTCAAAAGAAATCTTTTAAAAACATAATTCACTCATGAAGCAGATTTTGGTGTCAGTATTTTCAAAAAGGAAAGACTCAGTTAAGTAATTTGAACCATACACTTCCATCGATGAGGGTTCTAAAGGACCAAACCTCTAAAGAACAGTAACTGGATAAGCAGCACATTGAATATGGGTCTTCTTCTTCTTCCTAAAATACTGGTTCACTCAAAAACGAGTAGGTCACCAGTGCGCATGTTAAAAAGTAAAATAAAATAGCATAAAATAGTGCGACTCAGACTGTTGGCCCCTGGAGCAAATTTGGCAACAAGGCGTCGCACTCGATATTCAAGAAGTTAAAAGCAATGGCCAAATTCAGGCCCAGGTAACAGTAAAATATCTGGGGAAGTTAAAATAGAAAATCGTCAATATGCAGATCTCAAAACTGTCGTATCAATTTGTTTTTAAATGAGATTGCATTTGTGGCAATCTTGATGGCACCCGGCAGTGAGTTCCACAGCCGTACAGAACTAGGATAAAATGAATGTAAGTGGCTGTCAATATTTGATGCAGGTATGGTATAACATTGACCGCCACTCCTGGTGCTACTTTTATTCAATACTAGTTGTTCCATTGGAATATCAATTACTTTAGCTCTGCCTTTGAAGAAGATGTTAAGTTTGATAAAAGCTCTTCTCTCTTCTAAGGGTTTCCATTCTAATTTCCTCATGTTCTTCCTAGTATTCCCTTTTCTCTGATGTGGTTTCTTGTTACGAACCGTGCTGCTCTCTTCTGAATCTTTTCCGAGGTTATCAATGTCCTTTAGATAGTAAGGATCCCAGACTGAGCAACCATATTCCAGAACTGGTCTAACCAGTGTTTTGTAGCAGTCGTCTTTAACCTTTTGGGGGCAGTCATTGATATTCCTGTATAAGAAAGCGAAGATGTTATTTGCTTTCTTACATACTAAATTGTAGTGTTCTTTCCATTTGAGACGACTATCTATAATCACGCCTAAATATTTTGCAGCATTAGTTTCTTTAAGAATAGTATTATGGATAGAATAATCTGATCTAATTGGTGAGCGTTTGTTACATATACGCAACACTTGGCACTTTTGGGGATGAAATTCCATTTCCAAGTTCTTTCCCACTCTTGAAAGCGTTTAGATCTTCTTGTTGAATGCGTGTATCATTCTTGCTTCTGACTGTTCTATATACTAAGCTGTCATCTGCAAAAAGCCTTATAGTAGTTCCAGGAGAGAGATTTCTACTTATGTCATTTATATAAATTAAGAAAAATAAGGGCCCCAGAACAGTTCCCTGTGGTACACCTGACAAGACTGGTTTACAATGGGATGACGACCCTTCCACAACAACTTTCTGTGTTCTCCCAACAAGGAATGATCTAGCCCATTTTAGCAAAGAACCGCCAATGCCGATGTGTTCTAATTTAAGCAGCAGGCCCTCATGGTCAACCTTATCAAAGGCTTTAGAAAAGTCTAATAAAATTGCATCTATTTGCTGTCTGTTGTTAAGACAGTTATTAAAATCATTGAGAGTTGTTATAAGTTGAGTCTCACAACTCCTTCGCTGTCTAAAACCATGCTGGGCATTATTTAAGAAGTCATATTTGTCAAGATGGTCCATTATGCTACTATATATTATGTGTTCAAGTAGTTTTGCTGATATGGATGTAAGAGATACAGGTCTATAGTTCTCTGCTTTTGTTTTGTGACTGTCACCCTTTTTGAATAAGGGAACAATGCTCGCATCTCGCCACTCATCAGGTTTACTCCCTGGTCCAGTGAAGCTTGGTAAAGTAGTTGGTATACCTCACTCAATTCATTGGCACATAATTTTAAGAGCTTGCCAGGAACGCCATCGGGACCAGTAGCTTTGTTTTCATTGATGTTGGTCAGTAACTTAAATACTCCTGCTTTGTTTACTTTGATGTTTTGCATTTCAGGGAGTTTATCATCATCCTTTAGTCTAACGTTAATTAAAGGTTTGGGATTTGAGAAAACTGAACAAAACTGCTTGTTTAGTAAATTTGCTTTCCCTTCAGGGTCCTGTATTAGGTTATTCTGGTTGTTTCTCTGGTCTGGAATCCCAATGTTGTCCTGTCTCTTACTCCTTATGTAAGACCATAATTTCTTGTTTTGATGATCACCTTCTGAAATCATCGAATTTACACAATTGGAGTGAGCAAGCCTACATTCTCTCTGACACCTTCTCTTAATATGTTTATACCTAACCAGTAATCTTTCTGAATTAGGATGTAGTTTCAATTTCTTAAAGAAACGATGTTTCCTTCTCAACAAACGTTTAGTTTTTGTAGTAATCCATGGCTGGTGGTTCTTGCTTAGTTAGTTAAGATAAGATAATGTTGCTTATAGCCCAGCCGACCGCAAAGGGCCACATCAGGGCTGTCACGTTAAAATCAACTCACCAGTCATTTAAAAAAAAAAACAAAAAAAAACAACACTTTCACACATCTCATTTAATGACATCGTCTAGAAACGCACCAGAAATTGCATTAAAATCTTTCTTCCGTAAAATCTTAAATCAGATGAAAAATGTTAATCTCTCTCAAAAACTCAAGGATCACATCAGGCGGGACATCCCTGAACAGGATCTTCATGGACTCCGCTGTAAAATGTTTGTGTCTCACATCGTGCAAGTCCCAACACTCTAAAAGAACATGTTTCACTGTGAGTGGCGCATGACATAGAATGCACCACGGAGCTTCTTCACTCTTTAAAAGGTAAGAATGGGTAAAATACGAATGGCCGGTGTGCAGCCGGCACAGAACCTTTTCCTCTTTATGACCACCCGACGTAGATGGGAGGAAGTCCTTAAGGTTTGGACGGATCTGAAAGAGTTGTTATTCGTCTGTGTGTTCCAATCCTCCTGCCAGAGGTCTCTCACATATCGTCAATTTTGGGTTTCACATCTGAGCGGGGGATATAAGTGTTGACAGTTTCTCTCTTGTGGCGTTCTTGGCTAAACGATCAACCATTTCGTTCCCGCCGATGCCAACATGGCCAGGAACCCAAGCAAGAGTAATGTTGTAACCGTCCGCCTTCAACTTGCTAAAAAGTTTAAAAAAAGTAAAAGTTCTGGATGCTGAAGGTTGCGGCCAGCTATGGCCTCCAAAGCTGACAGCGAATCCGACAGAACCAGAAAGTCCCTCTTCGAAGAATGTGAGATTATCTTCAAACCCAGTACTAGAGCAGTAAGTTCAGCAGAATAGACAGAAGCATCTGAATGTATATGTTCCAACAGTATCTGAGAAGGAGCCCCAGGGCAGTAGGCTGCACAGGCCACTCCATCCTCAGACTTGGAACCGTCAGTGAAAATTTTTTTGATAGGATGGGAATTTGGAACAGAGCTCAGCATAAAAAAGCCTTGTACGCCAGAGAGCTGGTAGACTCTTTGCGAAAAGCTGCAAGATCGAAACGAATCTCTGGTGTGAAAGGTCCATGGAGGTTGATCCGGAAACTTGGAAAAATCGGAAAAACTACTCCCAGGTCTATACCTGCATTCCGCACGTGAGACTGCATATGAAGACCAAACGTCGGAATACATTTCGGGTTGTTTTCAAACTTACTTTGGAACGGAGGGTCAAAGACACAGTCATAGGCAGGGTTTTCTGGTTCTGAGAACAGTCGGATATAATAATTCAAAGACAGTTTCAGTCTGCGGTTGGACAGTGAAGGTTCACCTGCCTCTGCGTACAAGCTGTACACAGGGGTGGTGCGGAACGCTCCAAGACAGAGACGAAGCCCTTGATGGTGGATAGGGTCCAAGAGTTTGAGGTAAGACGATCTTGCGGAGCCGTAGACAGCACAAACCGTATCCAGTTTGGAACGGACCAAGGCTCTGTAGAGGTTGCAGCAAAGTTCTTTTATCAGCGCCCAGTCGGTGTGCGCTACGACCCGCAGAATATTCAGTGCTTTCTGGCAAGCAGTTTTGAGGTGTTTGATGTGGCTGAGAAAGTTAAGTTTCTGGTCAAAAATGACTCCCAGAAATTTGGCCTCTTTAACAGCTGGAATGGGAGATTTCCCTACTTGAAGTTCAGGATCTGGAAAAAACTGACGGAAATTATGGAAGTGAATACACTGCGTCTTTGTTGGAGAAAAAGTGAAACCGTTTTCATCCGCCCACCGATGGATATTATCTACGCAAAGCTGGAGCCTGCGCTGGACACTCGGGTACAGGCTTCCAGTTGCGTAGACAGCAAAATTCATCCACAAACAATGAGCAGTCTGAACCCTGCTGAACTGATTGAACAATGTTGTTGATTTTAATACTAAAGAGGGCAGGAGACAGAATGCTCCCCTGTGGAACACCCAACTCCTGCTCATGGACATCAGAGAGAGTGGTGCCAACCTGGACCGAAACTGTCGTTCTGCCAAAAAATTTTGAATAAAAAGCGGAAGATGACCTCGAAAACCCAGATCGTGGAGATCATTAAGTATCCCCGACTTCCAGGTGGTATCGTAGGCCTTCTCTAAGTCGGAAAAAATTGCCACTGCATGCTGTCTGTTCAAAAAGCGTTCCGAAGTGTAGATTCCAGACGAATCAAATGGTCAACTGTAGACCGATGTTTGCGGAAACCACACTGTTCTTTCGCCAAAAGGCCATCGGTTTCGAGTTTCCACTGAGCCTAGAAATTGACCATTTTTTCCATCAATTTACAAACACAGCTGGTCAAAGCTATGGGACGATAGTTTGATGGGTTAGAAAGATCTTTTCCAGTTTGGGAATTGGAATAATGAGGGCTTTCCGCCAAGAAGGTGGAAAGAAACCAGTAGACCACACATGGTTGTATACCTGTAGCAGGATGTTCAGACCTATGTGCGGAAGATGTTTCAAGAGTTGATAATGGATTTCATCTAGACCTGGAGAGGAATCGCTGCAAGAGAGTAAGGCAGATTTCAGCTCGTTTAACGTAAAAGGAAGATTGTAGTCTTCCATGTTGTCTGACAAAAAGTTGCAGGGTGATTTTTCTTTTAGGGCTTTGTTTTTGACAAAAGTGACTGATTTATTAGAAGAGGAGGAATTCTTTTCAATGGTTGAAGCAAGCAGATTAGCAACTGCTTTCTTCTCTGTTATTAAAGAATCCGAAAACTTGAGATGGTTCACAGTGGGACAGGTGTTCTTCCCTTTGATTTTCTTAATGATGTTCCACACTTTTTTCTTGGAAGTTTTTGATGTCAGCCTGGAGCAGAAGCTTCTCCAGGCCCGACGTTTACTGATTTTAAAAGTGTGTCTTGATTTAGAAACGGAGTTTCTGATGGGCTCGAGCATTGGGACCCGAAGGTCGTTGGTAAAACCTGACGCTGAGCCCGTTTTCTAATTTTGGGAAAATTTGTTGGCATTCTGAATCGAACCAGGGTGTTTTTGGCATTTTGAAGTTTATCGGAAGACACTGGAATACAGGCTTTAGCACATTTGATCATAGTGTTAGTCAGTGATTCAGCTGGGTCCGGACTCTGAAAATAATCAGTGTCCTGGAATTCCTTAGAAATAGTGGCTGCAAATAGATCCCAGTTTGCTTTCTTATAATTTAGACGTTGAGAGACAGAGACGTGTTCAGTTATTACAGGTTGTAGAAAGACAGGGAAATGGTCACTTCCGTGCAGATCGTCATGGACAGACCACTCATAGTCCAGGACCAGCGAGGGGTCACAAACCGACAAATCTAAACACGAAAGTGAACCTGTGGAAGAGTGGAGGTAAGTTGCAGATCCGTCGTTCAGACAACACAAATCTAAATCCGAAAGGACATCCTCAATTAGCAGACCTCTGGATGACGTACTGACACTACCCCAAAGAGGATTGTGACCGTTGAAGTCACCAACAGCAAAAAACGTCGAGGAAGTTCTCCTATCAGACTGACAAGGTCTGACGACAACCGGGACGAAGGTGGGAGATAAAGGGAACAGATTGTGACGTCTTGTGGAGAGTGACTCTCGCAGCTACAGCCTGAAGGGAGGTAGACAGACGACAGGACATACAAACAACAAAGTTTTGTGTAGGAGAAGGGCAACACCGCCGACAGTCCCAACGTGGATGGTTGTGCAGGTTTTGAAAGAATATTAAAGCCAGAAAGAGTAAAGGTCTTCTGGCTTTGAATTTGAGTTTCCTGAAGAGCCACGACGGAAGGTTTTATAGATCGACACAGAAGCTGCAGCTCCTCGAAGTTTGAATTTAGTCCACGGATATTCCAAAGGAATATTTCTACATCCATGGTGCAGAGGGCGAAAAGGAGAGATCAGGTCATCTCCTCATCAACATCTGCGGTTAAGGGTGTAAATTTATTGGTTAGTTTTACTGGACTGTGGTCTCAGACCTGCTGGCAGACTTGCCAACAGTGAAGAAGGTCTGGATTTGGGAGACGGTGGAGGTTTTTTCTTCATCTCCACCATCTCCACTCTGGATTGAACTCCCTTGCCCGCACGGGCACTGGACTGAGGAGTTCGAGGTAGGGGTGCTGGTTTTTTAATCTGCCCAGCAGCAGATGTTGTAGACTGCTGGGCAGTCTGAGGGGTGGCGGATTTTTTGCCTCCACCAGGGGCATTCACTTTGGGTTGGGAGGTGGTGGACCTGCCACCACCAGAATTGACAGATCTTACTTGCAATGTTTTCGAAACATGAATTCATCAGTCTGGCAGCAGACTGACCGAGTAGGAACAGTGGGAACTTTCTTTACAGCCGAAGCATAGGAAGAAGCTGTCGGCGTCCTGACTACCCACAACCCGTTTCCGGGCTTCAAAAAACGAGATCTTCTTTTCTGTTTTGATGCGTTGGATAGCAGATTCTTGAATCCAAAGAGGACAGTTTCGTGAAGAGGAGGGATGGTCGCCACCGCAGTTAGCACAATGTGCCGGATCATGACACGGCCCATCATGGGTTGCCTTGCAGCAAACACCCACACCTCCTGCCCAGAACAGCGGTCCCTGACATGGCCAAACCTCTGGCACCTGAAGCACTCAATGGGGACGGCACATACAGCTGAACACGAACATTAAGGTAACCCCAACTTTGATGACCGGAGGCAGCACAGGGTTGCAGAAGGTCAGAAAGAGGGTGTTGGTGGCCACTCTCTCTGAACCTTTCTTTACCGTCACCCTGCGCACCTCCGTCACACCCTGGGACGCCAGCTCCGTCTTAATTTCTGCCTCTGATACACCAGATAAATCCCGGCAGCGAATCACGCCTCTCGATGAATTCAATTGTTTGTGGGGGGTTACCCTGATCTCCCTGTCCACAAGTTTCGTTGCCTTTAGCAGCTGTTCAGATTGTTTCTTTGATCTACATTGAATTAGGAATGAGCCATTTCGCAACCTTTTTATGGATTGAGGGTCACTGCTAAACCTTGAAAACCCTTCTGGATAGCAAAAGGGCTCAGAGCTGAAAGGGGTCTTTCCTGCTCTGTCCCTTCCATCACGAGGCAGGAAGCCCAAAACCTGTCCTCTGTCGTACTTCTGTATCCGAATCGCTGTCAGAATCGAAATCCCCTGAAATAGGGGATGCTGCTTTCCTCTTCTTCTTGGGGGGGATTGTTTTTGAAAGAGCCATATTTGATTTATTGTGATTCATCCCTCCCTTACCCACCCACCTTGGAGTCCAACTAAGGGGCCAGGGCCAAGAAACCAATGTCTTGACCCCTTCCAGGCTTCGGAGAGACATACAACAGACAAAAACCTACCAACCCTATCCCCCCTGATCATGCCCAACTCCAGGGAACAGAGAGCTGAGCACTGCAGGGGTTACCTTGGCCAGCCGGGGAAATGCCTGTTTTGACCCAGCCCCAAGAAGGGGAGCCCATTAGTACAACCGGGGCTAAGTGTACTCCCTGTCTAGGAGAGGTCCGAGCCAAAGTGATGTGTTGAGAGCGCTGGCCCTCTCAATCACCAGGATCTCATCCCCCTCAGACACAGTCGCACCGCACGGCAAACGCGGCGGATCTTAAGGAGACCACAGAGAGAAAAGGAGTGTGGAAAAGAAGACTTGAAGGGGAGACGAAGATAGAAAAGGGCCAAGTAAGGAAGGCAGAAAACAAGAAAAGGAGAAAGGCGGGTTACTCTTAGTCAGGATCCTCACCCTTAGCCTATCTGACATGGGAAGCCCTACCAGGGGCATCAACTCCTTACCACGTTATGCTTAGGCCAGACAGCATCTTGGCTTTTCGGACCTAGAAGCAGTTTAAAAAAAAAAAAAAAAAAAAAAAACCCAGCCTTCTTAAAGTATTGATGCCCCCGCCAGCAAAGCCTAAGGGATCACTGGACCACGCAAGCCCTCCGACCACGACAAAGGGCGCAACCCCCGGAGGGTGGTTCTTGCTTGAAGTTATTTTAGTAGATATGTTGTCATCCATAATAAATTCCAAGTTAGTTTTTATACACTTCCAAAGGTCACTGACATTATCTTTAACACTATGGGACCTAAAAAAAGACGACTGAAATCATGAGTATCCCTGCGCAATTTTGGTAAATCTGCTTGGTTCCAGAGTCTGATGGTACGTTTAGGGGTTTTTCTTCGAAAGGGTCGTGTAGCTGCATTGCTGGCTTAAGTATAACACTTTGGGGACTCTTTGACAAGTCTTGTTTGACCCCTACCATCTGAAGAGAGATAAACTTACAACCAAAATATGCCATAAAGCCTTACATATAATGTATTTGTAGTGAGAAACCCGCATCGATGAGATATTTGTATAGTCAAGAGTGATATCCGGAGAAGGTTAAGTTAAACATACAAACTGGCAGATGACACCCTGTCCTCATAGCTGTCAATCACCATAAGCTTGCCTGATATGGCAGGGTCTTTCCACTACTCCCAGACCATCTCTGGAATATTATAGTTCATACAGCTAAAGGGGAATGTCCTTGAGACAGACTGAAAAAGTGCTGGACAAACAGCCTTGAGGGCCAGACTACTTACGACACCTCTATCTTGTTGCATATGATTGAGGACAGAGGGTTAAGGAGGACCCTAATGTCCAAAGGTATCCCCACAACCTACATCTCACAGCATCATAACAATGAAATGGAAGTAGCATAATCCTGTGCTTGAGTGCTGTAAACTTTAACTGCATCAGTGTCATCTTTAGTTTACGTAATTTCTCATGTATGTTTCTAAAGGTTTAGTACACACATTACTTATCACAGATCATACAGGAGGAATGGATAAAATGGGAAGAGGGGGTAGGGCTGTGCCAGGGTAGCTCTAGGGACAGCAGGAGAATGACGGTGCAGAGGCACAGAATAGGGAAGAGTGGAATGCTAATTATTTTCACTCACTCTCAATCTGTTCACACCACCATTGTGCTGCATCGTAACAAGGTTCAGCTCTGGTTTGTCATCCTCATCACCGCTCTCCTCTTCATCACTCTCGTCTTCATCTTCCTCTTTGTGTGTTTTAGTAATGTTGTGCAATTTCATTACATTGACGAAGTTTGGTTGACCTCTCTCAGTTCCCCGACACAATGTAACTGTCAAAGGGAACTCTCCCTTCCGTTCCCAAGTCTGTCTGGTATAATGTCGAAGCTGAGACATGGGGCACCTGAAAAATAAAACGTCATGATGAAGGTTATGCCCCATTCCCCTTCCACAAAAACAGAGAAAGAAAGGGAGAGAGAGAGTCTGACAAAGTCAGAAGAAAGAAAGAAACAGGCTACAATATTGTGAACGAAATTTTGCCTACAAAAAGAAAGGATATCAAGTTTCCAGAAGACTTTTTCCCTTACATTTTTTAAGCCTCAGTCAATGCAGATGAAAGGATAAAATATACAAGAAGAATTAAAAGTTACCTTAGCTCAGGATCCTTTTGAATGATTTTCAAATTATCAATGATCATTTCTATTTTCTTGTTCTTTATCACACATCAACAGCAGTGATCTGCCAGTTTTCTTAAGGTTTTTCTTTGTTGTTGTTTGAAAGAATGTTTGCCACACTGTTTTCATAATTTGTCCAGTTGGACAAGTCTCAATGACAAAAAACTGCTAGCCAACATTGGCCTTGCACTCACCCACATTTCAGAAATTGTACTTTCATTAGTCTCTCTCTCTCTCTCTCTACCTTCCCCACTCTCCCCTCCCACCCCCCCTCCCACACACACCAGAACCAGGACAACTGGCATTGAGTCGTGAGTTAAAAGCATATAACTCACATAAGTGTAAAGTAGTAAACCAACTGCCTACACGGGTTAAGATAACAAAATTTTGGCAACCCCCCAAGGAGTTGCTGCGTAACTCTCTTTGCCTCCTACGCATCTGGGGCTCTTGGTTGTCAACCCCAGTCAAAAGTCAAAATGTTCATCTGCTCTAAACTTTCCAGCAGCCATTGCACAGTCATAGAAATTTAAAGTTGCAAAAAGAAAAAAAAAAGAAAAAAAAAAAAGAAAGGAAAAGTTGCCTGTCAAAGTTTTCACAAGCCTTGTCAGGCAAGTTCAGAATCAACTTCACTTGCAGGACAGGATGATGTATTTGCCCTTGGCAGTTGGGAAATGGTTCATTTTAGGCCCTGGACAGAGCTGAATCACAAAAACAGAAATAATAATACTGATGACCTAGATATTTAAATGATTTTATAATTTATGCGATAAAATGATACTTTATGATACACCTGGACATTAGACTCCACTACTATTCAGTCGCTCATCTTCAAAGGTAAAAGTTTTCTCTTTATCATGTATCCTTATCATCAAACATCACTCTGACTGAGTGAGAATTTGATTTAAAAAAAGAATACCTGAAATATTCCATTGCCAAATGAAGCACTAAACTTGAGTCTCAAGCTGTATTTCAACTAACCTGGCATTAACATTTGATGGAAAGAATATCTTTCTAACTTCTAAGAGAAATTTGTGGTGAAGAGGACTAGGTGGCCCCTAAACTGCATCAAATTCTACTATATATATAATTATATATAGATCTATAAACTGTGCATTTGCATATACAGTGCTTGTGTGTGCAGCACACACTGCATAAGAATGTGTGTGTGTTGTGTGTGTGTGTGTGTGTGTATGTGTGTGTGTGTATGTGTGTGTGTGTGTGTGTGTGTGTGTGTGTGTGTGTGTGTGTGTGCGTGTGTGTGTGCATGTAAAGATGCTAGCTTCAACTCAAGTCAGTCCTTTTGGTGTGTGCAAAGGTTTCAACAGTCACATGGACTCACAGTCACAAACAAAATTTAATGCACTTGTTCACACAAACACATGACATATGATGTATACACAACATTTATGCACACTAACACACACACAACACACACACACACCACACACATAGGTCATAAGTAAGTTCATGGAATGTAGAACCTTTTATCAGATTTTCCTGACATTTTTTATATAAATTTGTTATTTCTTTCTTTTTTCCCCTCCTTTTTCATTTTTTTTCCACTCCTTTTTTTGTTTCTTCTTTTTGTGTGTGTGTGAATTTAATTTCTTTGAAACACTACGACAGTACAAATCAACAAGCCTCTTATCTGCTGACCTCTTGGCCTTCTTCACGATTACAGTGATCAATCATGATTTCCAATAATATAAACTGAAAAAATGTGCAACTGTAGCCAATATACGCACACTCAGGTGTATAAAATCTATTTTTAGATTTCTCCAGCACCTTCTTCTTCCAAAAATACTGGTTCACTCAAAAACGAGTAGGTCACCAGCGTGCATGTTAAAAAGTAAAATAAAACACATGAAAATAGTGCGACTCAGACTGTTGGCCCTGGAGCAAATTTGGCACAAAAGGGATCGCACTCGATATTCAAAAAGTTAAAAGCAATGGCCAAATTCAGGCCAGTTAACCATAAAATATCTGGGGAAGTTAAAAACATAAAATCGTCAATATGCAGATCTCAAAAAATGTCGTATCAATTTGTTTATTTAATGAGACTGCATTTGTGGCAATCTTGATGGCACCTGGCAGTGAGTTCCACAGCCGTACAGAACTAGGATAAAATGAATGTAAGTGGCTGTCAATATTTGGTGCAGGTATGGTATAACATTGACCGCACTTGGTGCTACTTCTATTCAATACTAGTTGTTCCATTGGAATATCAATTAGTTTAGCTCTGCCTTTGAAGAAGATGTTAAATTTGATTAAAAGCTCTTCTTTTTTCTAAGGGTTTCCATTCTAATTTCCTCATGTTCTTCCTAGTATTCCCCTTTTCTCTGATGTGGTTTCTTGTTACGAACCGTGCTGCTCTCTTCTGAATCTTTTCCGAGGTTATCAATGTCCTTTAGATAGTAAGGATCCCAGACTGAGCAACCATATTCCAGAATGGTCTAACCAGTGTTTTGTAGCAGTCGTTTTTAACCTTTTTGGGGCAGTCATTGATATTCCTAAGAAAGCTAAGATGTTATTTGCTTTCTTACATACTAAATTGTAATTTTCTTTTCCATTTGAGACGACTATCTATAATCACGCCTAAATATTTTGCAGCATTGGTTTCTTTAAGAATAGTTTTATGAATAGATATTCTGATCTAGTTGGTGAGCGTTTGTTACATACCCAACACTTGGCACTTTTGGGGATGAAATTCCATTTTCCAAGTTCTTTCCCACTCTTGTAAAGCGTTTACATCTTCTTATAAAATGCGTGTATCATTCTTGCTTCTGATTGTTCTAAGATACTAAGCTGTCATCTGCAAAAAGCCTTATAGTAGTTCCAGGAGAGAGATTTCTACTTATGTCATTTATATAAATTAAGAAAAACAAGGGCCTCAGAACAGTTCCCTGTGGTACACCTGACAAGACTGGTTTACAATGGGATGACGACCCTTCCACAACAACTTTCTGCGTTCTCCCAACGAGGAATGATCTAGCCCATTTTAGCAAAGAACCGCCAATGCCGATGTGTTCTAATTTAAGCAGCAGGCCCTCATGGTCAACCTTATCAAAGGCTTTAGAAAAGTCTAATAAAATTGCATCTATTTGCTGTCTGTTGTTAAGACAGTTATTAAAATCATTGAGAGTTGTTATAAGTTGAGTCTCACAACTCCTTCGCTGTCTAAAACCATGCTGGGCATTATTTAAGAAGTCATATTTGTCAAGATGGTCCATTATGCTACTATATATTATGTGTTCAAGTAGTTTTGCTGATATGGATGTAAGAGATACAGGTCTATAGTTCTCTGCTTTTGTTTTGTCACCCTTTTTGAATAAGGGAACAATGCTCGCATCTCGCCACTCATCAGGTATTACTCCCTGGTCCAGTGAAGCTTGGTAAAGTAGTTGGTATACCTCACTCAATTCATTGGCACATAATTTTAAGAGCTTGCCAGGAACGCCATCTGGACCAGTAGCTTTGTTTTCATAGATGTTGGTCAGTAACTTAAATACTCCTGCTTTGTTTACTTTGATGTTTTGCATTTCAGGGAGTTTATCATCATCCTTTAGTCTAACGTCAATTAAAGGCTTGGGATTTGAGAAAACCGAACAAAACTGCTTGTTTAGTTAATTTGCTTTCCCTTCAGGGTCCTGTATTAGGTTATTCTGGTTGTTTCTCTGGTCTGGAATCCCAATGTTGTCCTGTCTCTTACTCCTTACTTTTTTAGACTTAGTCCTCTGAATTCCCTGGGGAACATAGGGCCGCAACCACACTCTTCCAGCGGACACGGTTTTGGGAGATCTTCTTCAGCTTGGCCCACGTCATTCCGGCGGCCTTCACTTCCGCGTCGGTACTCCTTCGCCATGTCTGTCGTGGTCTTCCCACTCTTCTTTTGCCCTGAGGGTTCCATTCAAGGGCTTGTCTTGTGATGTTGGATGGAGACTTTCTGAGGGTGTGGCCAATCCATCCCCACTTCCATTTTCTGATTTCTATTTCTATTGGAACTTGCTGGGTCTTGTTCCACAGTTCTGCGTTGGCAATAACATCTGGCCATCTGATGTTCACAATGTTTCGCAGACATCTGTTGATAAATGTTTGGAGTTTGTGGGTGTTTGTCTTTGTTGTTCGCCACGTTTCAGAACCATACAGAAGGACAGGTTTCACATTTGAGTTGAAGATTCTGATCTTGTTATGGTGTGAGAGGGCAGAGGAATTCCAGATAGGCCGTAGCGTAGTAAAGGTGTGCCTGGCTTTATTGATGCGACTCTTGATATCCTCATCTGTACCTCCATCTTTGCTGACCACACTGCCGAGGTAGACAAACTTGTCAACTTCAATGATGTCTTCCTGTTGTAGTCGTAGTGGGTCTCGTTGCTGGTTGTTGACTCTCATGGCTTCTGTTTTCTTTATGTTGATTTGGAGGCCTGTCTTTCCTGCTTCTTCTGCTACCCGGCACAGCTTCTCTTGTGCGTCTTGCTGTTTGTGGGACAGAAGGCTGATGTCGTCGGCGAAGTCCAGGTCTTCCAGTTGCTTGGTGAAAGTCCACTGGATTCCTGTCCTCTTGCCGTCTGTAGACTGCCGCATTATCCAGTCAACGACCATCAGGAAAATTGTTGGCGATAGTAGACACCCCTGACGGACGCCGGTTTGTACAGTTCTTACTCCTTATGTAAGACCATAATTTCTTGTTTTGGTGATCACCTTCTGAAATCATCGAATTAACATAATTGGAGTGAGCAAGCCTGCATTCTCTCCGACACCTTCTCTTAATATGTTTATACCCAACCAGCAATCTTTCTGAATTAGGGTGTAGTTTCAATTTCTTAAAGAAACGATGTTTCCTTCTCAACAAACGTTTAGTTTTTGTAGTAATCCATGGCTGGTGGTTCTTGCTTGAACTTGTTGAAGTTATTTTAGTAGGTATGTTGTCATCCATAATAAACTCCAAGTTAGTTTTTATACACTTCCAAAGGTCATTGACATTATCTTTAACACTATGAGACCTAAAAAAAAAAGACGACTGAAATCATGAGTATCCCTGCACAATTTTGGTAAGTCTGCTTGGTTCCCTTACCACGAGTTGGTATTTCAACTGACTGCACTAATCCAAGCTCTTTGGTGGTATCAAAAAACTGAGAATTAATGTTTTTACTGTATTGATTACCAAGTATGGCATCTTCACGCCAATCAATATCGGGTAAGTTAAAGTCTCCACCAATCCATAATATTGCCTTCCTATTGGCCAAAACAATGTCAGAAATGTCTCTGCAAATAGACGAACATACATTTTCATCTGAGTCTGGAGGTCTGTAAACTGATCCAACAATGACAGGTCTCTTATTCTTAAAATTAATCCTACAAAATAAACTTTCACTATTTTTGCCTTGATATAAAAACTCACTGGCTAAGTTCTTCCTAATGGCAATCAAGACTCCCCCACCTCTTTTTCCAAGTCTGTCCTTTCTATAAATATCAAAATCCTCCATTAGAAGTTCACTGCTGGATGTTCCAGTTTCTAGCCAAGTTTCTGTTCCAAGTTCTACAACATCAATGTTTTTTTTGGTGACTAAATTACTGAGTTCTTCCTTTTTCTTGATAAGTGATTGAAAGTTTACGACTATGCATTTAAGTTTATCGTTTTCTCTTAATGATTTGGAGTTCAGTTCCACTTTATCATAGTTTATGATTTGGGATTTTATCAGTTTTAGAATCAGGGGTGGATGCAAACTTAGGACAAAATTTCAAGTTTTCTTTTGGGGATCGGTCTGGTGAGATAGGGTCAAAACAGTTGCTTTCTGAGCTGCAGTCTTCAATAGAATCTTCAAAAAGTCTCGAACTAAAGTTTGGAAGCTCGCAGGTAAAACATGTCCAAGATATATCACTATTGCATAATGCTTCATAAACTGCTGAATTTAATAACATACATTTAGTGTGATACCATGTATTGCAGACGTCACAGGCAACTGCTTTATGTTTCCATGTGACTCTCAAATTGCAAACTCCCCATGGATATTTTACTTTGGTGGACGGACCAGGATCGAGTTCAATGTCTCCCGATAGCAGGATAACCTCCTTGGCTTAAAAGCCATGATTTAACTCCTCTATGTCTAACTCTTTTATTCAAACAATTCCTTATCACTGTACTATTTCTGATGTTAATTGAAATCAGGGGTTCAAATCTGGGCCTGGTAATCGACGTGAGAACAGTACTCGGCACAGGTGTACACAGGAGGCTAACATGGTTCAGGTTGCACAAAGTTTTATAACCTGCAAAAATGGAAGTAAAGGCGTCTACATCTACATCTAAAATTTCAAAATTAAACTGAGTGCTAGGGATATTGTCGTTCCTGTCACATGTGGAAACAGCAAGGGAAAGTAGAAAACTTTTAACGAAGCCGAGGAACAACACGCCGGTAGCCATCTTGAAAAGCCTTGGAAGTAAGAAAGACTCACCTTACCTGAAAGGGTTTAAAAGTAAACACAATTTTGTTTAAAAAAAATAAAATTTAGCGTTAAAATACCAACAACCAACAGTGCTGATTATTTAAATTCACAGTTACTCGTATGAGTAAAAGACGTAAGGCGTAAAAAGATGTAAAAATGAATTTAAAATGGGTAACAACAATCTTGCAATCTACTGTCACTGGATGATTACGATGGGGATACCTAATCTGTTCTTAGTGCTAAGAATTGGGCAAAGCTAATGAGATGAGGATACCTTGTAGGTCAATCAGAGAGGCAAACGTTTTTAAAACCAATAAATAGGCCTACTGATCAGTTAACTGAATTTCAATCAGTGAATATTCAATGTGATCTGATCTGAACTGAAAACTATAACAGTACTTCGACTCTATAGCTATGAACGTGAATTAACAACATAAATTTATCAGTAAAACAATTCGGATTTAGCACCTTCGCCACTGATCCACAAGACGATGGTGGTAATGAAAAGAAAGAAGGAAGAACTTACCTGCTTGAAGCTGATGAAGAAACACGTACGCTGACGGGTCAGGCTCCAGTTCATCCCCGTCATATTCCGTCTTCCCTGGAATAAACACATCTGTTTTCTTTTCGTCTTCATCTTCTTCCATCCCATGATCTGAATCCGGTTCGTTGTCATCTTCTTCAAACTTATCATCAAGATCCATTTTCTCTTTGCCAGCCATGTCGATCGCGAGATATTTTCCACAGCTTCGTAAGACAAATTTCGCTTAACACGTGCGACATGTGTTTCCGGTATGGTTACACAACGAGATTGAGCGAGATTTACACAGGTAGCCAATCAAACCAAAGTAGTAGTGGTTCCGTCGATACCTGTAAACAACATGGCGGAACAAGTGAGGAGCGACAGGTCAGTTCAAAATGCACGAATAGTTTATAGCATTTCTAGCTTTTGTGCGTAAGATGCGTCAAATGATAGACACAAAACATATGAAAATCGTATGAACGCATCCGCGATGCAACTTGGTTTTTCTGCGTTTGTAAAAGCTAATATTCAACAGTCCAAACAAACGGACTCCCGCACTGTTTTTACGGCGCCAAATTGCAGAGTGAAAAGAGACATCTGCAGTGATCGTTGAGTGACTGACTCAATTTTTATGGAAACAACTCTTGGAATAAAGTGATTTGATTTGCAATAGTGACATAAACGAATGACAAATAGCTTCCATCCAGCACATATGGTCTGAATATGTTCCCCCCCCGCCCCTGTTTTTTCCAGCATGTACTATACGTTTATGAGATTCAGAAAGAAATATGAATTAGTGAATGTTTCATGACTGTGGGTTTTTGTTTTTGTTTTGTTTTCTTGTTTTGTTTTATATCCCTCTAAAGAATACTCTCCCAGAGTGCAAGAAGATTAATATTAGTTATCTGTGTACTTTGGAAGTGTTCACCAACATGCTTCAAAACAAGGAAACAAACAAGTAAACAAACAAAACGAACACATTTTGTTTGTATGGGGACACATGATTGCTAAATAGGGTTGAAAATTTCAGGCAAGAGGAAGCTGTTCTACTTGCATGGGTGTATTCACAATACTACCACAGCAGCCAATGTATTAATTAACATGCGAGTGGGAACTTGCTTCATTTCTCCTTGACCCCCCCCCCTCCCCCCGTTCCTCCTATTCTTCCTTTTTTCCCTTCCCCTCCCTCCTTCCCCCTTGTCATTTAAGCCTCACCTCCATCTCCTTTTAGCTGAAGTGTAGCATGTTTTATCAATGCCTTGATGTAGTTCCTCAATAATCTTGACTTAATGTTCAAAGAATGAAAAACAATCATCAATATTAATAGGTAAGTATTGGCATGTTTGTTCAATGTGTTATTGACATATGTGTTTCATGTATCCCATTTTGTTGTTGACTTTAAATGATTGTGGAAAGTGCTCTTTGCTCAAATGGATAATGTCTTTTAAACATATATTTTCATATCACTGTTAGAGGATGTTTTATTCCTGGATAGTTGTAATTAAATTTTGGTTTAGTATTACAACAGCTAAACACACACACATGAACACACACACACACACACACACACACACACACACACACACACACACACATATGCACACATGCACACACACACACACACACACACACACACATGCACTCACACACACACACACACACACACACACACACACACACACACACACACACACACACACACACACACGTTCTTTATGGCCCAATATGCTGTAGGATTGTCAAAAGGCTCAGCATCGTAGCAACAGTTGGACTTTTCCTTCATCCAAAAGCTTCAGTGATCCATCAGCATTTTTGTTTGTTTTGTCTTTTGTTTTGTTGTCTGTTATTGGTGGGTTTTTGTAAGTAGGCTCCATTACCCTCTTTGTTAGGACAGCATGATCAGGGAAAGTTGACACTGACAGTACTCTTCTGCACCTGTGCAAACTTTCTTAGCATAGTTATAGAGAGTTGTCTTTATGGATATATCTTTTTTTACCATTTACATCATTATCATGGAGAGTTGTCTCTGTCAGTATACCCTGTGCTACCTTTCACAAGGTGATCATGGAAAAGTCTCCTTATCAGTATTTACCCTTTGATACCTCAAAACATGATCATGGAAAATTATCTGTCCTTAGACCCTCTGCTACCTTGTACAAAGTGATAATAAACAGTTGTTTCAGACAGTATACTCTATGCTACCATGTACAACATAATCATCAGCTGTCATGTAGGACAACAAAATTATGCTCTTTATTGCCTAAAAATCACACATGATCATGGAAATTTGTTTCTGACATTGTGACAATATATTCTTTGTTACCTTATGCAGTATGATCACAGAAAGTTGTCTCAGATCAAAATAGTTTGAAAGATCTGTCCAGTACGGAAAGTTAAAAAATAAATGGATAAATCTAACAGCAAAATTGCAGCCACTGCATATGGTGCTGTATATGGCTAGACGAAAAACAAATAATTGCTGCTCCTGGTGATGCTCATTGAGGAGAACAAGACACTTATTTGGTTGTTGTTGATTTTTTGTATGTATATGAGAGCAGGAGAATGGGGAAATGATGTTTCAGCATCAGTTGATTGACATATACAAACTTTTGCAAGTTAAGTAATGACTCTTTTGATGAAAGGACCACAAACATCATTCGGATTTTGAATATATTAGGCCAAACTTTATTACTGTTGTTATGCATGTGCTGCCTCCAAGAGAAATCAATTTGCAAGATATACGAAGGTATGCGTACATCACAGGGGACATGTTTCAGGGTGTGACAAATGACTTGCACTGTCATACAAGGGCTTCCTACTCAAGATCAAAAGCAGCATTTGCCACATTTTTTAAAGTGAAAGGACATATCTGTTAATTTCTTCTTCCAGTTTTCCTGTTTGTGCACTTTCCATTCAAACTTCACAGAGGAAATGGGATAGGTACAGTGGAATATGTGAGTGTCATCAGTGAAAGAATGGGATGGGGATGGTATTCTGAACAAGCATAGATTATAAATGTACACCAGGATGAGGCAGTCTGCTGTCCAGCACTTGAAATCACCTTGAACAAACAGCAGTCGTGCATGAATCATGCACATGAAAGCATTGGTAAAGTGCAGAATTGGCATCTGTCCACAATATTCTTAATGCCTTTTCACTACAGAGATGTCATCAGTGAACTTGACTAGCCTACACTGTCAGGATTCATAGTTATAGAGGTCATGTTACTGGCTACACATGATGCTGTTCGACTTAAAGTATTGGACACTGGCACCCACAAGAATCTGTTTAAGGACTATCAGGCATGGGAATCTTCCTCCTTTTGGAGGAAATCCGCTTTCTCCTCATTAGCTAAATCCATATTGGGCATCAGTCCAGCTTATTGAGACATTCTGCTTGCAGGCTTTTGCATAGTACTTCTCCTTTGTGTCCAATACTATCAGTATCACTGACAGTGACTGAAGCTTGGTGGAAGGACTGGGATAAGAAACACACAAATGAATCCAACAAATGCATATTTCCTTATTTGAATTTCTTTTTTATTTGTTCCTTAGGGAAATAGGTCTAGCGTTTGGGTTTATGGGTTGATGGTTTATCCTTTTAATCCCTACTTTTAAATGAGGGTGAAGATGATAAACTTACGCAGTGAAAAACAAGAAAGAAGGAATGCCAGTCCTACAGTTATTCTGTAAAAGTCTTAGCTTTAATACATGAAATTTTATGTTATATAGAATTAGACCATTTAGGATAAAAACAAAACACACAACGACAACAACAAAAAAAGATAAAAAGGAAATGAAATAGAGAACTAAACAACCAACTAACTAAACAAAAATCAAATCAAAACAAACGGAAACAACCTTTTCAATTGCTCAAGCACAACTTTCTTGACCTAACCACTTACCGGTACTCAATTATTTTGTGGTCTTTTTGTTCTTTTGTTTTGGTAAAGAATGTTAATGTAATGACATGATGCATTAGCTAGGACTGACAATATTGCACTCATATATATTTTGTTGGATAGGGAATATTCCAAAACGTCTTCTTACTTGATTCTGAGAATTGATTTATTTCAGGTGTATACGATTTCAAGCATAGTCATCGTATCTTTACATGTCCAGTTTCCGGTAATTTTGAAAACTTTCCTTGCATTATTTAGCTTTCCAAGGATTTTGCTTTCTATTTTAGTGTTCCCAATTGTTGCATTTTATTCATGTTTATAACTAGTGTAACACTTTCAACTGTTTTAGAAAACTGAATTGAATTACTACCTCAAAAGTATCAATATTACTATGAGTACTGTTCAAGTAAAGAAGAATGTCTTAATCATGATTTTTAGGTCATCTTATATTTTTGATATCAATGTGAAGGGAAAGAAAAAAGGTGACTGAGAGAGGAAAGGGAAGGTGGGGTTGGGTGGGGTGGGAGGGGGAGGGGTTCTTGTGGAAGAAGGCATGAAGTGTAAATATCAAATATTAAATCAATTGACAGCCTATGGGAGCCATCAAAT
>CM031596.1:106384167-106391667 GCA_018398815.1 Conus ventricosus
AGATAAGGCTGTGTTGCTCTTCGTCTGACCGCTGCACGCTTACTCCTTTCACAGGTCAGGGTAGAGCATTGAATCCGGGTGTGCCTTATCAGGGAGCTTAGCCCTTGGAGGGAAATTAACATTTCAGTTGAAGAGGTTGCCTTGGTTGCTAAGAGTTTTGTGTTGGTGTTATTTTTGTCTTTCCCACAGCACCCCTTCTTCCTCTGCCTGTCCCCTTTTTCCTGTTTCTGCACCCTTTTGGTATGACGTTTGTGTTACGTCGATGTGTGTTTTTCAGTGTATTGTTGAATCTGTCTTCTTCAACTTAATAAACATTGTTAAGAAAACCAGCCGCCGTGGCGAAGTGGTTAGCGTCGCGGACTCCCGGCTGGGAGGTCGTGGGTTCGAATCCCATCAGAGTCATGTGGGTTTTTTCTGCCCCGACCGGCTCCTACCCAGAGTTGAGTTTGCTGCGGACTCAGTTGGGAAGACTGGGACCACACAGTCGAGTTTCATCCACTTAATGGATGCGTTTCTGAGAGTGTTGCTCAAATTCCCTGACCAACACTGCAGGTGCCTGTATCTCTCGGCCTGGTTGACGCCGGATATATTATGAAAGGAAGCGTAGAGTACAGCCCTGTCATGTAGTCTCAGACCGAAATGGAAATCCGTAGCATCATCTTAATCATCCTCATTCTCATCGATCAGCATTAAAAAAAAATGTCTCAAATTCTGTGGCCCTTCATGCCCTGCTCTCATGGTGACCTCAGTTTCGATGTCCTCTCCACGTCTGTGGTCTTGGTTTGGTTCCGTCGGGGTCACCGGTATCGGTGAGTCCATGGGGGCTGTCGTTGGACGGACGTGGTGGCGCCCTCTGGAGGGAGAGCTCACTCACGCCGGCTCCGCGACTAAGCAATTATTGTCGTCAGTAGGGGCTTAGTAGGTGGTGTCCTGCGTATGTTAGATCAGAACAGGCGCCACTGAACACCACCGAAGTGACTCGGCAGCAGTGCAGTGTCTCCTCCGGTGGTTGCCTCTTGACGACTTGACATTGACTGCCCCCTGTGGATTGTCGGTGCCGGGGCTGCGGCGGGGCCGACTGGGCTGTGGCTGTGGACGGGGTGTCGGAATGAGCGGCGTGTGTGCACTGCCTCTGAGGTGACGCAGAGGTTGGGACAAAAAAAAAAAAAAAAAAAAATTGTTAAGAAAAACGATGATCTAGAGTTTTACAGTCATCTCCAAGAATGTGATGGTGTTGGTAATGATAATATTTAGATGCACAAAGGCACACACAGACATACGCACACATACACATGCAAGTGGGCGCGCGTGCACGCACACACACACACCTACACACACACACCTACACACACACACACACACACACACACACACACACACACACACACACACACACACACACACACATCCCCAAATGCTCATGCACACACACACACACACACACACACACACCACACACACACACACACACACACACACACACACATCCCCAAATGCTCATGCACACACACACACACACACACACACACACACACACACACACACACACACACACACACACTCACACACACACCACACACACACACACACACACACACACACACACACACACCATCAAAAGAGCACCAAGAAAATTGAATGAGGTCATTGTTTTGTTTGCTTGCTTTGGGACAGGTGAGTTTGTTTGGTTTTGTTGTTGTTTGTTTCTTTGGTTTTTGTTTTTTGCTTATACCTGAATCAGAACCATCCCCAGACTCCAAGGAATAGAATGGCTTACAGTTTAGTATCCATTATCTTTGAAATTTAGATCCTTTACTTGCAGCTGCCCAAGTGTAAAAAGCTTTTTTTCCTTTCTTTGCTCTCATTTGCATGACTTGCGCCTTTCATTTTGAGTTGCCATGTATCGTATTGTCATTATCCTTCAGTTTAGAATTGGAGTGTATGATGTATAGTCTTTTGTTTGTTACTGAATACTGCAGCTGGTGGTAAACCAAGTGGGACAGTCAACATGTTGAAAGTGCAGTGCTACATCTGTTTGAAGGGAATTTATTTTATGGGAAATAAATATTGTACAGAGAAAAAAAATGTTCTATGTTCTGCACTGTGTTGTGTGTGTGTGTGTGTGTGGTGTGTGTGTGTGTGTGTGTGTGTGTGTGACTTTTTATCCATGGTTGTTGTTTGTTTAATTTCATATTGCTTTTATGTATTATATATCTGGGATTCCTGCATTGAATAAAAATGTCAGTGCCTACAGTGAGTGTGTTTTTGTGTGTAGGTGACAAATGGGCAAAGGAATATATGGGAAGTGGAGGGGGGGGGAGGGGGAGGGCTGAGTGAAACAGATTGCTGAAAGCTCTGTATGTGTGTGTGTGTGTGTGGTTTGGTTAGGAGGACTTCTGTTTGCCTTGGAGAATTGAGGGAGAAAGGGAGAGGAGGAAGATATTGGGCTGAATGAAAAGAGAGTAGAGGTTGAACAGAGAAAAAAAAAGAAAAAAGAATAGAGTAGTTTTAATGCATGTCAGTGCTCCTTTAATTCGTTTATTCATTGCTGTGACCATGAAGCCAAGTATTCCTTGTATAATGGGGGGGGGGGGGGGGGGGGGGGGGGGGGGGAGGGAGGGGGGGGGGGGGGGGGGGGGGGGGGGGGGGTAAATAAAAGTGAGTCTTGACAAAACATATCTTTAAAAGGAAGGGGAGGGGGGGGGGGTATTCAGACAGTCTTTTTTTGGAGGTTGCCCTGTGTTTCCTGAGGTGTGGTGTGTAGCAATGCACACTGTGGCAGAGTGAGAATGAAAATAGGAACTGATCGGACAGGGTTTGTACAAAGTGAACCAAACACAGATAATTTATCATTTGGGGGTTATGGAGGGGGGTGGAGATTGACATTATCCTAAGTAATTTCAAGGCTGATAACGTGCAAGATAAAACCAAACCTGTACCCCACGAAATGAAAATTTGTAGAAATCCTGTGGCTCAACATTAAGTTTGGTTTTTGATTTTCCTGCTACCCACTTTTGTTTCAAGTTTTGGGTCTCTGTGATCATTCCTCTGATTGAGAAGGCTCAACACACACACACACACACACACACACACACACACACACACACACACACACACATACACACACGCTCACTCACTCACACACACACACACACACACACACCACACACACACACACACACACACACACACACACACACTACACAGACACATGCATGCATGCATATATTATGCACATATGTGCCCGCACATATATGTGAGCACATATATGTGAGCACATGTTTGCGCATGCACACACACGCACGCACTCACGCATGCACGCATACACGCATGCATGCACGCACATGCACACACACACACACACACACACACACACACACACACACACACACACACACACACACACACACACACACACACACTCATACAGACTTAATCTGTCAATTTAAAATGATAATGTATGGTTTGTATCTGTCTATCTATGTATCTATTTATATCTATCTATCAATATATGCATATAATCATTTATGGTGTGTGTGTGTGTGTGTGTGTGTGTGTGTGTGTGTGTGTGTGTGTGTATGTGTTAGATTGTGTATTAGGTTATTGAATCTGTCAATCTGAAATAGTAATTTATGGTTTATATATATATATATATATATATATATATATATATATATATATATATATATATATATATATATATATATATGTATGTACATATTTATTTAGTATTTATAGATCAGTAGTTCTATTGATTGAACTGTCTGCTGCCCTTCCATGGCCTCTCATGTTCTCTCCATACTTTGTGTTTTGTTGTTGTTGCATGTGCACATGTATTTGCTATTGCTGAAATCACTTTGATGTGTGTTTTTCTTTCTTTAACTTTCATTTAGTCACAACTTTGTGACAGTCACCGTGAGAGATAAAAGAGAAAGAGATAGGAATGGTGTCTGAAATGAAAATTTCAACCAAACAGACAAAAAATGAAAACATACACAGAAAAGCAAAACAATTTGTTTTATATGCATTTTATTCTCTTAGATATATGTTTCACATTTACAAGACGGAAGATGTACAGGACAACCTTAACAAGTCCAGCTTGTTTGAATAGAAAATGTTACGTAATCTTGCTTTTCATAAGTGTGTGCATCATACAAGGGCAGTCTAACTGGGAACAAAGATGTCACGTAATCCAGTGTTTCATTACTGTTGAGTCACAAATTAGTTCCATATGACTGGCTTAAGTGAGAACACAGATCTAATATTTCTTTATAGTGAGGTCACACAAGTTCAGTGGGTCTGATTTGTTCTACTCCTCTGACCGTTTCCTGGTTAGCAGGGGCTCCTCGCAGGTACAGGGCAGGACCACACAATTACCTGCCCTGCCCACCGCCACCCCTCCCCCCGGACCTGAATCCCAGCAGGTGGTACCGTACAGCATGCTGCGTGGCAAGAACAGCCCCATCGGCATCCGCAACAGCGCCAGCATGCTGGAATCCGACGAGAAAATGCGACTGCTGGAAACCCGCCTGGGCGTGACGGAAAAGTCCAACAGAGCTCTGCTAGAAGAGGTGCTCAGACTGCAGAACGAGCTGAGAGTGACAGTGGCTCGCAATGAGCAGTCCATCCGAGACGAAAAGCAGCGCGCATGCAGCTGGATTCTTCCGTTCACATCGTCAACGACCTGATTTCACAGCTGGCCAATCGTATCAGAACCACGGAGGACAAACTGACCGAGGAAAAGTCCGCGCTGAGCAGTCTGCTGAACCACACGAAGGGTGTGGAACAGGCAGTGTTGGCCAGCCAGCAGGAGCTTCAGAGTAAGAAGGATGCCCATGGGAACAGGTGAGTGTTAAGAGTGTGGGATCTCACACAAGCCCTCTCTGTATTGGCAGTCTGGTTGAGGGAAGCCTGTGTTAAGGTTGGAGAGAATGCATAAGTAAAGAGACTTGATTATGGATATTTATTTTAATATAAAAAATGCACACCTATGCTTAAAGTATACACAGCTACACAAATACTCGTGTTCACACACATATACACATATACAGACCAAGACACAGTGAAGGGTCACTGGTGGGATAACCCAGAGGCCGACCCAAACTAATCCTGGATGGACAATGTTGAAGACTGGACTGGTGACGAACGTCTCTACCCCTTTTGAGGCTGTGAAAATTGCTGACCACCTAAACATCTGTTGCTACAGCTTTCAGTTATCAAACGAAGATGGTGATAATGATGAAATGGCCTTTTGTCTCATGGGTTTCTCAGCAAGTGCAATAACCTCTCATAGCTGGTGAAACGCTGTTTTAAGAACTTAGATCACAGAGAGAAATCAAGTTTTGGGCACTGATCATCACCTGGATTTTAAATTGGTATGTCTGGTTTGGAAGTTTTGTTTTTTTTTTCTTCACTAGATTTGATATGTTTTTTTCTTCACTAGATTTGATATTGTCGCAAGAAGATAGGTGTCATTAACATTGTCGGCAATCCATCCAAGACAACTTTCTTTCTCACTATTTCTTTGTCTCTCTTTATCTTTGATTCTAATTCACTTTTTCCCTCCTGTTTGTCTGTCCGTCTGTCTGTCTTTCCCTCTTCTCTCTCCATTCTCTTTTTCTGTCTCTCTCTCTTTTTCTTTATCCCTCCTTCTATCCATTCTTCTTCTTGTCCATGTCTGCCTCCTTGTCTCTCTCTCTCCCTCTCTCTCTCCCTCCTTTCCTCCCTCCCTCCCTCCCATCCTCCCTTTCCCCCTTGCTGTCTCTCCTTCTCTCTCTTCTTCCCTCCCTCCCTCCCTTCCTCCCCCCTCTGTCTGCCTTTCTCTGTCTGTTTCTGTCTCTGTCTGTCTGTCTCTCCTCCCCCCCCCCCCCCCCCCTCTCCTCTCTCTGCTATTTGTTTGTGTGTGAATGTTGGCTCTTAAAGTAATCTGATGATACATAGTAACAAAATTCTGTTGGTGGGTGTAGTGCTCCCAGTGTTTTTCACAACACTGTATGTGTGGGCAGCACCAGCTGTCAAAATGTAAACAGTGCGATCCCTGTTTCTGCTGTACACAGACTGGTGGACCTGCAAACCAAAGTGATGGACACCCAGAGGTCCAAAGAGCAGCTGGAGAAGACGGTGTACACCCTCACCGACGAGCTGCGGGTCGTGCGCAACAAACTGGAGAGTCAGCAAGCCGAGTTCAACACCGTCATCACTGACCTTAAACTGCGTTCTCGGCGCTTAGAGGAGGAGAACAAGTTACAGGTGAGAGTGTGTGTGTGTGTTCTGCTTTGAAGGGTCAAGAGTATGTAATGACGCCATGTTTATCTCTTGCATGATTTAGTTCACTGATGATTTTAAAAGTAGATTTTTTCAATCTCTAATACTCCGGGTGTGTGATGGATTTCTGAACAAAGGTAATTTGTTCTAGATTTCTTCAAAATGGTTCATGAGTGAGAATTAAACACTTGACTCATGTTTCTGCTCTCTCATGATCTTTAAGAATGCATTGTTCATATAGTTACCTGTCCGAATAAGAGCTTGATTCCTGAGATCTTTAAGAATGCATTGTTCACATGGTTACCTGTCCGAATAAGAGCTTGATTCCTGAGATCTTTAAGAACGCATTGTTCACATAGTTACCTGTCCAAATAAGAGCTTGATTCATGCTTCACCAAATTCATGCCTTACCACTTGGGATCCTCAAAACTTTTATAAGAGAGAGTGGCGCAAATCCAAGCCCTCTTAACACAGTGAGTCCTGAGCAGTCTCCCACACAAAGTCAACATCTTCCAGTTGTGAACAGTTCACTTAATTTTTCTGCACCATTCTTTAACAGTCAATCTATAGTTTAAGTTGGAATGCTTTGATCCAATGAAATGTTGTGTGTGATGGATGACTGAATATTAAGCATTATGGTCTTTCTTTCAACTAAAGAGTTCATGTATGTTTTTTTCTCTCTTAGTTTTAGCTCTGTTGATGTAGTTTCTGGATCATTAGTGCTCCTTGTGTCATGCTGATGTCATGTCGGTCTCTGTCTCTCTTTGTCTACCATCTTCTCTGTCTCTCTTTTGTCTTCCAGCTTCTCTGTCTCTCTTTGTCTACCATCTTCTCTGTCTCTCTTTTGTCTTCCAGCTTCTCTGTCTCTCTTTTGTCTTCCAGCTTCTCTGTCTCTCTTTTGTCTTCCAGCTTCTCTGTCTCTCTTTTTTGGTACATTAGAAAAATATATCATATCTATTTTCAAGTCATAGTTGTTATTAACAATTTAGTAGTTAGCTAATCCATGTTGTGATGATATTAACACTACGTGATAATAATGTTCTGCATGATAACAACAGATGCTCCAGGTAAATGCTTTTTGTAATTTTTTTTCCTTTCCTGGTTATTTGTGTTCATTTCATTTTGAGTTTGTGCAAGCATTTGTTTCAGAAATATAATTGTTTTGTTTTTATGAGAAATTTGGAGAGAGAGAGAGAGAGAGAAGAGAGAAGAGAGAGAGCATCATAATAACGGATG
>CM031596.1:106399167-106416696 GCA_018398815.1 Conus ventricosus
TTTTTTTAGTTAAGTCTCATGAGTTAAGTCTCGTCAATGTCAAAATGTCAACAGCAATCTTTCTCTCTCTGTCTCTGCCTCTCTCTACCTCTCTCTCTCTCTCTGTCTCTCGCTGTCTCTCTGTCTTTTTCTCTGTCTGTCTGTCTGTCTGTCAGTCTGTCTCTCTCTCTCTCTCTCTCTCTCTCTCTCTCTCTCTCTCTCCTCTCTCTCTCTCTCTCTCTCTCTCTTTTTCTCCCATCCTCTGTCTCAGTGTCTCAGTCTCTGTCTCTGTCTCTTTGTTAGTATTCTTAGGCCCTGAAGGGACAAGGGCCAGACAGAAAAAAGCATCTCTATGATAATCTGTTACCCTTGGGAATAAAGATTATCAATTAATCAATCTCTCTCTCTCTCTCTCTCTCTCTCTCTCTCTTCTCTCTCTCTCTCTCTCTCTCTCTCTCTCTCTCTCCGGCACAGAGTCAATGAACTGAACATGGCGCTGGGAGAACAGAACCGCAAGCGTGAGGAAGCCATGCACGCCTTGGACATGATCCACCGGGAGAAGGAGCACGCCGCCGAGACCGAGAAGCTGAAGCTGCAGAGCAAGCTGACGGAGAACCTGGACGAGATGAACAAGAGGCTGCTCACCAAGGAGATCAAGCTGAGGGAGGAGATGCAGCAGAAGCAACAACAGCTGGAGAAGGTACTGCGCTGTTTGTTTCCCTCTGAAGGTCTGCAGTGTAAACTCAGATCAACATTAGAATGGATGATTGTCTACCTTCTCAATCCCCACCCCACCCCCCACCCATTTCCTGTTCTGCCTCTCAAGAAAATATGTATTTACCACCCCCCCCCCCCCCCCCTCCCTCCACGATCGCTTTTTGTTTTGTTTTTTTAATTACCAAAAATTAATCACATAGTTTACATGTGTGAAACGAGACACCACGCATTGACAAAGATATGGAGTGAAAAAGCAGTTCTGCCTTGTCAACGGTAGGGGGTTGCTGTTGTTTTGTTTTGATTTGTTGCGTTTTGTTTCATTGTTTTGAGCAATCAGAATGCATACCCATAACACAAGAAAAAAAGTGTTCAGAAATCGCAAGCGTTATACACCAGTCATGATTTACTACACCAGATGTTCCGCAAACTGAACTTCATACTGTTTTACTCTGATAATCTGGTAGAAAGAATCAAATGTTGAAAAAAAAATTCAGACTACTGACTTTTTTTCCCCTGTTTTTCTTATTTCTTTTCTTTTCTTTCCTTTCCTTGCTGTGCTGAAATGTGCATAGTTCTTCAAACTCGAAGTTGGTAAAATCAGATCTGCATGAAAAAACATTTGCAAAATCGCTAATTTCTTTGTTCTTAGATTCATCAAACAGAAACAGAAAAGCGGGCAGAGAAATGAACGAAAGATGCGTGAAGACAACGAGATGAGGTGGGCGGCCCTGAAGCAGCTGGGGACGAGGAGATGCACGCAGTCAAAGAGGCCCTGAAGAGCGAGCGTGTGAAGAACAAGGACTCTGTCAACAAGCTGGACGAGTCCATCTCGCTGCTGGAGAAACAGCTGCAGGAGCAGAAGAGACTCTCCGACAAAGTCATCGCTGCAGAAATCAAGTCAAGGTGGGGTGTAAGAAAATGGCTCTGGAGAGGATATGAGAGGGGGATTTATGGGCGGCATGATGTTTGTAGCCACTGCTTGCATTTTATCCATAGGATTTAATAGATGTTTTTTTTTCAAACAGGTAAGATTTTGCATTATACTTTATCATAACTTGTTTTTCATTTTGTTTCTGAAAGCAGGTCTTGTGAAAATCTAACATTTTCGAGTTTTGGATATGTTGCAGCAATTTACATATGTACGAATGTGTATGTGTGTTTGGGGAAAGATGTGTGTGGGGAAGGGGGATGGGGACTGGGTGTTGCAGGATGGATGTCAAAGGGGAAGGGGTGAGCAGGTGGAAGGGGAGGATGAAACAAAATGAAGAGGACAGTAAGAGAGAAATGTGTAACTTGCAATCACAACAGAATTAGATGAAAGGTTTTGGGGGGTTGGGATGAGTCAGAACAACACAAAATGTTCACGCACACACACGCACACACGCATGCACGCGCGCGCGCGCACACACACACACACACACACACACACACACACACACACACACACACACACACACACATATGAAAACAAAAGTGTACAAACTGTTCATCTAGAGAGTAACTTCTAAAATTCTTACTTGCTAATAATTTAGCTCAGAGTCATTCTTGCAAATGCATGAAGGATAGAAAAAGAAAAGGAAACTGGTCTACATTGAAGCTGATTGCCTTTGTAGCTGTTTTTGCTTGTCTGACAATATTTATATTTTGTTCATGAAGTTCCGTATCAAAGAGTTTTTCTCGTCTTCAGTATGATCTGGCTGGAAAGACCGTGAGGTGGAGTTGACAACTGGTAGAAATTCTATAACAGAAACAGCACAAATAGCATCATACTTGCTAGAAAAGAAGCATTTTCCTTTTTCTCTGAAAAAAATCCTGGCAGAAAAAGACAAAAAAGAATCTTTAGCAAGTATCTTTAGTGGATTCTTTTCTTCCCATTGCGTGTGTGTAGATTTAGTTTGTCATATAAAATAAACAGGAAGCGAAACAGTAGTTATATTATATGCTTGTTTTGTGTGTACTAATGTTGTGTGGGTTCAGTTTTACATCACTGGAGAAACACACGCACAGGCCTGTACATGAGCTGAAAGATTTTTGTTAGACCAGGCAGACTACTGAGTATAACATGGGGAATGAATTGTAACAAAGCCAGGCTAGAAGTGGGGGCAAGGGGGACAACTGCACTGGCCCCTACTCACAGGGCTGTATCTTTAGACAGTCACTGGTTCTGCTGCTGCCATGGGCTGGAGAAGGAGGGATACAGTGGCCTTCACTCATGGTCAGTCTGGGCAGACATGTGACCGCGCTGTGCCAGAGCTGGCTAGGTCACAAGTGGCAGAGCTGTTGCAAGTCAAATAAGCATCCTAATACACTAATGTTCAGAACAGTCATCCAGATCTTGTCACGTGACTACAGTTAAAATTTCTTTTTTTTAAATTTTTACTTTGTATGATTGATATATGTTTTTGTTTGTTTGTTCTAGTCAGCTTGTCAAATGACTATGTGCTTTTCAGATGTTTTACTTTGTATGATTGATATATGTTTTTGGTTGTTTGTTCTAGTCAGCTTGTCAAAGGACTGTGTGCTTTTTAGATGTTTGAACAGCAAAATGCAACTTTCATTATCTTTATTATTTTATCCTGTTCTTGATCAGGAAGGACCATGAGCGGCGAACAAAGGAGACCATTGACAGTGTACAGGAGAAGCTGCAGATTGCCACAGCCACTCTTCAGCAGGCCATTGGTGGTATCAATGGAAATCTGTCCAACCACACTGACAAGGTACTGACTATGATGCCATATGCATTAGATTTCAGTAGCTAGTGAATGTAAAAAATGACGATTTTGCATGGTCTGACTGCAAACTATACCATTTTACCTGTTGGTAAATGAACAGTTGGAGTGGGTGAAGTGGTCTAGCAAAGAAGAAACAAAGAGAAACAGACAAAAAGAGTATGAGTGTATATGACACTATGTATATGAGTATGTGTGTGGATGTTCAGGTGTGTCCATGTGTTTGTCTGCATGCATGAACAAACCAGATTATCATCCTTTGTAGTACTGGTGTGGTTCACTAAATCAACAGGCGAAAGGTCTTGAATCAACAATGAATTAGCATATAAGTTACTCTGCCTCAGTCCAGCTCCTAAACAAAAGCTAACAAAATAATATCCTGGGATATTATGCCTGAAAATTTGAATTGCACAATTTTAAGTTCCTTTCTCCTCAGAGTGTTTCTCAAATTACATGACCAACAGGACATATGTCTGCCTGCAGAATATGCTTTTCAAAATGCACAATCAACACAACAGGTATCTATACATCAGACATACATTTATTGATATGAGGCTGTTTTTGTTAAACACAGAAGTTGAATAGATGTAGTTATGGTCATCTTATCTTAGTATTGCTGGACTGGATTGTTTTGTTGTTCTATATTGTGGCATCCCAGATTTTATACATCACCAAACGCCAAAAAGGCCAATGTCAAACCTTAGCTTTTGGTATAAAAAGACATATGTAGCTCAAAAGAGGGAAAAATGATGTACAAGGTATGTAAAAGGAGGTGCAATGTAGAAAAAAAGATAATACAGAATAGTTTAAGGATTAGTACAGGGTAGGTAAAAATAAAAAGAAAACAATAGGAAGTAATGTCAAGAAGGGGAAAAGTAGTGTGGGCAAAAAGAAGTACATAGTAGGTAAAAAAAAATACTCAGTAATATGAAAAAATAATAAAGAAAACAGTACAGAACTGATTAAAAGTTACAGAGGATAAATAAAACAAACAGTACCCAATGATGTAAAGATGGTCAAATGTTGTACAGAGTTGAGAAACAGAAGTACATAACAGATGAAAAACAGTTCCTTGTAATATGAAGTAGATGAAAAGCAGTACAAAGTTGGCAGAAAACATAGAAAAGTGTCCAAAAAAAAGAAGAAAAAAAGTACACAAGCAATATGTAGGTCAGAAGTGGTACAGAGCTGGTAAAACACGGTAACAAAAAGACTGGTAACAAGCAGGAAAAAAAAAACTGTACCAAGAGGTGCCATGTAAGTTCTTTTGTAAGTCGTACGAGGTCGGGGAAAATTTACCAGTTTTGCACTACTTTCAGTATTATGAAGGAGGCTAAAAAGAAAAGAAAAAAAAAGAAAAAAAAAGAAAACCCACCAGAAAACAGAAAAGAACATGTACCAAGTAATACAAAGAAGGTAAAGAGTAGTATAGAGATGGTACAAAAAAATGGTACAAAGTGTAGGTTGAAAACAGTGCCAAGTAATATAAAATGGGTCAAAACCAGTACCAAGAAGTACCCAATACAGAAAATGGCGGATGAATCCCCTGCTTTGTGCTGACAGCTGCGCCAGGAGATGAAGAACATGATAGAGACCTCGGAGCAGAGCAGCACCCGGGCCATGACCGACATGGACGTGCGCATGCAGAGCATGAAGCAGCGGGTGGGCACTCTGGAACAGTCTCTGGACAGCCGCATCTCTGAGGTCAGTGGGAGGCAGACATTTCTGTGTGTTTTTGTTTAGTTTGGGTAAAGTCAGTCAGTGCCTACACTGCAGATTGCCAACACTACCTTGATTTTTTTTTTTTTCTTTTTCTTTTGCACACGCAGGCTGATACTCCTGTGGATACTCCTGTATGGACAGGCAGGGATTAATCCCATCTAACCAACAAAGGGAGTGGAGTTTTGTGTGTATGACTTTTTTTATCCTGCCGTTAAGGCAGCTGTACTCCATCTTTGAGGAAGGTGCATGCTATATGTAACGTGTCATCCATACCTACAGCCAAACTTGCCTTCTCTTCCGAAAGTTGGTGAGGTTTTTTACGTGTGGCAAGATATGTGTGCGTTCACACAGGGAACCTCGGTTTATAGCCCATTCGAAGGACGTATGGAAAAGGGATCAGAACCAATTTAACTTGGGGGAAAAAAATCCCCTGGGGAGATTCGAAACCCGAAACCCCCAAGATTACATCCGGCGCTCTACAAACCCGAGCTATTCTGACCCCCACACCTGAAAATTTGCAAGTTACAGACCTGAAGTCATCATTGATTCTTTAAGAGGATCCCCTTTTCTTGGCACGCTTGGAGTGACAGGTTTTGCGAAGGTAAATGAAATATTGCAAAATTGTATGTTTTTCGTTAACACAACTTTTTTTTTCTTTTGGGGGCGCCTTTCCAGGGAAAATGTGTCATCATATACAGCCCCACCATTCCAACATGTTTTAAAAAAGGGGCATCCTAACTAAAAGGGGTTTAAAAAAAAGAAAAGAAAGAAAAAAAACAAAAAAAAGGGGCCAAGGGTTTTTTCTTCTTTGAAATCAAGTGATAAGAGGGTGGATGAGGTTTTCAGGTATCTAAATTGTTCTCTGTTGAAATTCAACAAAACATTGGTGAATAAGATTTTTATTATCATTTTCTATAATGTTTTTATGGTTCAGTATTTGGGGGAAAATGGATTATTCTGTTACAAAAAATTCCAAGGCCCCAAGAATTACTCTCAAATCATTCAGGGAAAGGTGGAATACTCTGAAAACTCTAAATTCAAGGGTACTATTCATGCAAGAGTTACCCCAAAAACTGATTTCCACCCCCTCCCCCCCCCCCCCCCCCCCCCCCCCCCCTTCCCCCCCCACCCCTACCTTCCTCTCACCTCACCAGTTAGTGTTACAAGGTAGGGGAATGCTTAAAGTTTAAGCCCCTTTAAATTCTGTGAACTGTTCGGTGTATGGTTCTAGATTATTATCATGGGGTTATTAATTTTCTTTTTGGAGTAAAAAACTTGAACAGAACGATTTTTTCATCGATTGCGGTAAACTATAGAAATAAATTTTTTTTTAAATTTTGAAAAAAAAACACACCCCTGCGAAAACCATGAATTAGAGGGAACTCGTGGGAGACCGATTAAACTTGTCTTGAAACTGTTTTACATTTTGAATTAATAAAAGACTTTCTGTCAGTTGCTCTATGTCTTTTTTAATTTACTGAAAAAAATTACAAAGGGCCCCAAAAGGGAAAAACATTTTTTTCTCTGTCAAAAAATGAAGTAACTGTGATTTTACGACTAAATGTAGGCCCTAAGGGAAAATGAAGCTGTTTGGTAAACATTCATATTTTTATTTCTCATGCAACCAGTTGTTTTTGACATCGATGACTAAATAATGAATGTTTGTACCTTACAAGCTGTCAACTCTTGCATGCGCATGCTATAGTTAATCGTTACAGCATTCTTTTACTGTTTTAAAAAAACATGGAAAAATTTTAACAAAACACTGTTGGAAAGTAAATATAACACATTTTGAAACAAACAGGCAGGGGGTGGAAGGGGGGGGGGGGAGAACGTAAAAAGCTATAAAAGTACATAAAAATTTTTTTTAAGCACCAAATTCTGACAAAGAAAAATTGGGGGATTCGTTTGTTGTGTGTGTGGTGTGTGTGCGTGCGTGTGGTTTTGGGGTGTGTGTGTGTGGTTGGTGGGCGTTGTGGTTGGTGTGTGTTTGAGTTTGTTAGTGGAAATAGAAATAAGAAAAATTTTAATGTTAAATTTTAGTTTTGGGGGGCTAGCCAGATGAATGCAAGAAAAACCAACTTCTTAACCCACAAACAAGGGAACAAGTGTAACATGCTGACATTTCGCTGTAAACATCTGTCAGATAAGAATGATCGAAGGAAAAAATTTAGTTTATTTTTTTTGGTTTTACAAAATCAGTTCAGAACATTTTGGCATACCATGAAAAAATTTTGTATATGCAGGTTGCAGATAAAATTTGGGACCCATGCCTCTATTTGACTTCTCTGACACAACATACAAATAACACATGCAGTACACACACCCAACACAACACACACACACCACACACACCACACACACAACACACACACAACACACACATACCCCCCACACACGCACACACCCCACACACACACACACCATGCCACCACACAGTCACACAAACACACACGTTGCAAATATTTCTAAAAAAACTCACCCTCCCAAAAGGGGTTACATAATTACTGCAACTCATGTATGGGTGAGGGATAAAAATGAAATAATTTTTTGCATGTTTGTATGTAGATGGCAATTTGCCTTAATCCAAGTAAAGGGTTTTGTATAAATTTTTTACTTTCAGGGTTTTCATTAATTCCATTTATGATATATTAAGTGCATTTTGTTGGTTTGGGGGGGGGGGGGGGGGGGGTTATTTTTTTTGGCTTTGATTTTTATCACGGGTTTTGTCTTCTTCTTTTTTGTAACTCATCTGTACTCTAATTCATACTTTATCGGGAAATTTAAATTCCATAAAAATCTCAATTTGTCTGTAGGGTCTCATTTTTGTTGCTGAAATCTGTTTGTGGAAAAGGGTTTTTGTTTTTTCGTTTTTTTTTAATAATTGAGAGAAGGGGTGGGGATTAGGGAAAAGGGTGATTTTTATTTTTGCTTACAACCACACACACAACACACACACCACACACACACCCACACCACCCCCACACACACACACACCACACAAACAATACCACCATACCCACATATACACACACCATAACACACTTTGCCCTGTGGTTGGCATAAAATAACCCACTCCCCCCTGCCATGCATGTCGTAAAGCACAAAGACGGACCACCTTGCCCCGGAAAAAAAAGGGGGTTTGCTGGGGTAAAAACCCCGCCTGAAAAAAAAGACATTTTACAGAAGCATCGACACAAAAACCAAAGCATTCACCTGGGCAATGAATCCCATCCCAGAGACTTATGACGCAGTGCAGTGAAAGCCAAAGGAAGCTCCAGGCCGCCCCCCTCTAACCCCAGGAAAACAACGAAAGACCACGGAAATCGGGACGATGTTTGAAACAGGAAAAACCACCCAAAGTAGCGAGAGAGATAAAAACTACAAGCGGATGCGGGATGAGTGAGCAAGGGGCTACAACGGACCTGGACTTAAATCGGGAGAACCTGCGTACTCCGGACCAAGAGGATGGAGCCCCCCACACTGAGGGGTGGCCCAAAAGCTGCACCGGAGGCACAAGGGCACTCATCGGGGGGAAACCTGTAAACCCCCCGCATCACACACCAATTTTTACACAAGAAAGAATGAATCGGGCTGAACACACCATGCTAGCCCCCCCAAAGATGGGGAAAAAAGAGAAGAAAGATACTTTCCCAGCAACACAGAAGTGTAGACAAAAGGGGACAAAGGACAAAACCATACTGAGGGGGGAATTTTAACGCCAAGATGGGAAAGGGGACAACACAGGCTACGGGGCATCAGGGGACACAGGGACGGGGACAAAAGAATGAGAAGGTGGCGTTTTGAGACCTTGGCCCTGAACCAGCGGAAGGGGGAAGATTTTTCCCCACAAGCCATCCACAAGGCCACATGAGATCCCCGACCAGCAGGGGAAAAACCAGTTTTGCCCCACATCTGCTACCCAAATTCAGAGATCATGGGGGGTTTACGAGTGTGAGGGGGCTAAACGTGTCATCAACCCCACCTTCTTTTAACAACAGAGTTTCCCTTAAGAGATTCACCAAAAACCAACAAACACACTAAAAGGGTACAATGTCGGACTGCTCCGGGAAAGGGACACACAAGCGCATTCCAGACACCCTTTTCCCAACATTTTCCAGCCCTACAAGAGCTGATAGAAGACGGGGAACGACATCGAGACACAGGGAACACTGCAAAAAAGCCGGGCATGACAAAAATTTAAGAGATCCTCGCAAGAAAAAAGGCCCAGCACAAAAAATGGCCCTTTTCCGACACATCCACAAGTTGGAAACAAGGAGAGGAAAAAGCTACACTGAACACAGCCGAAAAAGACTAGGGAAAAGGCACGGAAAGCACCCGCGCGAAGGGAGAAAAAAAGAGCATAAAGAAGGAAAAGAGGATACTTGACGCCCGGGGCCCACCCCAAGCAGAGGCGCACCGACGGGGGAACGAAGCCTTACCGGGAACCAAGAAGCTGAGGGGAAATTTTCCAGCAGACAGACAAGCCATAAAGGGACAAGAACGGAAACCCACTGAAAACAACCGAGGAACACTGAAACGAGGGGGCAGAACATTCAGGGAGCTGCTAACCCCCCCCCCCTGACGCACCACCAAAACATCCCACCCAAGACAGACCTGCCCTAGCTGGACAAACCCTCAAAGGCGAGAAAAAGGCCATCATACTCGAAAAAGGGGAAGGCTGCGGGCCGGACGAGATACCCAGAAGCCAAAAAGCAACAAGAGACAGCGTCAACATCAAACAGCCTCCCCCCAAAAAGATCGGGGAGAAGGGGAGGTCCGGGCTCAGGGAAAAAAGGGAAATCGTCATCAAGCTGCCAAGAAAGGAACCTCAGGGACTGCGCAACACCGGGGATCATGCTCCGTCAACGCCGGAAAGTTCTCAACAGGGTTCTACTGAGAAATGAAAGGGGCTGTCAACCCCAAGCCCAGACCACAGGCAGGTTTTTCCGCAGAACAAATCAGTTGCCGACCAGACGCCAGCCTGCGCATCATCGTGACATCCGGGAGTGGAACTCCCCCCTTTAAAAACACGTGGAAGCGCGAGATTACGGACCCCCAAGAAGATCACTCCCTCACCGGTGCACCTACCAGGACATGAACTCAGGATCCCCACCCCGGGCCACCTGCCCCCGAAGTTTCGGGGTGAAAGCCCGGGAGTTGGGCGGGGATCCTGCTGCCCCTTTCCCTTTTCCTCCTGTCATTGACTGGTCTGAAGACCACTAAAAACGGGCAGAAAAAACGGTATACAGGGGACCTCTGGACCAGCTCCGACGACCTTGACTTCGCACACCGGCGCTCCTGTCACACAGCCACGCCAATCAGGACAAGACCACCGCTTGGAACCCACACCGGGACGGGCTCAAATTAACGGAAAAAACCCGGGCTAAAAGAAAATCAACCCCACTGCCAAACACCCACACGTCATGGAAGCCCATCAGGGAGGGGAGTCATTCGTCTACCTGGGAAGCGGGGTTTTACCAACAGGGGCAGGGACCGAGACTCACACCCAGAACCCGAAGCAAAGCAGCTTTCGTCATGCTCAAGAACATCTGGCACCCGAGGAATCAGCATAAGAACCAAACTCCCATCTTCAACTCCAAGGGAAAATCATTCGCCTACGGATGCGAGACGTGGCGAACAACACAGACGAGGCAACAAAAGATAGATATTCTTAAACCCTGTCTGGGGCGCATCACAAAACCCATGGCAGGACAAGGTCCGAAACGAAGATTGGGGGAGCGGCGGGAAGGAACCCAGGGGCCAACAGATACGCGAAGGAAGTGGGGCTGGATCGGCACACCCTCAGGAAGCCGCCCCGCACCACCCCCAAGCCCTGACCGGAACCCGCGGGGAAAGAAAAGAAGGCCGGCCTCGCAACAGCGGAGACGAGACACGAGGCAGTTGAAACAACAGGGACAAACGGACGGGAATGACCAAACAGCCCAAACAGATGCGATGGCGAAGGGTCGTTGAGGGCCAACCCAAAACCGGAGGACGGGCATAAATGAAAATAAAATACACACCTCACTCCACATGCACACTCTCACACACCTGTGAATGTTGCGCCATGTTTCCACGCATACGCGCGCCACGCACCACACACACACACACACACCACACACACACACAACCACAACACACACACACCACACACAACCACACCACATTCATCCACCCCACATACATAAAAAAATGATCATGTTTTTGTTAAACACACATTAAACAGATCACACTTGCACTTTTCATTAAAATAACAGTTCTTTCTTTTAAAGTTTAATGACAACCCCTTTTCCCCAAAAGGGACAGTGATCTGTTTAAAATTTCCCTTTTTGTTCTTTCTTTTTCTTCATTCTCTGTCTTCTCTTTTCCCCCTGCCCTTTTTCTTTTGTTTGTTTCCCACAGATACCCCTTCTTTAATCAAAGGGAATACTTATCAAAATCTCTTTCTCCATTTTTTTTAGGGGAAGTGTCATAACCTTGCATAGTATTTTTTAGAGGGCTTGCACCCCAAAGGGAAAAATTTTTTTCATATCTTGCAATTGCTTGACAGATAATTTTTTTTCCTGTCATTTTTGAAAAAAAAAACCATTGGGGTATCCCTTTTCAACGCTCACTTTTATTTCTTTCCTTTGTTTTTCTTTTAACGAAATCATAGGATTTCATCAGAAAACCACATTACACAAATCCAATCGAAATGAGACACTTTTTTGCATATTCAATTATTTGGCCTTTTGTTTTTGAAGCAATTCTCCCCCTTTTTAACAAGTTTTTTCCAGAAATTTTGATAGGGCACCTACAATGGAAAATTCTCCGTCCCTATGGGACCCCCACTTTTACCATCCTAACCTACCCTTCCCCCAAACCCAAACCCGCCCCCATTCTCATGCCCCCCTCCCACCCCCCCCCCCCGCCCCCTGTTTTCTTTTTTTTTTTTCTTTTCTTTTTTCTTTTTTTTAAAAAAAAAAGTGTACTCTTTTAACCCCAACATTTTTTTTAGATTTTGCATTTTGCATGATGGTGTTCTTTTTTTTTCGAACATTCTGCCATTATTTCTAAAAAGTAAAATTTTTTTGATGAAGTGTCTTTTTTCGGGGTTTTTAGGGGATATGTTACTTCAATAACAAAAAATTTTTTTAAAAACATAACCCAGGGAAAAAACGGTGATCCAAATTCAAGGGGAAGAACTGAAGAAACAAGGAGCAAAAAGTTTTTCTCTTTTAGCAAAAAAAGAAGCGAAAAAAATGAGTAGTGGGCCTTTTTGGCAAAAGCACCATAGTCAAGAACATCCCCCAGAACAGAAATTACTGACAATTTTTCTTACCTTGAAGCCCTTTTTTGTTGTGTTTCTCACACTTTCCGAACTTTCCCTTTTCTCTCCTTTTTCTGCAAACGTATTCTGGCGTTTCTCCCCCCCCCCTCCCCCCGCCTCTCTTAACCCGCCTCTTTCCTCTCTCCCTTTCCCCCCCCCCCCCCCCTCCCCCCCTTTAAAAAATGGGTTTTGTTTTACTCATTTAAAACCTATACTACGATTATGGATTTAACTGTCAAAAGGTTGTTTAACCTATCTTTAATTTGGTAAGCATACGATGTCTCATCAGCTCGTTACAACAACAAAAAAAAAAGAAAGAAGAAAATAAATGAACAGTGGTGGGGGACAAAGTAACATCATTAATTGCATGGAAAAAAAAGGGGGGGGGGGGGGGGGGGGGGGGGGGGGGGGGGGGGGTGGTTTTTTTATGGCCAAGTCCATGGGGGTTGGGAAAAAAAATCCAAAAAATTTGGCAAGAAAAAATTATTCTTAGAAGAGAGAAAAGAAAGGAAAAGAAAAGAGAAGAGAAGAGAGGGGAGAGAGAGTGGTTTTCTTGGTTGTTTTGGGGGGTTTTTGGGGTATCTTATGAATTTGGCAAGAAAAGGTGGAGTGGTGTGTTTGGGGGTGTGTTTTTTGTGTGAAAGAGAAGAGAGAGAGAGAAAGTTGGTTTTGGTTGGGTTTGTGGTTTTTTGTTGGGTTTTGTAATTGCTTAGCAGATGTGTGTTTTTTTTTTGTTTTGTGTTGTGTTTGGTTATGTGGGGGGAGGAAAGGGCGTCATGCTGTGTTGTGGGTGTGTGGTGGGTTTGTGGTTTTGGTTGGCAGGGATGGTTGTTGGTTTGTGTGTGTGTGTTGGTGTGGGTCAGGGGGGGGGAAAAAAAGGGGGGGGGAAGCCCGGGGGGTGGGTGTTTTTTTTGTTTTTTCCTTTTCATGCATTTGCGAAAGGGTAAATTTCATGTTTGTTTTTAATTTTGTTGGTTGTGTTGTTGTGAGAAAAGAAAGACAAAGGGGGAAAGGGGGGGGAAACCGAGGAGGGGTGAACCCCCTTTTACTTCAAAAACAAACTTTAAACCCTTTTTTTTCCCCTTTGCCCCCATTTTTTCAGTTTTTGAAACCCCCAAGGGGGGGGTATTGGGGGTGTTCCAGAAAATAAAACTTTTTTGGAAGGAATTTTTTAAAAAAAATTGTTTAGCAACTAAAGGGGTTAAAAAATTTAATTTTGGGAGGAAACCGGGAACTATTTGGTTTTTTTTGGGGGTTTTTTTAAAAAAGGGAATCAAAGGGAAAGGGGTTTTCGAGAAAAAAATTCTTTGAAGGGAAAAACCCTTTGTTTTCCAAGTCCCCTTCAATCTTTAAAGAGGGTTTAGGTTGTTTGGAAATTTCTTTTTCCCTTTTTTTTTTTTTTTTTTTTTGGTAATCTTCCCCACCCCGAGGATCAAAAGCCGCCTTCAAAAGGTAAAAAAGGGAGGGCCCCCCCAGTGACCCAAAAAACCAGGGGGAAACACTTTTCCAAAGAGGAACCGGGAAAAAAGAGTCCAGCAACCGGGGATGGTGTTTCGAAAATCGAGGAAAATAACCCCCCCCTTGAGACAAAATTGGCTTAGTCCGGAGCCGCGTGAGGACTTCCCTCCGGAGGGGCCCCCCCAACCAACGTCATTTTCCAACCGACACCCCCAGGGGACGCCCAATACCGGGTTGACCCCGACGGAACCAAACCAAGGGCCCCAGACGTGGGGAGGACATCGAAACTGAGTCACCAGGAGCAGGCAGAAGGGGCCCCAGAACTTTAAAAATTTTTTTTTTAAAAAGCTGTCGTCAAAAGGAGATTAAAAGATCTACGGGTGTCCATTTCGGGTCGGAGACAAAATGAAGGGCGACTCTACCTTCCTTTCATAATAATCCCGCTCAACCAGGCCCGAGAGATACAGACACCTGCAGTGTTTTTCATGAAATTTTTACAACACTCTCAAAAAGCATCCCAAAGTGGACAAGACCTGATGGATTCGAACCCACGACCCCCAGCCGGGGGTCCGCGGCTAACCACATTTCCACGGCGGCTGGTTTTTTTTTACCATTAAAACTGTGCACAAATTTAAACTTTTACATGGAGAAGTAATGACTTTTTTTTTTGAAGCGTTTTCTTTTTTTTTTTGTTAGGGAAGAATAAGAAAAATAAAATCAGGGGCAAAAAACATAACGTAAACCGGGAGGGCAGGACTCCTCCAATTTTTTTATTTTTTCACAGTTTCTGAAAAAAAAAAAAGAAAAAAAAAAGCCATTGTCGTTTCTTTTCCTTGTTCATTTCTTTTTAAACGATGACAGCTTTTCTGTCCTCTCGCTGCTGCTCCTTTCTCTTTAATCATGGCCCATCTTCTGATTTATATCTTTTGCAGCTTTTTTTTTTTTTTCTGTAAATTTTTTTGTCCTCCCCCCTCCTTTGCTTCTATCGCTCTCTCTCTCTCTAGCCCCCTCTCTCTCTCTCTTCTTCTTCTCTTCCTCTCTCTCTTCCCCTCCTCTTTTCCCCTCTCTCTTCCCTCCCTCTTTCCCCCTCCTCTCTCTCTCATCACTTGTCTGTCCACTCTTCTTCTTGCGTTTTTTTAGTTACTTACTGTAAGTAAATTCCCCCTGAAATTTATGTTTAATAATTTTTTCCCAAATTTTTTTCACCTTTTTGCCCATTCCATTTTTTTTTTAATCGTTTTGTAAAGCAGGCATGAGTTGTGTCCCTTTTAGATGTTGCCCCAAATGCAAAGGGGTGGTAGGGGGGATCAGACCTAAAAGTAGAGCAATGTTTCAGATTTTTTTCTTGTTGGGGGAAAAAAAAAACACCGAAGGGGAAAAAAACAGAAGGCAAATATCAAGAAAAACAAATTTTTGCGGGAAAGAGAATGGGGTCATACTCCTCAAGGGGCCTAACTAACAACCAACATCAAGAAAAAGCTGAAAACAAAACAACAACAGCAATAGCAACACTAACTAAAAAATCTCAGGATTGTGAGCATACACAGTGGAACCCACTGCCAGAGGTTATAAAAATGCCCTGACTGCTTATTTTTTTCTGTCTTTTTGGTCAAAACCCTGCTATTTAGGCTAAGCGCACAATACACAGGCAAAGAAATAAATAATTTTAGGGACATGGAAGTTAGGTGAAACATGAATAAAAGAACGCATAAAGACCAAACTATACACCTCCACCCATATCCCACAGCGTGGTGCTTTACAAAAGGGGTTTTGGAAATTGTTTCCTTTCTCCATTCAGGGCTTTTTGTTTTTTGCATATTTTTGCATGTGGAAAGTGCCGGCCACACCATGCGGCCCAAAAATTTGGGGGAAGGTGGGCCATCTCACTGTGGGAGGGCCACCAGCCAACCTCCGGAAACCAACCCGGCCCTAAACAGCCCCAGCCCAACACGTGGGGCTTTTTCCTCAGTCTACAAAAATCCAAATAGAGTCACGGAAAGGGGAAAAAAAAAACAAACAAAAAAACCCCTCTTTTGAAGAAAACTAAAGTAAAGAAAGATAGCAAAAGAAGGGAAAAAAAAATCTCAAAGAATCGTCCATAGAAAACCAACTTTCACTTGACTGAAAGGGGGCCTGCTTGGGGAAAAAAAGATCAACAAGTCACTTTACAAATTCATCCAAAACAGCAAATTCTTTAGTTTCAACAGATTGAAAACAAATTGGGGTTAAAAATAAAAGTTTTCTAATAGTAAATACCCAAGTAAAATTCTGCAGTTCCTCTCTTTTTCCCGTCTGTCCCAACTGTTTTTTGCTACTTGAACATTTTTTTATCATTTTTTTGTCCCACCAAAGAAAAGAACTTTCATCCTTTTTCCATCATAGTTCCTTGATTTTTGCAGCCTTTTTAGGGTGGGGCAACAAGTTCAGGTGCCTGTACAGTCAAAGATGGCAAATTTTGTTGATAATAAACAAGTCTTCTTGTTGCTTTCCTTAAAAAAAAAAAAAAAAAAAAAAAGCAGCTTAGTACAAGGCAAAACACTAATTTCTGATGAGTGACATTTCAAAATGTGGACATCAGCAAGCAACATGCAAGAAAAAAAACTGAAGAAAAAGCTAATATATCATGTTTAGAAACAATTTTTCCTCCCACCAGATTGTTGAAGTATTCTGTTACCATGATTCTTTGTTATTGCAGATTTATGTGATTGAAGAAAAACAGAAACTGCTGAAAACAGAAATGGAGTCCAGGGTGACAACAGAGCAGAAAGCAGGCAGTGCTTTAGCATCATTCAGATTATTCAGTATGAGGACGAACTTTTAAGTGTGTCAATTGTAAGTGTGGGTAAAGCTCCTATACTCGTGAAATGGCACGTGAAAATAATACCAAGCTATACATGCTTTTTTTTTTTGAGCAGTGGATCTTGGAATTTCCTGCAGTCTCATGATGTCTTGCTGTTTTATTGTGTTTAATTATAATATGCCAGAAGTAAGGTCAATCTGTCAGCATCAGAATCTTAGTTTTCTTTTGCAATTTTATTGTATTTCAGTCATAGGGTGCCAGAAAGAGTTAGATTCATTTGTCTGTCAACAACAGAACCTGATTATGCTCTTGAAATGTTTTGCATTCAGCATAACTTAACCTGCTGTGGTTTTCTCCCTGTCAACAACAGAATCCGAGATGTGGAAAACCTGAAACAAGAAATGGCATTGCTGACTCAGCGGAAACAGCCTGAACACTGCTTCAAAGCAAGAACTACAAGAGTGAGAAGGAGAGGGATCAACGTACAGAAGTTGTGTGAGTGCAGCTGATTTTATGTGTTTAAATGAAAGGTATACAAGTGTATCCTACAGAAGCAACATGAGAGAGAGTGACAGATTATAAATCAATTATCTTTGCCTGAGGAAGAAACGTACAATGAAGGAACATGGAAGAAGTAGTGTTTCCATGTATTGTATGTATGCATGTCCCGTATAAAGAGTGAACCTGTGATTTTGTGTTTGGGCATACAAGTTCAGTTATGGACATTAATTTGATGTTAACATCCAACTATGGTGAATGGACAGAATGTGATCACTCTCCCAGAGAACTGTGAAAGCAAGCGTTTTACACTC
>CM031596.1:106424057-106431557 GCA_018398815.1 Conus ventricosus
GGGAAAACAAATTTTCCCTTACACAAAGACCATATTTGTATCCTTTTGGGTTTTTAGATCTTTATTTGTGATAAATTCTCAAAAGACTTTGTTAGAGTAAGAGATCTGCTGTAGAACTGTTTGCTCTTTGGATCAAAAGTTTAACTGAGTAATCTTTACATCATTTTTTTTTTTTTTTTTTGGCTGACCAGCCAATGTCAATCAGAGTGTTTTCAGTCAGAGTTGAGAAAGAATGTTTTGTTTTTTCAAGGATCGAATCAGATGACTGTTTACTGCAACGAGTTGAAAACAAGAATTGTCTTTATAAGATCATTACATATTCATAATCATTATCATTATTTTTTTTTTTTTTTTTTTGGTCGTTTTTTTTTTTTGAAAGCATCAACATTTTTGTATTATTTGCTGCAAGACTCTGTGGTCATTGGGGTCCTGTATACTTTAAATCAATTATTTTTTCAATTCATACATTTTATTTATTTATTTATTTATTTATTTGCTACAGCTGCTTTAGAGGCCTTCATGGTGTTTCTGTATTCTTTGGTTTTGTTGCTATGTCCTCCAGTTTCTGTGTATACATGATTTTCATTGTTCAAAGATGACAAAAAGCTCTTGTGGTCATGATTTTCTTTGAGTTATTTTGTTGTTGATTTGTTTGTGTGTCGTTTTCTTTCTTTCTCTTTTTGGTTTTTTTTTTTTGTTTCTTTATTTGGTTGTCTGATTGATTGTGATATTTTTTGTTCCTTATAATAGATCTCTTGAAATTTCAGTTTGTGATCTGTCTCAAATGATACTTGCATAGCTGTGTCATGATCTGATTCTGTTATATAAATACAAGGGAAATGGTCATTTTGAAGAAGAATTGGAGTGGGGGTTGTTCCTGTATTAGACATAAAAAAGTTTAATCTGCATTGTTTTCAGTCTTTTGTGTGGGTGTGGGGGGGGGGGGGGGGGGGGGGGGCAGGTTGTAGGCAGGGGGAGTCAGGCAGTGTGTCTGCTATCGTGTGTATTTAGAGAGGGTTTGAAGTTGGTAAGGATGTCGGGAGGGCAGGGGCATGTGTGCAACCAGAGTGCATGTTGTCCAATACAGATGTTTAAGCTTGCATTCAGTCGATATTGTAAATCACTTTGAGAGGTTCTGGAAAGGTCTATAGATATGACAACATTACGTCAACTGATGAAATGCCAAAGAAATACATTTTGGAGGAAATACTAACAACCATGTACAGAAATGTGTTTAGTTCTACATGTGCAGTTTATTTCAGTATGCAGTGGAGTAAGGATGATTGTTTTAATGTTAAAAGAGTCAGATGCAGCATGCATGAAACTTATTGAATATTTCCCTCGGTGCAGGAACTGATTTTTATATGCTGTGTGTGTGAGTGTGTGTGTGTGTGTGTGTGTGTGTGTGTGTGTGTGTGTGTGTGGTGTGTGTGTGTGTGTGTGACTCAAGGGTGTACGTGGATCACTGGTGAACCTGGACAACAAGGACCTGTGGGGCAAAAGGAGACGGAGTGAGTTGCCAGCGATCTGTTCTGTCTCTCTCTTTCTCACTCTCTCTTTTCTTCTATGTTTTTGGTATGCATCGCACGTACACACACGCACGCACCCCCCCCCCACACACACCACACACACACACACAACATACACACACACACACACACACACACACACCACTTGCACGCACGCATGCACGCACGTACGCATGCACATATGCATGAATGCAAATGCATGTCAAGAACTCCCTCAGATTCTCTCTCTCACACACACACACACACACACACACCACACACACACACACACACACACACACACACATCATACATACATACACACCAAGCAAATCACTATTACTGATTTAAATTTGACATTATATTCTCTGCTATTTATGCTTCTTGTTTACATGTTGATTGTGTGTGTATCTTCAGGATATAGTTTGGGATGTGGAATATGTGTGCTTGTGTGTGTGTGTGTATGTGTGTGTGTGTGTGTGTGTGTGTGTGTGTGTGTGTGTGTGTGTGTGTGTGTGTGTGTGTGCACGTCTGTGTCTGTTTGTGTCTGTGTATGTGCATTTGTGTGTGTGTTCGTTTGTGTAGCTGTGTAATCTAAAACAACTTATTCTCCAAGTTCTCGATCATTTTAAGGATCACACAACGTCTTACATCATGCTTCCTGGGTGTTCAGGGACAGATGGGTACACCTGGTGTACCTGGTTTGAATGGCGGCGAGGTCTACCTGGACGTGATGGATAGATGGCATCCCAGGCCGTGATGGAACTCCTGGCCGTCCAGGGCTCCAGGACCCCTGGTCCTCCGGAACAGGAGGTGGAGGAGGCATCTTCGACGGCAGTGGTGATGGAGATGCTGAGGTATGTTTTGTGCACTGAGTGCTGATGAATGTATGTCAGTATGTTTTGGCAGAGGTAGTTGCATGTAAATGAGTACCTGCTGCAGTTCAAGGAGTGATGTATATTAGGATTGTTCTTAAGAGGTAGTTACATGTAAAAGGGCACGTGATGCAGATCAAAGAGTAATGTATATTGAGATTGTTTTTACATAGGTGCTTGCATGTAAAAGGATACCTGGTGTGTATTTAGATTGTTTTGACAAGGGATAGTCACATATTGTAAAAGTGTACTGATGCAGGTCAAGTAGTCTTGAATGTTAGGATTGTTGTGACAGAGGTAACTGCATGTAAATGGGCACATGATTCAGGTAAAGGAAGGTGAAGGCAACAGGAGAGAGATGAGCTGTTCCTCCATATTGCAGCGCCCCAGTCATGGTGGACCTCTTACAAGTTCACTGCCCTTTAGGCAATTAGTTCTGGGATTTTTACCTCCAGACTTTAAGTTACTTGTGCAATGTTCAAGATATGTTTACTTGTTATGTATATGTGAACCATGTTTTTTGTGTGTGTTTTTTCAAGTTAACAAGTATTTCCATTTATTGTAACTACATATTCATTTATTGTAACTGCATATCGTAGACACTTCACAATGTTTTGTTTGTTTTTTTCCTGTGACAAGCACATGCCATTTATCTGCTGACTCCCATGTTGGTGATGGTGCTGATTTGTGTTTCCTGTGTTGGTAGGTTGGTCTGCCAGGACCCAGGGGACTCCAGGACTCAGGGAGCCCCAGGTATCCCTGGATTACGGGGTGAGTTTGGGGAGCACTGGGCTCTCGTGGACCTATTGGACCAGCTGGTGAAAAGGGAGAGAGAGGGAGCCAGGGTGAGCGTGCTAGGACAAGGTCTTGAAGTTTGCCTTTTTCCTTGTGTAACCTTCCCAATATCGTGTTGATTTTGGTAAGTTAGCTAGTCTATTCGTTTGTTTTGGGTAGAAAGTCAAAATTGTAGATCGAAATTATTAAGATTGTTAATGATCATTTTTTATTAATTCATTATAGGCAGTTAGGATATTTTGTTATTATTCTTGTTATGGGTGGTAAATAAGAAATGAAGGAAAACAAATGTAAACGGAAGTGATGATAAAACCGAAGTAAGAACAACTTCCGTTAAGGACAATCGCATGTCAGGAGTGGCACACCGCGTGGAGAATTGGACCAACGTGGAGGGTCATGCAGAGATTAAATCAGTGTCTGCACCTTTCACGTTCGTTCATGATCCAAACTGCATTTTCTTTTAAGTGTAGCCAGCGTTTACAATTGAAAATATTGTGTACTAGTAATTGACGTGTTTACTTGTGCTAAAAGAAAGAAGTAATAAAAGGAAATAAAATATAGTAAAACTTCAAATCTCTTTTTTAGTTGAATTATTGAGTGAGAACATTGTTCGTCCTTGTTCAGGTGAACTCGGGATAACTCACACGCACTGACTTTTCGGGTGGTGGGGGTTACACTTGTGCAGGGGGTATTAGTCTATCGGTCAGTAAATCAGTGTTAACTGAATATGTTTTGAGATTCAGCCATTTGTTTCGTGGTATATTTATTTGTTTATTGAACTGCATGAAGTACTGTAACTCTGTCCCCCAACGAGGTGAATACAGTCCCTTGATTTTTGATTGTGATTGCATATGTTGACTGTTTAAAATGATGTTATGAGGACTACTTTAAAAAAAAGAAAAAACGGCTGCCAATCAAATTTTATTCCACAAGGTAAAGTCATGCAGTAAATCCATGGCAAAATCAGAAAATACACTCTTTGCTATTGTCTAGTGAAGTTTATTAAAATGACAGTGACAGAAAGGTGGCAGTGATAGTGGCGCCGTGAGTAGAAGTCTTCAATGAGGCTGGGAACAGCAAATAACATACAAGAAAGATAACTCTTGCTCCATAGATGGTAACACACATCACTCAGAACTATTTCAGGGCTTCGATGGAGATCCAGGCGTGCCAGGTGTCAGAGGAGAGTCCGGAATTCCAGGTCAGCCGGGTCGGGAAGGTCCATCTGGAGTTCCTGGTTTACCTGGGACCAAGGGAGAGCGGGTAAGCCTTTCACTGCACTGTGAAGAGTGATGACTCTGCCTCTGCTGATGCCAGAGCTCTGGTTGTCTCAGTCTCTTCTGCATGATTCTCATTACTGACTGTCTTCATGCTGCTGTGTTATTGCTGTTGCTGCTGTGATTTCTGTTCGACTACCATATTCCTGGTCATAATGCACAGTGACATTCAAGACTCAGGGGAAAAAGAGAGTGGGAGGGGGAGGGTTGTTAAGGGATGGGGTGGGGTGGGAGGGGGGGTGTTAAGGCGGGTGGGGGTTGGGTGTATCTTCGATTTTTTTACTGGCACAGAAGGATGGCAGAAAATATTTAATGATGTGTGATAAAATGAATAGATGAGTGCTCAAATGTAACTTCAGTGTTCTGCTGCTGCAGCCGCCTTGGTCTGTTTGTCAGTGTCAGTATTCAAAGTTTCTGATCTACGTTTCTTTGTTGTTTTTCTTCCCTTTGGAGATCATAGCTGTTCAGAGCATACAACCTTGAATGCTTCTGTGACTTTCATTAACTGCTTTTCATCATGTCACTGCAGCCCTGATGTGGCCTTTGCGGTCGGCTGGGCTATAAGCAACATTATATTATATATCATGTCATTGTACAGTTCTTGTTCATGGCAGTGAGGCTGTCAAGACTGCTGCAGATGCAAAAGAGATACATTTTTCAGTCTGTAAGGCAAATGTCACAAGGTCATTGAAAATACATTACTTTTGTAGTCTAAAACATAATACTCTTTGTAGGGGGGGGGGGGGGGGTTGTTTACCTTTTTATTTATTTATTCATGTATTACTGATGCATTTGTTTGTTTGCTCGTATGTTTCCTTTAAGGTTTTTTTAAAAATTAGTCTTCTTTCCTTTCTTTTCTTTCTTTCTTTCTGCGTACGCAGGCTGATACTCCTGCGGACACTCCCTGTATAGCAGCCAGTGGAGTTTTGTGTGTATGACCCTTTTTTATCCGCCCATTAAGGCAGCCATACTCCATCTTCGGGGAAGGTGCATGCTATGTGTCACGTGTCATCCATACAACGGCCAACTGGCCTTCTCTTCCGAAAGTTGGTGATGGGATTTTACGTGTGTGCAAGATGTTATGGTGCGTTCACACACGGAACCTCGGTTTATAGTCTCATTCGAAGGACTTAAGTCTTCTAATTCTGTCGTTGTCACGCTGCAGGGTGTTCCTGGTATCCCAATGCCTGGAGAGCCTGGTGTGCCCGGAACCCCCGGCAGAGATGGTCTTCCGGGTGGCCGAGGTCTGCAAGGTGTTCAAGGTGTTCCTGGACCCCCTGGTCCACCTGGACCCCTGGTTCTGGAACTGGGATAGTTGGTTCTGGGGATGACATTGACATGATTGGAGAGAGAGGGGAGAAACTGTGAGTTGAGGGTGGCATCGTCCATGTTACCTTTTCTCTGTCTGTCTGTCTGTCTGTCTGTCTCTCTCTCTCTCTCCTCTCTCTCTCTCTCTCTCTCTCTCTCTCTCTCTCTCTCTCTCTCTCTCTCTCTGTCTGCTTTATCTCTCTCAGTCTTTGTCTCTACTTCTCTCTCTCTCTCTGTCTCTGTCTCTCTCTCTCTCTCTCTCTCTCTCTCTCTCTCTCTCTCTCTCTCTCTCTCTCTCTCTCTGTCACTGTGTCTGTCTCTATCAGTCAGTCTCTTTCTCTCTCTCTCTCTGATACATGCGTGCATGCACGCTCAACACACAACACCACACACACACACACACACACGCACATGCACACGCAACACAAGCGTTCACATGCATGTGCTTACACACACACACACACATACACACACACACACACACACACACACACACACACACACACACACACACACACACACAACACACACTCGCTCGCATACACACACTCACATACACACAAAACCACACACTATGATTAATGTCGTTCTCCTGATACAGGGCCACCGGGCATGCCAGGTCCGAAAGGTGAGCCAGGTGAGATGGGTATCCAGGCACCCCGGATTCCCTGGTGATGTGGGTCGTCGTGGTCCTGCTGGTATTACTGGAGCTCCTGGTGAACCCGGCATCATTGGACTCACGTGAGTAGAAAGAAAGGGAGAGAATGGATAGGGCCGTTTCTTTCATACATCTTTGAGCATCGATTGATTTAATCATTTCAATTTGTACTTTCCTTCGTCCATGCCCTGTTAGTCAGACAGTTGAATCTCTTGACTCACTGTGGACAACTTACGAGATAACTTGTATCGTCTTGGCCCCTGTACCAGCCAAATTGCAAGGTAACTTGAATAGGGAGCGTGATCCTTTAGCAAGTCCACTGTTATTTTTAGCTCATAGCATGTTTTCATGTTATCACCTGGTTCAATTTCTTTCAGAATTTCAAATGTCTATTGTAACTGCATTGAACATTTTCTTTCCGTTTTCTTAAAGGTAGTCAAGACACACAAGGGTTTGGTGGATTTTAATGTGTTTTGGTGGATTTTAATGTGTTTTGGTGGATTTTAATGTGTATTGGTGGATTCTAATGAGTTTTGTGGGTTCTTATGAAGTTTTGGTGGGTTTTCATGAGTTTTGGTGGATTTTAATGAGTTTTGGTAGATTTTTAATGAGTTTTGGTGGATGTTATGAGTTCTGGTAGGTTTTAATGAGTTTTGTTGCAAAAGAGGGGATGTAGCTCAAGGAGGAAGCCGTTACATTTTGGGGGGATCTGTTGTGTAGATTTGGATCAGATGCAGATCCTGACCAGTTCAGCAAGATTATCACAAATTTTCCTCTGATCTGAGCCCTGTGCAGTTACTGTAAACTGAAGACTGGAAGTTGTAACTGTTCTGTGGAGTAGCATATTTTCATGAATATTAACACTTTCTAAAGATTTGGATGTTGACATCTAAAGATTTGGATGTTGCCCGCTATGTATTTGCCATATCCTGCTGAAGAAAGGGTACAGGGGAAGTAACTTTTGTTTCATTTCATACTGACTATTTCTAATCCTGGTTGAAATAATTTTGTTTTCACTCATGGACTGACTTCCTCAAGATGTTTGAGGAAGGAAAAAAAAATAAAAGCTTCTTTGCTGA
>CM031596.1:106434057-106446559 GCA_018398815.1 Conus ventricosus
CCAGGACCCAAGGGAGACAAGGTCAGAGGTGTACCCATAACGCTGTCTTTGGGGTTTGCTGTTATTTTCATATTTATGTTGCCAGCGACTGTCTTCTAATGCATACTGTCATCTCTTTCAACATTTTAATGGGGGTATATGTTGTATGCGTTCAGGAGTGGGTTTGCATTATACGTATATATGTGCGTGCTAATGTTTTGAATTCTGTACACCCGTGTGATATTTCAGTATTATTTTGTAGTTACTTATTATTCTTCTTTAGCCTTATTACTCTTGTTACTTCTCAACAAAATGTGCTTATTTTGTTTCATTCATCATTTCGGAACATTTTTATCGATAATTATTTGCAGTCATGGATACCATCTTCATCATCAATAGTATTTTTCTAAAAGAATTTTATTAGAGAAAAAAACCCTCTATTTGACTGTATGAAACTTGACACCTTACCTGTGAGGTGAAAGTGTATCCATTGATCACTGATGTTCAGGGTGACTCTGGTACGCCTGGGTTAGACGGCAGGCAAGGACCTCCTGGTCCCCCTGGTCCTGCCGGTGGGAGTAATGTGAGTGGCGGAGGACCCTGGCATCATCTTGGGTGAGCTTTTTTCTTTTTTCTTTCTCTCATTTTTTAAAAATTGCATATCTTGTAGACTCATAATGATGATAGTATATTCAATGAAAATTAAAAAAAAAACACCTCCAAATAAAGATTCATTCCCTACTTGATTAGTCCTCTGAATTCCCTGGGGAACATAGGGCCGCAACCACACTCTTCCAGCGGACACGGTTTTGGGAGATCTTCTTCAGCTTGGCCCACGTCTTCCGGCGGCCTTCACTTCTGCGTCGGTACTCCTTCGCCATGTCTGTCTTGGTCTTCCCACTCTTCTTTTGCCCTGAGGGTTCCATTCCAGGGCTTGTCTTGTGATGTTGGATGGAGACTTTCTGAGGGTGTGGCCAATCCATCCCCACTTCCATTTTCTGATTTCTATTTCTATTGGAACTTGCTGGGTCTTGTTCACAGTTCTGCGTTGGCAATAACATCTGGCCATCTGATGTTCACAATGTTTCGCAGACATCTGTTGATAAATGTTTGGAGTTTGTGGGTGTTTGTCTTTGTTGTTCGCCACGTTTCAGAACCATACAGAAGGACAGATTTCACATTTGAGTTGAGATTCTGATCTTGTTATGGAGTGAGAGGGCAGAGGAATTCCAGATAGGCCGTAGCGTAGTAAAGGTGTGCCTGGCTTTATTGATGCGACTCTTGATATCCTCATCTGTACCTCCTCTTTACTGACCACCTGCCGAGGTAGACAAAACTTGTCAACTTCAATGATGTCTTCCTGTTGTAGTCGTAGTGGGTCTCGTTGCTGGTTGTTGACTCTCATGGCTTCTGTTTTCTTTATGTTGATTTGGAGGCCTGTCTTTCCTGCTTCTTCTGCTACCGGCACAGCTTCTCTTGTGCGTCTTGCTGTTTGTGGGGACAGAAGGCTGATGTCATCGGCGAAGTCCAGGTCTTCCAGTTGCTTGATGAAAGTCCACTGGATTCCTGTCCTCTTGCCGTCTGTAGACTGCCGCATTATCCAGTCAACGACCATCAGGAAAATTGTGGCGATAGTAGACACCCTGACGGACGCCGGTTTGTACAGTGAAGGGCTTCGTTAGCTTCCCATTGTGGACGACCTGGCATGTGGCATCCTCGTAGAGTTGCTGGATGATGGCAACAAACTTGGGTGGGAAGCCGTAGTGGTGCATGAGTTTCCAGATGGTATCTCTGTCGATGCTGTCAAATGCCCTCTGGAAATCCACAAATACTGCGTACAAGGGGGTCTGCCACTCCAGAGACTGCTCGATGATAATTCTCATGGTGGCAATTTGGTCTGTGCATGATCTGTCTTGGCAAAATCCAGCTTGTTCTTGGTGGAGGGTCTTGTCTAGGGCGGGTCTTTAGTCTCTCTAGCATGATTTTGGTCAGCACCTTCCCCGGGATGGACAGCACATAATCCCTCTCAGTTTTTACAGGATGACAAGTCCCCTTTCTTCGGCAGCTTCACCAGGTGGCTCTTTTCCAGTCTTCTGGCACTCGTTCCTGCTCCAGATCTTGCTTAGGAGTGGATGCAGCATCTGTGTTGACGTCTGGATGTCTGCTTCAGTGCTTCAGGTGGAATTCCGTCTGGACCCGCTGCTTTACCTGACTTCAGTGACTTGAGGCTTTGGTAGCTTCCGTCTTGGTTGGTGGGCCTGTGTTGATGTCCAGAAGCTGGGTTGGTGGTGGAATGTCTGGGGGGACAGGTGGTGCAGGTCTATTCAGTGTCTCTTTAAAGTGCTCTGCCCACCTTGCTCTCTGCTCAGCTTCTCCTGCGATGGTGACCCAGGTGTTTCCCTCTTGTCTTTGACCAGACGATTGGGGTTGCTGGTCTTTCCAGAAAGTGTTCGGGTTAATCTCATACAGTCTTTTCATGTTTCTCTGTCCTGCCGCTGTTTCTGCCTCTTCTGTGAGCTCATGGATGAATTGTTTCTTGTCTTGTCTAGCACTTTTCTTAACTTGGCGGTTGACGTCCCAGTAGTGTGCCTGTAACTCTTGCTTGTGGTCTTGGTCTTGGTCTTGGGTCTGGTTGATCTGGTCTTTTAGGTGCTTCCGCTCTGTGATGAGGGTCCATGTTCCAGCTGTCAGCCATTCTTTGTGTTTTCTTCACTTCTTTCCAAGCACTTGTGTACATGTCGTCTGCCAGACCTCCCTCAGGTCACACCAGTGGTCTTCGATTGTTTCTTCAGCAAGTTGGTCAAGTACACTGAATCTGTTTCTCAGTTCCAGTTTGAACCCCTCTGTTGTTGCTCTCTCCTTCAGACTGTGTACATTGTACTTATGTGATAGTCGGCCTGCTTGGTCTTTGTAGGCTTTCAATTTGGTCTTTAGCACAGCCATCACAAGGTTGTGGTCTGATGCTGCGTCTGCTCCTCGTTTCACTCTCACGTCATGTAAAACTTCTGTGCCATTTCCTGCCGATGGTAATGTGGTCGATTTGGTTCTGGGTCTTCCCATCAGGTGAATTCCAAGTCATCTTGTGAATGTTTTTGTGTGGGGAAAACAGTGCTCGATGACCATGTCGTTGAAAGCACAGAATTCCACAAACAGTTCTCCATTTTCATTTTGTATTCCAGTTCCGTGTATGCTCATAATCTGCTCTCTGCCTTGTTGTCCATTCCCACTTTGGCATTGAGATCTCCCATGAGGATCTTAAGGTCTCTCTTCGGCACTCTATCCATGACTGTTTGGGTTGATTGTAGAACTCCCCTTTTCTCTGGGTCTGCTACGTTTGTGGGGGCGTAGCACTGTAAGATGGTGGTTTTCCTGCCTTTGAATTGAATCTTGCAGTGAGGATCCTTGGTGACACTGGTTCCCAGGACAGCAGTGCTCGCGTCGCCTCGGGTGTCATCAGCAGCGCTACTCCGTGGCGTGTGTGGTGGTCTTCTTCGCGTCCAGAGTAGATGATGGTGTCTCCACTTGTCAGCCTTGTTCTTCCTGTTCCTGTCCATTGGTCTCGCACAGGCCAAGGATCTTTAGGTTGTACCTGTGCATCTCACTACTCACTTGTGCTGTTTTTCCAGTCTCGTATAGGGTTCTGATGTTCCAGGTCCCTATCCGGTCTTGGCTTTGGTCATCAGAAGAGTTGTCGGCACACTGGCTTCTGAAGGCTTTCACCAGCTCGCGTCATGGGCTTGCTAGAGAGAACTCTTCCCCAACCATGCTATTCTCAGAAAATGTCATTACAGTTTCTGTAACAAAGTTTGTTTTCTAGGACCGGGTTGTTAGCCCAATTCAAACCCCCAACCTGGAGGGCCAGTTGAGTGTCTTGTCTGGTCTCTACCCTTTGACCTGTTGGCTTGGGTGGCCTACCAGCAGACGAATCTCCGCCAGCATAGCTCTGGGTCAAAGAGACACGCAAGCTTCCCAACCAATGGCAAGGTTGCACTCACTGGGAAGCATTCCCTACAAACACTTGTTATTTCTCCAGCATTTTGGGTCATTGTATGAGACGGACTTTCCAACAGAGATTTCCTCTGTCCAAAGGATCAGTTTCTGAGCATTTTTTAGGTTTGCTATTGAGAGGTCTTGCAGCGCCTTTTGTGGGGTGATAGTATCTTTACAGAACTGGAGTGACTTTACCTTTGGAGAATGTGGAGTTCAGGTCATTAGGAGTATATGAAGTGACAGAATTTTTTAGAGAATGCAGACAGTGTCTGGAGTGATGATCGATTGAAGAATATGGAGTGATGGTATCTTTGGGTGTTGTGACACCACCCACTAAGCCCCTACCAACGACAAATTGCTTACTCATGGGGCTGGTGTGAATAAGCTTTCCCTCCAGAGGGTGTCACGCACCCATCCATCGACAGTCCCCATTTGCCGATACAGTTGACCCCAGCAGATTCACACCACAGACATGGATGAGAAGAGATAATCGAAACTGAGGTCACATGAGAGCAGGTCTTCTAGATCTTTAAAGACTTCCTTTAGTTCTGTTTCCTATGAAAATAAGAATAATGGGTTGTAGCATGCATCACTGTTGTCATCATTATCATCATCATCAACATCATGAGGTAGTGACAATACTGACATTGACATTTTGCTTGTCAGCGGAGAGAAGGGCAAAAGGGAGAGGCTGGGCGTATCGGACGTCCTGGAAATGATGGTGAAGATGGACGAACTGGAAGGTGGTAAGATATGTTTTCTTTCTTTTTCTTTTTCTCTTTCAAAAAAGAGAAGACCCTTGAAATACCCAGCCTTCTTTTTATAATGTTTCTGCGGCTATTAATTTTGGTTTTAAAGAATTAAACAAACTTGAATTGACCTTGTGAACTCGGTCACTTTGAAAATAATCATCCGTACACTCCCCATTATCCCAATCCTCCACAAAGACAGATCTAAATCTTGCTTGTTTTGTGTTAGTATTATGAGCAGCTGACATTGGGGTCACTCTCCCATGTTCTGAAAATTTCGGATCCATCTGTCATCTCAGAGCTGGCTGTTCACTTCTTCGGTCATCTCACACGCTGCCATTGAAACTTGAAGTGACTGCAGGTTTACCTGTACATTTATGTGCTGTCTTAGACAATGTTAGCAATTCAGTGGCACCTGTTCACTAAATTGTACACCGTTGTGTTGAATGGACACTCATCTGTCATTGGTGCTTATAGTGGCACTTAACACAAGTTAGTATGCATTTAAAAAATGAATTTTAGAGCCGAATCATGGAAACGGGCAAGTTGTTCCACTTTCGCAACAGCCACTGTTCTCAAACGATGTGTCTTAGCCCTTTCCTTGCTGCTAGGTCCGTGCTTTTGTTGTGGGTTACTTCACCAAATCGAACTAACCAGCGCATCATAATTCCTTTTTTATATTGATTAGAAGTGCGGGTCTAAAATGGTATGATATTGTAAAATATGTTTTTGAAGAATGATTTTGATATTGTTGATGAAGTTTGATTTTCAGAGCATTGTAAAGGGCATTCAGATTAAAAGATAAAATGATTACAAATCATGCATATGTATATTATTTTAAAGTTGTAAGTTCAAGAAAATGTCATGTTCTGCCTTACACTTACAAGTATGCATGGTTCAAGCAGTCAAGAAAAGTTAATCTTGAACATACACAACTTTACAGGTTTTTTTTCTTTTTCTTTTCATACATGTTTTCTTTCCTCTGGTGTACATAAAGAAGAGTAAGTATATCTAATAGCAAATTTTCTCAAAAGTTCTGCTAATTTCGTTTGCTTTGAGCTTGTGGTTGTAAACTGGCTTTCTCCACCTCTGACTCAGTGAATAAGATTGTTTTAAAAACATGTTAAAAAAAAAAAAGAGGTGGAGGGCACACTTTAAAAAAAAAAAGGGGGGTGTGGGGGGTGGGGGAGGGGGAATGTTGCAACACAGATTGGCATGGCAAAGCCAGTTTGAATTTCATGTGACTAAATATTTACTTCCAACCAGCCGCCGTGGCTGTGGTTAGCGTCGCGGACTCCCGGCTGGGAGGTCGTGGGTTCGAATCCATCAGACGTCATGTGGGGTTTTTCTGCCCCAACGGCTCCTACCAGAGTTGAGTTGCTGCAGACTCAGTTGGGAAGACTGGGACCACACAGTCGAGTTTCATCCACTTAAAGGTGCGTTTCTGAGAATGTTGCTCAAATTCCTGACCAACACTGCAGGTGCTTATATCTCTCGGGCCTGGTTGACGCCGGGATATATTATGAAAGGAAGCATAGAGTACAGCCTGTATGTAGTCTCAGACCGAAATGGAAATCCGTAGCATCATCTTAATCATCCTCATTGTCATCGATCAGCATAAAAAAAAATGTCTCAAATTCTGTGGCCCTTCATCCCTGCTCTCTGGTGACCTCAATTTCGACGTCCTTTCCACGTCTATGGCCTTGGTTTGGTTCCGTCGGGGTCACGGTGTCGGTGAGTCCATGGGGGCTGTCGTTGGCGGACGTGGTGGCGCCTCCGGGGGGAGAGCTCACTCACGCCGGCTCGCGACTAAGCAATTATTGTCGTCAGTAGGGGCTTAGTAGGTGGTGTCCTGCGTATGTTTGATCAGAACAGGCGCCACTAAACACCACCGAAATGACTCGGCAGCAGTGTTAGTGTCTCCTCCGTGTGGGTTGCTCTTGACGACCTGACATTGACTGCTCCCTGTGGATTGCCGGTGCCGGAGCTGCGGCGGGGCCGACCGGGCTGTGGCTGTGGACGGGGGTTTCGGAATGAGCGGCGTGGGTTGCACTGCCTCTGAGGTGGCACAGAGGTTGGGACAGAAAAAAAAAAAAAAAAAAAAAAAAAAAAACTTCCCATCTGTAATAAATGGGAGAGGAAAGTGGCTGAAAGTTACGACCCTTTTATGAAATAAAGTGATTATCTTCAGAAAGTTCGACCCTTTTAGGAATAAAGTGATTATCTTCAGAAAGTTACGACCCTTTTAGGAAATAAAGTGATTATCTTCAGCAGTCTTTGTAACATTTTGACAAGTTGTAGCATGTTACACTGTGACGTTTGTCACCAAAGGCAGTGGAAGTGTTAACGCTCAAGCTTTTCAAATATCCTGTATTGGAATGAAGTGCAAGCTTGCCAGTGACAGTCAGCTTAGGGCGGCGAGTGGTTAAAGCGGAGTATGGCAGATTAGCGGTATAGGGCGGAAAAGTAGGTAAGACAGAAAAAGTGACACAGAGTTACATAGAAAAGTGGTGAGAGAGAGAGAGAGAAATGGTTTAAATCCCCACAAAAATTCTGTTTAAAAGTGGCATCAGTGTACAGATACATGGAGAGAGAGAGAGAAGGGGAGGGCTGGAAAGAGGAGGTGATGTTTTAGAGGGGGTGAGGGAAGGGAGAGGTGTTGTGATGAGAAAGAAACAAGTAACGGATTTCAGCCTGCACAGAATTTAGGTTTAACTGTGAGACAGAAATTCTTCTCTTTCAAGTAATAATACACAGTATGTTGAAACATTAGCCTGTGACACGTTCTCCAGGTGAAACACTAAAGCAGGTCATGGTGAACAAAGCACTATGGTGAAGAGACCTGTCCTGTATGACAGTCGTCCATATGACTGCTGGTGTAGTGAATGCCTTTGTTGTTTTTTTTTATAAAGAGGGTTTGCAGTAATGAATGAAATACACTTTTTGTACAAAATTTTGTGCATACGCTCATCAGTATATTTAAGCTGAAATGTTTGAATGTGGTGTATAAATATGGTGAATTTTGTAAAATGCTGTGTGAATGATGATTATTTAAGAGTATGATTTCAACAACAACAAAAAACACAAGAAAGTAGTACATCTTTTTTAAAGGCAACATAATGTGTGTAAACAGATGCTCTGTCCTTTGAAAAAAAATGTTCTTTTAAGTCATCAGTTTTACATGTTAAATTATTGTCAGAGTGCATGCACTAAAGGCAGCATTTGGAATGTAAACATGCAAACGCAGCAAAGAGTAGTGTATGTAGCATTGTTGAATTAAGGCATCCCGGTTGTTTGCCCTGCGATCATGTTTGTGTGGATGCGATTCCCTCCCCTTGGCAGGGACGACAGGGACCACAGGGTGACGTCGGGGCCACGAGGTCCACCAGGACCCCCCCGGCCCTCCTGGCATCGGCAACATCGGCGGCGGTGGGGACGGACAACCGGTGTTGAGAGGTCTCCCAGGCCCTCCCGGACCTCCTGGAGAGAGGGTGAGGGATGTAGTTTGTTGAAAACTCAACACAAACAAGTAGCGGATGGAAGGGGGTTCGCTTTGAAAAACATAGTGCAGATTTATAGATTTTTTGAGAGTGGGGAAGGGGGTGGTCTTTTTATGATAAAGAAGAGTTTTCTGGGTTTGTTGTTAGAAGGGGAAAAATTAAGTTTGACGGAGAAACCGTGTATTATTTCAAGTGTGTGTGTCGTGTGAACACACATGTGCGTGTGTGTGTGTGCATGTTTGTGTGTGTTGTATTTGTGTGAACACGTGTGTGTGTGTGCATGTGTGTGTGTGTGTGTGTGTGTGTGTGTGTGTGTGTGTGCATGTGGGCGTGTGGGCGTGTGCATGCAAATAATGTATGTCTGTGTATAGTCTATTTGAATAATGTAGGCCAGGATGTAATCTGTGCATGAAATGTAGGTATGTTGGAGTGCAACTTCGTAACCCCACGCGACTGGTTATTGTGTAACCATTAACAGTCCTGTGAGAAGAATAAGCAACACACTCCTGTTGAGCTGAGAAAACTGTGAATGTTGCAGGGACCACGCGGTCCAGCAGGAGTGGGCCAAGAAGGATCCCGTGGTCGGGCAGGACCTCAGGGTGTTCCTGGATTGCCAGGTCCCCGGGGCTGGGCATTCCCGGACCCCAAGGACCACCTGGGCCTCCCGGAATCCCTGGCCTTTCTGTGGACAACCCATCCCTGGGCGTGGACCCCCGGGCCTCCTGGACCTCCTGGTCCTCCAGGGCCCCCGGACTTGGGTCTTCTGGTGTGGGCATCTCTGTCGGTGGTGTGAGTGGTGCTCTCTTCCTGGTTTTTATTGCAAAGAGGAATAGTATTAGTTGGTCTCTCCCCTCCCCCTGTATTCTGTGTGTGTGTGTGTGTGCGCACGCGCATGCATGCATACATGCATACGCACGCGCATGCATGGTGTGTATGTGTGTGTGTACATGTGTGTGTGTGTGTGTGCGCGCGCGTCTGTATCAGTGTGTGTGGAGACTGGAAAGACAGAGTGAAGAAAAGAGATTACTTTAACTCAGTATTGTCCATCATTATAGGCATAAGTTGAGTCTTTGAAAGGATCATTTCTTACTTGACATGGTCCTGTTCTTCTGTTCTTAGTTTGCCTTAAGCTATGAAACACTGTGTTTTTCTTACTTTAGACATAAAGGGTCGAACTTTAATTAAGGACCACCCCGAAAAAAGGCCCTTTCTTTTTAAATTGGCCAAAAATACAAGCAATACATTTTTTCGAAGAATTCGACTGGGAAAGGTTTAAGGGGTTAACAGAGTATTCCGCAAAGCTTGCGAAAGCTGTCTTATTGTCACGTGCGGCATGCAGAGGGGGGGTTGAAAGTTGCAGATTGTTGTCAAAATTGCTTGTTTTTTAAGCAAGAGTGAACACTGCTTCAAACGGTTTTGCACTGAAATTCCAAATGCACGTGCAAAAACCAATGCATTGCAGAGCATTTTACTGACTGGAATGCCCCTAAAAAGCAGCCCAACGTGCATAATTCTTCATAACACAAAAATGCCTCCAAGACGCAAGCTGTCTGATTTTGACTGGACCCGGGCGATTGCATGGCTGCAGGATCGAGTTGACGTTCGAGAAGTGGCCAGAAGACTACAAGTGTCCCACTCCGTCATCATTCGGCTGAGAGAACGTTTTCAAGCCACTGGAACTGTCAAAGAGAGACCCCATCCAGGCCAGCCAAAGAAGACCACTGCAAGAGATGACAAGTTCATCCGCAGACATGCTCTTCGGACCAGGACCACCACCTCCAACACCATCAGGCGTCGGCTCCAAGCTGCCACTAACACAGCAGTGTGTGAGATGACCATAACGGTGGCGCCTCAATGCTGCCAACCTTCGAGCAAGGCGCCCAGTCCGGAAACCAAAACTGACTGCAGCCCACCGGGCACATCGCCTGGCCTGGTGCACAGCTCATCGAACATGGACTCGGGCTCAGTGGCAGATGGTGCTTTTCACCGATGAGTCCAAGTTCCAGTAGAAGCCACGAGATGGACGCATTCGGGTGTGGCGGCGTCCCAGGGAGCAGCTGGCAGATGACGTCATCCAGGAGGTCGTCGCTTTTGGTAGTGGCTCCATCATGGTATGGTGGGGCATCAGCAGTCACCACAAGACTCCCCTGTACCATGTGGATGGCAACCTGAACGGCCAACGCTACCTGCAGGAGATTTTACGGCCTTTGGTTGTCCCAGCACTCCAGCAGATTGGGGCTCAGGCTGTGTTCATGGACGATAATGCCAGCCCACATCATTGTCGAGCTGTGAACACTTTTGTGGTGCAAGCTGGCATCACCAGGATGCCATGGCCGGCAAACAGCTCGGACATGAACCCTATTGAGAACATCTGGGGCGAGCTTGGGAGGAGAGTTCAAGAAAATCACCCTGTTCCGGCAAATCGACAGGAGCTGCTGCACTACCAGCAGCAGGAGTGGGCAAACCTCCCCCAGGCACTCATTACAAGAACAGTCAACACCATGAGGCAGCGCTGTGTGGATTGTGTGGCAGCACGAGGGGGGCACACTCGGTTTTGATCAGACTGTAAAGAAACACACTTTTTGTGAATGTCATTTTGGGGGGTAGTCTCATTCAGGCTCCCCTGTCTAATCAGAAAGACTGATTTTTTTTAAGAAAGTGATAAAATCTTGTTCACTGATAATGAAATTAAACATTTATAAAGTTTCTGTCGTTTGTCGGTTTTTCTTTCTATGTTTTGAGACTGTGTATAAGTGGTCCTTAATTAAAGTTCAAAATGCAGTTACATTTCTCAGGGTCCGGTGGTGTTCCCCAACATGGATGCCTTGCTGAAGGTGTCATACAACATGCCTATGGGAACCATGGCCTACGTGTCTGACCAGGAGTACGTCTACCTCCGCATCAGTCAGGGCTGGAAGTACATACAGGTGAGCTGAAGTGTCGGACTGTGCTGTCTGCCCTGTGTGTGGTGGATTGGAGGAATGGGTAGGATGCAACCCTTTCCCTACCTACAAGAGGTCTGGTGATGCCCTGTCATAAAGGGTTGCCATTAAGCTTAAGAACTATAAACAAAGAATCTGGCTGGAGGAGTTTGATGAAGGATGGAAATCTTTAAAGTTTGACTTATTACTGATGAGTTGTAGTTATCAGTGGTCTTCAGTTTGATATCTCTTTACTGAAATTCAGAACAAATGAAAGGGCAGTTGTGTCTGGCCTGGCGTTTCGCAGTCTTGGACAATTCTAGATGTAATTATAACTTTGGAAACGATCAGAAAAAGTCAATACTTTTATAAAAGGAAGCTACACGAACTGAAAATTGTTAATCTGTCATATTATTCTTCTGTCAGGAACGTTATAAAACAAAGAATCTCCACACCCCATTCAAGTTAAAAACAAATGGTACTGTGTGTGTGTATATGAATACATGGACACACACACACATGTTTCCCATTTTCTGTGTTGCAGTTGGGTCAATTGATACCATTGCCAAGTCCACTTCCACCGGTAAGCATTCACCTGGTGACTATTGTTGGTCTGCTGGTTTGTGGATGTCAATTTGGATAGATCTTGTGTTATCACACCAAATATTATACTGTTTGTGTTCTTTCTGTTACATGTTTCCTGTTCCCTGATTTTAGTTGTCTTCAACATTAGTTGGACAGTGTGGAAAAATAGTGTAATTTCTATTCTCAGCGAGTTCGTTTGGTGGTTGTGTGAGTAAAAACGTGCGTGTGTTTTGGCGCAGAAGCCAAGACAGTATATATTCTTTTGGTGCGCACATCATCAGCATCAGCCTCCCCTCTCTCTCTTTCTCTCTCTCTCTCAACACACACACACACACACACACACACACACACACACATATGGTCATGGCCCATGCTGAAATCAACAGTCCAGTGTTGATGATGAACTCACAGTCTGCTCCTGTGCCTGACAGCATGGCTGCTATAATTCCCCATGTGTGCATGACAGATGACATATAGATGTACAACTTGGGCATGCATGATTAGGCTTCTTCCCAGTGCAGGGAAAAGTCATGGCGAAAGATCTAGAACACTGATTAATTGATTACAGCCTTCATTGTCTGGAAGATGAACAGTAGCCATCAGCATTGTGACAAATCTCTCAGTCTCTCCTACTCTCTCTCTCTCTCTCTCTCTCTCTCTCTCTCTTTCCCTCCCCTTCTCTCTCCCTCCTGGGAGAGGAGATTTCTTATCAGAATGGTTATACAATGCGGGTCAAAGTATTTTGAAAGGAGCAGGCTACAAGTAAGCTTTTATTTTA
>CM031596.1:106447559-106450059 GCA_018398815.1 Conus ventricosus
TTAAAGTCCAATAGTGTTGTATTATTTGTTTGTGCATTAAATAAATTCATTTTGACGGTACGTGTATGTGGGAGTGCTGGTTTTTGTTTGCATTTCTTTGATATGATGTAAGATTATGGTCATATCATTGTATAATGAAATTCAAAGGACTTATGAAAGTCGATAAACAGAAACAAACCACCACTCTGTGGTTCAAGTTTCCCCATTTTAGTCCATCGCACTTCAAAACCCGGACTGTACGAGCCAGTCCGAACGGAAAAATGTACAAGCGTATGCTTGTGATGAGATGTAAGCGCAAGACTCCCCCCCTCCCTCCACCCCCAAGCACCCCCACGAACCTGCAACAACCAACAACAATGTAATGCTAAGCGCTTTGTCTTGGCCGCTGGTCAGTCTCTTCATCTTTGCTGGAAACAGAGGAATGGCTCCAGGCGTGATGAAATCTGTTGTGTTTTGTGCAGGGGAGGCCGGAGGTGTGGGTGAAGGGAATGAAAGGAGAGAGAGGCCAGCAGGGCGTGAAGGGGGACAAGGGGAACAAGGGAGACCAGGGCCCTCGTGGTGTGCCCGGCCTCACCCACCACCACCATCACCCCTCCTCCACCTGACATTGAGCTTCTTCGAGGAGCCAAAGGTAAATGGCACATTGCTTTCTGGAGGAGCCAAAGGTGAATGGCACGTTGCTTTCTGGAGGAGCCAAAGGTAAATGGCACGTTGCTGGAGCCAAAGGTAAATGGCACATTGCTTTCTGGAGGAGCCAAAGGTAAATGGCGCATTGCTGGAGCCAAAAGTAAATGGCACATTGCTTTCTGGAGGAGCCAAAGGTAAATGGCACGTTGCTTTCTGGAGGAGCCAAAGGTAAATGGCACATTGCTTTCTGGAGGAGACAAGGTAAATGGCACATTGCTTTCTGGAGGAGACAAAGGTAAATGGCACATTGCTTTCTGGAGGAGCCAAAGGTAAATGGCACATTGCTTTCTGGAGGAGACAGAGGTAAATGGCACATTGCTTTCTAGAGGCGAACGTGGGGTTGTGGGGATGGAGGCATAATCTACTTCTTTTTGAAGTGATACAGAATGCCAGATTGTAAAACTTATGGGGGCAGGAACTTACAACTGTTTGGAAAATGAAGGTGATGTCACAAAGAATGTTTGAAGGAAGACTTTAAGAAATGTGTGTGTGCTATAAACGTTTGAGGATAATTGTGTTATTTATCAAAGAAGAGATGGGCCTCTTCACATCATACTAATGTCTGCTTTTATTGGGTGTACATGTATGTACTTCCCTAATCATAATTTGTAACATTTGAAGATAACAGTTGTGTACATAGTTAATGCAGCTTGAAATCTGAGAGTGTGGATCATCAGTATAGTTGTGAGAATATAGTTTGTCCTTAGTCTGTTTTAAGATTCTTACTTTAAAACTTTAAAAAAATCCTGTCTGTCTGCCTCTCTCTCTCTCTCTCTCTCTCTCTCTCTCTCTCTCTCTCTCTCTCTCTCTCTCTCTCTCTCTTTCTCTCTCTCTCTCTCTCTCTCTCTCTCTCTCTCTCTCTCTCTCTCTCTCTCTGTGTCTCTCTCTCTCTCTCTGTCTCTCTGTGACTCTCTCTCTCTCTCTCTCTCTCTCTCTCTCTCTCTCTCTCTCTCTGTGTCTCTGACTCTCCTTCTCTCTGTGTCTCTGTGTCTCTGACTCTCTTCTCTCTCTCTCTCTCTCTCTCTCTCTCTCTCTCTCTCTCTCTCTCTCTCTCTCTCACTCTGTCTCTCTCATTGTTGTTGTCTCAGTCTCTGTCTGTCTCTGTCTATCTGTCTGTCTGTCTGTGTTCTCTCTCTCTCTCTCTCTCTCTTCTCTCTCTCTCTCTCTCTTCTCTCTCTTCTCTCTGACTCTCTCTCTCTCTCTCTCTCTCTCTCTCTCTCTCTTGCTGCCCTGTTCTTCATGATTTGAGAATAAGATACATTCAGCCTAAGTATTATAATGATCCATGTCATTTCAGGTTTAATTTACTGATGGCTTGTAGAAAAGAGAGTGTATTATCTAATGCAGTGCAAAGCTTTAAAACGTTTGTATACTGCTTCAACATAAAAAAATGTACTATTGATGGACCAAGTGCCAATGGGATCTTTGTTTTGTTATGCTTTACTTTGTTCTGCTTAGTGCATGAAAAATGCTTTATGACCAGTGTCTGAATTCCATGTTATGTATGTATATGTGTGTGTGTGTGTGTGTGTGTGTGTGTGTGTGTGTGTGTGTGTGTGTGTGTGTGTGTGAGAGAGAGATTGTACGAGTTGGTGAATGACTATGCTCTTCAGATAGGGGCCTAGGTCTAAATCTGAATAACACATTTCGTATTTGTATTCTCTCTCTCTCTCTCTCTCTCTCTCTCTCTCTCTCTCTCTCTCTCTCTCTCTCTCTCTCTCTCTCTCTCTCTCTCTCTTTCTATCAGTTTTCCTCTGTCTCTCTCTTTGTCTCTGTCTGTCTCGCTGTGTCTTTGTATCTGTCTCTCTGTCGA
>CM031596.1:106455059-106465059 GCA_018398815.1 Conus ventricosus
TTTCATCTTCGTGTTCTCTCCGCGGCGTTATGCCCAAACAGCTGATTCCAGCTTTGCCTTACACAGCCACACCGAGACCGTTGCAGCTGCAGCATCCTCAGTCCACAGGGAGCAGTCAATGCCTGGCTGTCGTGTGCCATTCCACCACAGGAGATGCATTGCTTCTGTGGTATTCCGTGTTGCCTGTTTTGATCCAACATCTGCAGGACATCACCTTCTATTCCCCCTACTGATGACAACCCTTGCACTGCCATTGACAGTGAATGTCACCGTCCAGAGAGTGCTACCATGTCCGGCTTACTACAGCCTCCATGATCTTGGCAACCACAAAGACTCAGGCACAAACTTACAACTGGCACAGATGAGGAGAAGAAACCAAGGTCATCACGATTTAGGGCTTGATGGATCACAAGATTCGATACCTTTTTTTAAAATTAAATATTTTTGACGAGCCTCACCAGGAATGAAGAAGGTCAGCAAGATGCTATGGAGTTACATTGTGGTGTGAGACAGGCTGTACTGTTAGCTTTCTTTTTTCATAAGATAATCCAGCTGTGTTGGTCAGGAAATATAAGCAGTACTCTCAGAGACAGGTCAGTACTCTCAGAGACAGGTCTGTACTCTCAGAGACAGGTCAGTACTCTCAGAGACAGGTCAGTACTCTCAGAGACAGGTCAGTACTCTCAGAGACAGGTCTGTACTCTCAGAGACAGGTCAGTACTCTCAGAGACAGGTCTGTACTCTCAGAGACAGGTCTGTACTCTCAGAGACCGGTCTGTACTCTCAGAGACAGGTCAGTACTCTCAGAGACCGGTCAGTACTCTCAGAGACAGGTCTGTACTCTCAGAGACAGGTCTGTACTCTCAGAGACAGGTCTGTACTCTCAGAGACAGGTCAGTACTCTCAGAGACAGGTCTGTACTCTCAGAGACAGGTCTGTACTCTCAGAGACAGGTCAGTACTCTCAGAGACCGGTCTGTACTCTCAGAGACAGGTCAGTACTCTCAGAGACCGGTCTGTACTCTCAGAGACCGGTCTGTACTCTCAGAGACCGGTCTGTACTCTCAGAGACAGGTCTGAACTCTCAGAGACCGGTCTGTACTCTCAGAGACAGGTCTGTACTCTCAGAGACGGTCTGTACTCTCAGAGACCGGTCTGTACTCTCAGAGACAGGTCTGTACTCTCAGAGACAGGTCAGTACTCTCAGAGACAGGTCTGTACTCTCAGAGACAGGTCTGTACTCTCAGAGACAGGTCTGTACTCTCAGAGACAGGTCAGTACTCTCAGAGACAGGTCAGTACTCTCAGAGACAGGTCTGTACTCTCAGAGACGGTCTGTTAATGAATAAAGTTGACTCTGTGGTTTCACTCTGCCCCATTTTTTTTTTTTTTTTTTTTTGGACACAACACACAGAATGGTGGGGAAGGAAAGACTGGGGCTGAAATAGCCGGCAAATAATTGCTTCTGACAGAAGTTGGACCCATGATGCCATAGCTGGAGGCGCTAACCGCTACACCACTGCTGTTTGATCTTCATTTCAGTATGATGACTGGTGTCTGGTGGTTTTTGATCTTCATTTCAGTATGATGACTGGTGTCTGGTGGTTTCAGTCACTTTTGTAAGGACCAGACCATATCTTGCGTCTGTTACAGTATTCACTTTAAACTGGAAAACATTGCCTTACACAAAGACCATATTTGTATCCGTTTGAGTTTAGATCTTTATGTTAGTGATAAAGTCTCTCTAAACGACTTTGTTAGAGTAAGAGATCTGCTGTAGAACTGTTTGCTCTTTGGATCAAAAGTTTAACTGAGTAATCTTTACATCATTTTTTTTTTTTTTTTTTGGTCTGACCAGCCAATGTCAATCAGAGTGTTTTCAGTCAGAGTTGAAGAAAAGAATGTTTTGATTTTTTCAAGGATCAGAATCAGATGACTGTTTACTGCAACGAGTTGAAAACAAGAATTGTCTTTTATAAGAATCATTACATATTTCATAATCATTATCATTATTTTTTTTTTTTTTTTTTTTGGTCGTTTTTTTTTTTTGAAAGCATCAACATTTTTGTATTATTTGCTGCAAGACTCTGTGGTCATTGGGGTCCTGTATACTTTAAATCAATTATTTTTTCAATTCATACATTTTATTTATTTATTTATTTATTTATTTGCTACAGCTGCTTTAGAGGCCTTCATGGTGTTTCTGTATTCTTTGGTTTTGTTGCTATGTCCTCCAGTTTCTGTGTATACATGATTTTCATTGTTCAAAGATGACAAAAAGCTCTTGTGGTCATGATTTTCTTTGAGTTATTTTGTTGTTGATTTGTTTGTGTGTCGTTTTCTTTCTTTCTCTTTTTGGTTTTTTTTTTTGTTTCTTTATTTGGTTGTCTGATTGATTGTGATATTTTTTGTTCCTTATAATAGATCTCTTGAAATTTCAGTTTGTGATCTGTCTCAAATGATACTTGCATAGCTGTGTCATGATCTGATTCTGTTATATAAATACAAGGGAAATGGTCATTTTGAAGAAGAATTGGAGTGGGGGTTGTTCCTGTATTAGACATAAAAAAGTTTAATCTGCATTGTTTTCAGTCTTTTGTGTGTGTGTGGGGGGGGGGGGGGGGGGGGGGGCAGGTTGTAGGCAGGGGGAGTCAGGCAGTGTGTCTGCTATCGTGTGTATTTAGAGAGGGTTTGAAGTTTGGTAAGGATGTCGGGGAGGGCAGGGGGTGTGCAAACCAGAGTGCATGTTGTCCAAATACAGATGTTTAAGCTTGCATTCAGTCGATATTGTAAATCACTTTGAGAGGTTCTGGAAGGTCTATAGATATGACAACATTTACGTCAACTGATGAAATGCCAAAGAAATTACATTTTGGAGGAAATACTAACAACATGTACAGAAATGTGTTTAGTTCTACATGTGCAGTTTATTTCAGTATGCAGTGGAGTAAGGATGATTGTTTTAATGTTAAAAGAGTCAGATGCAGCATGCATGAAACTTATTGAATATTTCCCTCGGTGCAGGAACTGATTTTTATATGCTGTGTGTGTGAGTGTGTGTGTGTGTGTGTGTGTGTGTGTGTGTGTGTGTGTGTGTGTGTGTGTGTGTGTGTGTGTGTGTGACTCAAGGGTGTACGTGGATCACCTGGTGAACCTGGACAACAAGGACCTGTGGGGCCAAAAGGAGACGGATGTGAGTTGCCAGCGATCTGTTCTGTCTCTCTCTTTCTCACTCTCTCTTTTCTTCTATGTTTTTGGTATGCATCGCACGTACACACACGCACGCACCCCCCCCACACACACCACACACACACACACACATACACACACACACACACACACACACACACCACACTTGCACGCACGCATGCACGCACGTACGCATGCACATATGCATGAATGCAAATGCATGTCAAGAACTCCCTCAGATTCTCTCTCTCACACACACACACACACACACACACACACACACACACACACACACACACACCACACACACACATACATACATACATACACACAAGCAAATCACTATTACTGATTTAAATTTGACATTATATTCTCTGCTATTTATGCTTCTTGTTTACATGTTGATTGTGTGTGTATCTTCAGGATATAGTTTGGGATGTGAATATGTGTGCTTGTGTGTGTGTGTGTATGTGTGTGTGTGTGTGTGTGTGTGTGTGTGTGTGTGTGTGTGTGTGTGTGTGTGTGTGTGTGCACGTCTGTGTCTGTTTGTGTCTGTGTATGTGCATTTGTGTGTGTGTTCGTTTGTGTAGCTGTGTAATCTAAAACAACTTATTCTCCAAGTTCTCGATCATTTTAAGGATCACCAAACTGTCTTACATCATGCTTCCTGGGTGTTCAGGGACAGATGGGTACACCTGGTGTACCTGGTTTGAATGGCGAGCGAGGTCTACCTGGACGTGATGGACTAGATGGCATCCCAGGCCGTGATGGAACTCCTGGCCGTCCAGGGCTCCAGGACCCCTGGTCCTCCCGGAACAGGAGGTGGAGGAGGCATCTTCGACGGCAGTGGTGATGGAGATGCTGAGGTATGTTTTGTGCACTGAGTGCTGATGAATGTATGTCAGTATTGTTTTGGCAGAGGTAGTTGCATGTAAATGAGTACCTGCTGCAGTTCAAGGAGTGATGTATATTGGATTGTTCTTACAGAGGTAGTTACATGTAAAGGGCACGTGATGCAGATCAAAGAGTAATGTATATTGAGATTGTTTTTACATAGGTGCTTGCATGTAAAAGGATACCTGTGTGTGTATTTAGATTGTTTTGACAAGGGATAGTCACATATTGTAAAGTGTACTGATGCAGGTCAAGTAGTCTTGAATGTTAGGATTGTTGTGACAGAGGTAACTGCATGTAAATGGGCACATGATTCAGGTAAAGGAAGGTGAAGGCAACAGGAGAGAGATGAGCTGTTCCTCCCATATTGCAGCGCCCAGTCATGGTGGACTCTTACAAGTTCACTGCCCTTTAGGCCAATTAGTTCTGGGATTTTTACCTCCAGACTTTAAGTTACTTGTGCAATGTTCACAGATATGTTTACCTTGTTATGTATATGTGAACATGTTTTTTGTGTGTGTTTTTTCAAGTTAACAAGTATTTCCATTTATTGTAACTACATATTCATTTATTGTAACTGCATATCGTAGACACTTCACAATGTTTTGTTTGTTTTTTTCCTGTGACAAGCACATGCCATTTATCTGCTGACTCCCACTGTTTGGTGATGGTGCTGATTTGTGTTTCCTGTGTTGGTAGGTTGGTCTGCCAGGACCCAGGGGACCTCCAGGACCTCAGGGAGCCCCAGGTATCCTGGATTACGGGGTGAGTTTGGGGAGCTGGGCTCCGTGGACCTATTGGACCAGCTGGTGAAAAGGGAGAGAGAGGAGCCAGGGTGAGCGTGCTAGGACAAGGTCTTGAAGTTTGCCTTTTTCCTTGTGTAACCTTCCCAATATCGTAGTTGATTTTGGTAAGTTAGCTAGTCTATTCGTTTGTTTTGGGTAGAAAGTCAAAATTGTAGATCGAAATTATTAAGATTGTTAATGATCATTTTTTATTAATTCATTATAGGCAGTTAGGATATTTTGTTATTATTCTTGTTATGGGTGGTAAATAAGAAATGAAGGAAAACAAATGTAAACGGAAGTGATGATAAAACCGAAGTAAGAACAACTTCCGTTAAGGACAATCGCATGTCAGGAGTGGCACACCGCGTGGAGAATTGGACCAACGTGGAGGGCTCATGCAGAGATTAAATCAGTGTCTGCACCTTTCACGTTCGTTCATGATCCAAACTGCATTTTCTTTTAAGTGTAGCCAGCAGTTTACAATTGAAAATATTGTGTACTAGTAATTGACGTGTTTACTTGTGCTAAAAAGAAAGAAGTAATAAAAGGAAATAAATATAGTAAAACTTCAAAATCTCTTTTTTAGTTGAATTATTGAGTGAGAACATTGTTCGTCCTTGTTCAGGTGAACTCGGGATAACTCACACGCACTGACTTTTCGGGTGGTGGGGGTTACACTTGTGCAGGGGGTATTAGTCTATCGGTCAGTAAATCAGTGTAACTGAATATGTTTTGAGATTCAGCCATTTGTTTCGTGGTATATTTATTTGTTTATTGAACTGCATGAAAGTACTGTAACTCTGTCCCCCAAAGAGGTGAATACAGTCCCTTGATTTTTGATTGTGATTGCATATGTTGACTGTTTAAAATGATGTTATGAGGACTACTTTAAAAAAAAAGAAAAAAAGGCTGCCAATCAAATTTTATTCCCACAAGGTAAAGTCATGCAGTAAATCCATGGCAAAATCAGAAAATACACTCTTTGCTATTGTCTAGTGAAGTTTATTAAAATGACAGTGACAGAAAGGTGGCAGTGATAGTGGCGCCGTGAGTAGAAGTCTTCAATGAGGCTGGGAACAGCAAATAACATACAAGAAAGATAACTCTTGCTCCATAGATGGTAACCACACATCACTCAGAACTATTTCAGGGCTTCGATGGAGATCCAGGCGTGCCAGGTGTCAGAGGAGAGTCCGGAATTCCAGGTCAGCCGGGTCGGGAAGGTCCATCTGGAGTTCCTGGTTTACCTGGGACCAAGGGAGAGCCGGTAAGCCTTTCACTGCACTGTGAAGAGTGATGACTCTGCCTCTGCTGATGCCAGAGCTCCTGGTTGTCTCCAGTCTCTTCTGCATGATTCTCATTACTGACTGTCTTCACTGCTGCTGTGTTATTGCTGTGTGCTGCTGTGATTTCTGTCTCGACTACCATATTTCCTGGTCATAATGCACAGTGACATTCAAGACTCAGGGGAAAAAGAGAGTGGGAGGGGGAGGGTTGTTAAGGGGATGGGGGTGGGGTGGGAGGGGGGGTGTTAAGCGGGTGGGGGTTGGGTGTATCTTCCGATTTTTTACTGGCACAGAAGGATGGCAGAAACATTTAATGATGTGTGATAAACATGAATAGATGAGTGCTCAAATGTAACTTCAGTGTTCTGCTGCTGCAGCCGCCTCTGGTCTGTTTGTCAGTGTCAGTATTCAAAGTTTCTGATCTACGTTTCTTTGTTGTTTTTCTTCCCTTTGGAGATCATAGCTGTTCAGAGCATACAACCTTGAATGCTTCTGTGACTTTCATTAACTGCTTTTCATCATGTCACTGCAGCCCTGATGTGGCCCTTTGCGGTCGGCTGGGCTATAAGCAACATTATATTATATATCATGTCATTGTACAGTTCTATGTTCATGGCAGTGAGGCTGTCAAGACTGCTGCAGATGCAAAAGAGATACATTTTTCAGTCTGTAAGGCAAATGTCACAAGGTCATTGAAAAATACATTACTTTTGTAGTCTAAAACATAATACTCTTTGTAGGGGGGGGGGGGGGGTTGTTTACCTTTTTATTTATTTATTCATGTATTACTGATGCATTTGTTTGTTTGCTCGTATGTTTCCTTTAAGGTTTTTTTAAAAATTAGTCTTCTTTCCTTTCTTTCTTTCTTTCTTTCTGCGTACGCAGGCTGATACTCCTGCGGACACTCCCTGTATAGCCAGCCAGTGGAGTTTTGTGTGTATGACCCTTTTTATCCGCCATTAAGGCAGCCATACTCCATCTTCGGGGAAGGTGCATGCTATGTGTCACGTGTCATCCATACCAACGGCCAAATGGCCTTCTCTTCCGAAAGTTGGTGATGGGATTTTTACGTGTGTGCAAGATGTTATGCGTGCGTTCACACACGGAACCTCGGTTTATAGTCTCATTCGAAGGACTAAGTCTTCTAATTCTGTCCGTTGTCACGCTGCAGGGTGTTCCTGGTATCCAATGCCTGGAGAGCCTGGTGTGCCCGGAACCCCGGCAGAGATGGTCTTCCGGGTGGCCGAGGTCTGCAAGGTGTTCAAGGTGTTCCTGGACCCCCTGGTCCACCTGGACCCCTGGTTCTGGAACTGGGATAGTTGGTTCTGGGGATGACATTGACATGATTGGAGAGAGGGGAGAAACTGTGAGTTGAGGGTGGCATCGTCCATGTTACCTTTCCTCTGTCTGTCTGTCTGTCTGTCTGTCTCTCTCTCTCTCTCTCTCTCTCTCTCTCTCTCTCTCTCTCTCTCTCTCTCTCTCTCTCTCTCTCTCTGTCTGCCTTTATCTCTCTCAGTCTTTGTCTCTACTTCTCTCTCTCTCTCTGTCTCTGTCTCTCTCTCTCTCTCTCTCTCTCTCTCTCTCTCTCTTTTCTCTCTCTCTCTCTCTCTCTCTCTGTCACTGTGTCTGTCTCTATCAGTCAGTCTCTTTCTCTCTCTCTCTTGATACATGCGTGCATGCACGCTCACACACACACACACACACACACACACCCCACACACGCACATGCACACGCACACACAAGCGTTCACATGCATGTGCTTACACACACACACCAACACATACACACACACACACACACACACACACACACACACACACACACACACACACACACCACACACACTCGCTCGCATACACACACTCACATACACACAAAACCACACACTATGATTAATGTCGTTCCTCCTGATACAGGGCCCACCGGGCATGCCAGGTCCGAAAGGTGAGCCAGGTGAGATGGGTATCCCAGGCACCCCGGATTCCCTGGTGATGTGGGTCGTCGTGGTCCTGCTGGTATTACTGGAGCTCCTGGTGAACCGGCATCATTGGACTCACCGTGAGTAGAAAAGAAAGGGAGAGAATGGATAGGGCCGTTTCTTTCATACATCTTTGAGCATCGATTGATTTAATCATTTCAATTTGTACTTTCCTTCGTCCATGCCCTGTTAGTCAGACAGTTGAATCTCTTGACTCACTGTGGACAACTTACGAGATAACTTGTATCGTCTTGGCCCTGTACCAGCCAAATTGCAAGGTAACTTGAAATAGGGAGCGTGATCCTTTAGCAAGTCCACTGTTATTTTTAGCTCATAGCATGTTTTCATGCTTATCACCCTGGTTCAATTTCTTTCAGAATTTCAAATGTCTATTGTAACTGCATTGAACATTTTCTTTCCGTTTTCTTAAGGTAGTCAAGACCACACAAGGGTTTGGTGGATTTTAATGTGTTTTGGTGGATTTTAATGTGTTTTGGTGGATTTTAATGTGTATTGGTGGATTCTAATGAGTTTTGTGGGTTCTTATGAAGTTTTGGTGGGTTTCATGAGTTTTGGTGGATTTTAATGAGTTTTGGTAGATTTTTAATGAGTTTTGGTGGATGTTAATGAGTTCTGGTAGGTTTTAATGAGTTTTGTTGCAAAGATGGGATGTAGCTCAAGGAGGAAGCCGTTACATTTTGGGGGGATCTGTTGTGTAGATTTGGATCAGATGCAGATCCTGGACCAGTTCAGCAAGATTATCACAAATTTTCCTCTGATCCCGAGCCCTGTGCAGTTACTGTAAACTGAAGACTGGAAGTTGTAACTGTCTGTGGAGTAGCATATTTTCATGAATATTAACACTTTCTAAAGATTTGGATGTTGACATCTAAAGATTTGGATGTTGACCGCTATGTATTTGCCATATCCTGCTGAAGAAAGGGTACAGGGGAAGTAACTTTTGTTTCATTTCATACTGATATTTCTAATCCTGGTTGAAAATAATTTTGTTTTCACTCATGGACTGACTTCCTCACAGATGTTTGAGGAAGGAAAAAAAAATAAAAGCCTTCATGCTGGGCTTTGTTTTTTTTCCTTCCGATTTTTTTTTCTCTCCCATGTAACAGAAGACATGACGTTTCTTTTTCTTCGACATTTTGGTCTGGATGCATGTGAATCCAGCAACCTTTTGACACTGGCAGAAATTGGCACTCTTCCAGGTGCCCTTCCAGGTGCCCTTCTGGTTTAGCTCCATGTCTTTTCATTCACCTGTGTGTAAGATTGATTATAGCAAGAAAACGCCCAATAAAAAGCCTCAGATAGATTATAACATGAAAGCTTCAACTAAAGAGCCTTAAAACAAAGACTGACTGCCTGTGTAGGGAAGCAAGGGAGACAAGGGCGACAGGGGCTTCATTGGCCCTGAAGGCCCAGAGGGACCACAAGGACCACCAGGGCCTCCAGGTTCAGGGATCTTAGGTGGAGACACTGTGGGTGTACCAGGTGAAAAGGTAACCAGTGTTACCTAAACCTCAGTCTGTGTGTATGTGCGTGTGTGTTTCTGGTGTGTGTGTGTGTGTGTGTGTGTGTGTGTGTGTGTGTGTGCCTGTACATGCATGAATGAATGTATGTGTGTGTGAGAGAGAGAGAGTGTGTGCGTGCGTGTATGCATGTACATGGGTGTATATGAGAGTGTTGGTTTGTACATTTGTATATGTGTGTGAGAGAGAGTTTGTAGGTTTGTATATATGTATTTGTATGTGTGTGAGAGAGAGAATGTGTGAATTAGAGAGAGTGGCTGTATGTGAGTGGCTGTATTTGTGTGCATGCTTTTGTGTGTGTGTGTGTGTAAGAGGAAAAGTGTGG
>CM031596.1:106467559-106482559 GCA_018398815.1 Conus ventricosus
CACTCTTCCAGCGGACACGGTTTTGGGAGATCTTCTTCAGCTTGGCCCACGTCTTTTCCGGCGGCCTTCACTTCTCGTCGGTACTCTCCTTCGCCATGTCTGTCTTGGTCTTCCCACTCTTCTTTTGCCCTGAGGGTTCCATTCCAGGCTTGTCTTGTGGTTGGTTGGAGACTTTCTGAGGGTGTGGCCAATCCATCCCCACTTCCCATTTTCTGATTTCTATTTCTATGGAACTTGCGGGGTCTTTTTCCACATTCTGCGTTGGCAATAACATCTGGCCAAATCTGATGTTCACAATGTTTCGCAGACATTGTTGATAAATTGTTTTGGAGTTTGTGGGTGTTTGTCTTTGTTGTTCGCCACTTTTCAGAACCATACAGAAGGACAGTTTTCACATTTGAGTTAAGATTCTGATCTTGTTATGGAGTGAGAGGGCAGAGGAATTCCAGATAGGCCGTAGCGTAGTAAAGGTGTGCCTGGCTTTATTGATGCGACTCTTGATATCCTCATCTGTACCTCCATCTTTACTGACCACACTGCCGGGTAGACAAATTTGGGTCAACTTCAATGATGTCTTCCTGTTGTAGTCGTAGTGGGTCTCGTTGCTGGTTGTTGACTCTCATGGCTTCTGTTTTCTTTAATGTTGATTTGGGCCTGTCTTTCCTGCTTCTTCTGCTACCCGGCACAGTTTCTCTTGTGCGTCTTGCTGTTTGTGGGACAGAAGGCTGATGTCATCGGCAAAGTCCAGGTCTTCCAGTTTGCTTGATGAAAGTCCACTGGATTCCTGTCCTCTTGCCGTCTGTAGACTGCCGCATTATCCAGTCAACGACCATCAGGAAAAATTGTTGGCGATATAGACACCCCTGACGGACGCCGGTTTGTACAGTGAAGGCTTCGTTAGCTTCCCATTGTGGACGACCTGGCATGTGGCACCCCTCGTAGAGTTGCTGGATGATGGCAACAAACTTGGGGGGGAAGCCGTAGTGGTGCATGAGTTTCCAATGGATTCCTGTCGATGCTGTCAAATGCCCTCTGGAAATCCACAAATACTGCGTACAAGGGGGTCGCCACTCCAGAGACTGCTCGATATAATTCTCATGGTGGCAATTTGGTCTGTGCATGATCTGTCTTGGCAAAATCCAGCTTGTTCTTGGGGGAGGGTCTTGTCTAGGCGGTCTTTAGTCTCTCTACATGATTTTGGTCAGCACCTTCCCCGGGATGGACGCAACATAACCCCCTCTCCAGTTTTTACGGGATGAAAGCCCCCTTTCTTCGCAGCTTCACCAGGTGGCCTCTTTCCAGTCTTCGGGCACTCGTTCCTGCTCCCAATCTTGCTTAGGAGTGGATGCAGCATCTGTGTTGACTTTCGGGATGTCTGCTTTCAGTGCTTCAGGTGGAATTCCGCCCTGGACCCGCTGCTTTACCTGACTTCAGTGACTTGATGGCTTTGGTAGCTTCCGTCTTGGGTTTGGGTGGGCCTGTGTTGATGTCCAGAAGCTGGGTTGGTGGTGGAATGTCGGGGGGGGACAGGGGGTGCAGGTCTATTCATGTCTCTTAAAGTCTCTGCCCACCTTGCTCTCTGCTCAGCTTCTCCTGCGATGGTGACCCAGGTGTTTCCCCTCCTTGTCTTTGCCAGACGATTGGGTTGCGGGTTTCTTTCCAGAAAGTTTTTCGGGTAATCTCATACAGTCTTTCATGTTTCTCTGTCCTGCCGCTGTTTCTGCCTCTTCTGTGAGCTCATGGATGAATTGTTTCTTGTCTTGTCTAGCACTTTTCTTAACTTGGCGGTTGACGTCCCATTAGTGTCCCTGTAACTCTTGCTTGTGGTCTTGGTCTTGGTCTTGGGTCTGGTTGATCTGGTCTTTTAGGTGCTTCCGCTCTGTGATGAGGGTCCATGTTCCAGCGTCAGCCATTCTTTGTGTTTCTTCACTTCTTTCCAAGCACTTGTGTACATGTCGTCTGCCAGACCTCCCTCAGGTCACACCAGTGGTCTTCGATTGTTTCTTCAGCAAGTTGGTCAAGAAACACTGAATCTGTTTCTCAGTTCCAGTTTGAACCCCTCTGTTGTTCCCTTTTTCCTTCAACTGTGTACATTGTACTTATGTGTAGTCGGCCTGCTTGGCCCTTTGTAGGCTTTCAATTTGGTTTTTAGCACAGCCATCACAAGGTTTGGTCTGATGCTGCGTCTGCTCCTCGTTTCACTCTCACGTCATGTAAACTTCTGTGCCATTTCCTGCCGATGGTAATGTGGTCGTTTGGTTCTGGTCTTCCCATCAGGTAAATTTCCAAGTCATCTTGTGATGTTTTGTGTGGGAAAACAGTGCCTCCGATACCAGTCGTTGAAAGCACAGAATTCCACAAACAGTTCCTCCATTTTCATTTTGTATTCCAGTTCCCCTGGGATGCTCATAATCTGCTCCCCTTTCCCTTGTTTCCATTCCCACTTTGGCATGAGATCTCCCATGAGGATCTTAAGGTCTCTCTTCGGCACTCTATCCATGACTGTTTGGAGTTGATTGTGAACTCCTCCTTTTCCTCTGGGCTGCTACGTTTGTGGGGGCGTAGCACTGTAAGATGGTGGTTTTCCTGCCCTTTGAATTTAATCTTGCAGTGAGGATCCTTGGGGACACTGGTTCCCAGGACAGCAGTGCTCGCGTCGCCTCGGGTGTCATCAGCAGCGCTACTCCGTGCGTGTGTGGCTGGGGCTCTTCTCGTCCAGAGTAGATGATGGTGTCTCCACTTGTCAGCCCTTTTTCTTCCTGTTCCTGTCCATCTGGTCTCGCACAGGCCAAGGATCTTAGGTTGTACCTGTGCATCTCACTACTCACTTGTGCTGTTTTTCCAGTCTCGTATAGGGTTCTGATGTTCCAGGTCCCTATCCCGGTCTTTGGGTTTGGTCATCAGAAGAGTTTCGGGACACTGGCTTCCTAAGGCTTTCACCAGCTCGCGTCATGGGCTCGCTAGAGAAACTCTTCCCCACCATGCTATTCTCAGAAATGTCATTACAGTTTCTGTAACAAAGTTTGTTTTCTAGGACCGGGTTGTTAGCCCAATTCAAACCCCCAACCTGAGGGCCAGTTGAGTGCTCTTTGTCTGGTCTCTACCCTTTGACCTGTCTGGCTTGGGTGGCCCTACCAGCAGACGAATCTCCCGCCAGCATAGCTCTCCGGGGCAAAGAGACACGCAAGCTTCCCAACCAATGGCAAGGTTGCACTCACTGGGAACATTCCCTACAAACACTTGTTATTTCTCCAGCATTTTGGGTCATTGTATGAGACGGACTTTCCAACAGAGATTTCCCCTGTCAAAGGATCCAGTTTCTGAGCATTTTTTAGGTTTTCTATGAGAGGTCTTGCAGCGCCTTTTGTGGGGTGATAGTATCTTTACAGAACATGGAGTGACTTTAACCCTTTTGGAGAATGTGGAGTTCAGGTCATTAGGAGTATATGAAGTGACAGAATTTTTAGAGAATGCAGACAGTGTCTGGAGTGATGATCGATTGAAGAATATGGAGTGATGGTATCTTGGGTGTTGACACCCCCCACAAGCCCCCTACCAACGACAATAATTGCTTACTCATGGGGGTGGTGTGAATAAGCTTTCCCTCCAGAGGGTGTCACCGCACCCACCTCGACAGTCCCCATTTCCGATACAGTTGACCCCAGCAGATTCACACCACAGACATGGATGAGAAAATAATCGAAACTGAGGTCACCATGAGAGCAGGGCCCTTTTAGATCTTTAAAGACTTCCTTTAGGTTCTGTTTCCTATGAAAATAAGAATAAATGGGTTGTAGCATGCATCACTGTTGTCATCATTATCATCATCATCAACATCAAAGAGTAGTGAAAATACTGACATTGACATTTGCTTGTCAGCGGGGAAAGGGGAAAAGGAGAGGCTGGCGTATCGGACGTCCTGGAAATGATGGTGAAATGGACGAACTGGAAGAGTGGTAAGATATGTTTTCTTTCTTTTTCTTTTTCTTTCAAAAAAGAGAGACCCTTGAAATAACCCAGCCTTCTTTTTATAATGTTTTTGCGGCTAATTTAAATTTTGGTTTTAAAGAATTAAACAAACTTTAATTGAAACCCTTTTGAAACTCGGCACTTTGAAATAATCATCCGTACACTCCCCATTATCCCAATCCTCCACAAAGACAGATCTAAATCTTGCTTGTTTGTGTTAGTATTATGAGCAGCTGACCATTGGTCACTCTCCCATGTTCTGAAAATTTCGGATCCATCTGTCATCTCAGAGCTGGGTGTTCCTTCTTCGGTCATCTCACACGCTGCCATTGAAACTTGAAGTGACTGCAGGTTTACCTGTACCATTTATGTGCTGTCTTAGACAATGTTTGCAATTCAGTGGCACCTGTTCCACTAAATTGTACACCGTTGTGTTGAATGGACACTCATCTGTCATTGGTGCTTATAGTGGCACTTAACACAAGTTTGTATGCATTTAAAAATGAATTTTAGAACCGAATCATGGAAACGGGCAAGTTGTTTTCCCCTTTCGCAACAGCCACTGTTCTCAAACGATGTGTCTTTGCCCTTTCCTTGCTGCCTAGGTCCGTGCTTTTTTGTGGGGTTTCTTCACCCAAAACGAACTAACCAGCGCATCATAATTCCTTTTTTATATGATTAGAAGTGCCGGGTCTAAAATGGTATGATATTGTAAAATATGTTTTGAAAGAATGATTTTGATATTGTTGATGAAGTTTGATTTTCAGAGCATTGTAAAGGGCATTCAGATTAAAAGATAAAATGATTACAAATCATGCATATGTATATTATTTTAAAGTTGTAAGTTCAAGAAAATGTCATGTTCTGCCTTACACTTACAAGTATGCATGGTTCAAGCAGTCAAGAAAAGTTAATCTTGAACATACACAACTTTACAGGTTTTTTTTCTTTTTCTTTTCATACATGTTTTCTTTCCTTGGTGTACATAAGAAGAGTAAGTATATCTAATAGCAAATTTTCTCAAAAGTTCTGCTAATTTCGTTTGCTTTGAGCTTGTGGTTGTAAACTGGCTTTCTCCACCTCTGACTCAGTGAATAAGATTGTTTTAAAAACATGTTAAAAAAAAAAAAAGAGGTGGAGGGCACACTTTAAAAAAAAAAAAGGGGTGTGGGGGGGGGTGGGGGAGGGGGGAATGTTGCAACACAGATTGGCATGGCAAAGCAGTTTTGAATTTCATGTGACTAAATATTTACTTCCCAACCAGCCGCCGTGGCTGTGGTTAGCGTCGCGGACTCCCGGCTGGGAGGTCGTGGGTTCGAATCCCATCAGACGTCATGGGGGTTTTTCTGCCCCAACCGGCTCCTACCCAGAGTTGAGTTGCTGCAGACTCAGTTGGGAAGACGGGGACCACACAGTCGAGTTTCATCCACTTAAAGGATGCGTTTCTGAGAATGTTGCTCAAATTTCCTGACCAACACTGCAGGTGCTTATATCTCTCGGGCCTGGTTGACGCCGGGATATATTATGAAAGGAAGCATAGAGTACAGCCCTGTCATGTAGTCTCAGACCGAAATGGAAATCCGTAGCATCATCTTAATCATCCTCATTGTCATCGATCAGCATAAAAAAAAATGTCTCAAATTCTGTGGCCCTTCATCCCCTGCTCTCATGGTGACCTCAATTTCGACGTCCTTTCCACGTCTATGGCCTTGGTTTGGTTCCGTCGGGGTCACCGGTGTCGGTGAGTCCATGGGGGCTGTCGTTGGACGGACGTGGTGGCGCCCTCCGGGGGGAGAGCTCACTCACGCCGGCTCCGCGACTAAGCAATTATTGTCGTCAGTAGGGGGCTTAGTAGGTGGTGTCCTGCGTATGTTTGATCAGAACAGGCGCCACTAAACACCACCGAAATGACTCGGCAGCAGTGTAGTGTCTCCTCCGGTGGGTTGCCTCTTGACGACCTGACATTGACTGCTCCCTGTGGATTGCCGGTGCCGGAGCTGCGGCGGGGCCGACCGGGCTGTGGCTGTGGACGGGGTTTCGGAATGAGCGGCGTGGGTGCACTGCCTCTGAGGTGGCACAGAGGTTGGGACAGAAAAAAAAAAAAAAAAAAAAAAAAAAAAACTTCCCATCTGTAATAAATGGGAGAGGAAAGTGGCTGAAAGTTACGACCCTTTTATGAAATAAAGTGATTATCTTCAGAAAGTTACGACCCTTTTAGGAAATAAAGTGATTATCTTCAGAAAGTTACGACCCTTTTAGGAAATAAAGTGATTATCTTCAGCAGTCTTTGTAACATTTTGACAAGTTGTAGCATGCTACACTGTTGACGTTTGTCACCAAAGGCAGTGGAAGTGTTAACGCTCAAAGCTTTTCAAATATCCTGTATTGGAATGAAGTGCAAGCTTGCCAGTGACAGTCAGCTTAGGGCGGACGAGTGGTTAAAGCGGAGTATGGCAGATTAGCGGTATAGGGCGGAAAAGTAGGTAAGACAGAAAAAGTGACACAGAGTTACATAGAAAAGTGGTGAGAGAGAGAGAGAGAAATGGTTTAAATCCCCACAAAAATTCTGTTTAAAAGTGGCATCAGTGTACAGATACATGGAGAGAGAGAGAGAAGGGGAGGCTGGAAAGAGGAGGTGATGTTTTAGAGGGGTGAGGGAAGGGAGAGGTGTTGTGATGAGAAAGAAACAAGTAACGGATTTCAGCCTGCACAGAATTTAGGTTTAACTGTGAGACAGAAATTCTTCTCTTTCAAGTAATAATACACAGTATGTTGAAACATTAGCCTGTGACACGTTCTCCAGGTGAAACACTAAAGCAGGTCATGGTGAACAAAGCACTATGGTGAAGAGACCTGTCCTGTATGACAGTCGTCCATATGACTGCTGGTGTAGTGAATGCCTTTGTTGTTTTTTTTTATAAAGAGGGTTTGCAGTAATGAATGAAATACACTTTTTGTACAAAATTTTGTGCATACGCTCATCAGTATATTTAAGCTGAAATGTTTGAATGTGGTGTATAAATATGGTGAATTTTGTAAAATGCTGTGTGAATGATGATTATTTAAGAGTATGATTTCAACAACAACAAAAAACACAAGAAAGTAGTACATCTTTTTTAAAGGCAACATAATGTGTGTAAACAGATGCTCTGTCCTTTGAAAAAAAATGTTCTTTTAAGTCATCAGTTTTACATGTTAAATTATTGTCAGAGTGCATGCACTAAAGGCAGCATTTGGAATGTAAACATGCAAACGCAGCAAAGAGTAGTGTATGTAGCATTGTTGAATTAAGGCACCCCGGTTGTTTGCCCTGCGATCATGTTTGTGTGGATGCGATTCCCTCCCCTTGGCAGGGACGACAGGGACCACAGGGTGACGTCGGGCCACGAGGTCCACCAGGACCCCCCGGCCCTCCTGGCATCGGCAACATCGGCGGCGGTGGGGACGGACAACCGGTGTTGAGAGGTCTCCCAGGCCCTCCCGGACCTCCTGGAGAGAGGGTGAGGGATGTAGTTTGTTGAAAACTCAACACAAACAAGTAGCGGATGGAAGGGGTTCGCTTTGAAAAACATAGTGCAGATTTATAGATTTTTTGAGAGTGGGGAAGGGGGTGGTCTTTTTATGATAAAGAAGAGTTTTCTGGGTTTGTTGTTAGAAGGGGAAAAATTAAGTTTGACGGAGAAACCGTGTATTATTTCAAGTGTGTGTGTCGTGTGAACACACATGTGCGTGTGTGTGTGTGCATGTTTGTGTGTGTTGTATTTGTGTGAACACGTGTGTGTGTGTGCATGTGTGTGTGTGTGTGTGTGTGTGTGTGTGTGTGTGTGTGCATGTGGGCGTGTGGGCGTGTGCATGCAAATAATGTATGTCTGTGTATAGTCTATTTGAATAATGTAGGCCAGGATGTAATCTGTGCATGAAATGTAGGTATGTTGGAGTGCAACTTCGTAACCCCACGCGACTGGTTATTGTGTAACCATTAACAGTCCTGTGAGAAGAATAAGCAACACACTCCTGTTGAGCTGAGAAAACTGTGAATGTTGCAGGGACCACGCGGTCCAGCAGGAGTGGGCCAAGAAGGATCCCGTGGTCGGGCAGGACCTCAGGGTGTTCCTGGATTGCCAGGTCCCCCGGGGCTGGGCATTCCCGGACCCCAAGGACCACCTGGGCCTCCCGGAATCCCTGGCCTTTCTGTGGACAACCCATCCTCTGGGCGTGGACCCCCGGGCCTCCTGGACCTCCTGGTCCTCCAGGGCCCCCGGGACTTGGGTCTTCTGGTGTGGGCATCTCTGTCGGTGGTGTGAGTGGTGCTCTCTTCCTGGTTTTTATTTCAAAGAGGAATAGTATTAGTTGGTCTCTCCCCTCCTCCCTGTATTCTGGTGTGTGTGTGTGTGCGCACGCGCATGCATGCATACATGCATACGCACGCGCATGCATGGTGTGTATGTGTGTGTGTACATGGGGTGTGTGTGTGTGTGTGCGCGCGCGCTCTGTATCAGTGTGTGTGGAGACTGGAAAGACAGAGTGAAGAAAAGAGATTACTTTAACTCAGTATTGTCCATCATTATAGGCATAAGTTGAGTCTTTGAAAGGATCATTTCTTACTTGACATGGTCCTGTTCTTCTGTTCTTAGTTTGCCTTAAGCTATGAAACACTGTGTTTTTCTTACTTTAGACATAAAGGGTCGAACTTTAATTAAGGCCCCACCCCGAAAAAAGGCCCTTTCTTTTTAAATTGGCCAAAAATACAAGCAATACATTTTTTCGAAGAATTCGACTGGGAAAGGTTTAAGGGGTTAACAGAGTATTCCGCAAAGCTTGCGAAAGCTGTCTTATTGTCACGTGCGGCATGCAGAGGGGGGTTGAAAGTTGCAGATTGTTGTCAAAATTGCTTGTTTTTTAAGCAAGAGTGAACACTGCTTCAAACGGTTTTGCACTGAAATTCCAAATGCACGTGCAAAAACCAATGCATTGCAGAGCATTTTACTGATGGAATGCCCCTAAAAGCAGCCCAACGTGCATAATTCTTCATAACACAAAAATGCCTCCAAGACGCAAGCTGTCTGATTTTGACTGGACCCGGGCGATTGCATGGCTGCAGGATCGAGTTGACGTTCGAGAAGTGGCCAGAAGACTACAAGTGCCCCACTCCGTCATCATTCGGCTGAGAGAACGTTTTCAAGCCACTGGAACTGTCAAAGAGAGACCCCATCCAGGCCAGCCAAAGAAGACCACTGCAAGAGATGACAAGTTCATCCGCAGACATGCTCTTCGGACCAGGACCACCACCTCCAACACCATCAGGCGTCGGCTCCAAGCTGCCACTAACACAGCAGTGTGTGAGATGACCATACGGTGGCGCCTCAATGCTGCCAACCTTCGAGCAAGGCGCCCAGTCCGGAAACCAAAACTGACTGCAGCCCACCGGGCACATCGCCTGGCCTGGTGCACAGCTCATCGAACATGGACTCGGCTCAGTGGCAGATGGTGCTTTTCACCGATGAGTCCAAGTTCCAGTAGAAGCCACGAGATGGACGCATTCGGGTGTGGCGGCGTCCCAGGGAGCAGCTGGCAGATGACGTCATCCAGGAGGTCGTCGCTTTTGGTAGTGGCTCCATCATGGTATGGTGGGGCATCAGCAGTCACCACAAGACTCCCCTGTACCATGTGGATGGCAACCTGAACGGCCAACGCTACCTGCAGGAGATTTTACGGCCTTTGGTTGTCCCAGCACTCCAGCAGATTGGGGCTCAGGCTGTGTTCATGACGATAATGCCAGCCCACATCATTGTCGAGCTGTGAACACTTTTGTGGTGCAAGCTGGCATCACCAGGATGCCATGGCCGGCAAACAGCTCGGACATGAACCCTATTGAGAACATCTGGGGCGAGCTTGGAGGAGAGTTCAAGAAAATCACCCTGTTCCGGCAAATCGACAGGAGCTGCTGCACTACCAGCAGCAGGAGTGGGCAAACCTCCCCAGGCACTCATTACAAGAACAGTCACACCATGAGGCAGCGCTGTGTGGATTGTGTGGCAGCACGAGGGGGGCACACTCGGTTTTGATCAGACTGTAAAGAAACACACTTTTTGTGAATGTCATTTTGGGGGGTAGTCTCATTCAGGCTCCCCTGTCTAATCAGAAAGACTGATTTTTTTTAAGAAAGTGATAAAATCTTGTTCACTGATAATGAAATTAAACATTTTATAAAGTTTCTGTCGTTTGTCGGTTTTTCTTTCTATGTTTTGTGAGACTGTGTATAAGTGGTCCTTAATTAAAGTTCAAAATGCAGTTACATTTCTCAGGGTCCGGTGGTGTTCCCCAACATGGATGCCTTGCTGAAGGTGTCATACAACATGCCTATGGGAACCATGGCCTACGTGTCTGACCAGGAGTACGTCTACCTCCGCATCAGTCAGGGCTGGAAGTACATACAGGTGAGCTGAAGTGTCCGGACTGTGCTGTCTGCCCTGTGTGTGGTGGATTGGAGGAATGGGTAGGATGCAACCCTTTCCCTACCTACAAGAGGTCTGGTGATGCCTGTCATAAAGGGTTGCCATTAAGCTTAAGAACTATAAACAAAGAATCTGGCTGGAGGAGTTTGATGAAGGATGGAAATCTTTAAAGTTTGACTTTATTACTGATGAGTTGTAGTTATCAGTGGTCTTCAGTTTGATATCTCTTTACTGAAATTCAGAACAAATGAAAGGGCAGTTGTGTCTGGCCTGGCGTTTCGCAGTCTTGGACAATTCTAGATGTAATTATAACTTTGGAAACGATCAGAAAAAGTCAATACTTTTATAAAAGGAAGCTACACGAACTGAAAATTGTTAATCTGTCATATTATTCTTCTGTCAGGAACGTTATAAAACAAAGAATCTCCACACCCCATTCAAGTTAAAAACAAATGGTACTGTGTGTGTGTATATGAATACATGGACACACACACACATGTTTCCCATTTTCTGTGTTGCAGTTGGGTCAATTGATACCATTGCCAAGTCCACTTCCACCGGTAAGCATTCACCTGGTGACTATTGTTGGTCTGCTGGTTTGTGGATGTCAATTTGGATAGATCTTGTGTTATCACACCAAATATTATACTGTTTGTGTTCTTTCTGTTACATGTTTCCTGTTCCCTGATTTTAGTTGTCTTCAACATTAGTTGGACAGTGTGGAAAAATAGTGTAATTTCTATTCTCAGCGAGTTCGTTTGGTGGTTGTGTGAGTAAAAACGTGCGTGTGTTTTGGCGCAGAAGCCAAGACAGTATATATTTCTTTTGGTGCGCACATCATCAGCATCAGCCTCCCCTCTCTCTCTTTCTCTCTCTCTCTCAACACACACACACACACACACACACACACACACACACATATGGTCATGGCCCATGCTGAAATCAACAGTCCAGTGTTGATGATGAACTCACAGTCTGCTCCTGTGCCTGACAGCATGGCTGCTATAATTCCCCATGTGTGCATGACAGATGACATATAGATGTACAACTTGGGCATGCATGATTAGGCTTCTTCCCAGTGCAGGGAAAAGTCATGGCGAAAGATCTAGAACACTGATTAATTGATTACAGCCTTCATTGTCTGGAAGATGAACAGTAGCCATCAGCATTGTGACAAATCTCTCAGTCTCTCCTACTCTCTCTCTCTCTCTCTCTCTCTCTCTCTCTCTTCCCTCCCCTTCTCTCTCCCTCCTGGGAGAGGATGATTTCTTATCAGAATGGTTATACAATGCGGTCAAAGTATTTTGAAAGGAGCAGGCTACAAGTAAGCTTTTTACCTGGTGTTTCCCTGATTTGTTTGGTCAGAAGTGAGAATGCTGAAGCGTTTGAATGAAGATTCAATTAGAACTGTCATTTATAAAATGGAAGGCAAGCAATTATTTGATACGCATTTTAGGGTAGATTTATACAGAATGCTGCAGCATATATTCATTATAAATATGATTTATAAAAGTTAAGGAAAACTAATCCTCATTGCAGAGAGAAAGAGTGTCCATCATACATTATATGCATCTGCATAATATTTTAAAGTTGCATAATTTCTTACCAATTCCTTGGGTATATCATCCTTGACTTCTTTATTTCATTTTTTTTTAAAGATTTAAAACATGTTCTTGTTTGTGTTCATTAATCAGCTGTGCTGTGAACTGTTAGTTGAAGTGTGTATGTTTGTGGTTTCTTAGGAGAGTGTAGACACTGTGCTAAGCAACAATGGGCCAAGTCAGAGAAATGGGCCAGGACAGGGCAACGGCCCTAGAGAGGAAGGGGCAGACAACAGTGATGCAGGGGAAGCCACTTTCACTGTGCTGCTAAACGGTGGGCATGACCAGGGAGATCTCACGGTCGATGTGGGAGGGACAGACCCAGGGAGGGCGGAATTCGATCGGCGAATGCAGGAAAGAGAGCGCAGGCTGAGAGAGAGGGAGGAGCAGGAGCGCGAGGCTCAGCACAGACGGGACAGAGAGAGACAGGCTAAGATGGAAGAGCGGCGCAGACGACGAGAAAGAAACCGACAGAAAAGGAAGCTGCATGATAAACAGGAACAGGAAAGGAGAGAGAGGGAGGAAAAAGAGAGACGGGACAGAGAAGAAAGGAAAGGCAGATGAGAGAAAAGGAAAGAGAGGAGAGGGAGCGTAGGCGAAAAGAGCAACAGGAAAGAGAAGAAAGGGAACAGAAGGCTCGAGAGGAAAGAGAGAGGCTGGCTCGCGAGAGAGAAGTGAAAAGACAGAGGAAGAAGAAGAAAGACGGCGCCAGGAACAGGAGAGAAGGGAGCAACAAATCAAGGCTCAAGAACAGGAGAGGCAGCGGCAGCAAGAAGAGGAAATGAGACGACGACAGCAAGAGAGAAGGGAAAGAGAGCAGAAAGCCAGAGAGGAAGAGCTCGCCCGCCGGAGGCAAGAAATGGAGCGACAGAGATGGCAAAGAGAACGATGGCACAGTGGCGGCAGGCCGGAATCAGAGAGAGACCAGTCAGAAAGACAGCGCCAAGAAAGTGAGAGGCAGCAACGTCTCAGAGAACAAAGAGGGCTGAACCACACGGACAGTCCAGGGCCGAATTATGACGGCCTCAGTCGACAGGTCTTTCCTCATGGTGATCCAGAGAGACAGAGCAAACACAACCGGTAAAGTGTGCTTTCAGATGCTCCACTTCCGCTTATTTTTTCTTCTTGCGCTAAATCGCAAAGCTGTGCGCGCAGTGCGGTTTTCAGTCTGACCCGTTTTAATCCCAGGAGTGGGTGTTCACACTGTGGCCTTTGCTTCTTGCGCAGCCCTGTTCGTATTTGCTTTCAGGTACCAGCTTCGACTTCTGAAAGTGGGATTTTTTTCTTTTTCCAGTTAGGTCATTCTCTGTGTACTGCTTGTTTTATTTCAGGAATTGTGTCACAGAATGTAGACAGTTTGGAGACAAATGCACATGCTCGTGTACCAGTTGCTGCTTACTTAAAGGCACTGCCTAACCATTAGTGCAGAACTTCTAGTCTGTTTTCTGAAATTGTACTTTTGGTTTCTGTGCTGTTTTCTGTATCATTGACAACCTCTTTTGAGTTTATTTCGAATCAAGATTATTGAATGATGCAGGGTGTTAGTGTTTGCATATATATACATATGGGAAGATGAGTGTGCAAGCACGTACATGTATTTTGGACAAGGGTAGGGGAACAGATCATGAGAAAGGCATGAAGGAGTGGGCAGGAGGGAGAGTGGGGTGAGGGGTGTGACAGCAATAAATGTACGTGTGTGTTAATGTACTTATTCAAGTACTGCCGATAACCGCACTCTGCATAGTAATGAGTGAAGAATTTCTGCAGAGACAATAGTTATGACTTTAGAATGGAAGCAAGACAATTTCTTTTTTTTAATGAGAAATCTTACTGAATCTAATTATGAAACAGCAGCTGGATACTGCTTTCTTGTACTGTGTGATCGGAAGTCTTTCAGAGCTGTTCTTGTGAAAATGGGTTTTAAAAAGAATTCTAGAAGATGACCCGTTTGTTGAATTGAAAAATGGTTTGTCCCACCCGTACTCACCACCCATCCCCACCCCATCTTGCTCAACCTCTGTACTTTCACAGCTGTAGGATTATATGAACAAATGCACGAGCTCTCTAGTCTTGCAAAACAAGATAACTGTTATAAGTGTCATCATCAAAAGTTGATAATCTTTCCATTTTTTGACTGTTCAAAAAGATAACTGCAAGCCATAATATCATTCATACAGGAATGTTAGATGGTACCAGTATGATATAGCGCAGTTCATTATATAAAACTTATACAGATCTTTTTTGGTTTTCCCCCCACTGTTAGATTGTTCGTCTATGTATTTGTCTGACTTTATTCAAGTTTAAAAGGCTGTGCCAGTCTTGAATAAAAGTTACTCTGTGTTAGGTTTCCTTATGGGAGCAAAACATACCCCACTTATTTACTGTTTTTTGGTTTTGTTTGGAGATAACCCCTGTGTTCATGTAGATTGTTCGTCTATGTATTTGTCTGACTTTATTCAAGTTTAAAAGGCTGTGCCAGTCTTGAATAAAAGTTACTCTGTGTTAGGTTTCCTTATGGGAGCAAAACATACCCCACTTATTTACTGTTTATCGTTTACTGTTCCCTACCTCATTTCATTTCCGATTTTGCTTTGATTAAATTGAGGTTATTTGTATTTGTTTCTGTTCGTCTGTGTGTTTGTCTTTTGATCTCCCTTGCATCTTTGGGTGGATCCTCAGGCGTAGGCTCAAAGACTGTCCCCTACATTTTATATTATCTGCATAATGTCTTTAGTTTTACAGCAACTTTTTTTTTTTCTTCCCCACACTTTCGTTTGGTTGCATTTACTACTCTTCGCTGGCTGCTCTGGGGTGCTATTGGATTCTTTTTTGCACCCATGGTGGTGAGAACACCACAGTATTATGGACTGTGGTGTGTCTCTATTTGACGCCGGGAGCGCAGACACAACCAGCCGTGTCTCCCTGATGAGTCCCGACTCAGCGGGCGAAAGGCCTCGGAGCAGGCAATACAAATA
>CM031596.1:106487559-106518176 GCA_018398815.1 Conus ventricosus
ACTCGCATGTGTGCGCGCACACACACACACACATACACACACACACACACACACACACACACACACACACACACACACACACACACACACACGCACGCATGCGCTTGCATGTACACACACACACACACACACACACACACACACACACACACACACACACACATGTGCTTGCATATGCGCACGCGCGCACACACACACACACACACGCACACACACACACACACACACACACACACACACACACACTTACATATCTGACTGGGACATCAGAGCAGAATGCTTTAATGCTTGGTAGTGTTAGAAAGTTGGCACATGCATGGGGTGTGGACTGGTAGTGGTGGCCGCAGCTTAGAAGACACAAAGTAGCCAAGATTGTTTGTTTTCTGTTCTGCATTTGTCTTTTCCTTTCAGCTTGAGAATAGCACCACCACAGTAAGTTTCCTCCATCCGTTCCACTGCACCAGTTTTTGTTTCGTTGTTGGTGTCATTGCTGTAGTTTTGTTTTTGGTTTGCATCATTTTTTGTGTTGGAATTTTTTTTTTTTTTTTTGTAATATAGTTTTAGTTTCATATTTTTGTAGCTTCCTGTACCTGACACAGAGAGCATGCTGACATTTGGCACTAATTCTGATGAATGTCTGTTGTGGTATATTTAATGATCGGCAGTGGTAAATAACAGATCTTGAAAGAAGACTTCATATTTTCCCATTGCTCTCTCTCTCTCTCTCTCTCTCTCTCTCTCTGTCTCTGTCTCTGTCTGTCTCTCTTTCTTGCTCCCCACCTCAATATTCATCTTGTATGTATGTATGTGTGTGTGAGTGTGTATGTGTGTGTGCTTGCATGCATGCATGCATATGTGTGTATGAGAAATAAATGGAGGAAGGGAGATAGAGAGAGAGAGGGAGAAAAAAAAAAGGATGTGTGCTGAAGCTGTTCGATGTTGTTTGCAGTCTTACACTGGAGTGCTGTGGACTTACTTGTTTGATGGGTGTGAAATGTATACCTTCTTGCCCTTATTCAGGACAGTACAGTATAATCTTGGTGTTCACAGTTGGAGCAAACCTTTTTTTTTAGTTTATCTAAGCCATGTTACATTTCCACTCATATTTCTGTTCTCTTGTCTGTCTGTTTCCATTGAGTGTGACTGTCTATACCTTTCGGCCATTGTGTCTACCTTTCCCATGTTCTTCAGTTACAACTGAATACCTCAGATGATTTCCCCAGTGTTGTGTTTGCGTTTTAACCTTTGCACTTGTAAAGACACTGACTTTGACTGCTTTCATGATCTGAATCCATTCCTTTGACCAACCACATATCATATTGGAGAACACAAAGATAACCTAACCATGTGCTTTAAGATGTCTTTTAAGTCTTTACAAGTTGGAAAAAAAAAGATAGTGGAATGATCATGTAAATTGACCATGTTCATTTGAATTTTGATGTTTAGAATGAATTTCATGATCATGTAAAACACCGTGAGAATTTACCAGGACAGTAGTTTGCGTAATGTACAGGTATTTCCCTAGTGCTCCCAGCTGCACGTCTCATTACACTCTCGCTGACTACGATTCATATTGTCACTGGTGTCTGTATGAATATGCAAAGAGAAAATATGGATCCGATAGAAATGACATCCGTTTCCCTCACATCATGACTACAGAATGGATGTTTATGAGCAAAAAAACAACAAACAAACAAACAAACAAAAACACTTACAGCAGTGTTAATAGCTGGTTTCCATTTCTCATGCTTTATGTAGAGATCGTAGCAAGTATTCTAGATAGGTTTGAGGATATATTATTGCAGTTTATACTGTTTTGAGTATCATGTGAAAAGGGGTGTTTTATGACAAAAGTATTGTCTTTTCAGTGGGCATGTGTGTGTGCGCATGTATGTATGAGTGTGTGTGTGTGTGTGTGTGTGTGTGTGTGTGTGTGTGTGTGTGTATGTGTGTGAGAAAGAGAGAGAGAGAGAGAGATAGAGAGCATACTCAACAAGAGAGGTCTTGTTTCATTCCTCAGAGATGAAAATGTCATAGTATGACGATTGGATGCATTTGTTCTTGAACATCATCCTTAGCGATGCGCAGTATCTGGCCTCAGAAGAGAATAATCCATGACTTCCACTGCCTGGTTTGGTGTGAGAGAGGTAGAAAGGAACTGTGTGAAGGTCTTACTAATGAAGCTGATGCTGCTTGTTTCAGACCACTACATCATCCCCACCCGTACCGGACATTCCTCCGCCCAATTACACTCGCGGACCCTCTGTAAGAACATTTGTTTTCTCAGAGTGTTATTGTGTATGTCTGTATAAGAGTAGAATGCTTCCTTCATGCAGGTGTATGTAGATTGTGTGATGAACTGTATGTTTTAGAGGCAAGGACATGAAAACGAATATTTTTTAATAACAGTATTATTCGTTGGTCATACTAAGAAATCTTATAATGAATTCTTGCATGTGACCTTTGTGATCTTGCAGTGTGGAACCTTCCACTGTAAATGATGAGAAACTGTTCTGTTTTCAGCTTCATTTGGTGGCCCTCAACACTCCTATGTCAGGTCGCATGCGAGGTATTCGAGGAGCTGATTACGAGTGTCATCGACAGGCGCGCAGGTCCAACATGCGCGGAACATACAGGGCTTTCTTGTCTGCCAGAACTCAGAATCTGGACTCCATTATCTATTACGCCAAAGATCGACAGATCCCCATTGTCAATAAAAAGGTTTGTGCACTTTGGATTCTGTGGAGAAAAAAAAATTGCTATGAATATCTCTCTCTCTCTTTCTCTCTCTCTCTCTCTCTCCCTCTCTCTCTGTCTGTCTGTCTCTCGCTCTTTCGGCTGTTGTCTTTGTACTAGCCACAACAGATTGTCTTCTGTTTAATTCAGCTGGTCCGTGGCAGTTTTTCTTCCTTCTCAGACTTGAACGTTTCATGCTTTTTTTTTTTTCCAATCACATCTTTTGGCACTTTTAAGTTGCAAATGATATTTCAGCTGTGTGTGTAGATTTGTATTTATGCCATAAGCAACATACCAAGTATATATGTTGTTGCTGTGAAGGTGTTTGTCAATTCATTTTTGAGAAGCAGGGCAGAATGGTCAGCAGAAAGAGAATTCTAGGGTCATTCACTGTATAGGAACAGGTCTGTGTCTTTTCTTTGAATGGTTTTTATTCGATGTTTAGGTGGTGTTTCATTTGTTGACTGGTGTGCAGCCCTGATTTGACCCTGTGCCACCACTGGGACTTTCTGTAACATGGCAGATAACAGTGCAACATTCTCTCTCTCTCTCTGTCTGTCTGTCTCTCTGTCTGTCTGTCTGTCTCTCTCTCTTTGTCTGTCTGTCTGTCTCTCTCTCTCTCTCTCTCTCTCTCTCTCTCTCTCTCTCTCTCTCTCTCTCTCTCTCTTTAGGGGAGAGGATGGTGCAAGGATGGTACAGTCTAATCCATGATTAGTACCAGTATTATCAGAAGGCATTCTATCTCCTTTTTTATCTTTTATTTATGCTGCTGTAGATCCTTTATTGTGTATTGAATGCCACACTTAAACCAGTTTGTACACAAAGAAAGAGAAGAGAGTTGTTCACTGTAGGAAATGTTTCCACACAGAGATTGGAGGGCGTTTGTTGTATCATCTCTGTGACAAGTTGATCATAGGATCTGATATAACCGGGGTCTCTGGAGAGAACTGCCTTTCTGGTTAAACCCCTCTCCATGTATGTACCAGTATTATCAGAAGGCATTCTATCTCCTTTTTTATCTTTTATTTATGCTGCTGTAGATCCTTTATTGTGTATTGAATGCCACACTTAAACCAGTTTGTACACAAAGAAAGAGAAGAGAGTTGTTCACTGTAGGAAATGTTTCCACACAGAGATTGGAGGGCGTTTGTTGTATCATCTCTGTGACAAGTTGATCATAGGATCTGATATAACCGGGGTCTCTGGAGAGAACTGCCTTTCTGGTTAAACCCCTCTCCAGGTTCCTGTTCCCAGTGTTATTCCCCATCTGTGGTATCAGGCCTGATGTGACTGTACTGATTGCTAGTCTGTGGGATGAATTGATTAAGCCTTGAGCACATCACAGTGTTGGTGGGCGGCTGCAAGATCAGGAGTTGTTTGTTACCATGGTGGTCAAGGTCAGATGTTTATCACAGTGGTGGTCAGGGTTAGATGTGAGCACAGAATGGATGTGGAATTCATTTTGCCCCTAGTTTGAGGAGATAAGAAATTGCTCCTTCTTCTTTTTCATGGTCTTGAATGTTGTCTGTCTTGCCTGAAGAAGACCAGTCTCAACTTGTCGTGTTATGTCGTGTTATGTCGTGTTATATCTTGTTATTTGTTTGTCTCTTCCATTTGGTGGAACAGTAATTTTTCCTTTTCAGTTTTTTCAGAAGTTAATATCACAGTGGGGTTGATGTGCAGGGCCAGATGCTGTTCAAGTCATGGAATGATCTCGTAAATGGGGCAGGAGGATACTTCAACCACAACACGCCCATTTTCTCCTTCAACGGCAAGGATGTCATGAGTGACTCATTTTGGTATGTCTGAAGCACTGTGTTTTTCTCATTATACCTGTAAAGAAGCTGAATAGACGTTGTCATCCTGTTTTGATGGCATGTCATCTGCCTATGCGTGTGTGTGTGTGTCCACTGTAATAATTAACATTTTTATGATATCCGCAATTTCAGGAGCTGGCACCCACCCAGATCTTATAATGTTTGGGTGAAGATGAACATTGTTTTGTGACGGTCCGTTTTGTTCACATCATTTTCTTGCATCAAAAAGAAAGAAACCAAAACTAACTGCTATTTCTTGTTTGAAAAGAAGTTTTTTTTTAAAGGCAGTTGTATTGGTTTTTAAGAAAAAAAATTCATGTGTAAGCAGACTCAGTTTGATAAAATCATTTACAAGCGTGAAATAATTCTAGAGGGATACTCACTGATTTATTGGGAATGATAGATACTTGCCAAGATTTGCAAAGATATTCTCCAAACAGTTGACAGTCATGTTGGGTGTCAGAAATGAATATGTGGGGGAATCCTGCAAAAAGATGAAAGCGGTCAGACATTGTCAGTGCTATGCCTTGCTACTGGTGCTGACAGTACATGAAAAAAAAAATTGGAGAGGTGGTGCATGCTGCACATTGCCAGTGACTGATTTGATTCAACTTTAGCATTGTATGACTCGAGGCAGCGTTGCCAGTAACTGATTGGCCCAACATTGCCAATTAATGATCAGGGTCAGCGATACCTGTGAATGATTTGAGTCGTTGTTACCAATGTATGGTTTGGGTCAACATTATCCATTACCCATGTTATGATTTGGGTCAGTATTGCCAGTGAATGGTTTTGCATAACATTGCCAATGAGTGATTGGGTCATGTAGTAGCATCGATAATTTGGGTCTACTTTACAGAGGAAGATTTTGCTCACTCTTGCCAGTGAATGATTTGGATCAATATTACCAGAGAATGATTGAGGTCAGTATTGTAAGAAAAAAATGATTTGGGATCAACATTAGCATTGAATGATCAGGGTGAAATTGCCAATAAACAATTGGGGTCAATATTACCAATGGATGATTAGGGTCAACGTTGACAGAGAATCCTCTGGATTAGCATTGTCAGTGAAGGATTAGGGTCGGCGTCATTAATGAATCATTATGATCAAGATTATTAAATGAACGTTTCAGGTTTACATTACAGATGGACGATTTGGGTGAGCATTGTCAATGAACGAGTACATGTGATCATTGTTCTTCAGGCCCCAGAAAATCGTCTGGCATGGGTCATCCAAGAAGGGGATGAAGGTGAACCGGAGTGGATGCGGAGAATGGTACACACGGAACGGAGACTCCATGGGTTGGGCAGTTCGCTGTCCAAACACATGCTGCTGGACCAGGATGAGTACTCCTGCAACAACTCCTTCATCGTCCTCTGCATTCAGAACACCGCTCGCAGGAACCTGCGCCTCTGAACACCCCTTGTCTCTTCCCCCCCACCCCATTCCATCACGGGCAGCACCCTGAGCCCCATATCATGATACACACCACTCCTGCAACACATTTAGTTCTTTTGATGGAGACAAACACTAAAAACAATCTTCACAGCGGTGGACGTTTTTTTTTTTGGAGGTGCATTTCCAGCAGTTCTTGGAGATGATGTCGTCCCTGTGATATTCAGATCAGGCCTGACAGGACCATGATTCGAGGGGACCGGGGTCAAGCGATGACTGTACTTTGTGGGTCACCTAGCCAGGAAAAGAAAGTGGTGGAACATCTGAAGTTATGAGGGTGAGAGTGGCGACAGTGAGACAGCATGGCGACAGCAGGCGAGTATATGGTTGTGGTATGTCGGGATGTGCTCAAAGACAGGGCAGCGGGACAAGCTGTGAAGAGTCAGGAGATTGAAGGGCTGGTCTTCCTGTGCATGTGGAGAGCTCAGTGTGTGTCACTACTCATTGTTGCTGGGAAAGCTGGACAACAGCAATGCTACAGACAATTGCATGGTGCTAGAATGGTCAGTGCGAGTGCTAGGTATGGATGCTCCTGGGGGATGTCTTGAAAACACACCGTGTGGCTCTGTGTGTAATATACTCATCCTGTGCTTTAAGATGGGAAGATCAGTTTACCGTCACTTTATTACTCTGAGTTCTGTTGTTAAACTATCTCCTTATACACGTGTTTAGTTCTTTTCTACTACTTGTCTGGCAGTTTTTCATTCAGTGTTATCAGACATACAGCAAAGAATACATATTTGTTTTATTGTAAAAAGAAAAAAAAAAAAGGAATGACATAACTGTTTTAGGTTTTGTTTGGCTTTGTCTTCATTCAGAAGTGCATGTAAGGGAGGGAGTAATGTTTTCATTGTACAGTGGTGATGCTGTAACTGGTATGCTGTGATACCAAGCTTACTTAGTGGGTACATTGTAATTTCTAGCTTATTTGAATGGAGCAAACAGATCTTTTAATACTGCGACAGCTGTATTACTGATAACAGGTTTGTCAGATTTTATGTTTAACATCTGTTGGACATCATTATAACAAAGAACATTACTTACTGAGAGTGACCAGAATGCCTGCCTTTTGAGCGACATGTAGGCGTGGTTCGTCATAATGTATTCATGTTTTATTCTGATGCCACTTTTTTTTTTTTAATCAGCATTTGGATGAGAGGAGTGAGTGGATGAAAGGTTGGAGTAAATACAAGTCCTCTGTTTTCAGTAAAACAGGATACTAGCAATGTGTTTGTGGGGGTTATCTCCAGGCCATGTTTAGGGGTTTTATTCTGTGTATTCTAGGCCAGTGAAAGAATTTGTGCTTTGTCCATGTATAACTGTTGTTTGTTGTTGTTTTGGTCACATTACTTATTACAAGGGCTGTATTGATGCTTATGTGACTGTGTAACACGTGCTCCAGCGTACATTTCTTGTTCCATGTATGTTGATTGCCCAACTTGCGGATGAAAAGTGGTCTGATCATCCACAGGTACATTTTCCAGACCCGTGTTTATGTATCTGCTTATATCTAGAGTGAAGGATGGCACTGTTATTGGACATTTTCATTGTTTTAGACATATAAGCTAATCACTATTATTTCTGAATAAACTGCTATATAATATCTTATTTCTCCCATTCTCTTGACTTTTTTCTACTTTTCATCTTTTTTATCCTCCTGTCATTTCCTTCTATACACAAGATCTATGAACGTTTTGTTTGTTACTGGCATATTTTCAAGTTAACTGGTAGTACAGCATTTCATGTTCATTTCTGTGTATCATACAAGGGCTTCCTTTATTGCTAGGTGTGCTAGATGTTTATAAATGAAAAACTGTATGTTTTGTTACACTTTTCAACAGGAGTAATTTGTACTGCAGAGGTGTGGGTTACTCCTTTAGCTCTACATGCAGTTGAGCAGAATCATAGGTATGTGCTTTGAGAAAATACACTTTTTGCTGTTTTAACCGTTTCATCATTTATTAATCCACAGTGAAGTATTGTTGTGTTCCTATCAATATGTGTGAAGTTGTATACACAGACTTTATTGAATACAACTGTGTAGACCCAAACACATTCTGCCTAGCGCTATCACAAAGTCTTTCTACATCTGGGCTCTTTTGCCCTGTTAGTAAACACACGCATGCACACATGCACCCACACATAGTTGCACAAATCATGTATGCAAAGTTCCAAAACACATACGTCATATATTCATGTAATTTGTATTTCAGCAATAGACATCTTAAGGAAACTGGCACACACAAAAAAAATAAGAAAAAAAAGGACCTGCTCAACACAGAATTTCTTGTGCTGCTGTTTTCAGTGCTTCTGTATTCTTCAGTGTGTGCAACAGCTGGTAAGATAGGCATGTATCAGTCAAACATAACAGCGCATGTGCATATACATGAAATACACTCTTTGCTACCCAGTCTGTCTCAGTCTCTCACCCTTTCTTTGTTTTACTTGACTACATTTCTAAGGTTTTTTTCTTTTGTTCCTCTCTTGTCACAACCAACACACATGCTCTCTCTCTCTCTCTCTCTCTCTCTCTCTTGCACACACACACACACACACACATACACACACACTCAGAGTGTTCTACATTTTCACTCATCCTCTTGCATAGTTTTGTTATTGATGCTACAATACAAGATGAAATATTTTGCATGCATGCTTCAAACAAAAATCCCAATACAGCATCTTCCAGCAATAAGAATGGTGCCTTTGCTTGCATAATTTGGAGAAAATGGATCCCATGTGTGCGTCAGTGAAGTTGTATATGAGATATCAAGTAAATCATAAAGACATCACACAAATACATTCTGAATCTGTCATGTTTTCTTGTTCACAAAAGCATGGATTTGGGGACTTGTGGATCAAGGATTCGTCTGTGTTTGTGTGTCAGGATTCGTCTGTGTTTGTGTGTATGTGTGTGTGTGTGTGCAAACGTGTGCACACGAGAGTTTGTGAGTGTGCATTTGTGAGTGTGCATTCAGGTGTCTGTATGCATGTGTACAAATGGCAATGTTATTTTTGATGCATTACATTAGCTGTCTTCATTATGCTGACATCAACGCCTCAAAGTTGATTCAGTCTGATTGTGAAGACTTCGTGGAGTTCGGCTTCAAAGGCAGACAGAGAAAAGGACAAGTGCACATTGAAACGCTACCACATACATAATGCTCATATCGGCACTCACACGCACAGTCACACAACCAAAGCAAGGCAGACATGACAAACTTTTTTTTTTTCCAATTTCATTTACATATTTTTGTGACAAAAAATACACGTCTTTCAACAGAAATGGCAAAAGAAATGCAACAACTTTGTAGAAAACATCAGATCAACTGTAAATTTTAATTTCAAAATTTCTCTGTAAGTGACCAACTGATTTCTAGCAGACACACCTAAAAATCAGGAAAAATGAGGAAAAGGAACAAATGACAACGTGCATTTAGCAGAGTTGTTGTCTATCATTCACTCTGAGAATTTGTCTTCACAGTGTGATGGGGTTCTTTCATCATGAGAATTGTTGCATTTCCTTTGCAGGATACTGTATATCTGTTTAACATCACGCAAACCATCTGTACAGATTTAATCACTGAATCACACAAAGAAATATATGTACATATCACTTGGTATACCAGGAATAACAAGATTGCATGAATGGCAGTCTTTATCCACTACCAAGAAAAAGGTCCGTTATATCAAACTAACACGAAGCCACTGGGGACTAAGGACAGGATACTGTTTGTACACTACACCACACTGGGGGGTTTCCTTTGAAGAATGAAATCGTGTTACACCTCCTGATCATCACGTGTGTACGAGTACACTGTATCGGATTCAGGATCTGCTTCTGACAGATGCTATGATTATGTGCATGTGTGAGCGTGCATGCATGCAGACATTTTCATTAACTGCAGGTGCATTCATTATGGTCATGCATATACTTCACAAATTAAACAGATTGCAGAATGAACTGGAAAATGTTAAAAAGTCTAAAGAGTAAATAACAACCCAATAATGACTTTTGCTGCACGAGGAAAAAGTTGGAACATGGGGCCACTTCCATGCACGCAGTTGTCTACATACCCTCCTCTCCCCTTCTCTTTCTCTCTCACATATACAAATGCACTTTCAAACAAAATCAATGCTGATTTCCTGCAAATACATTTTCCAGAGACTGTCTCTCCTCTCGCTCTCCTTTCATCTCCCACAGTCAAAAAAAAATAGAAGAGATTTGACTCATGATACTCATTTGTGAAAGATAAACAATTAACATGCATGGGAAATCCTCTCTCGCTCTCCTTTCATCTCCCACAGTCAAAAAAAAATAGAAGAGATTTGACTCATGATACTCATTTGTGAAAGATAAACAATTAACATGCATGGGAAATCCTCTCTCGCTCTCCTTTCATCTCCCACAGTCAAAAAAAAAAAAAGAAAGAGATTTGACTCATGATACTCATTTGTGAAAGATAAACAATTAACATGCATGGGAAATGAGGAAGTCACCATATGTACCAGCAAAACCAGTTGTTTATTCTTTGGCAAAGTAAATAACAAAAGAAAATGAGTACTGACTACATGGAAAAAGGCATTAATGGATGGCAGACCAATGGGGGGAGGGAGAGGACAGGGTAAAATGAAAATGACTTGAAGGAAATGGAACACATACTCAGATAGTGAAAAACAAATCCACTGAAAGTCATGATTTTACCACAGAATGAAACGGACACTGCAACATGAAAACAAGTTTTGGTAAAATTTGTTTTCTACGTGACTAAATTAACTGATTTGTACCCTCAGCAAAAACAAAATGCGAAACAACCCAGATGATTGAAGGAAACAAAACGGCCGAGATGGTGGACAATCTGAGAACACAGGTTTGCACTGGATTTCTCACTGCTCTTTGCAGTGTTTGTGTAGTTGTGCAATGTTTCAAACTGTACTAGCTTTGTAAGAATGCACAAACCAGTTGTTTGATTTTTGTCTCTCACTGTTTTATCAAACATATCGGCAAAATGGAGTCATAATCTCATTGCAAAACATTTCTATACAGTTACTAACCCAAGATCGTATTCTGCGACAGATATCACACACACACACACACACACACACACACACACACACACACACGCGCACACCTACACACAAACATCCACACCCCCATTCAAAAAAAACAAACAAACAAAAACAGAAAGGAAAACATGCTATTGACTGCACCATGTTTGTTTACCATCTGCTGGCATGTAATTTACAAAAGGACTGATCAACAAGAGGACAAACAGTTGGATAAACATGAGAAAAAGGAGAAATATTCAAGGTAGAAGCTATCTGACTAATTTTCTGGAACTGCAATCAGACAACAAACCTACAACCCAAAGTTATATCTTCACCTCATTTAACTTCATGCGAATGTCATGAAAACCACTACTATCCCACAATAGTTATGTGCATACAAACAGAGAGAATGATTTTTCAGAATTGGAATGGTATGAAATATTTACAACACAGAGCTGAATAAAGTTTGATAAACACTGGGTTGCAACATACAATAAGTTTGCATCTGAACACAAGTTTGCCAAATTTGCTCCAGGGGCCAACAGTCTGAGTCGCACTGTTTTATGTTATTTTATTTTACTTTTTTAACATGCGCGCTGGTGACCTACTCGTTTTTGAGTGAACCAGTATTTTAGGAAGAAGAAGAAGACGCAGAAGAAAAGTGTTCCAATGTTAATTTATCTATTGAATTTTATTTTCACTATTTTATTATTGTTTTTATTTATTCACTTTTTTTTTTACAAGAGTATCAGGGAACAAAACAATTGATTACATGTCTTAGAAATGCTAGGTAAGATAAGATAATGTTGCTTATAGCCCAGCCGACCGCAAAGGGCCACATCAGGGCTGTTAGAAATGCTATGGATTATTCCTATTACAAAAATCATAAGTAGATAAGCATGTCTTTGAGGGGTAACATATTTTATGAAGAAACAAAAGGTCAAATGTCTCGGATCACCCTTTATCCGACTGGCCACTTGTCATTTTCACACCTAAATATATGGAATATTTCATAGTTTAATTACATGATATGGACATATATTTGCTAGCTGAGTACTTTTTTGAATTGTTACAGATACATATTTTATGAAGAACAATAGGTCAAATGTCTCGGATCACCTTTATCCAACTGGCCACTTGTCATTTTTCACACCTAAATAATGGAATATTCATAGTTTAATTACATGATATGGACAATATATTTGCTAGCTGAGTACTTTTGAATTGTTAAAGATACATATTTATGAAGAAACAAAAGGTCAAATGTCTCGGATCACCTTTATCTGACTGGCCACTTGTCATTTTCACCTAAATATATGGAATATTTCATAGTTTAATTACATGATATGGACTATTATTTGTTAGCTGAGTACTTTTTGAATTGTTACAGATTACAACAAGGACTAACAACAGAATCATTAACAGAGAAACAATAACCTAGTGAAACGTTATGTGAATATAATAACATTATTTTTACAGGACTAATGACTGGACATTCAGTACACTTTTTTCAACCTGTGTTCAACATTCGATGTGAATGTACAACTCTGCTCACCCCCCATTCTCTCATGTAGACATGCATATCCTTGTATACACTTGTTCACGCCATTAGCAATTTAAGAGTTACTAAAATATGGTACCTTCAAGTAATGCAAACAACTAAAGATACAATCAGCATTTCTATAAATCAGTTTCTTTTTTTCTAACTATTGCACAAGACAAATCGTTAACTATTTAAAACGAAGTGACCCACTCATCGATCTTCCAGTTATTTAACACCTATATTATCTTTTCTTGCCGTCTGCCAGTTTCCTGGCTCAAAATGCTTAATACCACCCAATAGCAGAACATTTTCACTTAGCTAGACCAATCAAACGGTGCACCTTAACTGTCCTGGGTCTTACAAGCTGCGTATGATTCCAAAGCTTAGAGACTATCATCACTACTGATGGAAGTGGAGTACAGCATTACAAAGTATGTGCATGAAAGCAAAGAAAGGTGGAAAAAAACTAATACAGGGTAATCTGACTGCAAACTATTTACTTCCATTTGATATTCCTTCACACCCACCTGTGACATCACCCTCTGATATCGATCTCACAAGATGACCATTGCACATTTCTTTCTCTTTCCCACCTCAAAAAAAAAAAAAAAAAAAAAAAAAATCTGGTGGAATCTTCAATTTCAAGAATGAGATAAAAATGTGCAAGCCTTTTTCCTCCTTCAAATGCTTCCAAACTGGTATCCTCTCTTCAGACAACCTCCACCCTCCCCACACTCTCTTCCCATCTCTGCAACTAGCATGAAACAAGTTAAAACAAGGGACTTAACTTCTGTAAAGCGCCATTCAATGGAGTCCATGCACTGAAACAGGAGCACACTTAAGTGGCAGCACCCTCTATGCACGCACTTAATCACAGAAGGTCATATTTTCCCACAGTCACAACAACAGAGCAGTCAGCATTGCAGTACCACGTGTCACCCTGCTGAAGATGTGACATGCCGGTCATTCTGCCACACTTGTGCATTGAGTACAGCTTCAACCACCAACTGGGTCCATGAGGGCTCAGTGGATTGCTGACACGGTGATCTCTCGGTGCACTTCCAATCTCGCAGAAATCTCTTACGGCACAAATTCAGCAAGGTCTCAAGATTATATTAAAAAAAAGATTATAAGTTTAAACAACAAACAGAAGAAGCTTAATCGCGGGGTGGAGGGGTGTGTGGGGGACAATCCTGCCTGAAAAGTTTCAAATTGCTCATTGCCTGTACAATATCTCACTATCTCATCCCCAGCCCTGACATCCCCCTGTGTGTGTGTGTGTGTGTGTGTGTGTGTGTGTGTGTGTGTGTGTGATTTGGTGTGTGTGACAGCAAGATGGCTACAATAAAGATTTCCCTTAACCAAAATGAATAATCCTGCAAGATACTCTGCTACATGACTTATGCTATTACAAACAAAATGTTCCACAACTTTTTGACAGAAAACAGCTGCAGTGTTACAGATCACAGAATATTTCAACATCAATTTCCAGTCTTAAAACTTGCATGCGTTTCCACAGGATCACAGTTTCCTTCATGATGAAGTCCAAGACCTGAGTTGCTATACAGAAAGACAGGTTACATCTTGCTGCTTGCTACAAGAGGCAAGTCTTTATTTCCGACATATGAAGCTTATTGAAAAAATAATGCAAAATTCTTGGGACAGGGTAGTTGGAGAAAAGGGGGAGGGCAGGGGAGAGGAGTGAATGGAGCTCATGAAACAGTCAAGGAAGAACGCCAATGGAGAGTCAGGCTCCAAACAGGACAACATGAAAAAAATCTTTTTTCCCCCACAACCTTTTCTTTATGGCACCTCGGACTACCCTTGTCTCTCAATGGCTTCTTCTCCCCATCCTGATCTCTCATGCACCCCTAAACCTTCTTCCCTTTCTCCAAAGGAATGATGGAGGTCAGCCTTCTGACTGGCATGTGTCAACAAAGTGTTTAGTGACAATGTGCTCTCTCCTTTTCCCTACCCTTATACATGGCAGTTGTTGACTGGGTGACAAAAACAAAGCATACAGGGCAAGGCACTAGTCGTACAGTGTTCCGATACTGTTGACACACACACCCAACACTGTGACTCGATAAAACTATCAACAGATAAGTTCTTTCCATTTCTCTGAAACAATTTATCTTTTTTTCTGACTAAAATGAAAGAAAACTTGACACTTCAAGAACCAAAGTACCTGGAACTGAATAAAAGCCATGCAAAAACTCAAAGACCCTGAAGACATGAAAATAAGCATTGATCAGATATTGTCACCAACCTCTTGTGTCTTTTCTTACTTTTGACACCCATCTTTTTTTTTTCTAAAGATAATGCAAGCATTTCTTTTCCATGCACTTTTGTGATTGCAAATTCTTTTCTCATCACTGCTAATGAGCCTCTGAAATTTGTCATGTTTTGAAGAAAACTAAGACCTGTGTTACCCTGAATGTCTCTCTGAAATAAACAGCAGAAGGTGTTCAAAGTAGCAGATAAGATAATGTTGCTTATAGCCCAGCCGACCGCAAAGGGCCACATCAGGGCTGTGTTCAAAGTAGTACCAAGTGTGTATGAGGGTGTATGTGTATATTGATGTGTGTTGTGTATGAGTCTGTATTTTCGCTATGCGAATGCACTGCCATTAATTTCCATAATATTTATGAATGCATTTATGCATACAATCAGTGTGTGTGTGTGTGTGTGTGTGTGTGTGTGTGTGTGTGTGTGTTTGTACGCTTATACTTGCTAGCGTGTTTGTGTGCATACAGAGATATCAGTGGAAGCTCATACACAGAAAGGTCAATGCTGTATTTAGAAAACAGGTGAACAAAGAACAAGTATCTTCCATGGTGTGTTAGGCACGTCTGTAGGTCCCAGTGACCAGCACCACTACATCCACCTGCAATTCAGGCACCGAAATGGGAACAGACACATACTATGTCAGACAGTCATCAATTACATCTATAATCATGTCAGGTGCTCAAATACTGTTTCAGATCTTATATATCTCTCTTTTTCAAATGTGCCCATGTGTTCCACATACTACGTAAAACGATCCACCTGTGCTTTTTTTGTACACCTGTTGCATTTTGTTAATATTTTCATGAGTCAGTAGCAAAAGAAATTCTTGTACCATCCTATATATTATGTACAATGGTAACATACTTCATACTTTCAATTACAACACAAATAGGAATTTATTCAACCCCTTCAATACCCCAGAGCAGAAATTTTCAGGGCTGAAATGTGCATTTTGTATGCAGAAATGAGTATTTGCCTGATTTGGAATTCTTTTCCTTACAGTTGTTCCAGGGAAGTTTACTTGTTTACATCATGCCATAAACCCAGAAATGTTCTGGGTAATAGGAAAATAGATTGAGCATTACAGCTGGGAAAATTTGGGATAGTGATGAGGTTCATGTGGAATTAAATTTGGTAATGTCAGACCTATTACCAAGAACTGGTAACAAAAATTAAATTGTCCCTCGAGGATATTAGTACAAAACTAAAAACAAAATAAATATTGTGTACATCCATGACACAGCAGAGATATTTTCAAGGAAGGAAAAATACTGGACTGAAAAGACCAGCTATCTATTCAATTCCAATGAGAAAACAGAAGCATTCCAATTGTGCATTAATCGAGTCAGAACTTGGTTATCTGGACGATAAACAGACACACAGGAAACACTCAAAATGGCCAGTTAGGAGCATGAAGGGAAAGTGTTGGGGGAGAGAAAGAACGGACAGATGCATGAACACCTGAATCACAGGTCCACCAAGTCGAGAAGAGATGCATAATGCCATTTCACTCCCTGCACGTAGTCACTTTATTACCCTAGGAAAAAGAAAATAACCCACCCTAATTCCACCTACCCTCCCCCGAAAATGGCTGCCTATCACAGATCGGTACTGAAAGATTCTGGATTGACTAAAGCACCGTGGAAAGAGTTGGGCCGACTGCGTGGAAGCTCCCCCTCCCCTCCTCCTCCCTTCTCCACCGACTTGCGCCTGGAGGCACTGTTGTTACCGTTGGTCAGGGGTGGTCCTCGCTGTAGCGCTTGGTCAAGTGTCGCAGCTCCAGGTTGTCCACCGTCACCTTGGTCTGGTTCTTGACCACGCTGACACTGACACTGTCCACACTGTCCCCATTGAGCACCAGAGATTTGTTGAGTTGGTGTCGGAGTCTTTGCGGGCGTCCTTGGGGCGCTGCTTCTCCTTCTCCTTGTCCTCTTTCTTGCGGCCTTTGGACAGGCGCAGCACCTGCTTGGCTAGCCCCTTGTGCTCCTCCTCGATGGGTGACAGCTTGGAAGTGTGAGCCTGCGGCTCCTGGGTGTCTGCCTCTGATGCCATGGGAATGTCATCTGATGACAAGAACAGAGAGGTAATGTGTACATTGTTCTCTATACACTTTTCTTTTAATACACTGCGCCCCATAACTTACAGCCACCCCTAAAAAGCCTGTGTTAAATCCTGTGAGATTTGATGCACTATTCTGATGCCAAATGATTTCAGTTTCCATCTATTTTAGAGTCTGTGATGATTGCTGTGCAGATTTCAATGGAACGTAGGTGGGACAAAGCTGTGATGGCATTTCTAATCCATACAGCCTGTAACTGAAGACTTCTCCATCTAAGCCATTACAAGTGGCATCTGATGATGACAATGCAAGAAATGACCTCTTCATACTGAACTGGAAGACATGGAAAATGCTGCACTGCTGATTACGTAACTTCAGTCGATCGATGACCCTTGGAAATTTGCAAGGGAGGTAACCTGAGCTCATGTTCGGTGAAAGTGACCCCACCTGTTTTCAAATGACAGGTATTGCTGGTGGGCATGGCCAAAGCAATTTTGTCCCATCTGGCAGCTTTAAAAGTTTAATTAATGAACGAAAATGCCAAAACATGCTGGTGAAATGGTGCACCTGTAACGCAGACAGTTGATATCCTGACCGTTACGCACCCTGGTGTGCACTTCAAACCAAATATTTGACTCTCTGAATGTACTTGATTGACCTATTCACTGTGAAAAAGTTATTCTATTTGCAATGGAAAGGCAGGCATTATCTTCCCCTGTTTTCTTTTCTGCTTTTTTTGTTTTTTTTTTTTCTGGAACAGGTCTATTGTCAACACGGGGGTCTCAGCTGTATGAGATCATCATGAAACTGACATTAATTGATGGATTTCCCATGGCATTATGAAACCAAAAGTGTCATGTGAGATCTACGGTGGCTATTATGAAACTGAAACTGTCTTGTTGGATCCCCCATGGGCAGTATAAGACCAAACTGTCTGGGATCTATAAAACTGAAACTGTCTTGCTTGACCTATGATGGACACTTGCGAAACTAAACTGTCTTGTGGGATCTATGAAACTGAAATTGTCTTGTTGGATCTCCAATGTACATTATGAAGCTAAACTGCCTTGTGGGATCTATGAAACTGGAACTGTCTTGTTACGCTAAACTGCCTTGTGGGATCTATGAAACTGGAACTGTCTTGTTGGACCTCCCATGGGCATTTTGAAGTCAAAGCTGTCATCTTACAGGATCTTCTCTGATATCATGAAACTCAAAACCTTACAGGATCATATCTGATAATATGAAACTGAACTTGTTTGTGGATCTTCCCCAGCAATATGAAACTGAAATAATATTGATAAATCCCCTCTCAATATGATCAAACTGTCTTTTAAAAGTCTTAAAAGATCTCCCTCTATAGTAGAAATCAAACAGTTTCAGGTCTATGATATTGGGGGGGGGGGGGGGGGGGGGGGGGGGGGGGGGGGGGGGGGGGGGGGGGGGGGGAGGGTTTAACTGGAATCAGACCTGAAAGCGGTTTACATGAGCTCTCTGGGTATTATAAACAAGAAGTGTGACTGTAGGTGACGGACTATGACACCAGGTCTGGTGAGGGCTGTGCTGGCTAATCATGAACAAACAGTGAAGCTGAATGCCAACATTGTTAAGTCATCAGCAAGAGAAAAGGAGGGTGGAAGACAGGGAGCTGGCTTGCCCTGGTATGTTGCAGAATGCTCTAGCATGATCCAAATCAAAAACAAATTAAGAGTAAATCGGCAGTAAACAAACTTGCATTTGATGGAAATAGAAATCAAAGGCTTCAACTTTTTCTGATCAGGAAATAATTATTTTAAGCGCACCAGGAAACCAGGACCATCATTCCTTAATGAACAAGGAAAAGGAAAACACAGCTCCAATCAACCAGTGGAAGGAAGGAAGGGTTTACAGGAAGTCACAGAAAACAGGTTTCACTCAAACAGTCCCAGTTCTCCGGAAATGTCAAGAGAGACCCTACAATTGGAATTTATCATATCCATCAATCGGCTTTATCTGAACGCTAATGCCTCAATCAGAGATCCAATTAACTGCTGGAATAATCAGTTCTGTGGAAAAACTATCTGTATTTTTTGTCATCATAGCAGCGTGGCAAAAATTTCACAATGAATATTCATTAATAGTTTCAACTGTGCAACAATTTTTCAATTGCATGAAATACATACTTAAAGTTCAGAGCTGCGGTCATGCACCATCCTGTTGATAATTCAATTTTTCCCCATATATGTGATTTCTAAAAGTACATTAATTGATAAATCTAATACATCAAAACATGGTGATCTTTAAATCCCCCCCCCCCCCCCCCCCCCCCCCCCACCACACACCTTTCAGTTTCTTAAAATATATATTTTCTAATAAAGAGAAACAGAACAGCACATACACATGCATGCATGCAAGTGTGCATGTGCATGCATATGAGACACACACACACACACTCACAGTCTCTCTCTCTCTCACACACACACACACTCACATACACACACACACTCTCCTCTCTCTCTCTCTCTCACACACACACACACACACACACACACACACACACACACACACACACACACACAACACACACACCCACCACTAATGAAAAACAAGAAAAGATAAAGCAAGAAAAGGCGCCGGATGGATCTAAGATACCTGGCAGTTTCTTGGTTTTGAAAGAAGCGTTAGTGATGGTAGACTTGCTGAGGGTGGTGGAGACAGACGCCACTGAGATTCCCATTGGGCCCCCATCCCCCATCCCTCCCAACGTCAAATTGTCAGAGTTCAGTATGGCTTCAGTTACCTGCACACAGGCACAGCATGATTGATCTATGCAATATGAACACACACATACATGCAAAAACAAGGACTAAAACCCTGTTCACAAGCTCATTTGAATTTGCTTTCTTTTTGTTTAATCTGCATAACAATTGCATGGCTAGGTGACAAGTTAGGTTATCAGTTTCCGAAATCCCCCGAAGTCGAGTAAGGCTGCCCATATGGCGGGGTAATCAAAAACGGTCACACACGTAATGTTCTCATCCCAGTTGATGCATTTTTACCATAGTGTTCACGTACTTCGGCTGTTTGGATGATCCCTGGAGTCTTTTAGCCAGGTTACTCATCACTCACTCACTCAGCCTTTCACACACACACACACACACACACACACACTCTCTCTCTCTCTCTCCCCCCCCCCCCCCTTCCCCATGCGCTCATGCATACATACATAAACGCACACACATACACACAATTTGGGAAAAGAAAGAAAAAAAAGCTATTGAAAGTTGAACACTACCACAGATTTATCAACATAAAAAAAAGTCAGAGAAAGAAAAGGAGAATAAGAGAAAGACAACTTCTCACCAATTGTACATCAGGCAGAAGCTCATAACAGGCTCTGGCATGCACATCAGAAACAGCACACCTGGCCACCTTGTCACAGCCATTGTACCTGCATCACAGACAGTGAGACTTCAAACAACACCTCCTTTTTTGGCTGTCTGATCCTCCGTGCCACTCCAGTGGCATCTCTCCTATGCCATTCATTCTGCTGCCCCTCCCCCCCACCCCCCACCGCTAACAGTCATGCCCTGGCTTGTCCCTCCACAGCCGTGGCAGCAGCAAACCACAGGAAGAGTCTATGTCAAGTTGTCAAGGGGCAACTCACCAGAGAAGGCACTGCATCGTTGCCAGGTCACTGGTGGGTGTACAGTGCTACCTGTTCTGAGCCAGCATACACAGGATGCCAGCTAACAGGCCCCCTCATGATGACAATGACTGCTTCATCACAGAGCCAGTATACACAGGATGCCAGCTAACAGGCCCCCTCATGATGACAATGACTGCTTCATCACAGAGCCAGCATACACAGGATGCCAGCTAACAGGCCCCCTCATGATGACAATGACTGCTTAGTCACAGAGCCAGCATACACAGGATGCCAGCTAACAGGCCCCCTCATGATGACAATGACTGCTTAGTCACAGAGCCAGCATACACAGCATGCCAGCTAACAGGCCCCCTCATGATGACAATGACTGCTTAGTCACAGAGCCAGCATACACAGGATGCCAGCTAACAGGCCCCCTCATGATGACAATGACTGCTTCGTCACAGAGCCAGCAGGAGTGACAGTTCCCTTCCAGAGGGTCCACAACATCGGTTCAATCACAGTCCCCATGAACCTCACCAATTCTGGCGACCTCGACACGAACACCCCAAGGGAGAGAAAACCGAAACTAAGGTCATCATGAAAGCAGGACATTAAGGCCATAGAGTTTGTGACTTTAATTGCTGATTGATGAGGAAGAGGATGGTGAAGATGATGTGATGGAATTCCATGCTGGTCTGAGACTGTATGACAGGCCTGTACTCTATGCTTACTTTCATGACATACCCTGGAGTAAACCAGGTCTGAAAGATACAGACCCTGCACTGTTGGTCATGAAGTCTGAGCAACATTCCTTGAGATGCATCCATTAAGGGGATGAAATTCAACAATGTGCTCCAAAGTTTTCCCGGCTGAGCCCAGAGCAAACTCAACTCTGGGTAGAAGCCGATCTTGGGCTGAAAAATCCCACAAATATAAATGGCTCTGGTGGGAATCAAACCCACTGCCTCCCAAGAATCTGTGAAGCTAACCACTTGGCTACAGCAACTGGTAATAACTTATTTCTGTCCATGTCACCTATGATGTTTTCTCTGTCCCCTCAACACCCTCACACAATTCTATAAAAACAACTGTTAGTGATAATTCTGGCCTTGTAGCATCAGTGGTTTGACTGAGAGGAACATTTTGGCATTCACAAAGTCTTAAGACATTGAGCTTCTGGATTTATTATCAGGATACATGCTCAATCATCTATGCAGCCATTCACGGGATTAAATCTATAGGAATAGCATCCACAACAACTCTTCTCACTTACATCACTGCCCCTACCCCCATCACACACAATGTCCCTACCACCCACACCCCCACCTTCTCTCTCCCACTCTCTCCTTTACAGTACTCACATGGCGAAGTTGACCCCCCACAACATCTCCACAAGCAGGGCGGGGCTGACAGTCATGCGAGGGTAGTGTCTGGGGGAGGCGGGTTTGGGTCGTGGCCCATTGACGTTGGGCCAGGACTGCAGCTGAGTAGGGCTGACCTGCAGGCCTGGTAACCCTGTGGAGCTGATTCTGTGGACATTCAAGACAGCAAGTCACTACTCTGACTGGGTCCTAGGCTGGGAAAGGAGACAGTTCACCAGAATAGTAATGGCAGCATTAATTTCATCAACAAGCTAACTAAAACTAGGTAACAGCAGCATTTAGTTAATCAACAAGCTAGCTAACTCTAGGTCCACACTATGCCTTAGTTTGCTTTGCCCATTGACACAGTCTCTGTAATTTTTTTTTTTTTTTTTTTTTTTTTTGCTCGAAAGTGGAAGAACAACGTAAAGTGACCAGCCCATTGTAATTAAATAGTACTACTGTCTGAAAGAAACTAATGCTAGCCCTAACCAATAAAATATGGGCAATCACTTAGATTTTTTATGCAATTCATGCACAACTTTTAAAAACAGTTTGCTTGTCATTATCACAAAACATTTTCAAACATCATCTGCTATGCTCTGGCCTAGAGTGAGAGCTGGTGTTTAGATGTTGTACTACACATTAAGTCCCATGTATGGTGTGTGGGGGGTTACCTGGAAGCAGCGAGACATAATGAATGATGGGAGTGCGAGGCCAACTGGGCGATGTCAGTATTGTACACCTGCAGCAACTGGGACAGCACTGCTTGTCTGAAACAGTAGTTTCCATTTCACAGTTTAATCATCACAAAGAATGCTGCATTATACAGGTATGTTAACAAACACAACCAGTCAATTTGTCAGGCACACCCCGTATAAGCGCCAAAAGCAAAACTCTCTCTGCCCTCCCCTGTCTCCCTCTTACCTTCCTTTTCCCTCTCTTTCATTCTACCATCTGTTTTAACCCGTCCTCTCTCATACACACATGCACACACGCACACACGCACATACACACACACACACACACACACACACACACACTCACACATACACATCCATCCATGCACCCCACCCCCCTCTACATCCCCCTGCCTACAACTGTCTCTATCCTCCTATCTCCCTCCTTTTTTTCATCAGTTATGACCTGCTTCAAATCCCAACACTGCTTTGCTTCGCAATACTGTGACTGATGTGACTGCCAAGCAGTGATTTGCTGTTGATCTGCCCTGTATGCTAATGAGTCACTATGTTAAGTATGAAGAAAATCAGACATGAATCATGGATTTGCATAGGAAGCAAGAAGAAAGGCAGTCAGAGTGACTGTCAGAATGTGTTTCATTGGTTGGGTACAGGAGTGTACGCATATGTGCAAGTGCGCACACAAACTCACAGACACTCACACACAGGCACATGTGCATTCACACGCGCGCACACACACGCACACATCACACACACACGCTCGCTCACTCACACACACACACACACACACACACACACACACACACACACACACACACACACACACAACACACTCTCTCTCTCACACACACACACACACACACACACACACACACACACACACACACACACACATTACTCTCTCTCTCTCACACACACACACACACACACACACACACACACACACACACACACACACACACAGAGTCCCTCTTTATGCCTGCCTCCTCACTATTTCTCCCTACCCCAGACTGTTTTCAAGTGGTGGTTAAGGTGAAACGTCAGTGGTGACCTACAGTGTGGGAACAGCCTGACAGTAACCCAGTCTCCCCCTGACTCTCCATTGTGAGCCAGGAGGACTAATGCCAGGTCTCACCACTACCTGCCCATTAGCCACAGCCCACCAGGATCTTGGGGGACTCAAAAATGCTGCTTCAAGGCATGTCAGCTGTCTCTATGGGAAGGGGAAGGGGAGGCGGAGGGGGGGGGGGGGGGGTTAGGTTATGGGCATCTTGCTTGGCAGACCTGCAGGAGAAACTGGGGGCAGGGAGGGAATTAAGGGAGTTGGGAGGAAGAAAGGCGGAGAGTAGAGAAGAGAAGTGGAAAGGAGGCAGAATGAGAGAGAGAGAGAGAGAGAGAGAGAGAGAGAGAAGAGAGAGAGAGAGAGAGAGAGAGAGAGAGAACAGGTTTGACAGAGGGGAGAGATGCAGGGAGAGAGAGAAAGAGACAGACAGACAAGAGAGAGAGACTGAGAGACACAAAGAAAGAGAGAGGGACAGAAAGAGAGAGAGAGAGAATGAGAGAGAGTACATTTGCTTATGATTGCTCTGTGTGTGTGTGTGTGTGTGTGTGTGTGTGTGTGTGTGTGTGTGTGTGTGTGTCTGTGTGTCTGTCTGTCTGTGTCTGTGTGTAAATGTACATGTGTACTTGTACATACTTCATTGTGATCATCAGGAGAGATTTTTTTTTTAAATGGAGAAAAACACATTCTCTAACCAGAGCAAAATATAAACCCTCCCTTTCTTAAAAAAAAAATGTGACCAAAATAAATGAGTGCTCAAACAAAAGTAAAGTGACATCAACATGGGGAAAATAAATTACAAAGAGAATGACAAACCCCAAAACAACTTCCAAAAGATAAATAAACCCTTGTGTGGCAACAACTGAGTTCCATGCATTCTTCTGTTCTGGGATAGAAACATCGATCTGTTGTGTCAGACATGACTGAGGGGGTTGAGGCAGGCACTACAAAATTCTCATTACTCAAGTCAATAAAAGGGGGCTTTAAAAAGATCCAACACAAAAACAGGCACATATGGAGAAAAACACAAAATAACAAAACAAAACAAACCCAAATCTTGTGACACACTTGGAATCAATCTCTTTCTCCCTGTTTTTTTTTTTTTTTTTTTGGTTTGTCACCAGAGGAAAGTGGAAAAGGGTTAAGAAAACAAACAACAAATTTCTTTCGGGAAAGAAAATGATGACATGCAATTTTCAGATTCATTCTGATTTAATTTCATCTCATGCCCAGGTCTCCAATGTATTTTTAGAATTCATTCGAATTGAAAAGTTAAAGTCTCCATGTTCTCCTTGAAAGAAGGGCATGTTGATATATGTGTGCATGCACAGCACATGCACACACATGCATGGACACACACACACAGACAAACACACAGACAGACACAGACACACACAGACACACACACACACACACACAGAGAAAAGCCAAATAAACCATGCTGTTCAGTTTTCACTCTCAACAGCCGATATGTTCCGTCGACTTAAGCCCTCATACTGGAGACAGGCCTAGTATGCGTACCCTGAGTAAAGCAAGACTGACATGGACAGACAACAACAAACAACACAGTAAACAATTAGCAGAATTCTCAGGAGAGCATAGACGACCTCCACCAGGCACAAACAGATCCTGGATTTTCCATTTGATCCGGATCCTGTGCCAAAACTTAACAAGTCTGTCCCTGGGCCACACAGTGTCTGCTCACAAAGTTTCATTAAAATCAGTTCAACAGTTTTGCCACAACTTGCCGACAGATGAACAAAATGACAGACAATGTGACCTCCATGGAGGAGGTAACCAATAAAAAACATGCTACACATACATGCTTTTCATTCTAAAAAGCTGACCTGTTCTGTCCGTTGATGCTCTCATACTGGGGGTATGGCCCCCCTCTCCATTCCTCCGCTGCTCTGTTGTAGCGGTTCAAAGTGCTTTCTGTCAATGCCAGGGCACTAAGCTGAACAGGCTGCAAGGGACAGACATTCAGACATGACAGTAAGCCTGAAGTCAAAACACTGGTGGCGTGGGGAGAGGGAGGGAGGGGAGGGGGGGGGTTTCCAAACTGGAATGTTAGACCACATCATAAAAGAAAAATCACTAGCAAGGGAAAGCTCACTTTGGAGAGAGGAACAGAAAGGTTGGAAGGGTTGGGGGGTTTTGGTTTGGGGCAGCTCAACTGACAGACAGACAGTGAGACTAAAAGGAATACACAAAGAAGCAGAGAACTCAGGACAGGATCCAAAAGACTGGCTATGAAAACAGAACTGATGACGAGAACCGACTCCAAAGGGACAGTAATAACAGCCAGCCAGACGAAAACAAGACCTTCATTCAATCATCAGGGTCCCATCTTCAGTGATCTTCTAGATGATTTTAAAAGCTTATTACCATCATTCTTTCAGAACCAGGACTGATTTGGCATTAATTGTCAGAGCTTCTGGGTTTCTTGTCTTGTCATTCTTTTTAACAGTTCCATGCTTCCTTTCATACCATGGTGCTAATCATGTCTGAGAGAGACAGGCACTTGCAGTATTGGTGAGAAAGTCTTAACTATACTCCATGAAGTGTGGTCTCATTTAAATTTGATCATTTGAACCAACAGCACACTCCACTCTAGTGATGTGAACCAACAGGAACTGCCAGGAAAAGAAGTTTTACTGGAAACAACTAAAACAACAGAAAACAACCAAAAGGGTGCATGGAAACCTGACCTTTCAATGTTAGTGGCCAAAATAGCTCAGGGGGTAGAGCACCAGACTCCTCATTCTGGCAATCCCAGGGAATCTCCGCCAGGTTGTTCCAGCACAGGGGAATTTTTTCAGTTCTGACCCCATTAAAAAAAAAAAAGTCCAAATGAGACAATAAACCGAGGTCCCTTGAGTGAATGCACGCATGAGATCTTGCACACACGTAAATCACACCACCAACTTTGGAAAAAGAAGACCTGTTCAGCCCTTGGAATGGACGACATCTATGCATAACATGCATCCTCCATGGACAAAAATTAAAGCATGACTGAAACACTGAGTGACAGATGTTTGAACGAAATGAGGAACTACTGAATGATGAACCAGCAAGCTTCAAATGACTCTACTTAGATAGGCAGCCCACTGTGTAAAGTAAAGCATGGACTGTGACTCTCTTGGGCTGAACCAACGATATGTGCTATACAAATACATGATAATAATGCTAGTGGTTGTGACAGAATGCAAATCTGCCAGCTCCCAGTTGTTAACAAATCTTCCAACCTTTCAAAAGTCAATTCTGTAATACTTGGGGGAGAGTGATCAGCGAGAGGGTGGACCTCCCTGCTATTTGCTAACATCACATTAATGGCTGATAGTGATCCCCTAACAGAAACATCTTAATGTGTGTGTATACAAACAACTGTATTCACATAAGAACATCATGGATCTCCCACAAACAAAAGTTCTTGGAGATTTTTTTCCCCTTCCCTTCTCTTACTTTCTTTTTTCAGCCATTTTTTTAAAAGTTTGTCTGCCTTGCTACTTTGTTTTCAAAATGAATAAAATACTGAAGAAATCGTCATATCACATACTGAGGTTAACAATAAGTGAAAAACTTTAACAAAGAAAAATTAGCAAGGCTGACACCTACATGGCTGACAACTGTACTATGCACTTGAACTTAAGATATCCTTTCTATCCCTAGACATGGATTTTCAACAATGACAGGTTTTTCTGGAAGGTGTACAGTATGGACTCTCACCTCATGGTAAATGGAGCCTTGGCTTACAGAAGGAATGTGGAATGTCTTGACCTTGGGTGATCCATCACTCTGAACAATCTCCTGCAACAAGCAAACAGAAAACACCATTTAAGAACACTCCAAATTGCTTCTTTCATTCTAAAAATTCTATATGCATATGCACACACAATTACCTGCCTGAAAATGCAACTTTGGCATAGTGATGAGCACACCTTTGTTAACTTCGGCATTTACAAACAACATTTTATTTGTTTAATGTTTACATGTAAGAGCAAACAGCTTTCATTTTTCAGACAAAATGTCCCAAAGGCTGGAAAGATGGGTACAGTCACGGCATTCATTGTGTAAAATGTTCTGACAACTATAACCATGCAGATGCCCTTCAAGCTATCCACTGACTGAAAGTGCTAGTCTCAGGTCAGACTATGTCATTCACTTAGCATCCAACCACAGCAGCACACCCAGCCCCAGCTGATCGACATAGTCACTTGATTCCATCACCATTTATCAGAAAACTTCATTTTTTTCATCAAGAGACTTCGTTCCTGTGCCTTGTTCCGTCTCTAACACCTTCACCCCTTCACCCTATCCCTGATCCCCACCCTCTCAAAGCTAACATGACCTCCACCTTCATGATCATGTGGCTTTTCTTCTTCCCATGCTTCTTTCATGTCTTGCTCTATGTGTTCTGTATTTGCGAAAATTTAGGCCAGAACAACATCCTTTCTACCCCCCCCCCCCCCCCCCCCCCTTCCTCAAAAAAAAAAGAAGAAAAAAACAAAATCTGCTGAAACTTGTTGCTCAACATTGTTCTTTGGAAGAAACCCAGCTGGAAGATGAGACACACACTCAGTCATTCCAAGACAACAAGACAAATTAAAGTCTCAAAAAGGGGGAGGAGGAAGGGGGAAAGAGAAAGAGGAAGTGGGGTGGGGGATGGGGTGGGAAGAAGTAGGGCAGAGAGAGGGAAAGAAGAGAGAGAGATAGAGATAGAGAGAGAGAGAGACAGAGACAGAGACAGAGAAACAGACAGACAGACAGAGAGAAAGAAAAAGAGAGAGAAAGAGTTTGACTGCAGATACATGGGCCAGCATGCAGTTTAAAGACAGACAGGCAGGCAGACAAAGAAAAATAATGAAAGGTGAAGAGAACAAGAGGGAGGAAGGGAGGGAAGGAGAGAGAGAGAGAGAGAGGGAGCCAGAGATGGAGAGAGAGTGATGATGATAGACGGACAGACAGCTGTAAGGGAGAAAGACAGAGACAGGCAATGACAGAGAACAACAAAACAAGAAAGGATGAAGAGGAAGTCCCCCTTTTTGAGCAACTCAAGACGAAAACAAAACAACAAAAACAAAACACATAAAACAAAAACCCTCAAAGCTACACGAGCTTTTAAAAAAAAAAAAAGGAGAAAGGAAAGGGTGAGGGGTGAAGGAGTATTGATCTCTGGCAAGCTATGGAAACCCAGGAGACAGCGTGGCAAGGCAGAAGCATCCTTCACAGACAACAGGCCCACCAACTACACCTGACACAGGGCTCCTCTTTTCACGTGTCCTTGTCCATCCACCCCCCACCATCCTACTTCCTATCTCCCAACCCCACCTGTCCTCCAAGTCCTACCTTCTTTTCCTTCAGTTCACCTACACTTCTAACTCTCTTGCTCCTTTCTCTCTCTCCAGTCCTCATTTCAGGCTTGAAAACAAACAAGCAAACTGGAAGCTGAGCCTGTTCTCCTTTCAAGGTGTGTCTGTGCGTGCGCGCATGTGTGTGCGTGCGTGTGCATGCATGCGTGTGTGTGTGTGTGTGTGTGTGTGTGTGTGTGGTGTGTGTGTGTGTGTGTGTGTGTGTGTGTGTGTGTGTGTGCGTGTGTGTGCGTGCATGCGCGTGCATGTGTATTTGTGCATGAGTGCATGCCTGTGTGTGTGTGTGTGTGTGTGTGGTGTGTGTGTGTGTGTGTGTGTGTGTGTGTGTGTGTGTGTGTGTGTAAGATAAGATAAGATAATGTTGCTTATAGCCCAGCTGACCGCAAAGGGCCACATCAGGGCTCTCTCCTCTCTCTCTCTGTGTGTGTGTGTGTGTGTGTGTGTGTGTGTTGTGTGTGTGTGTGTGTGTGTGTGTGTGTGTGTGTGTGTGTGTGCGTGTGATACATTGTGAGCGCAAATGCATGTATGTGAGTGCAGTCCACTGACATATTCTGTTATACACTCTTACTAACACATTTGTAATGATACTTATAATTACTTGTCAAACAAAACACCTATATTCTCCAGGTGACAACTCCATTCCAACATGTGAACATGTTTGGGGCCAAAGCAGACTTTACCAAGAAAAAAAAAGACTAGGACGGTCTTTAGAAAAATGGAAAAAAAAAAAAAAAAAAGAGACTTGAGTCTCCGCCTGCCTTGTGTCTGTGTTTTTACAGAGCTAGCAGTAAAGAGAAGGAAGCCAAGTGGCAGGAGGAGAGAACCCCTCCCTGGCAAGCCGAAATCGATGAACTAGGCTCTAGGTTTTTAGGAGAGGCCATAAGAGTCTGAGCCCAGGATAACAGACTCCAAATGACTGGCCGCCTCAAGGCAACTGAAAATAAAATAAATGTGTGTAATCTCTCTCTCCCTCTCTGTGTATCTCTCTGGCTCTCTCTCTCTCTGTCTGTTCGTCAGTCTCTCTGTCTGTCTGTCTGTCTCTCTCTCTCTCTGTGTGTGTGTGTGTGTGTGTGTGTGTGTGTGTGTGTGTGTGTGTGTGTGTGTGTGTGTGTGTGTGTGGCGTGCGCGTGCGTGCGTGCGTGTGTGCGTGCGTGCGTGCGTGTGTGCGTGCGTGTGAGTGTGTGGTGTGCATGCGTGTGCACATGCACAAATGCATAAGAGAGAGAGAGAGAGAGAGAGAGAGAGAGAGAGAGAAGCATAGGGGTGAGAGCGAGGGGTCAGGCAAGGGAAGGGGAAAGAGGGGAAGGCGTGAGGAAAGGAGGAGGAGGTACAAAGCCTGCCAGCGAAGTTTAAAACCTGGAAGTTAGGAAGACCGTAGCGAAGAATAGGATGGCACAACAGTGACTGCACATTTGCTGAAATTCTTTCATTAATACAATCTATTACCACAATCTCCATTGAGCACAGCATTGAATGGTTCATGGACTGCTTCTTTTTTTTTATAGACTGTTGCTTGTTTTCTGCCCCTCTAAGCATAAAAA
>CM031596.1:106524176-106544176 GCA_018398815.1 Conus ventricosus
TAAGAAAGAGAGAAAGGGGTACGGAGGGAGAGCACCGATTTTGAGATTTCTATCGTACATGAACATAATTATATCAATGCTATCTCCAAGAACCAATCTCACATTTCAGTTGGGGAGGAATAGGCTGTTTCTGTTACATTTTCTGCTCCCAAATGAGATAAAACACCCAACAAACAAGATGCAAACTGAATTCAACGAGGAAGACCGGAGTCGGACCACCCCTCCCTCCCTTCCTCCCTCCTTCTCGTAAGAAGGTATATGAACAATGGCTTTATGCTTTTGCTATTTCATTTATAACATAGTAAGTTCATTTGCGAAAACTTTACATTAGATACTATTTGATACTACACAGGGAAAATTACGTTTGCGGCGTAAAGCATATCTACCAGAAAAAAGATACCTCAGTGCAGTATGTACTTAACAGAAATCAGAAAAAATACAATAACTGATCATTACGCAGCGCTTCTAACGTGCACCTCAACCGTAGAGTGACTCTCGAGAGAGACAGAGAGGGCGTGGGAGAGGAGAGAGACACAGAGAGAGAGAGAGAGAGAGAGAGAGAGAGAGAGCATATATACGTATACAAAAGACAAAGCACCAGCAACTTAAAAACACATCATTCCGGCCGGGCGCAAAATAAGCAGTCCGTGACCATGTCTCCACCATCACCCAGTTCGCTTCATGAATACTACATCATTACAACAGATGAGGAAGGCCGCTATCACGGACCGTAGAAGCATGAACGGACCATGCAATTATACCAGTCGGCCATTAACTCCATCGGGCAGGAATAAAAGAAGCCAGAAACAGAGCGAGAGGCAGGGAGTGAGGAGGGGTGGAGGGGTGGGGGAGGGCCGGGAGATGAAGGGAGATTATAAATTCCCGAGTTCCATTTCTCAGTAAGGAATCAACTGGCCGGCCACCTGCTTCTCCCCTGCCCACCTGCCCCTGCGAATGGTCGCAGCCGAACGCCAACAACAAAGAACGGCTCTAGGCGCTGCCCACGACAAGCCGATGAAGCTGCCAGTCAATCAATGGTCGACACGGCGCTGCCCTGACAGCCAACTCACACTCATTAGCCCCTGACCACTCGCCAGTTAATTAGGACGAGCTGGCAGGACAGAAGCCCAAGCCTCCGGCGCACGCAAGCCTCGGGTCACGGAAGAGCTAGCAAGCTCGGCGTGTGGCGGCCACTGTCCGGCAACAACAGCGGGGGGTTAGCTGGAAATTGAGGCAGTGGCACTGCTGTGTCCAACTGCTATTTGTTCGTTCTGCCTTCTTCTTCTTTATAACTAATCGACCATGGCTAGGGACGTTTCGACTCACCCGCTACCATTCTTGAAGCAAGAAGCCAAAATAGTCCAGATGTATTCCACTGACGTTCTTATCCAAAGGCAGCTGCAGCTGCCAACGGTGGTATTCTCGAAACACCTGGACATTGAAAGAAGAGAACCACGTGCCGGCTCGTGATTAGTGGTATTAGGATGTCCATCATTTCACAAAGACTAAGAAGTGCCCAGTGGGGTGCAGAAGACTGATGGGGGACGGGGGGGGGGGGGGGGGGGTGGAGTGGGAGGATGCGAGGTAGGGGAGGGAGCCTGGAGGGGCAGCAGCTTTCCAATGCAAGATCTGAATGTTCACACATGATGAAACACCGCAGGGGATCCACGCGTCAAACTGATCAGTTCCTTATCCGGTGTCTGGCTTCGCTTCCATTACGCCCAATACTGGAGCAGTATTGCTTGGCCCCTTTCTGCTACATACTGGTGTTAGACAACAACAACAAAAAAAGCAGCTGTACCAGTATCTTAACATAACGATGTTAATATAAAAAAAGCAAAAGAAAATCACTTGTGGAATACACTTCAAAGTCGAAAGGACGATAAGGAGCAATGGGGAGAAGAAAGAAGAGACACTACAGAAGAGAGAGAGAGAGAGAGAGAGAGAGAGAGGAGAGAGAGAGAGAGAGAGAGAGAGAGAGAGAAGAAGAAGAAGAAGAAGAAAAAGAAGAAGAAAAAGAAGAAGAAGAAGGGAGGGAGGGTTGGGGATGGGGGTAGGGGAAGAGGAGTTCCGTCTGGAGATTCCGTCTCACAAAATCAACGTAACTGATCTGGCCTGTCGCCTTTTTCAGAAATGATGACTGTCTGGATATTACAATAAGCACAGAACAGGCCACCTGAGGACCTGAAGTCAAAGAACCGGAAATCCAACTTCTCCCTTTCAAGTCACAACGGACGATGAGGTGGTCGCATGAAATCAACCGAGCCAGGCTTCCCTTCCAAGCCGACATAGGATGGTCGTGTCAAATCAGTGGTACAACTGCTGATAGGGCTGAGAGTACTCCCGAGCAATCCACCACTGACGAGACACAGCCCCTTCTTTTCCTCCCTTGAGAATGCCAGACAAAAAGAACTCTCTACAGATCGGTCAACCCTGACAGAAGACAACATGTGGCCGATCGACAAGGCAGCCACACTCCCCAAAACCGTCCACCAACGACCCCAATGATTTCCCAGCGAGAGGACAGATGGTTCTCTTGTCAGAGGAGTGTCACATTACTACCATCCACCCGTCGCGTTTGGCTGGACATAATGAGGTTCCCAGGCCAGTGCAAAAGACGAAAAAATGAAAGAAGAAGAAAAAAAAGAATCCAGAAACCGTGAAGTCCTTTACTGTGTTTCATTTGTCAAAAAGTGGATAAATACACCCCACGTCGACCCCCTTCCAACTTAGACGAGGTAGCAAATTGGACAGGCTGCCCTAAGCCTCAAACTACAACTCTTCCGTACAACTGGACAGATGTCCTATTTCCATAAACGTGGTTGGGAGAAACAAGTCTCCAGAGATCACTTAATAAAACACACACACGAAGGAATAGAGAGTTAAAACGCCAAAGATGTGTGTGTGTGTGTGTGTGTGTGTGTGTGTGTGTGTGTGTGTGTGTGTGTGTGTGTGTGTGTGGTGCGTGTATGCGTGTGATCTTCATCGGTGCCACATACCCCTTATCGAGGCAATGGAATCTGACAGGGGTCCGCATTGTGTGTCGCCTAATCGTCTCCACCTGAATTCTCTACCCCGAGAAGACAGGAGAGGTGAGTCCGATGCCAGGGAATGGAAGCAGACACAGAAAAGCCGACACCAGTGGCACGGAAAGCCGCCCTGTGCTGACAAAGTCTCCCTGAACAAACTGCACGCCTTCCATCCACTTTGCAGGTCACGCCGGGTCTCCACGCTGGACAGACGTGCAAACACCCATCAGCCTCATCAAACAATCCCACCGAAAAAACTTCGCCCACATTAGACAAGCGCGCCCCGTTAAGTCCAAATGAGGGGGAAAGAGAGGAATGGGATACTTGGACACGCTCGCGGGCGCGTGCACACACACAAACACAAACACAAACACACACACACACACCACACAGAGTACCTGACTCTACAAATAGACATTACAACCGTCGTTCCACGAACAGGGCCTGTATGGCTGATGACACGATAGCACAAATCATGTTAATGCTTTAGGCAGCAGGTTTCCATTGTCCCCCCCCCCCACCCCACCCCGTCCCCCAACCATGCCCCAAATAATCACCCGGCAGCCTGACCAGTCCATCCTTTACTGTCAATGCTCGCTGAAGGAAAATGGTGGTTTGAATGAGAGAGCTCCCAGCTTCCTCGTTGTCGGCAAAGAACTCATCCCACGCGCCGTTTACTCCTAGATAGGGAGAGGGGAGATGAGAGAAGAGATTGAGGGAAGGAGCCGGATGAATGCTACCGGTAAGTTACCAAGTGTTGAACAATTACCGCTTCACACCAGCTTACCATACATATTCCTTACGCGTAATGTTAACAGCAGATCTGAGTGATTTCTTTGTCAGCGTCTTAATTTAAAGCAACCACTTACAAAAAAAAAAAAAAAAAAAAGGAAGAAGAACAGCAACAACAAGAAATTAAAAAAAGACAAGAGAACCTGCATATTGCAAAGAGCACCAGAACAAGCGAGAACTCCATCGCTGGCACCCTCTTCAACACGTCCACACAGAAAACGGTCTGAGACAGGAAGAAGTGGCTCTGTACTGGAGGGAGAGACGTAGGGGAGGTCTTCGGCATGAATAATGCACACCTTGCGCCGGCTTCCCGGTCGCTGGACAGTCTAACGTTTTGTACCCCCCCCCCCTCCCTCTCTGCTCCCCCCCCCCCTCTCTCTCTCTCTCTCTCTCTCTCTCTCGCGGAAAAGCGGCGTGGAGATAATTCGGAGCGACACAGGGAAGCCGACCGGCAACGCCCTACACGCGATCGTCCAATGAACAGGACTTTGGGCTGCGGGTCTGCCGGACGTCAACAAGTCAGGCTCGTGTCAAGTCCCATCTTTTCAGCGCTCCCTCTTCACCTCCCGAGGCTGGGGGTCGTGTTAAATGTCGCGCTCCGCTACAGCGGGGACACCGGCACACGCACGCACCTACGACGACCACACACACACACACTCTCACAGAGAGAGAGAGAGAGAGAGAGAGAGAGAGAGGCAGGACCGAGTTCTGGTTAGTAATATGGCACTGGGCGTTAAAGCCCAGGGTTAGCGTGAATGTCCTCCGAGCGATGAATTATACAACGGTGCAGCTGCTGGGCTGCCGACGCTGCTGTCCAATGGCGCCGAATTTTTTCCAGGGCTGTTGGTAGTTCCGCTGTTTTCTGCGCTGAAGCCGTGGGATGGGGACGTGGGCCAGTCTTCTGACTGGACCGTGGACCCTGCTTAGCATGTTATCCTAATGATATATGTCTACATGCGCGTTAACACGTACACATGCACAAAGAGAGAGAGATGGGGAGGGGGGGGGGGGAGGGAACGAGCGAGAGAAAGAGAAAAAGGGGGTGACGAGGGAAGGAGGGAGGCAGACCAGAGAGGAGGAGGGGGGGGGGGAGTTGGGGGTTGGAGCTGGGAGTGGTTGAAGAAGGAGCAGTTGAAGTGTCAAGAAGACGGGCGATCAATCGCCGTGATCTACTCGAGTCCAGGTCACGTCACATGCGCAGTTTGCTCCAGACCCGTCACCCTTGTCACAAAGGGAGGACACTGGGCAGGAGACATCCAGAATCAACTCGGTGGCGCGAAATACCCTCCGCTGAGAGCCCGGTCCAGCCCGCGAGTGAAGACGCTTGAGTCGTTACACGATGTTTTGTGGTTTTACCGTGATCGGTGTGAAGATAGCGTCACTTTTAAGTTTACGCCGCTTTGAGTGATGCTCTGGAAGTCTTCAACCGGGGACGAATCCGAAAACAATACTAAAGTTCTACCGGGTACTTCTCAGGAATGAATCGGAGAGACCGCACGTACCCCGGGTGTTTCAGATGGGCGCGGGGTGGGTGGGGGTGGGGGAATATCGAGAGGACCACAGGTACTCTGGATTATTCCTTTTCGAGAAAAAGGAACAGACAACAGCAACAGAATAAGCAAACGTACCTTGGTTTTTCTTTTCATCAAGAAAGAACAAGAGAGACTATAAATACCCCTGAATGCTTTTCCGTGGAAAGGGGGAGGGGGGACACCACATATATACTGAAACTTTCTCTAAGAGAGATTCAAGAGGACCTCAAATACTTCTTAATGTTTCTAAACATAGGAAGCAGAAAAATCAGAAAGACAACAAATGCCACCGAATGTCTCTCCTCAGAGACAAAAAAAATCAGAATGTTTCCATTCATGTAAGAATCAAGAGATCACAAATACCACTCTGCGCGCGCGCCTGGTGTGTGTGTGTGTGTGTGTGTGTGTGTGTGTGTGTGTGTGTGTGTGTTTTATCTCATTAAACGACAATATATCCACAAACATGTTTCTCATCAGGAAAGAATCAGACCTACCTTCAAATACTACCGAATATTTTCCATCAGAAAACAACAACAGAGCCACAAACATTACAGAATGCTGCTCATCAGGAAAAAATCAGAAGGACACATATTGTATCGAATGTTTCTCATCAGATAAAAAGGGAAACAGCACCGCAAACATAACAGAGAGGTTTTCATCAGAAAAGAATATGAAAGACCACGAATACTACCGAATGTGTCCCCTCAGAACACACACACACACACACCAATAGTACATGAATCTGGACGACTAATTCTCACAACTGTTTTCATCGAGGACAAAAAAGGAAGGAACACACACACACACACACACACACACACACACCACACACACACACACAACTGTTACAGGACATTTCTCGTCACGGGGGAATCAGAAAGACCAGTAAGTCTTGTTCTCACTCGTTACCGTAAAAACTTCAGGAAATTATACAATTCTTCTTCTTCTTCTTCTTCCATCGTGAAGCTTTAAAACACACGTAAGACATATGACGAACTCTTTCATAAACTGCCTTCCAAAAAAGACCTGCGAGCATGATGCAAGATTGGTGTGGGCGAAGCCTCTTGCACAGATTTCCAAACAAACCACAGGACCCAATGAATGGACCAAAATGAGTGAGACAGCGCCGTTGTATAAAGCATCGAAGCCGTTGTGAAAAAGGAAGACAGCGACTTATCAACTTCAATAACCAATACTTTTCTTTTCTTTTTAGCTTTCTTTTTTTTTTCTTTCTTTTTTTTTTTTCTTTTTGTTTTTTTTCCTTCTCGGCATAACACTGACAATAAACACATAAAAGCAAAAGGGAAGGAGGAGGGGGGGGGGGGGGGGGGGGGGGGCAGGGTGTGAGTTGGGGTAAGGGAGCCCTTGCGAAGCATGGGTCTTTGGAGACCTGAAGGGGCCCTGCGGTACAGATAATTTCCGTCCACTCCCCCCCCCCCCCCCCCCCCCCCCCCCCCCCCCCCCCCCCCCCCCCCCCCCCCCCCAACCCCCACGGTCGTTCGGCTTATCACAGATGTTCTCCGAAAAAGAAAAAAAAAAACATTAAAAAAAAATCAGAACAGCAGGCCCATGTGGTTTTCGCCAGAACTACTATTACTACTACTCCGCGCGGACGACATGCTAGACAGAGCGGGGTGGGGACGTTCGCTGTAAGGCAAGCTGGTCTGTGGGCAGACACAATGGACACGTGAGGAGGTCCAGTACCACTAAAAAAAAAAGTGGCATGTGTTTGGCGGAGAGGCCGAGCCTCCGGGCCTGGTTGTGATGGTGTGGGTGAGCGTGTCATGACAGCACCATGGCCTCCCTTGCCATATATCACAGGCCTCGGCGCGAGCTTTCATTAGCTTAATGCTATTAGCTGGACACCACCGGCTCCCGTCACCTTGGTAACGCAACAGCCACCCTCCTGGCGCCGTCGTCAACAATCAATGGAAACAGCTTCCAAACCTGGTAAGAAAAAAAAAAGCCTCTCCAAAACGAGCTGCCTGCCCCCTGCCCCCCCCCCCCCCCCCCCCCCCCCCTCATTCCCCCAACACTCTCTTCCCGTTCTCCCTTCTCCACCCTACTATGTTCTAGTTAACCCAGTACACCACCACCACCACACACACACACACACACGCGCGCGCGCGCACAATCATGCCACCAAACGTTCCAGTCATCTGCTGAAACAAGTACCACAATTCTCTAGCCGTGTCTAGAACCTGTTATATGAAAGTAAAAGGGTCTAAAGTCTTCTGTGACAAACAGAACCAAACTGGGCGAAGTCTCTCATTAACTGCGATCTCCTCTGATACTCCATCCAAATGTACCACATAACATGTTTCCTCTGCCCGCCTTCTCCAAACAGTAAAGACCACTGCTGCAGATCTAAGAAAAGAAGGAAGGCCAATATTAAGGGAGAAGGAAGAAAGACATAGTGATGGGGATGGGAGGTGTAAGAGAGATGAGAAGGGAGGGGATGAGGGGTGTAATTAATGAAGGATCAGATATTCCATCACCATAAATACTCTCTGTCTCTCTCTCTCTCTCTCTCTCTCTCTCTCTCTCTCTCTCTCTCTCTCTGTGACACAAATGCAAGTCGCACTTGCCGGATAAACTGAATCATCCATCCGTCATAACATTTTTACTCCAAGGTGCTGTTAGATATCTACAGATTCTGAGGTTCAGGATATACATTACTACCAGGCATTTGAAAACTAGAAATCGTTTCTTTTCCTTTTCTTTTACCTCCAGTCTTCTAACACAAACTATTAATGAACGTTAACAATCCACTGAGGAAGGGGAAAAAAACCTTGTATTACATCTATCAGAACAAAACATGATTATCAAAAAAAAGCAGGTGGACTGACGGCAGGTAAAATGTTCACAAATACAAGTACATAGCAGGTTCACATTGCTCACAGTTTCAGAGACTCGCCCTTGTCACTGCAGACCAACATACATCCACTGGAAACCGCGTCTACCGATCCATGCTCCTCCGTTCGTACAAAACCTGTCCTATCTCTGCCACACAATCCGCTCCTACCCTATCTGTCCACCCACCCCGCTCCAATACCAGCGCTCTCTCCCTCCATCCCCATCTCTCTCTCTCTCTCTCTCTCTCTCTCTCTCTCTCTCTCTCTCTCTCTCTCTCTCTCTCTCTCTCCCTCTCTCTCTTCTCCCCCCCCCACCCCCTCTTTCTCTCTCTCTCCCTCTTCCTCTCTCTCTAATGACCGTTCTTGTCATCTCCACGACCATTGTCGCCAGCCATTAGTAGTCGCACGACAATGCGCCAAGTCTTGCCGAAGCCATTTTCCCAATGTGGTGAATCTTCATGGGCTGTGTTATCTCATTGACGGCTGGTTTTGTCCCCATACCATTTTCCCTCCCGCCTAACTTCCACCCTCCCCCCCACCCACCCACCAACCTTCCCATCTTCTTTGCTGAGGGTACATACAAGCTCATGGTCCTTCCTTCTCCAAACAGTATTAAAGATATGGTAGTGTTAAATTAGAAACAGTATTAAAGATATGATAATGTTAAATTAGCACACAGTATTAAAGATATGATCATGTTAAATTAGCAAACAGTATTAAAGATATGACAATGTTAAATTAGCAAACAGTATTAAAGATATGGTAATGTTAAATTAGCAAACAGTATTAAAGATATGGTAATGTTGAATTAGCAAACAGTATTAAAGATATGGTAATGTAAAATTAGCAAACAGTATTAAAGATATGGTAATGTTAAATTAGCAAACAGTATTAAAGATATGATAATGTTAAATTAGCAAACAGTATTAAAGATATGGTAATGTTAAATTAGTAAACAGTATTAAAGATATGATAATGTTAAATTAGCAAACAGTATTAAATATATGATAATGTTAAATTAGCAAACAGTATTAAAGATATGATAATGTTAAATTAGCAAACAGTATTAAAGATATGATAATGTTAAATTAGCGAACCAGGAATAACTTACACTGCATCGACTGGATGTATTGTTTATGTGCTTGTAATTCAAGGGCGTGTGAGCGAGAGAAAGAAAAAGAGAGAGAGAGAGAGGGGGGGTAGAGGTGTGTGTGTGTGCGTGTGTGTGTGTGTGTGTGTGTGTGTGTGTGTGTGTGTGTGGTGAGACAGATAGAGAGAGAGAGAGAGACAGAGAGACAGACAGACAGAAGCACAGACAGAGGCATAGACAGAGAGAGAACGTATAAGCGCACTTGCGCACGCAAGTATGAATGCATGTGTGTGTGTCTGTGTGTGTGTGTGTGTGTGTGTGTGTGTACGCGTGCTTGCAGGCGGCGTTTGTGCGTGCGGACTGGTGTTGTTCGTGCCCGCGCGGCCGTCTATGCACCGAGTTCCACCCGGCGGCCCATCCATCAGGGGCCCTAACACGGGCGGCCGCGGGTATCAGGTGACTGTTCCATCATGACAAACTGCCACTTGCAGCGCGCCTGATGAGGGTGGAAATTGGGAAAAGCTTTTCCACATTTCTCCGGTGACAATGTCGGCCCTGCTTGCCACCCATGACGTAAGGCCTCTCCGTCCGTCCCTCCTCCCCGGCACCTGCCGAACGGGAGATGGGACATAGGGGTTGGGAGGGGGGGGGGGGGGGGAGACAGACAGAGAGAGACAGACAGACAGACAGAGAGAGGGAAGGAGGGAGCGAGACTGACGGAAGAGCCATACAGAGAGAGAAAAGCGATTGGCGGGAGAGAAAAAAGGAAAATATGAGGCGAGTAGTAGAGAGAGAGAGAGAGAGAGAGAGAGAGAGAGAGAGAGATAGACAGCCACGTAGAGAGAAAAGAGGAGTAGGTGAGAGAGACAGAGTGACAGACATACAGACGGACAGAGAGAGAGAGAGAGAGAGAGAGAGAGAGAGAGAGAGAGAGAGAGAGAGAGAGAGAGAGAGAGAGAGAGAGAGGGTAAACAGAAGTCGCGTCTGAGAGAAAGATAGAGTGAGAGAGTAGTGGGGGAAGCGAGAGAGAGGAGAGAGAGAGAGAGAGGAGAGGAGAGAGAGGAGAGAGAGAGAGAGAGACAGACAGACAGACAGACAGACAGACAGACAGACAGACAGAGGAGAGACAGAGAGAGAGAGAGAGACAGAGACAGAGTAAGAGAGTCCAACGACTGCAGGCAGGCAAAAGCTACCAGCTCAGGTGATAGGCGAAGGGACAATTACTTTCCGGTCCTTCCTGGCGTTACCGGAAGCAGGACGGAGGCTGTTAGCCGGTTTGATTAGCGACTCGTGGCTGATCAACAAGCTCCACGCAGCTCATGTTATGCCCAGCTCCAGCGCTAACAGCCGTCACAGTACGCAGCGGACGAGCCCCGATACAGCAGCAACGACATGAAAGCTCACTGGAGGATATCAATGATTCTGCAAGCGTTTTTTGTTTTGTTTTGTTTTTTTCTTTTCGTCTGAAAATGCCAACGACGCCTTCCATTTTCCCTCAAAATGATCCATGGTCACTGTCCTGCTGTGAGGGCGGAGGGTTACATCCCTCCTGTGAAAGGCATGAGGCCCAACATGATCCGAAGGAAACTAGTCTTAGCATCCTTATCTCCGTGCCCACGAAATGACTGCAGTTGTTTGAGCATCGAATTCACTAAAGACAAGAGAAATACAGGCAGGCCTACTTTCCACAAAATGTCAGCGACTGGAATAGCCTAAACGAATGTAAGCTCGTCTCAGATGAGAAAAACTATTAACAAAGCCTTTGGGTGTGTGTGTGTGTGTGTGTGTGTGTGTGTGTGTGTGTGTGTGTGTGTGTGTGTGTGCGTGCGTGCGTGCGTGCGTGCGTGCGTGCGTGCGTGCGTGCGTGCGTGCGTGCGTGCGTGCGTGCGGGGGGTGGCGGGTGGGGAGGAGTTAAATTTGTCACGGTCAAAAATAAACTCAACCAAATTCGTGGTCAATCGCCACCAGCCCAGTTGGACTTAAGCTCTAACGCAAATATTCTGGGCGTCAGGCGGACGGCCCCATGGTTCGGATCCAGGCAATTAAGCAAAGGGGGAGGCTAATCCTCATCCTCCACAGAGACGGTCTGTCCAACCGGACGGACTAAATAGCTGACCGACGCATTCACCTGTCGCCTCAGCCAATTAAAGGCTTTTTTTTAGCTCTCGTGGAGGCAGCACTGTCTGCCAGCGGACTAACTGCGGGCCGAATGTCCCGATTGGTCTGCCGGCCAACGTTGGAGCCTCCCCAGACTCATCTAGCCCTTTTAGAGTGACCGTGTCCACGATTTTTAAGCCACACGGCGCCAGTTAAGGGGAAAAGGGGGGGAAGGTATTTTTGGGGGGGGGTGAAATCAGCTAATAAATTTAAAGCCCAATTGACCACACAGAGAGAAAGGGTGTGGGCGTGACTGTCATATTGTATCCAAGGGGAATTTGAGGGGATACTTGGGGGCGTCAGGGGTAAAAATACTGACCAAGGGTACCCCCTTTTTTGGCGAGGGAACGAAAAAAAGGAGTGTAGGGAAAAACGAGGAGAACAGGGGAGCGAACAAGAGACAAGGAGAAGGTCTGAGGTAATCTCTGAGAAGAAAAGCAGAATGAGGGAGGAAGAAAAAAACCCAAATTTTAGAGTTAGCACGAATAGTCTGCGGGAAAGGACTTAGAGAGATGTGGAAAGTTGCTATTTATGAAGAGAAAAAGAAAAAGAAAAAAAAAAAAAAAAAAAGCAACCAGTCCATTTGTAAGAAACTAAAAGAGAAGAAGAGAAGTGCGCTTAATGCAGGAAGAAAAAAGGAGAACAGATCAGTTGAACCCCTGTTTATCCTAACCGGGGGTTTCGCCCCCTTTACTGGCCAGCGCCACTTTAAACGACAGCCCAACCCAGTCCCAACTCTCACCTGCCCAGGGCCAGCCCCCAAGACCATGCCAGCATTGTGTCTGCTGTGAAAGTGACATGAAAAGAAAAAGAAAAAAAAGAAAAGAAAAGTATTCGTGAATATTAAGATCACCTGGCCAGGTAAAGTAAAAAACTATTTTTTTACCCGGGTTTTAATGATGTTTTAGATAAATATTTTGTGAAGTTCGGGAAAAGAGAGAATGTTTTTATTTTGTTTGATTCCATATGCTTTGATGGTTGTTCTATGAACATGTGTAGAAAAGTTTATAGCTTTACTAGTGGTTTGTGTGACAAATCTAAAATTATAAATGGATTGTAGCAAGCGTAGGTGTTTGGGCTGGGTTTGCCCTTCCTCCATCGACTCCCCCGGGGCCGAAATTTATTGGCGAGCCTCCAGATTTTCTGGCCCATTTATTAAATTGTTCAACTTCGCAGAGGGAACGGGTGGGATTCAGTATTGAACCTAGAAAAGGGGGGGTTGTCTTCGTTTTTTCCCAAGATAGTTAAAACTGGGTTGGGCATTGCTTCCAAATAGTTAATACTGGGTTTGGGATTTCAGCCCCAAGTACTTATTTTTCGCACAGTTGCCTAAAATTTCGCTTAAAAGTGGGTCAGGCGCTGGGGGTCTTAAAAACAACTACGTTGCCCAAAGGGCAAAATTACATTCAAGATTGTGCTATTACTCACTCTGTGGGAACCACCAGTTTGGCTGTGTATTTTAAAATTGTTCAAAAAAAAAAAAAAAAAAGAAAGTTTAAAATGGGGGAAAGAAAGAAACCCCATTGAACAATTGTGACCGCTCGTGTCTAGGTTACTCGGGAGAGAGTTGCGAGCTTTTCGTTAAAACCACAAAGATGGAAAGAGATGAAGGGGGAAAGACGCCGTACGCAGTAGAGGCGCAGGAAACGAAAGGGATTAATTCAGGCAAAAGTAATCAGTGGGGAAACCAGGAAACAAAAGACTAAGGGAAGGCAGGAACAGAAAGAAAAGCGGAAACAAAAAATTAAGATTCAGCTAATAAAATCGGGCTGGGGAAACGCAGGAAACAAAAGAAAAGCAGGAAACAAAAAGTTTAAAGTTCAATTAAGCAAAAAGTGAGAAAAAAGAGGGAGACACCGAGGAGGAGTTCAGTTTCCAGTGACTCTGTCCATTTACGCTCCCCCCCAATTGCCAAAATTCTAAGGGACCGTTCGATTGATCATCATCAGCTTTCAAACGTTTGCGCAGTCGGGTTTGGCCTCCAAAAGGGGGCATTTTTTTGTGGGGTTTACGAGGGGAAAGGGCATTCAAATTTTCACTGCAAAACCAAAACAACAGTCTGTTGGGCCCTGTAAAGGAATCGTTATGAAAGATTTGCCTCCAGGGAAGATTCAGGAAGAAATTTCTTCAGAAAAATTAAAGCAGGTGAGACGTACACTCATTTGGTGCCCCTTAGATCACTTTTTGAGAAATGGAAAGAGTTGAGGGGGTCAAAAAGGGAGTTCCTGAATTGAAAACTAGTTATGAAAAACGTTTTTGGGTCGGGTTTGCGGCCCTGATTAAAAAACTTTGAAAGGAGACCCCAGAGACAGCAGGGGTTTTGAAGTTCGCAGAGGTGTTAGAGGGGCACGTTTGGGCAAAAGGGTGCAGGGAAACAGGTGCTGGGCACAGTGAAAGAGTGCAAGGAACCAGGGGATTTTCTGCAAGTCTGCAAACCCAGGGGTGGGGCAAAGGGAAAGGGGCAAAGGGACTTTAGGTGTTTCTTTGTCACAAAAAGGCATGGGGCGGGGGATTGTCGATGATTTCCCAGAAGGCAGCAGCCTTGCAAGGGGTGGATAAGGCGTCGGGGAAACGCCCGGGAGTGGCCCCAAAAGGGGATTCATCTGAAGGGGGTTTGGGAGTGCACCTATGCTAGCACTGGAACATCATGTCAGGATAGAGGGCACTGGGCTGGGGGTGTTACCAGTGGAAAAGGGGGTTTTGGCCACAGGGGGTGAAAGTGTTAGAGACACTTTGTTCATGGGGGGGTAACGAAAAACCCTGGTCGAAAAAGGGGATTTGACGGGGCAAACCAACCTGTACTCTAATCATGGCACTGTGAGGAGTTCCCATTTGCTAAATAAAGTCGTACCCCTTTACTTCTCAGGGAGTTGTCTGCTTTTGTGATGGAAAAACCCCTTCCGATTTGATCATTGAAATATTTCCAGGTGCAAGGGACCGGGGATCCTGATTTTGACTGCTAGGGGGGCCATTTCAGACAGGGAGAAAGAAGGGGAAAAAGGGTTTGAAAAACCTTATCGTTCCGAAAGGGAAAGCAGGCATAGATGTGTCGCCTGAGTTTTAGGGCAGCGCGGAAAAAGACCCTTCCTCGTGAAGTCTTGGGAGGGAAAGAGGGGAAGAAACAGGAGGTTAGAGGAGTGAGACAAAATTTTCTTGTGAAAGGGGGCTGTTTCCCAGTGTTCACAAGGGAAGACAGGAAAGGGTGACCCTCTTTTGAGGTACCAAGGTTTCGTGACACGTCATGCAGTGGGTCACGAGTGCCCCTGGCGGTCACTGGGCAGCAGCAAAACCGCTGACCGAATCTTTGATATTTTCTTGGGCCAGGAGCAATGGCAGCATCAAGGTTTTCTGCAGCATTGACGTTGTCAAAGGGTCACCACAAGGGGTGAAAGGAAGCGCCTCTTAAACACCCTCCTTTAATTGACACACCATTTCGGAGGGGGGGGTTTTGACCTGTTGGCCCAATCGGCCCTGCCCCAAAGGTGGGCACAGGATTGTTGCACTTGTGGCTACGCGCCCAGATCCCCAAAGCAGTTGCTTTAAAGGGTAGAACCAACGGGCCCTGAAGGGGTGAGCATTTTCTCGCGGGGTGGCCACACAAATTCTCAGGACAGGGGGGTCACAGTTCCCTCAGCTGAGAGGGGTCAACGGGTCTAGGGATCACACACTGCTCACTCCCCCTACCATCCACAAGCAATGGGTTGGGGGAAGATTCCAAAGGTGTGCGAAGGGGATCTTAAAAAAGCCTGTGAGGAAAGGCCACAATTGGGAAACCCCCTTTCATTCCGCGGCCTGTTCGCTACAGGGAAGCCCCCCAAAAGCAAGGGTTTTCCCCCATTTGACTGCGTTGGGGGGACAGTTCGGGGGGCCCCCGGGGTGCATTTTCAAAGAGCTGGGGGGGGCGGGGGAAAAAGGGGTCCAAGAAGTCAAAACCCCAAAACAGTATGTGGTGGACTTTCGCAATAGGGTCGAGGGGAAGTAAGGGCGCAGGGAAGTTTCAGGAGGGTAGGGGCTCCAGAAGAACAGTATGACAGGAAGGTGAGGGAAACAATTCCTCAATGGGAATCAATCCCGTTACGCTTCCCCCGGGTCACAACAAGCTGATCTTTTAAGGGGACCATTCACCCTCTGAAAAGGGAGTTTAACTACCGAATCGATGTAATGGGAAACAAACTTTTTTCCCTGCAAATTTGCCCCAAATATATTTGGTGAGAACCCAATAGGGCAGCAGCTCATTATGGGGGGAAGGGGAACCCCGCAGAAGAAGGGGGGATTTTTTTGCCGAGTTCCGGGGGAAAAGTCTACGGGATTGTCACTGTAAAGGGCAACAGTAGGGGAAGGAGAATTTTGGGGGGTCCCGAAAAGTAAGGGGTCCCTGACTGACAACCCGGCAGACAACTCTAGAGCAGTTTTGGTGGAGTTAAATTTCCCAAAACCCGTACATGTGAAACCTCCAACCCATATGCCCCCAACAAATATCGAGGAGGGGGTGAAAAAATGGGACCCGGGGCGATCGAACCGCCAAAACATCGTATAGTGCACCCTCGCTTTTGAGGGGAAAAAGTCGGCGAGCATCGATTCTGTGGGGCATAGATCGAACATTAACAAGGTCGATGCAGAGGTATACCGAAAATGGAAGACCTGTTCGCCAGATCGCCACAAGCAAGAGCCATTTTTTCACCAGGATAATCGAGCAAGGGGGACTGGCAAATAGCTTTAGTGAGGACTCAAAGGGAAGTCCACATTCCCCTCCTAGGGGGTATACCATGGCGATCTTCCTTTTGGATGGGCAACGGCCTGCAGTCTTTTCGATATGAGGAGTTTGCGGGGTTGGAACGTTTTTGAATTTCATGGATGACATTCGATGCTCCAGACATGGGAGGGCATATGAGGCATAGAGCATTTTAGAGAGGTTTTAGGAAAAGCCAACTCACACCAAACCAAAAAAGTCCAGGTTGGTTTTTCCAGCCTGGGGTTTCCCAGGTTTTGTTGCGGAGGCGACCAAAACCCCGAAAAGGAAAAGGGGGAGAAGATGAGATTTCAGAGAGACCAAAGACCAAAACAGAAGTCCGGAGTCTGCTAGGTTTTATTGGGTTTTATAGGGGTTTTTTCCCAAATTTTGCAGCAATCCTCCTCTCAGTGATTTTCAAGCAGGGAAACCCCGGCAGTGGGGCGGTGTAGACGCCAGACAACACTGCAGACGTGTTGGAAAGACTAGGTTTCCCCCCCATCTTTAACTACCAGTTTCCAAACCCTTTTTGTTGCGGGGCAACATCAGGCGTGGGATAGGTGCAGTATTGTTGCGGGCATAAGGACAGTTTCCGTGAGGTATGCAAGCAGGGGGGTTGCAAAGTGTGAAAAAGGGGGCCAACGGGGGAAAGGAGTGTTTAGTGTCGGGGCCGGAGAATTCCCAATATTGTATGGGAAAAAAGTTCGTGAAAGGAAAGATCATCAACCCTCAAATTTCCCCGAGGAGGCGCAGTTTTAAAAACACAGGTTTGCGTTTGGGGAATGGGACTGCAGCCCCCACAGATCGAGTGCTTAACTCCCCGGTCGACGAAGCGGGGCGACTATTTAAGTCGCGTAGCTGCAAGCGCAATCAGAGGAAGTCATCATATCCGGGGTGCTTTTTAAACTGTGTTGTTACAGTTAGTTGATTTTAATGGGTTCATTCCCAGTTGGGGTATGGGTTAATTCTTTTTGTAGATTGTTCATAATTTTTTTTGTGAATTTTTCATGTGAATGTAGTTATGCTTGGGAGCATCAGCGCTTTGGGGAGGATCATTATTTGCAAAAAGTGAGGGTGGAGTTTCCCGTAAGTGTCATGGATCTGATCTACATTTGTTCTTTTCAAGGAATGTAAAAGGAGAGATGGCAAACCGCAGGGAGGGGAAATTTCATAAATGCGACAGAGTCGTTATAAAATGAGTCGGAAAAACGCAAGAGTGCACGCAATAAACTCATTGGTGGTATTTCCCAAAGATATTTTTTATAATTTGTAAAAACCCTTTTTTTAAAGTTTTTTCAAACTTTTGCAGGTGCTGGGTCACAAATTTGGTTGTTGTCCTTTTTTTACGTTGTTTTTAGACAATGCGGGCTGGTTTTGCAAGGGGAAATTCACGGTCAAAAAAAAACTCAAAACCCAAAATTTGTGGGCATCCCCCAGCCCAGTTGGACTTAAAAACCCAACCAAAAAAATTTTTTTGGGGGGCAGGGCGGCCCCCCCATGGTTGGATCCGGGAATAAGCAAAGGGGGGGGCAAACCTCACCCCACGAGACGGTCGTCCAAAAACCCACGGACTAAATACTGACCGAAACGCATTCACCTGTCGCCTCAGCCCAAATTTAAAACTATTTTTTGCTTCGTGGAGACAGCACGTCTGCCCGAGACAAGCTGTCGGCCGAAGTCTCGATTGTCTGCCCCCACGTTTGGGGCCTACCCCGCCTCACTAGCCCTTTAGAGTGCCAGTGTCCCCGAGTTTAAGCCACACGGGGCCAGTTAAGTAGGGAAAGGGGGGAAGGTAGTTGTGGGGGGGGTGAAAACTAGCTAAACAATTAAAGACAATTGCCCCCCACAGAGAGTAAGGGTGGTAGGGTGACTGTCATGATTTTAATATCCATGAATTAGAGGAAAACTTCGGGGGGGTCAGGGTAAAAATACGACCAATGGTACTCGCCCTTTTGGGGAAAATCAAAAGAATAAAAAAGGATTGTGGGGGGAGAACGAGGAGAACGAGGGGAGAACGAACAGAGAGACAGGAAAAGGGGTTTTTTAGTGTAATTTTTGAGGAGAAAAAGCAGAGGATAGGGGAGGGGAGAAAAGAACCATTGAGAGATTAGCACGGTAGTCTGCAGAGGAAGGACTTTGGAAGATGTGGAGAGAGTTTTCTAACTAATGAAGAGAAAAAGAAAGAAGAAAAAAAAAGAAAAGAAAAGCAACCATGTCCATTTGATAAGAGCAGACTAGAAGAGAGAGAGAGAGAGAGTGCAATGCGTTAATGCAGGAAGAAAGAAAGGAGAACAGATCGATGTTGATAGTCACTGTTCTATCCTAACCGGGGGTTCGACCTCATACTTGGCCAGCGCCACTTTCATCGACAGACCAACGCCAGTGCCAACAGTCTCACCTGACCAGGCGCCAGCAGACCAAGACCAGTGCCAGCAGTTGTGTCGTGCTTGTGAAAGTGACAGTGAAAAGAAAAAGAAAAGAAAAGAAAAGACAGTGATTCGTGAATAGTTAAGATCACCTGGCCAGGTAAAGTAGAAATCTATTTATACCCGGGTTAGTTAATGATGTTTTAGATAAATGATTTTGTGAAGTTCAGGAAAGAGAGAATGTTTTATTTTGTTTGATTCCATATGCATTGATGGTTCGTTCTATGAACATGTGTAGTAAAGTTATAGACTTTACTAGTGGTTTGATGTGACGAATGCATGATATATGAATGAGATTGTAAGCAAGCTGTGAGTGTGTTTGGGCTGTGCGCTAGTCCTTCCTCCATTGACATCACCCGAGGTTGACAAAATTTCCCAATGTTTTTGTTTGTTTGTTTTCCCCCGTTCGTGTGTATACGCCAGAACTGGTTTCCTCCGATCAATTCCGACATGCTTGATGCAAACGCAGATGCCAACCGTTCTTTAAGCCAGTCTAGTGATAGCGATAGACCGGTCTTATAGTCATTACTGAAACTTGCTTGACCCAAATAGGTCAGTCCTGCGGTGGACTCTACACAAGCCACACGACATTACCGAAACGGACCCTAAGTACTGATCCCATCCCCATCCGCAACCACCCAACCCCCAACTTGTTGCGTTCGGTGGCTGTCCATTTGACTCCGACATAGAACTTGTGAACATGGTGGACTAAACGGCAACAACAACTGAAGAAATGAGAAAAAAAAAGAATTATTTGTTTATTTCTCAAGTTGTTGCTGCTGTGTAGATGTGTTGGATACAGGGTAAATGGGCAAGCTTGGAACATCCTTTTTTTTTGGTGTGTGTGTGTGTGTGTGTGTGTGTGTGTGTGTGTGTGTGTGTGTAAAGAGTCGGCGTCTTTAATCGTTTAATCCATCACACACACACGTTATTACCAGTCATTACAACATCATTTACGGCTGGTAAGCTTCATGCATCACATACGCTCGTAACTTTATGTTTGGAAGATTGGTAGAAATTAAAAAGGAACTACATTTAAAATTAAAATAAACAAACATAATCAAACCAATCTTAATTTGTATCAGCTTTTAAAACCGTTCTCTTTTGACTATAGACCTATCCTTTTTTTTCATAAAACTGAATGATTCTGCAATTTAAAAAAAAAATGCAATTCAGTCTCTTCGTCACGCAGCGGTTTCCTTCTGAATGACTATCTTTTGAAATAAAGAACTACCTCTTCCACCCTTTGGCAGACTTTGGGCAGCAAAGGCTGTATCCTGGTTTCCCATCTAGCCTTTCATCTCCTACACTGTCCCTACGTCTACAAGGCCAGGATCCACATCAAAGCAGGCTGGGGTGGAGGAGGGACTGGCCGCCATGTCGGAGCGAG
>CM031596.1:106551676-106556676 GCA_018398815.1 Conus ventricosus
AAATTATTGTGCGGGGGCCCCAGTCACCTGCACTGCATGAAGCACAAGGGTAGTGGCAAAATAGGCGGTCTCAGCGTCACTTGAAGCGAAGACACCCAGGTGATGCCAGGTAGGTAAGTCAAAGTGACTGTCCGACTCAATCTTGGACCTTTAGTGTCAAAACGAGCTCGAACACCTCCTTTCTGTCAACCAGTGTCAATCCATGGGGGCTTTGTCACACCCTCCATCCACCAGTCTGTTCGGAGCGATCCCACACTGTGCAAATACACGCAGACGGCACTCATCCTAACACATATCATCATCCTGCTCCTCTGACCATACCAACTGTTCTTCGGCGCTTTCACAGATTTGGAACGATTCGGGATCGATCAGTGACTGACTAGGTGACCCCAGGTTATCTATCAACAGTTCGCAATATCACGGCTACAAGTTTGTGGAACCTGTTGAAGAAGTCCTGACGATGAGTAAAAACCAAACGGTTCCAAGAGCGGATCAGAATCTAAGCACGGATCCGAAAGGAGCAATCCAAGCGGTGTGGTGGAAGGGAGCAGCGGACGGCCACCCAAAGCGGGGATGCTGGCGGTGGTGCGGCGGGGAGTGGTGGTGATACTGCGTACTTGTCCTCTCCGCTCCTCGCTACGGCTGTCTGTCCGCTTGCTGCTCGTCCAGATACTGCAGATGTCGGCGCCGTGTCCTGCAGAGTGGCGGCGTGCCGTGCATGGTCGGGGCTCCGGCCTCACTCACGTCGTGCCATCACTCTCTCAGACTCGGAGGGGATGAGGTCTCCCGGATCACTAATGATGAGGCCTCTTTTTTTTGTACAAAGACCAGTTTTTCGTGTTATTTTTGCCCATCAAACAGACAACATAAAACCGGTGTTAATGAAGACTTCGTGGCGTTGATGCGAGTTCCGATGATGTAATTAACAATGCTGAACCGGACTAGCGGAGGACGTTGCGTAGTCGGGGGGATTAGGAAGGTTGGGGGGAAAAAAGTCACCCCAAAAAATAGACAGTCGTTGCTGATGCTGGCGGCGACTGAAGAGGATGGTGAAGAAGGTGCACGGAGTGAAGGAGAAGCTGCAAGCCGAGCGCGGATGGGGAAAGATCAGATCCCTCGGACTCACCTGAGCAGGAGTGACAGGACGGAAAGCAGAATCAAGGTTTTATACGTGATGCTGGAACTGAGAGGAGCGAGGAGGGGGGGGGGGGAGGGGTCGCCCGGCAGGCGACCAGGGGAGGCTGAGAGAGAGAGAGAGAGAGAGAGAGAGAGAGAGAGAGAGAGAGAGAGAGAGAGAGGAGGGGGTGGAGGCGGTGACAGCAGTCACAGAGGGAGGCAGCACACAGCCACCAATGCCGGCACGCCTCACGCCGCTGCCACGGTAACCTGCCAGCGCCAGACTGGCCCCTCCCGCCCGTTGCCTTGACAACCTGCATCAAGTCGCATCATCGTTGGCTACCACGACTGTCATACATCTACTTCCCTCCACGTCTCCCTTGCCTCTAATTGAAGAGAGGGGAAATGGAGTGGGGTGGGGGGTGGGGGTGAGGTGGGGGTAGAAGCGGGGCAGGTGGGGCACAGGTGCAAACACGAGACAAGAGTGAGGGTTGCTCAGGTAGGCAGCAGGATAGAAGATGGAGGAGGAAGGGAGATGAGTGGCAGGCAAAATGGCACGGGAAAACTCAGGTGATCGGAAGCCACGGAAACCACTACAATGACAATGAACAACTGTCTGGTCGGGTACTCAGTCACAAAGAGACACATCATTTAAATTCAGTTCACACACTTTTCAAATTTTAATCACGAATAGAAATTACTTCGGTGTCGATCTGTCCAAGACTGGAAAATGAATAACAATCAAAATATCTGGGCATACAGAATGATGTTAAATTTCTATCAGAACGAAACAGAAACATAATAAAAGAAGAAAAGTGAATTACAAAAAAAAAAAAAAAAAAAAAAAAAAAAACACTAATAATTCTGATCGCTGGATTACAGACTAATGGTTAGGCGTGAGGTCACACTTGCAACACTTGAAACTGGTTCAGATAGATCACGAAAACTGAAGCGCACACACCAGTTTCGACGGCGAATAGTTTGATGTCTTAATGACAAAAACTGGAAGGCCGTAATTTGTTTCATTGTCAAATACAGCGTAATAATGCTGAAAGCTAATGCAGATGAAAGACATACAGCCTTTGACTGAAGCATGAAAACGGACTATGTACAACCCTTTACTGCACCAGAGGACAGACACTGCACATGCCCTTCCTGGAGCAGATGACGGACTCTGAGCAGCCCTGAACTGGAACAACCCTTAGCTGAAGCAGACGACAGACATCACACAGCCCCTGACACGACCAGAGGACAGACATAATACAAACCCAGCTGGAGTAGAGGGCAGGTATTACACAACCCCCAAGTGGGGCAGAGGACATCTTACAGCCCCTAACTCGAGCAGAGAACAGACATTCTACAACCCCGAACTGGAGCAGTTGACAGACACTGTACAGCCCTTTACTGGAGCAGTTGACAAACGCTGTACAGCCCTTTACTGGAGCAGTTGACGGACACTGTACGGCCTTTTATTGGAGCAGATGACAGACACTGTACAGCCCTTTACTGGAGCAGATGACAGACACTGTACAGCCCTTTACTGGAGCAGAGGACAGACAATGTACAGCCCCTAACTCGAGCAGAGAACAGACATTCTACAACCCCTAACTGGAGCAGTTGACAGACACTGTACAGCTCATTACTGGAGCAGATGACAGACACTGTACAGCCCTTTACTGGAGCAGATGACGGACATTGTACAGTCCCTAACTGAAGCAGATGACGGACATTGTACGATCCCTAACTGAAGCAGATGACAGACACTGTACAGCCCTTTACTGGAGCAGATGTCAGACACTGTACAGCCCTTTACTGGAGCAGATGTCAGATACTGTACAGCCCTTTACTGAAGCAGATGACCGGACATTGTATGATCCCTAACTGAAGCAGATGACGGACATTGTACGATCCCTAACTGAAGCTGAAAGACGCACACTCTACAGTCCTTACTGAAGCTGATGACGGACACTGTACAGCCCATAACTAGAGCAGATGACGGACACTGTACAATCCCTAACTGGAGCTGAGAATCCCCATAACTGGAGCAGAGGACAGACATTGTACAGCTTATAACTGGAGCAGAGGACAGACATTGTACAGCTTATAACTGGAGCAGAGGACAGACATTGTACAGCTTATAACTGGAGCAGAGGACAGACACTGTACAGACCATTACTGGAGCAGAGGACAGACACTGTACAGCCAATAACTGGAGCAGAGGACAGACACTGCACAGACCATAACTGGAGCAGAGGACAGACACTGTACAGCCCATAACTGGAGAAGAGGACAGACACTGTACAGCCTATGACTGAAGCAGAGGACAGACACTGTACAGCCTATGACTGGAGCAGAGGATAGACACTGTACAGACCATAACTGGAGCAGAGGACAGACACTGTACAGACCATAGCTGGAGCAGAGGACAGACACTGTACAGACCATAACTGGAGCAGAGGACAGACACTGTACAGACCATAACTGGAGCAGAGGACAGACACTGTACAGACCATAACTGGAGCAGAGGACAGACACTGTACAGCCCATAACTGGAGCAGAGGACAGACACTGTACAGACAATAACTGGAGCAGAGGATAGACACTGTACAGACAATAACTGGAGCAGAGGACAGACACTGTACAGACCATAACTGGAGCAGAGGACAGACACTGTACAGACCATAACTGGAGCGAGGACAGACACTGTACAGACAATAACTGGAGAAGAGGACAGACACTGTACAGACAATAACTGGAGCAGAGGACAGACACTGTACAGACCATAACTGGAGCAGAGGACAGACACTGTACAGACCATAACTGGAGCAGAGGACAGACACTGTACAGACCATAACTGGAGAAGAGGACAGACACTGTACAGACAATAACTGGAGCAGAGGACAGACACTGTACAGACCATAACTGGAGCAGAGGACAGACACTGTACAGACCATAACTGGAGCAGAGGACAGACACTGTACAGACAATAACTGGAGCAGAGGACAGACACTGTACAGCCTATGACTGGAGCAGAGGAAGACACTGTACAGCCTATGACTGGAGCAGAGGACAGACACTGTACAGCCTATGACTGGAGAAGAGGACAGACACTGTACAGACCATAACTGGAGCAGAGGACAGACACTGTACAGCCCATAACTGGAGCAGAGGACAGACACTGTACAGACCATTACTGGAGCAGAGGACAGACACTGTACAGACCATTACTGGAGCAGAGGACAGACACTGTACAGCCCATAACTGGAGCAGAGGACAGACACTGTACAGCCTATGACTGGAGCAGAGGACAGACACTGTACAGCCCATAACTGGAGCAGAGGACAGACACTGTACAGACCATTACTGGAGCAGAGGACAGACACTGTACAGCCCATAACTGGAGCAGAGGACAGACACTGTACAGCCTATGACCGGAGCAGAGGACAGACACTGTACAGACCATTACTGGAGCAGAGGACAGACACTGTACAGACCATTACTGGAGCAGAGGACAGACACTATACAGACCATAACTGGAGCAGAGGACAGACACTGTACAAACCATAACTGGAGAAGAGGACAGACACTGTACAGACCATAACTGGAGCAGAGGACAGACACTGTACAGCCAATAACTGGAGCAGAGGACAGACACTGTAAAGACCATAACTGGAGCGAGGACAGACACTGTACAGACCATAACTGGAGCAGAGGACAGACACTGTACAGCCCTTTACTGGAGAAGAGGACAGACACTGTACAGACCATAATGGAGAAGAGGACAGACACTGTAAGACAATAACTGGAGCAGAGGACAGACACTGTACAGCCCTTTACTGGAGCAGAGGACAGACACTGTACAGCCTATGACTGGAGCAGAGGAC
>CM031596.1:106561676-106581676 GCA_018398815.1 Conus ventricosus
TGTGAATGCACGGGACATTTTAAGTTCTGAAATACCAAACAGCTAAATACAAAATGGACTTCAGTCTCCGTTGACAAATTTACATTATGGCATTTCACTAAGTTCATTTTACATTGTTTATACTGTAAGCCACGGATAGCTATATCAGATATACCAAAAGGGACACACAGTCAAGCAAAGGCGCACACACACACACACACACACACACACACACACACACACACACACACACACACACACACACATGTGCGCGCGCCCGCATGCATACACTCACACACACACACACACACACACACACACACACACACACACACACACGCGCGCGCGCGCGCGCGCGCACACACACACACACACACACACACACACACACACACACACACACATAGAGGGAGGGAGGGGGAGGGAGAGAGAGAGAGACAGACAGAGTGAGAGAGGAGAGAGGAAAGAGAGAGAGAGAGAGAGGGGGGGGGGGCGGAGAGAGAGTGAGAGTGAGTGAGGGAGAGGGAGGGAGAGAGGGGTCATCTGAATGGACCGCGTGACCCCTTACAAATTTTACTGGCTTTCATACAGAAAACACACAAATACGTGGGCATATGCCCGCGCGCGCACAGAGGAGAGAGAGAGAGAGAGAGAGAGAGGAGAGAGAGAGAGAGAGAGAGGAGAGAGAGAGAGAGAGAGAGAGAGATCCATTACGTTAAATATTAAACATGAGATTTCGTGTGGTATGGTGGTGGTGAGCTGAACACTAGATGTTCACTTGAAGTATTAAAACTTAAGCTAAAAGAACTGTCGGGAATACAACTGTAATGTTCGAGGGGAGATGAATGGACAGAAGAGAAGAGGAGGAGGAATGAAGCTGTTTGTCAGCCAGAACTTTTCAAACTGCCTCATCACTGCTAATCGCAGATCATCAACCAGAGACCGTAATGCACCAAGGTTCTCAGGTTCTCTCAGCTCAACATTCTCAATGACACCACCATACCGTGTACAGGGCACCCAGCATCTACAACTAGTCAGCAAGAGAACCGGTTTCAACCAGCCGCACACACCTCCTAACCTTTGCAGACTTTATTCCTGCTTTGGGCTTTTACGTCAAAGAACGCAGACGTCAAAAGGTTGGAAGCCAATATTTCAGAAACGGGAGAATGGTAGCTAGGTGTGTGCATGACGGATTCCCGCCCAGGCCGTCTTCTTCACCTACCGCGCCCTTCTTCCTTTCAAATGGATTTTTAAGGGGCAATCAATACCTGTTTCTAATTAACGAAGAGCAACCACGCCTTTCAGGACGAAGGAAAAAAACCCACAAAAACAGTCCGTATGTCAACTGGTGACAGGCATCCTGTAATGTCGGGCGGTTGACGAAGTTTATTGAGCAAAAACTGTCGCTTTGTCAATAACACACACACACACACACACACACACACATTGAAAACCAAAACCAACCAACCAACCAACCGCACGACGCACGTAAAGAGCAAGTGGTGATGATCAACACGGAGCATCGGATGAAGGCAATACGCACCAGTACAGAACCGAAAAGTCGGATGTCACAAACACAATGGTGACTGGAAGTGCGACGCGAACCGCAGATGATAGTCAAACGCCGTACTGACATAGCCTTTCTCTTCTGAAGACATCAACAATAGCTGAACCTCCCCAGGAAACCAATACAACGCACAAAAAGTCATGGGGCGCTCACAAACACATGTAAACCGTATAAATGAGCCAAACAAAAAGACTGTCCTTACGAACAGATTTAAAAACACGCACCACTCTGAAAAGATCATAAAGAAAGAAGACTGCTTTTTTTCACAAACTAAATAATGATACTCATGGAACTGATGTTAAGTTTGCAGTTAATTCCCTTTGGATATAGCCCTAAAACATGTCTGGTCTGGTGTCTAATTAATGTGACTGTTAATTCCTTAGAATACAGCCCTAACATTTCTGGTCTGGTGTCTAATTAATGTGACTGTTAATTCCTTAGAATACAGCCCTAAACATTTCTGGTCTGGTGCCTAATCAATGTGACTGTTAATTCCCTTAGGATAAAACCGTCAACGTTTTTGTCCGCTGTCTAAATAAAATGACTGTTAATTCGCTTAGGATATTGCCCTAAAACGTTTTCTGGTCTAGTGTCTAATTAAAGTGACAGTTAATTCCCTCAGGATATAACCGTTAATGTTTTGGTCTGGGTCTAAATAAAATGCCTGTTCATCTGATGTCTAAATAACATGCCAAAGTAGCCCTAGAACATTTTTGGTCTGGTGTCTAATTAAAGTGACTGTTGATTCCCTTTAGATATAACGGTAGACATTTTTGGTCAGGAGTCTGATCAAAGTGTGTTAATTCTCTTAGAACATAACTGTAAAACCATTTTTTTTTTTTTTTTTTTTTTTTTTGGTCTGCAGGTGTCTAATTTAAGTAACTGTTAATTCTCCTAGAATATAACCGTGAACGTTTTTTCGTCTGGTGTCTAATTAAAGTGACCAACTGCCACATTTCATGTTCACGAACCACGTCCGCTGAAATCATCACCACAACATAGGTCAGAACTGAGCGTGCTGTACTGAAACTACGGAGGCGGTCTGGAAGAGGGCTTCTGATTCAGCTCTACAGTTTGTGCAGCGTTTCCCTATGGACTACTCGCCACCAGGGAATCTGACCAGGATCCCTTCTCTTCGTGGTGGAAGGGGGGCTTAGTCGATAACGCATTCGAAAAGGGAAGCAAGAAAACCACATGGATTCCTAATTCGAGTCTGGCACGGGCATCCCCCCCCCCCTCCCCTCTCCTCTGTCCCCTTCCCTTTCCACCAGACTTAAAGTAATGGTCTGAATGCTAGTAAAACCGCGATCCCTCAGCATGGTACGCAGTGCACATGAAAGAACCCACGACACTGAGATGTCACTGCCAACACTATAGAAGAAACGTACTTTGATGTGTTTACGAAATTATACGCATGCAGATTTAAAAAAAAAAAGAAAAAAAAGAAGGAAAAAAGGGGTGGGGTGGGGCGGGAGGAGTTGTGCTCGCGGGACAGCAGCCTGAATTTCACACATAGAAAATGTGTTGAGATAACAACAGCAACAACAACAAAAACATACACACACACGCGCGCACAAACAATCTAACACAACACAACACAGCATAACACGACACAACACAAATTACAATACAACAGACTCCGTCCATGAATTTTGGTAAGAGGTGATGAGTGATGGTCAGGATACTTAATTATTAAGAGAGTCAATCTCTCACAGACGTCTGTGTAGTTTGGAACACAGCGAGTGAAATCTTCAACGTCTGGCCCCAGTGGTTCAACCCACCGACTTGATATTCCGACTGAGAACCAAGAATGACCTGATCCTAATAGAGCGGCAAAGACGGTGTCCCTGCAGAACATGCAGACGTAGACGCAAAGCAGAACTGAAGGTAATTAAGAGGGCGGTCTGCCTCCTCTGATTCTTCGCTACAGCCACCAAATCCTCCATCCCACTGTCCAATTCCCCTAACTATTCACGGAGCGTGCCGGTGTTCCCCGGGTTCTATGTTCCCCAGTAGCGCTGTTCCCCGTGTCTCTGTTCCCCAGTGTCGATGTTCCCCGACCGAAAAAGCGTGCCGCTATTCCCGTACCGGTGTTCCCCAGGTTCTCTGTTCCCCAGTAGCGCTGTTCCCCAAACCGATTTCAATGCACGTTAGCGCCAGTACGGGCCCTACTGTACAAGGAGAGGTGCGCCGGGCACATCCCAAGGTAAACAAAATAATAGGAAAAAAAAAATGCACATGCCACCCCCCCCCCCCCCTCCCCTCCCCGCCGAGAGAGCGAGAGAGAGAGAGAGCGAGAGTTGCACGTGCCCCACTCAGGTTGTTCCCATTTTAACCGCTACATTGGAAGTGTCATCGCGCTTCTGTCGTCTGCGAAGCGTGTCACTTGGCGTGGCCCCCAGGGCGCATGGCCCGGTTCCGGTTCTATGTGTCACAGGGCCGTTGTGTCATAGGGCCGTTGTGTCACCGGCACACTGTATGGTCGCTGTGTCACAGGGCCTTTGTGTCATAGGGCCGTTGTGTCACAGGGCCTTTGTGTCATAGGGCCGTTGTGTCACAGGGCCGTTGTGCCATGGGGTCGTTGTGTCACAGGGCCGTTGTGCCATAGGGTCGTTGTGTCACAGGGCCGTTCTGTCACAGCGCTCAAAGCCTACCCTTTTATAGGACTTTAGTTACAAAACTGGTTAATACTTCAACCCGGTATTTCTATTTTCTGTCTTTATTTCGAGCTCAGTTTATAGACTTTATTGGTGGATCTCTGCATGTGTGATTTACGCTTTTTACGGCTTAAATACTGATGAATTTTTTTTTTTGGTTGAAACCAACCCCATCCCCCCCCCCCCCCCCCCCCCAAAAGTATATAAAAAAAAAATTGTTGTTGGTTTTGTGTGTGTTGTGTGGTGTGTGTGTGTGTGTAAACGCTTATGTTCTAGAAATCTAAATATCATGACAGGTTTGAATCATGATTTGCATCCACTTCGCTCAGTGATGTATTCCCTGCTTGTCGTAATCTTATACTATCCTCTGTTATAGCCTAGGCCCTAGTCACTGGCCGCCGAATCGCGTCTAAAAGCGGGTTTAAAAACCGTGTGCAAGGCTGTGTGCAAACTAAAACTACGCTTTTGCTTTCGATTCACGTTCTCAGACTGGATCTAGTTTCACATCCGGGAGACCCATTGCTCTGTCCTGGCGCTATAAGAAAATGGCGACAATCATGCGTGGAGAGCGTGGGGTCGAATTCTCGTGTACCACGGCTTCCGTTTTCGCTTCCATAGACATAATGCTGCAGGACTGATGTTATGGAGATGTTCTGACCGCAGAACTGCTCCTGCATATTAAAAAACAAATGCATTTGATAAAGAAGCACCAATCCTGTAATTCAGGTTATCAACGAAAGCGAGCACAGTGGGCATCCCTGCCAGGCTGAATTCATTCATAATGTGCGGCTCCGAGAAGACATGAGATTAGAAGCAATCGATGATCCAACTCGACCTCTGAAACGCATTTACGATGGAATCGTGGCCAGAGAGCATCGTCAGGCTGTGCAGGGAGGGGGGGACAAACCTCAGGTGCCAGCATTTCAGTCTGTGAGATCCACCATCCGGCGGGCAAGGTCCATGGTGGTGCCTGAGATTCCTGCCAGCATCAATGACGTCCGTATTGAGGAACCTGGACTGAAACCTGGAATCGAGACAATTTCCCTTTCTTCACCTAGACAATTATTGCGGCTTCGCAATCTTTGCTACCGGGGAAAATCTCCAGGCGCTGAGGAATTCACGGGTATTGTACATTGATGGAACTTTCAGATCATGTCCGCAGCCATACACTCAGGTTTTCAAAATTTTTGGGAAATTTCGAGGTTCGTGGTACCATTGGTGACAGCACTTAGGGTGAATAAGACAACTGGCATTTACTGTCAGGTTTTGCAGAAAGTCATTAGAGCCGTGCGACGAGTAACCCACCACAACTGGCGACCCCATACTATTGTTGCCGACTTTGAGGTGGCACTATGGAATGCCGTCCAGACGGAGCTGCCAAATGCAGCGATGGCTGGTTGTTATTTTCACCTGACTCAGAGCTTTTGGAGGCGAATCCAAGAGCTTGGTCTAGCTCGACATTACCGTAAACAACCAGCCCCTTCAAACACCATCAGAAAGGTCATGGCCATCGCTATTTACCTATACCTCTGCTCCGGAACAACTTCCACATGCTCATGCAACCAGGACAGCTCGGCGGCTTATGGACGAATTTCCAGGTCTACTGGAATTTTCAATTATGTGAACAACACTTACATCTTGCCACGTGCCAACTTTCCACCTGCTGTGTGGAATGTCCACAACCGAGATATATCTCAACGAACAAATAACCATGCAGAAAGTAAGTATTCAAAAATCTTTTGCAAGAATTCCCACCATCCAAGGTAGCGGAGCAGGGGATGGGGGGGGGAAGGGCAGAGTATCCCTTAGGTGGATGAGTACGTGTGTGTCATTTTTTTAAAATTCTCTGCCACATGATCAGCTACATCCCGACTTTAAGAACGACGAATGCTCGATACAAGTTCCTTTTTGGCACTGAACACTTGAATATGTGCGGGTGAATGTGTTTGATTGTGTGTGTGTATGCCTCTGTGAGTGTTTTCAGCTCCTAGATCATCTTTAGGCGCTATATAAATTATAGGAATTTATTATTATTATTATTATTATTATTATTATTATTATCCGAGCAAAGCGACTTGGTATGAAAATTCACAGTGGACCGAGAGTGAAATTGCCGTCTGTGAGTCTGTCAGTTTGTCAGTCTGTAAGTTTTAAGTAAACTCAAAAACGGCTAAACCGATTTGAATGAAATTGGCAGTTTGGTAAAATGCGAAATGGAAGACGGGCTATATTAAAAATTTATACATAACTGTTATGACTGTTAAAAAGCCGTTAAAACGGTTAAAATAAGCCCTTTTTGGCTCTTATAACTGACCTTTTCAATATATCTTTACCAATTTTGGTACGTAGATGTACTTAACATGCTGATTAAGAATATGTATCTTTAAAATGTATGTTTCACTATATGACTGTTAAAAGCCGATACACAGTTCAAATAATTCCTTTTTGGCTCTTATAGCCGACCTATTGAATAGATCTTTGTTAATTAAGAATATGTGCCTCTAAAATTTTTGTTTGACTAAATGAACGTTAAAAACCCGTTAAAGGGTTAAAATAATTCCTTTTTGGCTGTAATACCCGACCTATTGGGCAACACATCTTTACGAAAGTTGATATGAGACGTACTTTAACATGCTGATTAAGATTATGTTACTCTAAGAATTGTGTTTTACTAAATGACTTAAAAAGCCGTTAAAACAGTAAAAATAAGCCCTTTTTTGGCTCTTACCAGCCGATCTATTCATCATATCTAAAAACTTGGTGTGTAGATGTACTTCAACATGCTGCTTAAACTCGCTCCGGTAGTATGCACTGCTGTTATGGAATGTAAACGCCTGCCGAAGGCAGTGCATTCTCTACTTTATTATTATTATCAGCGACAGGATCGAAAAATGTTAGATTTGTGGCAAGGTCACTGGCTAAGTTAAGCAATGCCAATCCTGTTGGATGAGTGACCTTGCCAATAGACTAACGGTTCTCCATTCCAAAATCATTCTAACATCGATGATGTTTCATTGAATATGCTTTTTAGTCTAACGGCTTTCCATACATCTGTTACAGGCTATCATCGTACGCTGAATGAGGCAGTTGGTGTTCGCCACCCCTCCATCTGGCTTTCATCAGAATCCTGAAGGATCGCCAGGCTGTGGGTGAAAATTCGCTGACCGCAGCAGAGCGGGGTGATGCAGCACCTCCTCGCCGCACAAAGTGGCGTCTCCTGGAGAATCGCATCCAAACACTCAGACCCAGTACAACGCAGGAGAACGGAATGTCCAATCCTATTGGAGAGCCGTAGCGCGAGCTGTCTGGCCAGTCTAATCTCAAACTGAAAGTAACTGAACAAACTGGGTTAATCAAGAAACTGATGACAATGATTAATTTATTTTGACTCTTGGTTATATAATTTAAAGCGTCGCCGAAACTGAGCACATTTTCAATTTAATTTTACTGCTGAGAATGAAAATGTCAGGTTCATTTGGCATTAAGTGGAAGAACCTCCAAAATTACTTTATTTTAATGATGTTTGTTGTTCTCTTTTATTTATATGTTTTTTTGGCTGTGTTCTTTGTTAAGGAGGGCATGAAAAATATGTCTATTTCATTGTTACCATTTTGTTACACATTCCAGCATCAGTCAGTTACCAGTAAAATTAATACGCATCGGTTGACAGTTTGTGCGGTTTTTGTTTTTTCGTTGTGACATGATTTTGATTTGACACTGAAGAATGCTGGTTGGGTTACCAAACTGAAATATTAAGCTCTTTTGTTTTCTGTTTGATCACATTTTTTTAAAAATTCATCAGCCCTGATGTGGCCCTCTGCGGTCGGGTGGGCTATAAGCAACATATCTTATCTTTTAAAATTCATACCATTACCATGTTCCTCTTCTCAGTTGTGTTTGATGTTGAGATGTTTTAAAATATACCTGCGATATCGAGTGAGATATGTTATTTTATGCATGATAACTATATAGTGAAATACTTGGTTGTCTGCATGATTGTTTCAATTTTTCTCTCTGTCTCTGTCTGTCTGTCTGTCTGTCTGTCTGTGTGACTGTCTGTCTGTCTCTGTCCCCTCTCTCTCTCTCTCTCTCTCCTCTCTCTCTCTCTCTCTCTCCCCCTCCCCATCTCTCTCTCTCTCTCTCTCTCTCTCCTCTCTCTCTCTCCTCTCTCTCTCTCTCTCTCTCTCTCCTCCCCATCTCTCACTCTCTTCCTTTCACAGCATCCATTCACAGGTTGGTTGTGGTGAATCCTCTTGGCCAGAGAGACCCTGTGACACAACGACCCTATGACACAACGGCCCTGTGACACAACGGCCCTGTGACACAACGGCCCTATGACACAAAGGCCCTGTGACACAGCGACCCTATGACACAACGGCCCCGTGACACATAGAGCGGAACCTGGGGGGAGGGGGGGGGGGAGCAATTTCGCTGTGAGTTGCTTGGTCAAATCAGTAAGAAAAACGGAATATTTCGATCGTGTATGATTCTAGAACGGAAGCATGAATTTGTGACGCCAGAAAAGGGTTTTGACAGTGATGTGCTTCTTTTTACGCTTTGAACTCCTATCCCTTTATATCACACTTTGCGTGAGCTACACCTTTTCTTTCGCAACGGGCCATTTTACTTTTAGACTGTTTACACAGACCTGATGGGGTCATGCAAGTGCTGACCTGCTGGTTCCAGCGCTGTCCAGTCGGCATGAAAACCCCTCTTCTACGGCCCTCCCGCTCCACCCCCAATACCCTACCCTCCCACCCCGCCCTCCCACTGCCTCGCCTATAACAATGAAAACAACAGTAACAACGTTTAAGTCAGCAAAACCCACCAACGGCAAAAACTTGGGAACAGCGGGCCTGGGGAACACCGGACTGGGGAACACCGGGACCGGGGATTTGCGGGAATGGGGAACAGCGGGATCGCCACAGGGTGGGGAACAACGAAACTGGGGAACTTAGGGACTGAATTTCGATTTTTTCTTGAGGGAACACCGGGACTGGGGAATATAGAGACTGGGAACAAAGAACCTGGGGAACAGCGGCATGACCCCCTATTTATTCACGTACGTGGCCGAAATAAATACTATTAACGATGCAAGCACAGACAGACAGAGAGAGAGATAGATAGACAGATGGATAGACAGATAGACACACTGACTGATAAACAGGCGGAAAGGTATGATAAATAGATACTGTACAAATGGATAGATATGGAAATCGAACGACTATCTCGACAATGCATTCCTTGAGTCATTGAAATCTAAAGTGTTGCAAAGTCACTGTTTTTAACCTACCCCCTTCCTTCCCTTCCCCCTCTCTCTCTTTCTCTCTCTCTCTCTCCCTCTCTCTCTCCACCACCATCTATAGAAATGTTTGCGCATTTCAAGATTTGAAACCTTAGACTTTAGAAAACTTTAGAAAAGAAAGACACTTAAAGTATGTCATGACCAAATTTAGATTTGGAATATCAGAATTGGCAGTACATGACTTTAGATACAAAGCCACTGTTGATGACAATGATTTGCTGTGTCCGCTTTGTAAAGAGTCTCAAGAAAATGAAATCCATTAATTTGTTCTTTGCTGTCCAGTCCCAAGGAATATTAGAACTGAATTAATTCAGTCAAAATTTTATAGACAGCCTTCCCTGCTAACTCTACCATCAATGTAATCAACCTCAACAGAAGTTGTCCGAAAGTTGTCCTTGTTTCTGTACAAGGCATTCAGATTTAGAGATATAGGCTACCTCTTGATGTTCTATGTTATTTGTGTTTAATATGCTATACAGTCATTAGTATTTGTTTCATATGATATATTATGTTGAACCACCCCTTCATAAACGGCCAAGCCCTAGGCTATATGAATAAAACATCCATCTCTCTCTCTCTCTCATCTCCTCTCTCTCCTCTCTCTCTCTCCTCTCTCTCTCTCTCTCTCTCTCTCTCAAATCTGTACAAATCAAACTTGCAACATATATTTATAAAGCCTTTGAGATTAGAAATGAATAATTGAAAAAATGATAATATGTTATTGTTTATATGCCTCTGTCTGGTGTAAATCCCTGTTGATATGGGTCTATGGCCTAATCAATAAAAAAGTGTCAGTGTCAGTGTCAGTGTCTCTCTCTCTCTCTCTCTCTCTCTCTCTCTCCTCTCTCTCTCTCTCTCTCTCTCTCCCTCCTCTCTCTCGTTCTCTCCCGATTCATCGATTAATAGATACTGAACAATCTTTCTACTACACAGTCGACCAATCAACAATCTCTCTCTCTCTCTCTCTCTCTCTCTCTCTCTCTCTCTCTCTCTCTCTCCCCTCCCCCCCCCACGATTGAATCACTGTCTATCCCTCTCCACCATCCCTCCTCTCTCTCCCCCGATTCATGATTAATGATTACTGAACAATCTTTACTACAGAGTCGAACAACTCTTCTCTCTCCCTCTCCTCCCCTCAAGTCTTGAAGTCTCCTCGTTCTCTCCCCTCTCTCTCCCTCCCTCCCTCCTCCCCTCCGATCATTCGATTAACTGATTACTGAACAATCTTCTACACAGAGTCAGCATCACATCTTCTCACCCCCCCCCCCCCCCCTGAAGTTTGAATGTCCCTCTGTTCTTATCCTCCCTCTCCGTCCTCTCCCTTTTCTCCTCCGATCATGATTAACTGATTTCTAACAATTTCACTAAGAGTCAGCATCACACTTCTCTTCTCTCTCTCCTCTCTCTCTCTCTCTCTCTTTTCTCTCTCCCCTCCCGATCTCGATTATCTTCTACTATAGTCGCAATCAACATTCTCTCCTCTCTCCCTCTCTCCTCTCTCTCTCTCTCTCCTCTCTCTCTCTCTCTCGTGCGTGGTGTGTGTGTGTGTGTGTGTGTGTGTGTGTGTGTGTGTGTGTGGTGTGTGTGTGTGCCCGATTCATTAATCAACTGATTTAATTAACTTTTGTATGACAGAAGGGAAAAAATCATTGCTTCTCTCTCTCTCTCTCTCTCTCTTCTCTCTTCTCTCTCTCTCTCTCTCTCTCTCTCTCTCTCTCTCTCTCTCTGTGGTCCCTCTACCTTTCTCCTCCCCTCCCCATCTGTCCCACTCTCCTGTGCGCAAAACTCACATGACAACTACATCCGAAAGCACGAGCAAGATCGAAAATGAGCATGCTGACAGAACTATGAATCTCGATACCAAAATTTTTGATCTGGCAACATCGCGGTCGAAATCCTGAAAGGTCTGCGGGGCTCGAGCAGAAAAAAAAAGAGGAAAACCTTCTACACATGTTTCAGGAGAGACGCACGAACATTCATGGTAACGTTTAAAAAAGAAGTCCTTTTCCGATAAACAGTGCGTATATTAACTATTGTCTTATCGCCTAGAATCTCCTACCAATCTTGAGAGAGAGAGAGAGAGAGAGAGAAGAGAGAGAGAGAGAGAGAGAGAGAGAGAGAGAGAGAGAGAGAGAGAGAGAGAGGTTCCAAGAAATAATTTCAACGTTAAGACAATCTTTGTGATTTTTTAAAAACTAATTGTATTTTGTGTGTGTTTTATAAGTCTTTCTATTCATATGGTACTTTTTTTTCAATAAGCACACTTCAAGAAGAGATTCAAATGCAGAATATTAACAGCATATATGAACATCAAGATCATAAAACATGACATTTGAGGTCTTAACTTTAAAAAAAAAAAAATCAAGATATATAAAGAAAAGAAATTATAAAGTCATATTTCAATATCAACTTGTTTTTTAGTAAGGCATCAAGGTCGCAGACACAGTGCAATAGTTACAGCGCTTACATTCTTTGCATTAATCATGTATGAAATTAATTAATACACGGAAGCATTTTTTGGTCATACCTTCACGTTATCCATCTCCATCAATGACATGTGTTTTTTCGATTCTATGTATAAAGGGTCAGCTCCATCAAAAACATGTTTACGTAAGGTTCTATATTCACAGAAATGGGTATATCTACCCATTAGAAACACCAAAATCTAATATACCGTTTTATAAGTGTCAAACAACATAATTCCAACATTAAAAGGCAGTCTTTTACACTGTGAATACTAAATGTTCATTATATTCAAGCGCCCCCCCCCCCCCCCCCCCAAAAAAAAAAAAAAAAAAAAAAAAAAACACGTACGTTCGCATTCCCAAAAGTATTGATCGATTCTTTCTTTCGACCACGGATACTACACTTGTCCCTGTTAAAAAAGTTGCATTCTTTTTAAAGTTTTGTTTGTTTCAATAATGTAATGACATATCTTAAGCTGTAACCGTTTAATCTCTATTCCCTTAATTTTCCAATCCTTTTTAGTGCCTCTATCCAACTAATAAGTGTATCAAAACGTAGTTCCTATTGAGAAGGGCACAAATCTTAGGAACTGTAGGCATTGGAAAAGGGGGTGGGGGGTGAGTGGGGGGGGGGGGGAGCCGGATTTATATGTCTTCCATCAAAATGTAACAAATATGTGTCCTGTCATAAACATCACACTTTTTGTAGCGCAAATTTTTTCTCGAAAAGACGATCAGAAAACAACATTCATAATTTTCTGGTTTTCTTTTTATTTCCCCTTTTTTCTCGCTTGCTACCCATATTCCTTTTCTCTTGCACGCAACTACTGTAATTAACTCCATATTCCAGCTTTTCTGCCAGTATACGGCTGTTCATATAACTGCCACTGTCGATATGTCGATAAGCAACTGCTTCACTAAAAATTACATTGTTCTGCATCCATTTCATATGGAACAATGATTTATCTCTCACTCCGAACTTCTTGTTCCAAAACTAGGTTCAGTCGCAACAATTCTACTTTCCTTTACATCTACATGTTTGCAGAACATTTGATATGCCTGTAAAACGTCTTTCCAAATTCAGTTTCTATACCTATCCCATTTGCAGGCCTACTGTTCGTTTGACACAGTCCTCTCCCCATCCGTCTGTGTGAATGGCTTGAAAGAGCCTGACCACAATGAGTCCATCGTATTCGTATTCTCTCTCCCTGAAACCATTCTGTCCAAAAAGTCCAGAAAGTAAACAACTCAGCATAAGGACCGATTTTCATCCAGATGACATAGTGTAAACTCTAACGACAGCAAAGGCAGCTTCTATGTTGTAATTTGCATAATTTTTAGCCTACAAAGATCCCAGCATCTCACAATCTGAAAAACATTGCAATGCTCTGTTTGGTCAACCAGTGGATGTGATCAAAGCTACAACCCCCCCCCCCCCCCCCCCCCCCCCCCCCCACACACACACACACACACGCGCACGACGCCTGCCTTGCATTGAGAAGTTTGTACTAGGCGATCACGGAATAATCAAGCAACAGTTGATTTCGAATTCTCAACAACAACAACAACAACAACAACAACAACAACAACAACAACAACAACAGTTTTCTAGTTTGACTGCCGTCAGATGTACAGATAACCCTTAGAAGACGATCAATGGAAATGTCCATCCTGAAAATGACTTCTGTCTTTTTTCTTTCCTTTCGCCGTCTTTTTCGTGATCAGTTTGTTCTTTTGCATTTCGCAAAGATCTATACTCAGTTTCACTTTCATCGATTTTCATACCAGTCTGATGACTGGATGACAAATCGTTTGTTTGTTGTAAATCTGTACCTCTGAGAATACGAACACATCAGACAAACAAAAACGAACAACCACACAGAAAGATAACGCAGATGACAGGGAAGAATCTGAAGTGAAAAAAAAAAAAATCGAGACACGTGCTTCTTTCAAAATCTGATAAACAAAGCCCGATCTCACAGAACATGGAGGATACTCCTCTAAGGAGAAAATACAGATGTGAATTTTCACCACGAAAAACTTATTTATTGATGGCAGTAATTCTTGCAATTCTTGCAAACACATGTAGATCTGTCGCCTGAATAGACAACTAATCTTGTGCAGCTGCACTAGTAATCAACCGCGAGTAAAAAGAAATAAGAAATAAAAGAAAACATCACTTGGCTGTCACTGAAAACAAATGAAGACAACATCCGTTCCAAGATCCACATCTCCTGCCCATCTTCTGTTACTAAAAAAAAAAAAATCCGTTCCAATATTCACATGTCAACCTTCTGTTACAGAACAACATCCCTTCCAAGATCTATACGTAATGTGGACCCTTCCAAGAGCAACATGTCCTGTCCCCCTTATGTTACCCCCCCCCCCCCCCTTCTTCCAAGATCCACATCTCCCGAACCACCAGCTGTCATGAAACATCATCCCTTCCCAGATTCGCATCTCCTACCTTCTGTTCCAAAACATCTCTTCCAAGACTACATCACTCGTCAATCTCCTGTTTCAGAACAACACGCCTTCCAAAGATCCACACCCCCTGTCCCGTTTTGGTAGCAGAACAATATCCCTTCCATCATCCACACGTCCTGTCCCCCTTTTGTTACAAAACCACACTGCGTCCAAAAATCCACATATCCTGTTCATCCTCTGACACAAAACAACCCAAGACTCGCATCTCCTACCTTCTTTTCCAATGCAATAACGCTTCCTTAATCCACATCTCCTCTCCACCTTCTGTTACAAAACAACATGTCCATGATCCATACACCTTCTCCAGCTTCTGCTACAAAACAATATCATGTCCAAGATCCGGACTTCCCCTCCACATTCTATTACCAAAATAATATCCCTTCCGAGACACCGATCTCGAGACCAACTTCCTTTCCTTCCAAAATCAGCGTCTCTGTCCATCTTCTATAACAAAACAACATCCCTAGACCTATGTCTCTAACAGAACAATCTTTCTACAATCCTCATTCTCTATCGACTGTCTTCTCTTGCAATAGTCCATCTCCTTTTACAAGCTAACACCTCTTCCATGGTCCATATATCTTCTCCAACTTCTGCTACAAAACATCTTCACTTCCAAGATCCGGACTTCCTGTCCACATTCTATTGCAAAATAACATATCTTGTCCGATTTGTTAAAACTTCAAAGACGCGCATCTCTTGTCCACTTATTTTATTTTTTTCTCCTCCTCTCTTTTTCTTTTCCCCCATTTCTCCCTGTCTTATCTTCCGAGCCACTTCACTGGCATATAATCCACACCGTTTATTCCGGCTCCCCGTCAACAACCACAGCTTGGCTTGTCCGGCCATAGGCAGGAACCGGAAATCCATAGGAAGCAGTCAATGTAAAGTCATCATAGGGTAACCCACTAGAGAAGATACTGCACTGCTGCCGAGTAATTTTGATGGTGTTCAGTGATGCCTATTCTGATCAAACGTAAGCAGGACACCACCTATCAATATCCCTATTGACGATGATATCTGCTTAGTCGTGGAGCCAGCGTGGGTGAGCTTTCCCTCCGGAGGTCGCCATCGAGTCTGTCCGACGATAGACCTTATCAATTTGTCGATATCGGCGACCCCGACACGAACTTTACTAAGGGCACAGACGTCGAGAGCAAAACGCTATTGAGTAGACCATGAGAGCAGAGTATGATAAGCCACAGAATCTGAGACATTTTAATGCTGATCGATGATGGATGAAGATGATGATGCTAAGGAGTTCATTTCTGGTCTAGGACTGCATCAAAGGGCTACACTCTATGCTTACTTTTATAACATTTCTGGCCGTCAACCAGGCCCGAGAGATACAGACGCCTGCAGTACTGCTCAGGGAACTTGAACAATACTCTCAGCGACGCCTCCATTCAATGGATGAAACTTGACTTTGTGGCCCCAGTCTTCCCAACTCAGCGGCGCCTCCATTCAATGGATGAAACTGGACTTTGTAGTCCCAGTCTTCCCAACTCAGCTACGCCTCCATTCAATGGATGAAACTGGACTTTGTAGTCCCAGTCTTCCCAACTCAGCTACGCCTCCATTCAATGGTTGAAACTGGACTTTGTGGCCCCAGTCTCCCCAACTCAGCGATGCCTACCTTCAATGGATGAAACTGGACTTTGTGGCCCCAGTCTTCCCAACTCAGCGGCGCCTCCATTCAATGGATGAAACTGGACTTTGTAGTCCCAGTCTTCCCAACTCAGCTACGCCTCCATTCAATGGATGAAACTGGACTTTGTAGTCCCAGTCTTCCCAACTCAGCTACGCCTCCATTCAATGGTTGAAACTGGACTTTGTGGCCCCAGTCTCCCCAACTCAGCGATGCCTCCATTCAATGGATGAAACTGGACTTTGTGGCCCCAGTCTTCCCAACTCAGCGACGCCTACCTTCAATGGATGAAACTGGACTTTGTAGTCCCAGTCTTCCCAGCTCAGCGACGCCCCCACTCAATGGATGAAACTGGACTTTGTGGCCCCAGTCTCCCCAACTGAGCCCATAGCAAACTCCTCTCTGAGCAGGGCTCCCTTCCACCTTCTGTTACTTTGTCACATCCCCTCCAGGATCCACATCCCATGTCCACAAATGTCCGCTGCAAAACAAACATCCTTTCCACGATCCACATCTACCCATCTTCCGCTACAAACAACATCCCTGTCAAGACCCACATCTCTTGTCCATCTCCTGTTACCTTCAGCAGACTCCCAAAGGTAGACAAGACAACAAGGCTTGCGCACTGCCCTCGATCGATACAAAACATTTCAGACTAATGAACGGCGTTTGGCCGAATCGGTTCAAGGAGTTGGGGGGGGGGGGGGGGGGGGGGGGGGGGGGGGGGGAGGGGGGGGAGGGGGTGGGGGGGGAGGGGGGGGATGCACCAAAGACAGAGAGATGGGGCGGAAATGAGTTCTGAACGAATGGCTGTAACGATCTTTGGTGAAACGTAATGAGTATTCTATTAGTTAAAAGCCGTTTTCGGCTTGACAGGAAATCAACAGTTTATGACTACGGCACTTTGTGTTCATGTTGCAGTGGGTGGACGTTCATTTCGAACTTGAGGCTTCCAGCCTTACATAGTACACACAGACTGAGTAAAATAATCATAATTAATCAAATCAGTATACAACTAATTAAATCTCCACGATCATCACCAAGAAAACCAGACAGTTAAAAAGACTATCAAGGCTTCTTTTTCTGGGGCACACGAAATTACGGGCGACAATAGCTTTTCATTGTGGCAGACAACAGCAGATTTCGGTTAAAGATTAAAGATTCGCTGAAATAGATAATTCGTTCTTCTTCTTCTATTTGAAATTAATATTTGATAAAGATGCTAGTTTGCCCGCCGGGGAACTTAAAAAAAAAGTGCAACAAAAATCCAATATTCCTGCTAGTGCTAGACATGTCCAAAATGAAACAAAAATCTGCTCTAGAAGCTGCTTACTCACTCGTAGTGATCAGTTTATTTATCCACTCTCTTTTGGAATTATTGCAAATATAACCTTCCCAATTCAAATCACACTTGTATATGTGCGCGTATGCATGCACACACACACACACACACACACACACACACACACACACACACACACACACACACACTACCAATAAAAAAATATTGAAGAAATATTAAAACTACGTTAAAGCAAGCTGATATAAGTATACCTGTGGACTTTTGAGGGATGTGCGATCACTCTAAGAGAATGCATAAGTGCGCGCGCGCGCGTGTCTGGTGTGTGTGCGTGCGTGCGTGCGTGCGTGCGTGCGTGCGTGCGTGCGTGCGTGCGTGCGTGCGTGCGTGCGTGCGTGTGTGTGTGTGTGAAGTCAAGTCAAAATTATCTTTGAGGGTTGAAGAATAAGCTGTCAAGCTTTTTTACATCTACGTTCCTCTCTCTCTCTCTCTCTCTCTCTCTCTCTCTCTCTCTCTCTGTGTGTGTGTGTGTGTGTGTGTGTGTGTGTGTGGGGGGGGGGTGCGTGCGTGCGTTCGTGTATATGTGTGTGTGTGTGTGTGTGTGTGTGTGTGTGTGTGTATGTGTATGTGTATGTGTATGTGTGTGTGTGTCGCGCGCGCGCGCGCCAAGAACCTGATGATCAGTAAAATGGTTCACATCTGCACATTTTCACAGATGGTTGGATATTTGTGGTGTTGGAGAAGCTTTTATAATACCAGCGCTAAACATCATAAAGAATTTCTGTATTATGATTAAGATCATCTACAACTGCTGAATTATTTGTCATTTGGAAACTACGGAATTCAGATTTTACACAAAAGAATACTGGTATCATCGGATATTAAATCAGCACTTGCTCTTCTACAGTGTCAATGGAAATCTAGTCGATCAAAGTTTTCATGCGATGATTTATTTCTAATCGACTAGTTAATTACAGACAGTTCAAATATGACTTTATCATGAGTTCCTGGACACCCCGGTCTTCGTGGCCGATGTATATGGAAGAAAAAAGAAACAGCCAGAAACTCACCCGACCCTTTGGTTTGTGTTATCCCTCTTTCTTCATCTGGAGCTATTTTCACGAGTTGGGTTTGAAATATGTGACAGAATCAATAAATAGTAGATCAATCAGATATCTAATGCATCTGTTGAAGACGAACAAGAACCCCCCCCCCCCTCTCTCTCTCTCCACTCCCCCCTCTCTCTCTCTCTCTCACTCACTCACTCGCTCGCTCGCTGAACACACACCACACACACACACACACACACACACACACACACACACACACACACACACACCAGAGAGACAGACAGACAGTGTGAGTGAGCGAGGCAAAAGGAGACAGAGGTAGCTGAGCAGAAACACTAGAGAACGAGAGAATACAAAAGGAGGGAGAGGATGGAAGATGCTCCATGATTAATATTTCACCAGATGTTAATTGAGTGAATTGTTCCCTCTCCCCAGTTCTTTGAAATACTCTTTTTCACATAAAAAAGTGTGTTGATATTTTGTTATCATTTTATTAAACGTCGGTAAAACCAAAGATTGATCTCGCAATAAACTAATTCTATTAATTCAGTAACTCTGTGTGTGTGTGTGTGTGTGTGTGTGTGTGTGTGTGTGTGTGTGTGTGTGTGTGTGTGCGTGCGTGCGTGCGTGCGTGCGCGCGCGCGCGCGCGCGTGCGTGCGTGCGTGCGTGCGTGCGTGCGTGCGTGCGTGCGTGCCCGCGTGTTTGCCTGCCATCCTGTCTATGACAAACTCTCTTCTTTCTTCCCCAAGTCTTCATGAACACGTACCTCTCTCCCACTGCCCCCCCCGACCCCCCACCCCTTTCATTCCCACACTCCATCCCCCACCCCACCCCTATCTACACATCCCGCCCCGTGGCAACACCAAAGGTAATGCTCTACACAGTACATCCTGACTGAGCCACGCCCTATCTCTTTCGTCGCCTTCGGTAACTCGATTCCACTGCCAGAGCTCATCAATATCGGGTGTGACGGTAGGTAACCTTAACGATATACGGGTGTTTATGTACGTGAACAAAGTTTGAACATGGCTGTTGCCATTATACACTCTGAAATGGGGCAACACAAGGAAGAACAGAAGGAGGTTACTCTGAAAAGGTTGAAACGGGGGGGGGGGGGGGGGGGGGGGGGGGGGGGGGGGGGGGGGGGGGGGGGGGGAGAACACGAAAAAGAGTGCGCTAACAGCTTTCATTGATGCAGCGTGCCCGGCGAACAAAACAAGACCTACACGCGCCTTCATGCGAAGATGCTCGTACCCTTTGCCTTAAAAAAAAAATGTATCTTCTCGCTACCATTTCCATCGAGCGAACATCTCTTGCGTAAATGAATGCCTTTGTGGCAATGGCCAACAGACCATAGCACACAGTTTGTAGTCCCGTCTATGCTGCATAATGATACACACACACACACACACACACACACACACACACACACACACACACACACACACACACACACACACATATACGTGAATCAATAGAACACCACATCGAATGAAAATTTCAAAAACTTGCTAATGAGCT
>CM031596.1:106586676-106591676 GCA_018398815.1 Conus ventricosus
CAGACTCACTGGGAATGAATGACTTCAAGCAACTGCTCCAGAAGCGCAACTCTCCTGCCACAGGTCATCGTGGGACTACGAGCAGCGAACGAACTGAATGGAGACCGCGGCTGCATTAGTCTGCAGACCCCGCTGTCCTTTGAAGGCAACGAGCGTCAGCGGCAGCTCTGAAGGCGGCCGTTTGCATCCAGACCGCTGTCCTCAAGGACCTCGTGGCTTTGGTGACAACCACCACTAATGCTGCCGTTCCACCCATCCTGTTCGCTAAAACCATACCAGGCTTTACACTCACCAGGTGATACAATATTCTATTATAAGAGATTGCGCTGTGTTGCACTGAACCAAAACTGTGTTGTTTTATGGTCACAACATGAAGCCTCTCAAAGTGGATTTCCCACAGAATGCTGCCAGGGACTACCCCCTTGTTGCCGTGGGATTTAGACAGACGCTGAGCGCGTGTTGCACACAGGACTTTCGGTTCATTGTATCATCTAAAAAGACTCAATATCAGACAACCACCTGAGGTCTAGTGAAAGATGGAGCAAGGGGAGGGGGGGGGGGGACACCCGTAACGAGGTAACGAGACTCGAACCACACAGATCAGGAATCCGGTCCTGGCTTACCATCTTATCCACTATGTCACCTTTTACCATAGCTTACGTCACAACGGAATCTTCCGGTATGATATTCACGATGTTTCTTCTGGAGACAGCGCCTCGCGATAACTCATTTTCTTCGTGTTTCCTCTGCCAAGATTAGGTTTTCACCCGAGTCGACTGGTTCGCTGGCCTGTTGATTTGTCCGTCGGTTACCACAATGCCGTTAATTAAAAAACTACCCCACCAATTTGTTCTCTCTCTCTCTCTTTTTTTTTTTTTTTTTTTTTTTTTTTTTTTTTACAAAACGTACAAGAAAGATGAATTTGTTCCAAGAACGAATCCATCAAATTTTGGCGTGAATCTACCGTGCCGATTCGAGTCTAAAGGCAAGCTGATCAAGCAGGATCCGTTTGGCGAAACCACACTACATTTTCCACTGGACAGGAACTCTAGGAAGTTACTGTCCACGAACTGATCATTATCCTTGAAGCAAATTTATTCTAACAGAATATGACCACTTTCGTGTGGTATTAACGTCGACTTTTCGTATTTTCCATACCCTGATCAACAACAGAGAGAGAGAGAGACAGACAGACAAACAGACAGACAGAGAAACTCTTTCAGTCCAAACCTAGTGTTATTTCCGCGGTCGGAAAAGAAATGCACTTTCGAAGTTAAAAAATGAAAAACATTAACTGATTGGTTGATTGATTAATATAAGCATACCTACCGACCTCCCCTCCACCACCCCATATTTTACTGTTTACCCCCCCCCCCCCTCCCCCCCCCCCCCTTTTTGTGTGCGCGTGCGTGCGTGCGCGTGTGTGTGATGTGGATCCGGATCAAAGGAGCCCAAGATCTACGCGACGTTAGCGGAGGCCTCCACTCTCCGGAGAGCCCTCCAGCTTTCCATTACTTTCGTCAATACCAATGTTTTTGTATTCCAGTTATGTATCAAAATGGATTTTTCTAGATCATCCAATCATTGACAACTCTCTCGTTGCAGGCCGTTCTCATACACAGCTTAGCACACGTAGCATGTGGGATATCTACTTTGGTCATTCCAAAAGACGACACCCACATTTGAAGGTCCCTTGGAAAGAGGGACAAAGTCCAGTGCCAGTCTTAAACGCTATGATGTGGGATCTTCTTGTTTCAAACTCAGGCACATTATCACTTGGACACAGCCTCACTGCGCCGATGGAAATGGCGTGTATGCGTGTGTGTGCGCACGCTCGAGTGTGTGTGCGTGTGTGCGTGCGTGCGTGTGTGCGAGCATTGTGTGTGTGTGTGTGTGTGTGTGTGTGTCGCGTGCGTGCGTTTGTGTATGTCTGTCTGTCTGTCGGTGTGCGCGCGAGCGCGTGTGTACGTGAACACTCTCTCGTGCTGCTTGTGTGCGTGCATGCGTAAGACCATGATCTGATGCACAGCGCAGTTAAACCGTTCTTTCACTGTGAGCTCCAACTGCCTACTTCAACAAGCCAAGAGATATCCGAGGAGCTGGCTGTTCACACAACGTCAATGTTCTGCATTACCAGTCATAAAAATGTCAATTTCTGTTCTGTTTGGAAAGATCAAAATTGTTCCCGACTTGTTGGGGGTTGCGTTAATGGCTGACGTTCACACAACCAAACATAAATCCAGCTTTACGTTCTATTCTTTTGAGACGAAGAAAGATTCAGATTCAAATTCCTACATTCATTTCGTCAGGCCACTGTCCGTCAGAACGGGGGAACAATAGCATACGTAATAGTCTGTAATTTACATATGTGAAAAAAACCCACGTTAAAACATGTTTGTAATCTGACATACATTAATCCAATCCACGGAAAACTGTTTTACAAATATCTAATCAGCCAACAGACCAAACAATGTTGATATAACCAACACACAAAACAATGTTCTGGAATTCATTGATGGTATGTGCACGCAAGCTTAACTGCCTTACACAAAATAGAATGCAAACTGTTTGACAAATTCTTGATTCCTTGGCGTCATCAACCATAGCCTCCTGTAATTATATTATCATTGTCTTTCCTTTCAAGTAACTCTAAAATGTTCAAACTTATTCTCAAAACTAAAATACTAAAAGACTCGCTTTTTTTTCTACATTGCGTACTATGTTCAAAAAATCTTTCTGGCAGTTTGTACAGGTGATTAATGTATTTAAGAATGTGGGTTTTTGTTGTTGTTGTTGTTGTTTTTAATTGATGCGTTCGTGACATTTTCATTTACTAATTTCGACTCTCAGCTTGATTCGTGGGAGCACACAATTCAGTAAACCTTTCCACAAAATTATTCATATTACTTTCGTTCACATAATTCAAGGGTTTTTTGTTTGTGTTTTTTTTCCAGTCAAATTACCGTTAACACGAGAGGAATATGATCAGATTCAACGCGTTCAGAAACATGCAGTTCAAAGTTATCAGAAAATTCAGCACACACACACACACACACACACACAACACACACACACACACACACACATATATATATATCCCTTCACGTCACACGATAACCATTAACGTCACTCCAATCTCGGAAAAGTATGCCTATGTATTGGCGATCTTTCAGGTCGCCCCGACACATGCCGTTCTTCAAAGTACAAAAATATAAATGTATAAACATACTTAGCAACATTTTACCCTAACTATTAAAATGTTTATCTTCGGAATTTCTATTAGCACGTTTTGGCCCCATAGAATGCTGAATTCACAGAGAGAGAGAGAGACAGGCAGGCAGACTGACAAAGACAGACAAACAATCAGAGGCACAGAGAGAGAGAGAGAGAGAGAGAGAGAGAGAGAGAGACAGAGACAGAAACAGACAGATTACGATATATACCCAGAAAGAATTTGGTTTTAGTTTTACGGAATGCACTCTGAATTTTACATAAATGAAATGACACTTGTGACATAACCAACCGAAAGTGCTTTACACGACTACACTTTGTAGCGACTATGGAAATCATTAATCTGTAAAAAAAAAAAAAAAATAAAAATATAAAAACAAATTAAAAAATCGATGTCACAGATATGTAATGACAATTCTGACATAGCCTACCAAAAGAGAATACACTATTACACCCTGTAATTACTAGGGAAATCGTTTATTGACACATCAAAATAACGTTGTTTATACTATAGTTCAGTCAACCTATTGTTTTCAGTATTATCAGACCTCGTCGACGTAACTACTACAGAAAATACATATTTGCATGGTTGAATGTGGGCCTTTTTTTTTTCTTTTTTTAGTCACCCCCCACCCCCCAACCCTCTGCTTGCTTGACGCTACCAAATCGAATACACGGAGCCAATACGGACCCGGAGATCAGTCAGCTGTATGATGAAACTTCGCAAACATAGGAAGGAATGTGAGGGTGGAAACGGAGCGGGAAAGGGTTAGCGGATGGTGCACGGGTGGGAGAGGCAGGGTGAGTCAGGCAGGGACGCACAGCTAAAAGGAATCACCCGTGCGGTGACACCCACAAGGGCACAAGGGCTAACTTACCGCTAATGGTCCACACTGCCCTTTTGCGTCGCCGCTTGCGCACACAACTTTGCTTTTATCGAGCGTCATCAATGCTTCCCGAATGAGCCGCTCATCAAACTGGCCCCCGGGCTTCATTAGCATCCACGTCCGTAGCCATGGAGACAATGCCGACAGTACAACTCATCAAACCTGCGCAACCGGCCATTCCAAAACGTAACCCCCCCCCCCCCTCCCCCACCCCCACTACCAGACACTCCCCCCCTTCTCCCTCCACAGAGAAGCGAAGCTTTCAAACCCTATTTGTACCTGGTACAGTCCAGTGAGCCCATCAACATTAACACGTTACGTTTAGCACAGGACTTCACCTGTCAAACAACATCGGCCCATCCACTATGGGCCACCTAACGACGCTTAATCCAAATGACTTCACCAAGCCACGGGATGAGGCGAGGAGAAATCAAAGCACGATGTCGCCCGTGACGGACGGGGAAACAGAGAGACAGGGAAGCGCGTCACTGACTCTGCTGCCTTCGGTGCTCGCGGCATCAGGAACCGCTGGACCAAGACATTCAGTCGTTCCTAATCGCGGGACAAAGCAACGGTCGTCAGAGTGGTACATCTCCTCTAATCTATGCGACACCTGGCACAGAAGCCTGAAAACTACAAATGAAGGGGAAAGAAAGGGGAAGAGAGGGGGAGGGGAGCGTGGGGGAGCGGCGGCACAGGAACAGAAAGACCATGCTTCTACCATCCTTCCTCGGTTTAGAGCTCTCAGGTTCATCAATGACAGCATTTTTTCCCTGTCACAGTGTTTAACCCCACCATTACCACAACCACAATCCGTCTTCAGAAGTCTGTCCATGAAACGGTGTGCGCGTTTTCTTGTTTTGTATGTCATCCATTCCACTA
>CM031596.1:106594176-106599176 GCA_018398815.1 Conus ventricosus
ATTAATTCGAGCGTGTCTAAAGAGGATGTGCACGGCGCGCACGTGAAATACTAGGTTGCTTGATACCCATGGGTATTGTCTTCAGCAAATGCATTTGTGTGACTGTCAGTTTCTTTCATTTAAAAAAAAAAAAAAATCAACGGTGATGACTATTGGGTCATTGTTTTAATCTTCCATTCCCCCAAACGGGGTGAAATAAAATAAACAGTGCGCACTGATCAAACCATTGATATTCCAGTGTATGAAGGATGTAGGTTTTATATCAGTTTTATGGTTTGCACACGCAGCATCACCTCTGTTACGTGTACATAAATCAATAGAGGCACTCGGTGACGTTGTCTCTTGAGTTTCACACTGTTCCCTGAGAGAGATAAAGAAGGGGGAGTGAGGGGGGGGGGGGGGGGGGGGGGGGGGGGCAAACAGACAGACGGAGGGGACAGTGGGGGGTGGAGCTGGGGGTGGGTGAGACAAAGAAATATATTTCGAGTTTTTGTAAGACATGCGGAGCAATTGTCTTTAGCATTCATTCCGCATTCATTCCCAATCTGCCTCCGCATTTCACGCATTTCAAGGACTTCGAGTACCAACGCTCTAGTGACCAACAAGAGCAAGACAATTATTACTTGTACAGCTAGTTACATATGTCTGTCCATCCACTAAAGACGACAAATTGTACCAACGCTCGTGTATTCTTGCAAGTCATTCTGGGGTGCAGCCCCGTGACCTCTCTCTCTCTCTCTCTCTCTCTCTCTCTCTCTCTCTCTCCTCTCTCTCTCTCTCTCTCCTCTCCTCTCCTCTCCTCTCCTCTGCTCTCCTCTCCTCTCTTCTTCTTTGCTAATCATAGAACAACGAACATTCATAACAGTTTTCACCTTTCTCTTTCTAAACGTATCTAAGTTCTCATCATATTCAACATTCGTTTAAATTTCAGTCCACTACAATGAGATGTAATTCCCACTTATTCATTACTTTTAAATCAAACTTCCAAACCTTCTCACTGCAAACCTCTATCGATATTCCCATCTGATCAATATCTTAAGATTCCACGTGGGATGTCACATTCGTGCGGAAAGGCACACGCTCTGTGTGCGTGTGTGTGTGTGTGTGTGTGTGTGTGTGGTGTGTGGTGTGTGTGTGTGTGTGTGTGTGTGTGTGAGTGTGAGTGTGTGAGTGTGGTGTGTGTGTGTGTGTGTGTGTGAGTGTGAGTGTGGTGTGTGTGTGTGTGTGTGTGTGTGTGTGTGTGTGTGTGTTGCGCGCGCGCGAGTGGGAGGATGCGCGCGCTGGCGTGCGAGCGTGTGTGTGTGTTTTTTTTCATGCGCATGCGTGCGACTGTGGTTATGCGCAACTGCACGCGCCTAATGTGCATACCTGTAGGCGTTTGCTTAACATCTAGGTGAATGTCGTGCGAACAGCGTTTGCATAAAATCTAACTGACTGTCGTGGACTGTTTTCATAACACACACACACACACACACACACACACATGTGCAAAACTGTCCATGTCTCATAAAGTCTCTTCTTGCCTGAATGTCATTTTGCACTGTCCTGAAAATGACTTCATCCTACTCATACGGCATTATATTGACGTAACCTCGCTCAAACATTGTCGTTTCTGGACCTGTTCACCTGCAACGGACCCAGTCAGTCCGTCACCTCCCATCTTTCAAGTATCGGTTTCATTATTCTAACACTCCCAAGCCACCCCTCCTTTCGTCGCAGGAGTAATAATTAAAAAAAAATAAAAAATAAAAAAAACTTCTTCTTTTTTTTGCCTATCAGTTGACAAAATCCCGGCGTATCAAGATCTCAACGTCCTCCGAGCCCTCCCTCCCTTTTAAGTTGAAGGAGGAGGAGAGTCGGCCGGGTTTCCGCAAAAGAGAGATAAGATGGGAGGAGGGTGGGTGGAAGGAGGGGTCCGGCGAAGGATGGATTGATTTTTCAATCAATATAGCCCGCGTCTTCAGAAGCACGCTGCATAATGGTGCCCATCCAATTTCATTACGTCAAGCACTCCGACCCGTCCTCCGGAAAAACAATCTGCAGTTTGTGCGCTTTCTTTCGCTAGGAAAAGTAGCACACTACCCCTCCACCCACCCAACACCCACCCCTCCTTCAGTTCTGCCCTCATCCACTCCCGTCCCCATCCTCCCCCCCCCCCCCCCCCCCCAACCCCACCCCATTCTATTTCTCTGTTTCCTCCTCCTGACATTCCGGTGTTCTCGCGGACATGTTTTCATTTATTTGGGCTTGTACTGGAAGGACGATGTTTGTCTCCGATATGAGACATATTACTTATCGATCCATCTATATACATATGATACAAATATAGATGTGAAGATGGACGTGCCACCCCGTCTACCCATCCATCCAGCTACCCAGACACCCGTCCATCCATCCATCCATCCACCCACCCACCCACCCACCCAATCTGTCTATCTGTCCATCCATCCGTCCATCAACCTACATGAGATATAAAGACGGATGTGTCTGTCTGTCTGTCTGTCTGTCTGTCTGTCTCTATACATAAGACATACAGACACATTTAAAGACGGATGTGGCATCCCATATACCTATCTTCCATGTTCATACATACGGTACATGCACCGACATAAAGATGGATGTCCATCCCACCTCTCTCTCTCTCTCTCCTCTCTCTCTCTCTCTCTCTCTCTCTCTCTCTCTCTCTCTCTCTCTCTCTCTTCCCCCCCCCCCCCTCTCTCTCTCCATATACATCTGTCTAGCTAGCTATCAACATACATAAGATACAGATATCAAGATGAATGCGTCATCCAATATGCAATGTCATCATCTGCAAACGCTTAAAATCGATTATCTGGTTTCCATTTCTAAGCATGAAAGATCTGGTGTCCGTTTCTAACCAAAAAATGGTATACGACAATCATTCCTAATGCCACCGACGAAAAAGAGGCAGCAGCAGAGCATTTTCAAAACACAAAACCTAACCAAAAGTTTTATAGGTGTAAAAATAGTTTTTTTTTCAAAATCTGAAACCTAACGAAAAGTTAGAAGATATGATGAGTTTTACTGTTGATTCAGGATTCCTCTGAAAACCTTTGGCTCAAACACATTGCGAGCATAAATACCCTCATGTCCGAACAGACACCGTCCGATAATTCTTCACCTCTCTACGCCTCTACTCAAACACACACACAGACACACCATTCCTTTTTCCAGTCTAAAACCACCACGTGAACAGATGTCAAATCGAAGAAGGAACGAAAGGATGAACATACAGACAGAGAGGGAAGGTGATAGCGAGGAAACAAGTAGAGATGGCATAGAGAAGAAGAGATTTCTCTCCAAATGACAATGCAAAGAGCCATGCCTAAGCGTGTTCCTTCCGTCAGGATTCAAATTACGAGTAACAATTTTGGCATGAATGTTTTAGTGTGATAAAATCCAGTTTCGTGAAGTGATATGCACTAAAACATAATGGATAACGCCTCGTCCCTGTTCGTTTTCGGTGACCTTTTGGGGGAAGGGGGGGGGGGGGAGAAGGCGGTAAGTGTGTGTGTGTTGTGTGTGTGTGTGTGTGTGTGTGTGTGTGTGTGTGTGTTGTGGTTCAAACAGAATCATCTGGTGTTTCAATGTCATCTGAATCAGCTGTTACTGGCTAAACACAATTCGTTCAGGACGAGAAACTGCTGGTCAAACCATTTACCAGTCGGTGTTCTCTTAAAAGGCGAAATTCACGAACAGAAACAGATTGCCGACTGGGAAAGATGGGCTGCGATAGATGTTTTAGATATCAGACTTCTCTTCATCTTGTGGACGGAAGAGTGGTGATACAGGTGATACGTGCACGTGTCTCTCCCTTTGCCATTTTGGTTACACTTGAAAATTCCGTTTCAAAACATCTTTTTCATATTCAAAGGTCAGCCCGCGTCTTCTGAATAATTTACTTTGTAGTATTAGTCTGAAGGTACAATTGCATTTAAACACTTACCCCCCCCCCCCCCCCCCCGCCCCTTACCCTTCCCTATCCCTATTCTCCCCACCACTCTGCCCTCTCCGTAAAATGAAGGAATGAACCAACAAAACAAAATGCCATTACAGCTAAGCTGTTCCCAGTAACTTTCAGCTGCAATTAAGCGGGCTCGGTCCACGAGAAAGCATTTGCACGGGACCCGTGACATCCCAAACAAGCCATTACAGACTTGCAGTCCATGCAAAAGAAGCCATTACACACTGACAGTCAAGCCAAACACGCCATTACACACTTGCAGACAGGTGGAATAAACTACTGAACCAAGAATCGTGTAGGTGAAAAGTTTGCTTTCTCGCTTGTTTGACCTGTACTTGTTCTCTGTTGCTTGCAAGCTAAATAAAACTGTAGTTAACAGGTGAAAAGTTGTTAACAAATATCCAACATGTGCAGTGTTTTTGTTTTTTTCTCTTTCATTCGTTTTGAACGATATTAACATTTGGAAGTGAAAAGCTTCTGGTCATCCACCATTCGTTTTTTCTTTCCCCCGCCCCACCACATCCACCCATGCTCTTTCCCACCCCTAGCGCCATGTATCAAGCAGCTGGATTTAGAGCCCATGTTCTGACTCGATGCCAGCAGAAGACACGACAAAGAGGGACCACACCCAACGTCGTGACAGCCGTGGTTGTCGATAAACAACTCATCCAGGAACAAAAGGTGAGGTGGTGTCAGATGGAAGGAGATACAGACAGAAAGAGCCATGCAACTCCAGAAACAACACAAAAGACAACAACAAAAAAAGTTATATTCTGATGTATGTCATCTGGGTCAACAACATACGAAGCATTTGTCAAGACAGTTTTTTTTAAGCAAAACAAAACGCGTATATTACACACACAAAAACTGAGTTGGTGATCTCACACAATGTAAGCACATAAAGGTTTCTTTGTTGCGAATGGCATTCTAAGATTTCAAAGAACCGAAAGAGGATATATGCATGCACGCGTACATGCGGGCACGACCGAGTTCTCCCCCCTCCATGTTTCCTCTC
>CM031596.1:106604176-106606676 GCA_018398815.1 Conus ventricosus
ACCAAAACCTTAGAGAACACTACATTCCTAAGTATTATGTCCGTCCAATTTGCTTTTTTAAATTGTCATTTTCTTTTCTTCAGATGGCAAAGTCTGAACGCCACCTTCCCATTTTCTCTCTAAAACTTTTGCTCACAGAAACTAATATTATTGGCGAACACATAACTCACTCACTCGCTCGCTCGCTCACACACACACCACACACACACACACACACACACACACACACACACACACACACACACACACACTCTCTCTCTCTCTCTCTCTCTCTCTCTCTCTCTCGCGCGCGCGCGCGCGCGCATTCTGCCCTGCCCTGCCCTACCCCCTATATAATGATTTACAAATAATTGTATTCATGTGTTCGTGACCCCTCCCCTCCAACACTCTGCCACTTAGTGAATAATGATTTAGGATAATTACATTCATTTGTCCATGATGGCGAGAATACTCCACCATATATATTTTCACACACAGCGCTTTGTCTTCGTTAGGTCGTTTATGAGGAACGGTTTTCGAGAGGAATACTACTGTTACGATTTACCCCACCACCAGCCAACCCACTTCGACACGGGCAGAAAAGGCTCAATCATCAAACTCGCTCGCTCGTTCTCTGTCTGTCTGTCTGTCTGTCTGTCTGTCTGTCTCTCTCTCTCTCTCTCTCTCTCTCTCTCTCTCTCTCTCTCTCTCTTTCTCTGCCTCCCTCCTCCCTCCCCTCTGCCTCTCCCCCATCTCATATTATTTAGGACTGACATTTTCTACATCGTTACTCTTCTGTTTTATTTAACATTTAATGTCACTATGATCTATTTTCTTCTTCTTCGTAAATGATATAAACCGGACTCCTGTTTTACGTGTGCCTGTTTCTTCCGAATGTGGGTTCTAATTGTGAGACGGCCAGCTCCCCAAAATACTTCTTATCATCGCTCTTATTGCTGTCACGTGCTGTGTTATAATAACAGGATGCGGAGAATAATATTGTGATATATATATTATATATATATATATATATATATATATATATATATATATATATATATATGTATATACATATATATATATATTACAGTGTGTGTGTGTGTGTGTGTGTGTGTGTGTGTGTGTGTGTGTGTGTGTGTGTGTGTGTGTGTACACACACACACGTACAAACATATTTTACATATATATATATATGTGTGTATATATATAAATATATATGTGTATATATATATATGTGTGTGTGTGCGCGCGCGCGCGCGCGCGCGCGAAATGCGTGCATGTGTGGGTGTGTGGGTGTTTGCCTGCCTGCCCGCCTGCCTGCCTTCCTGCCTGCATGCCAGCCGGCCGACCAGTCTGCCCCCCCCCCCCTCTCTCTCTCTCTCTCTCTCTCTCTCTCTCTCTCTCTCTCTCTCTCTCGCTTGGTCGTTCGCTCTCACTCTACAGATAGAAAGAGAGAGAAAATAGAGCGAGAGAGATCATTAGCATCCGAGAATAGACTTTGATAGTGATCTCTATAAAAACGAATGTAAAGCAGAACAGATGAGCATGCATTAGAAGGAAAAGAAAAGTTATGAACGTGAACATCAATTTCTCACTATCGTATTTCTTTCCTCCGCGGTCCTTAAGGTTTTGATTAATTAGCGGTGTGAGTGTATGCGTTTTTATGAATACGTGTTACGTTCGGGGGCGCACCCGCGTGTACCCATCCCTAATAAGTGTCGCAAGGAAAATGGATACTTATACGTTGTAGACAAAAACTCCCCTCACCAAACCATCGCATGACTGAACTGACGAACAGGTACACGATATAACAGTCGTCAAAGTTCGACAAAAATGTTCGACGGCCTTGACAAGCAGATGCATGAAGAACAGATCTCTAAACTCAACAGTCGTATGACGTGACTCACTTCAACAGACGCCCTAGTAATAAAATCATTAAAGCTCCGCGAACGCATGACTGGCTTGACAAGCCGATAAATCGGTAACAGTTGGTTAAGCTCGACCATCATATGAGTGAAAAAAAAAAAAAAAAGGGGGGGGGGGGGGGGGGGGGGGACGGGGAGCGGACGCTCTTAGTCGCAAAGCTCGACAATTGCACAACTGACTTCACGCACGCACGCATGCACACCACACACACACACACACACACAAAAACGAACAGTTGTCAAAGCTCGACAGCTGTAGGACTGCCTTGACAAAAGGACGTGGGGAAAGCCACTGTCAAGCTCGAAATTACACCACTACCTTTAACCAACATATGCACCAATGACCGTGAGCAAAGTGTAAAATTCGAAAGAACTGGCCTGATAAACGCATGTATCTATACCAGTTGTCAAAGCTCGACATTCGTACACTGGATTTGGCAACAAAAAACAAAACAAACAAAAAAAAAAACCGCGTCATAAACTGTTGTCAGAGCGCGACAACCGTTACTACTGATTAACAACGGAAACATCCATGGCAGTTGTCAAAGCTCGACAATGAAGACTGACTTCACTCACAGACTTTAACCACAGTTGTC
>CM031596.1:106611676-106626927 GCA_018398815.1 Conus ventricosus
ATGGGCCCGGTCTACGTGGCGCCAAGATGTTTGAGTTTGGACTTATGTCCAGTCGAAGTGGCCGGCGACTCCCCAAGTTGGGTTGTTTCATTTTTTTGTCCGTGACACAGGGATACTCATTTATTCAGTGTCTTTTTTTTTTAGGTCCATAGTGTTAAAGATAATGTCAGTGACCTTTGGAAGTGTATAAAAACTAACTTGGAATTTATTATGGATGACAACATACCTACTAAATAACTTCAAGCAAGAACCACCAAGCCATGGATTACTACAAAAACTAAACGTTTGTTGAGAAGGAAACATCGTTTCTTTAAGAAATTGAAACTACATCCTAATTCAGAAAGATTACTGGTTAGGTATAAACATATTAAGAGAAGGTGTCAGAGAGAATGTAGGCTTGCTCACTCCAATAATGTTAATTCGATGATTTCAGAAGGTGATCATCAAAACAAGAAATTATGGTCTTACATAAGGAGTAAGAGACAGGACAACACTGGGATTCCAGACCTGAGAAACAACCAGAATAACCTAATACAGGACCCTGAAGGGAAAGCAAATTTACTAAACAAGCAGTTTTGTTCAGTTTTCTCAAATCCCAAGCCTTTAATTAACGTTAGACTAAAGGATGATGATAAACTCCCTGAAATGCAAAACATCAAAGTAAACAAAGCAGGAGTATTTAAGTTATGACCAACATCAATGAAAACAAAGCTACTGGTCCCGATGGCGTTCCTGGCAAGCTCTTAAAATTATGTGCCAATGAATTGAGTGAGGTATACCAACTACTTTACCAAGCTTCACTGGACCAGGGAGTAATCCCTGATGAGTGGCGAGATGCGAGCATTGTTCCCTTATTCAAAAAGGGTGACAAAACAAAAGCAGAGAACTATAGACCTGTATCTCTTACATCCATATCAGCAAAACTACTTGAACACATAATATATAGTAGCATAATGGACCATCTTGACAAATATGACTTCATAAATAACGCCCAGCATGGTTTTAGACAGCGAAGGAGTTGTGAGACTCAACTTATAAACAACTCTCAATGATTTTAATAACTGTCTTAACAACAGACAGCAAATAGATGCAATTTTATTAGACTTTTCTAAAGCCTTTCAAAAGGCTGACATGAGGGCCTGCTGCTTAAATTAGAACACATCGGCATTGGCGGTTTTCTTTGCTAAAATGGGCTAGATCATTCCTCGTTGGGAGAACGCAGAAAGTTGTTGTGGAAGGGTCGTCATCCCATAGTAAACCAGTCTTGTCAGGTGTACCACAGGGAACTGTTCTGGGGCCCTTGTTTTTCTTAATTTATATAAATGACATAAATAGAAATCTCTCTCTGGAACTACTATAAGGCTTTTTGCAGATGACAGCTTAGTATATAGAACAATCAGAAGCAAGAATGATACACGCATTCTACAAGAAGATCTAAACGCTTTACAAGAGTGGGAAAGAACTTGGAAAATGGAATTTCATCCCAAAAGTGCCAAGTGTTGCGTATACGTAAACAAACGCTCACCAATTAGATCAGAATATTGTATTCATAAACTATTCTTAAAGAAAACCAATGCTGCAAAATATTTAGGCGTGATTATAGATAGTCATCTCAAATGGTAAGAACATTACAATTTAGTATGTAAGAAAGCAAATAACATCTTAGCTTTCTTATACAGGAATATCAATGACTGCCCCCAAAAGGTTAAAGACGACTGCTACAAAACACGGGTTAGACCAGTACTGGAATATGGTTGCTCAGTTTGGGATCTTTACCATCTCAAGGACATTGATAACCTCGAAAAGATTCAGAAGAGCCAGCACGGTTCGTAACAGGGAACCACATCAGAGAAAAGGGGAATACTAGGAAGAACATGAGGAAATTAGAATGGACTGGAATATGGTTGCTCAGTTTGGGATCTTTACCATCTCAAGGACATTGATAACCTCGAAAAGATTCAGAAGAGAGCAGCACGGTTCGTAACGGGGAAACCACATCAGAGAAAAGGGGAATACTAGGAAGAACATGAGGAAATTAGAATGGAAACCCTTAGAAGAGAGAAGAGCTTTTATCAAACTTAACATCTTCTTCAAAGGCAGAGCTAAACTAATTGATATTCCAATGGAACAACTAGTATTGAATAAAAGTAGCACTGCACCAGGAGTGGCGGTCAATGTTATACCATACCTGCATCAAATATTGACAGCCACTTACATTCATTTTATCCTAGTTCTGTACGGCTGTGGAACTCACTGCCGGGTGCCATCAAGATTGCCACAAATGCAGTCTCATTTTTTAAAAAAACAAATTGTTTACGACAGTTTTGAGATCTGCATATTGACGACTTTCTATTTTAACTTCCCCAGATATTTTACTGTTACCTGGGCCTGAATTTGGCCATTGCTTTTAACTTCTTGAATATCGAGTGCGACCCCTTGTTGCCAAATTTGCCCCAGGGGCCAACAGTCTGAGTCGCACTATTTTATGTTATTTTATTTTACTTTTTAACATGCGCGCTGGTGACCTACTCGTTTTGAGTGAACCAGTATTTTAGGAAGGACAAAAAAAAAATGGAGGATAGAAAACGTGGGAAAGGTGAACTGAGAAAGTGAGAACGGAACAGCTGCACGACGTACTTTCAGACGCTGAGAGTACTTTTTCACATTTACCTACCCCTGAAACAGACTCGTTTATCATCTTTCACCACTAATATCACTGCCGTGCGCCCTCGAGCAAATCCGATCACATAGCGTCATGCTGTCCGTTCACTACAATGCTTGCATGTCAGTGATTTCACCCCCCCCCCCCCTTTTTTTTTTTTATCGGGGGGGGGGGGGGGGGGGGGATGTGGCGATAGGGGGGATGGGGGTGGGGAAGCGGAGTGAGGTTGTTTGTTTTTGACAGCAGAACGCACTGCTGGGGCAAGGTAACAGATAGTGCCCGCAACAGACATTCTGCGAGTTTACCAGCGATCTCTTCTCTACCGAGAAATCTCCCCTCCCTAACCGTCAGCTCACACAACCGCTGGCAATCTGATGTCAGTGTATACGTTTTCACATTAATCAATCAAGAAGCGGTCGAGAGAGAGAGAGAGAGAGAGAAGAGAGAGAGAGAGAGAGGACTTGACACTTGACACTTGACACTTGACGCGCGTTAACGCCGCGCCATTTATTGTGGGGCCAAAGGTCCATTCACAAGAGTTCGCAGCGTCAGTTTCAATTTTACAGAACAAAAATAAACCACTCTACAAACGCAAGACATTTGAAGCATAACAATAATATTCTATTAACTTCAGTGTCAACCAACTAACAGTCTAACCAAAGAATCTGTTCATTTCAATTAAAACTAGTATGTCGACACACATATACTTTACACATAAGTACGCATACATATGTGCATACACACATACACATATATATACACACACATGCACATGCACATATACATACAAACATATGCATACACACATGCACATATATACATATTGTGTTCTTTCATCTTATATCCTGTTCCTTTTAATCTACCTTACACCTTTATTTCCCCCTAGCGTTAAACATAAGTATCTTTCATACATATTCAAACATATATGCTTGGATGTCTTATTGTTACTAAAACATTTCCATCGAAATCGTCTCAGTTATATCTCAACCATGCTTTACTGTCCTCAGCTTTGATCCCTGTTCTTTATGTTGTACTGCGAAGCCCTAATTATCAAAATTACCTTCCAGTTCATACACAAATCCTGAATTCAAAACATGCACATATTCAGTTACGCACACATCTATATACGAACGTACATGCATATGAATTCTAGTCAAGCAAACATTTCTCCCCGCAACATAACCATTCTACACAAATCTATTATTAATAATATAGTATCTTCTTCATAGCATGATTACATCATCGTGTTACGCATAACATATATATTTTTAATAAAATCCCGTCTGACCTACTTTGTACATTCCTTTTCTTGCGCATGCGCGTATTATTTTATTGTCACCCTGTTGACCTGTGTGACCCCCATATCATAGGCCTAGTTAAGCAAGCGTTGTTTGCATTTCCATTGCGAGATGGCGTGTTTCCTTGCTGAAGTATTCGTTCGCTATTTATACATTTACAACTTTGGAGTTCGTGCATGTTCGTGGTTCTCTGGATTAAATTATATAAATGATTTGACTTGGATTTCTCTGTCGTCATGAAACAGGTTGGTACATTTTCTTTTTTCCGTTGGATCATGTAATGTTGGTTAATATTTGTTACTACGTTCCACTTGAAACTTGCTCATCTTCTTCATTATGTATTAGGTTACGTTAGGACAGACAGAATTTTACTTCAACTATCGATCGACAACATCTGAATCTTTCATGAAAGCTGTTTCAACCTCGAACAACAATCGAAGTCGTTCTTTACGTGGTAAATTTGCTACTTGGGACAAAATCCCTTCGAGCGAGCGTGGAACTGTACTTGTAGTTTAACTAGGTCAAACTAGGTCTGTGTGTTCGAACAGAGACGGGGGTTAGAGGCAGGCGCACCGCGCGCGTCATCTGTCTCGTCTCACGGAGGAAAAAAGCCGCAGGCTGTGGAAATTACCGTGACCTTTGTTGATCTCTCAAAAGTTAGCCATTGACCCAGATTCTCAAAAAGATCCATTCATTGCACACACGCGTCACAATAAGTATATATATTTAGCTACAATATGTATAACACAGAGTTTGTGCTAAATAATGTCGCTCAACACGAACTGATCAGCACTCATTCCCATTCACCTCTAATGCATATCAAACTTGTAAATAATGTACAGCACATTCGACAGCATCTAATCCTGTTTTGTTCCATTTTTGTACCTTTCCATCCCCTCCCTACTTCTTATACGTGTTATTTATTAAATTTCTAACTATCTCATACAAAAAACCTTTCTATCTTACCCTCCTCCTTTCATTTTTCCGTATATTGTTTACAAGTCGGTTTTAACCTGTAGGCCACATGCCAGCCCTTGAGCTTTTAATCCTTATATTGATTTTCTCTGGATTTGAGAGCATAAAAGATGTACATAGCTACATCCCGTATGATCTCTGTATTTTTGTTTTGTAATATATTATCTAATCTAATCATGTTCAGATTGTTAAAATGTTTGGTTATGTATTTCACTCTTAATTGGTTATTATTTGGACATGCTGTTAAAAAGTGCATTTCTGTTTCATCTACAGGAAAAAAGGGGGCAGGTTGCAATCACCAAACTATCAGTGTATATCCTATTAATATGTATTCGTTTATTCCTAGTCTATTTTTGTTAATGCTTTCCTAAATTTAGTTATAGTAATTTGATGTAGATATTCTTCTGTTTGATGCAAGGTTTTGAATGTGTAGTATGTTGTGAATCTCTCGCTATTTGTTATTTTCTCATGCCAAGTTTGTTTATAACAATCTATAATTCTTTGTTTTAAATCCTTTATAAAACTATATTCATTACTTACCCCTTCATTTGCCCATACCTCTGAGAAACCATACCTATCTAGACATCCTTTATTCCTAGTGCCCAGTTTTGTGTTTTAATTACTTCTGTTTTTTTCCCTTTCATATGCTTGTTTTGGAATTCTATTTGGAAACATTATTTACTAAACGTAGCCAATATCTAATTGCTTTTATTATACTATCTATATATAATGGGTATCTGCCTAACTCTCCATACACTAGATTATTTGGTGTTTTCTTTCCTACCCTAAATATTTTTTTACATGCAAGTAGATGTACATTTTCTACTGCTGAATACATAGTTAATCCCCTTTACTTCAGCTGCATATAGTAATAGTGGTTTGATTTGGGTATCAAATAATTTAAAATAGACATTCATATCTATATGTCCTAAACTGTACATGGTTTTCATTATTTCAATCACCTTACCTTTAGCTCTACCTGCATATTCTGAGAGGGAGATATCTGCCGAGAGTTTGGTTGTCAATGTATAACCCAAAATATTTATAACTATTTACAACTTCTAATTCATCACTTTATAATACCATTTCTCTGCTCTCCCTAAGTATCCTCCTTTCCTAAATACCATGACTTTTGTTTTTTGTAGATTCACTGTTAGGCCTATTTGGTCAGAGGTCTCTTGGAGATTTCTAAGTTGATTTTGTAATCCTGATGGGGTTATCGATATTAGTGCTATATCGTCAGCAAAGAGTAGTAGGAAATAGTTCCTCAGTTCCTGGTAGAAATTGGTAGCCATGTCTTCCTCTCAATGTTACCTTTTCTGCCATTCTGTTATCAAAAGGGAAAAAAATTAAAGGAGATAGTAAGCACCCTTGTTTCACACCTTGAGGACAGTCGAAGAATTCTGACAGTTCATTCCCATGTCTCACGCATGCCTTTGTACTGTTCTGTACATTCCTTTTAACATGTTTAACATTTTAGTAGATATTTTATGTTTCTTTAAGATTTCCCATAGCTTATCCTGTTGACTGTATCGAACGCTTTATGATAGTCAATGAATGCTACATATAATTTGCTTCTTCTTCTGCCATACAAGCAGTTACTTATCATTGTTACCAGAGTGTAAATATGGTCTATGGTAGAGAAGTTTTTTAAATCCTGCTTGCTCTTTGCTTATTTTGTTCTCTTCCTCTGCCCAGTTGTATAGTCTTCTATTTATTACAGCTGTGAAAATTTTATCTTAAGATGCATAATGGAAATACCTCTATAAATTCCTGGAGTTTGTTTATCGCCCTTCTTGAAAAGAGGCACGATTACAGCTTTTGTCCATTCTATAGGAAAATTAACTATCCTGAAATATCTTATTAAATAATTTTATTAGAAACGGGGTTTATGTGTTGTTCTGTTGGTCTTAAAAAATTCAGGTGGTATTCCGTCAAGTCCAGATGCTTTACCTATTTTCAATTTCTTTATTGCTAGACTTATTTCAATATTAGTTATTCTTCATCTAATTCTTGTATATGGATTTCCTCTTCTTCGACTTCAAGTTTTGTTGCACCTTTCATTGTTGTTTTGCACTCAGGTAGTTGTGGGTTTTAAAACACTTTCAAAGTGTTCTTGCCATTGTGTAATACTTATTGCTGGTAGTGTAATCTTTTTCTTTTTTGTGCTTTTTATAATGTTCCAAAACATCTTACTGTCTTTTTGGTTTTGTATGAGTGCCTCGTAATGTTTGTTTACTATATTGTTTCTTCTTCTCTCTGATTGTTTCTTTATATATTGTTCTTTTGTTTGCATATAACTCCTTTCTTACTTTATACAATTTGGGTTTTTGAATCTGTTGGTATGCGTCAGTGTACATAATGCGTGTCTGGCATCTTTTTCTTGACTTCACATTCCTTATCATACATCCATTTGTTGTTTTGTTATCCCCTCCTATGCATTATATTTACATACATACTTTTACCAGCCTCTTTTAATAGTTTATTGAAATTTTCTAAACTTAAATCTATATCAGTGTCAATCCCTCGGTAATCTGTTCTAGTAGTATTTTAAATCTCTCTGTTTCTATATGCTGTATATATTCTTGTTGTTTTGCAGGGTCCCATCTAATTTTCTTTACAAACTTTCTCTTAGCTTTGTCTTCCTGGGGGTTCTGGCAATGTGCTCTGTATTACCATGTTGATTGGCATATGGTGAGATTCAATTCTTTCCTGGATAACACAATTTTTTACATTACCAATCAACTCAAATGAACATATAAAATAATCAATGTACTGTTCCCTCTATCAGAATAGAATGTGTATGCACCGTCAAATTCTCTGCACTAAGTCCATTTAAAGGTGTTAATTTAAATGTTGTACAAAATTCAATTAATTTTTTTCCGAAACCATTTGTAACAGAGTCCATTGACCTTCGTGCACACACATCTGATCATTGTTCAATGTGTCATCATCATCGTTTACACACAGACCCCATTCCCCTATACGTGCATTGAAGGTCTCCTCCAATGATATAGAAAAAATCATTTTGTTGCTCTATTTGTGTTAGTAAATATTGCTCCAGCAGTTCTAAGGTACATGTATAGTCCTTATCAAAGTAGAAACGGCTATCAAAATGGGTGTATATATATTCCAAAAAACATAATATCCTTCCACAATTTAGCAGATTTTCAGATAACGTATACTAATACATTTTTTATCCCTGTGCTTATTAACTGAACATAGTCAGCCATTTTTTTTTAATTAACATGACAACCCCCCCTGAAGGTCTGCCATTTTGGTAAATTTCACAGCTGGGCAATGGGTATACAAAAATCTGAGAATTTTATTCCAAAATCAAATGACTCTAACGTAAAAGTTTCACTCAGACAGCAGATATCAAATGATGTAATATATTCTAAAAATCTGGATCAGTTAATTTCTCAAGCAGACCTTCTACGTTCCAACAACCAAAATACAGCTTTTTCTTACCTTCTCTTAATTTCTCCTTAGTCAAATTTCCACTTTCTCCTGTTCTCGTTTCCATTTACTCTGTCTCGTTCATTTTTATCTCATTCACCGTGTGTTGTCTCACAATTCCATCTTCTCTAGCATTTTTGTTTAGCTTGTTCTCTGCGTGTTGACTTGTGGTGACGTTTTTCTGAATTTGTGTGTGACCTTGGCCTAATTTTCATATTTTCTCCTTTTCTTTTCTTTCCTTCCCGTCTTTCCTTGTTGATTGAGAACGTGTGTATCCAGGTGAGTGTGGTCGGTTGTTTGTTGTTCTTAAAGCGTTTGTATCAGATCTTAATGCTTGTTTTCCTGATGGGTGTTGTTTGCGTTTGGTTTTCCCCCCCTTTGCTTAGTTCACCTCCTTCTTCACTATCAGAATATACCATGCCTTTTTGTAAATATAGTTTCTTTCAATTGTGGGTTGTCGTGTATTCGAGGTTGTCGTACTGTCTTTCCTTCTCTATGTGTGTAGCTAAATCGCTCCGCGATCGCGAATGAGGCGTACTCGGAGATTTGTGTCACAAACTCTGACCAGTCGTGCATGCTGTGTTTGTCTCCTAAACTATCTCCTTGAATGCTCCAGATACTGTCCAATTGGTCAGTATTTTCATTCCTGTGCGTGGGCCAGTGTGTGTACCAGGAACTGTGAGGGCATCTGATTCGGGTTGCCTTGACCTGATTCTAAGGGTGGGGAAATGCCTGTATTATTGATCTACTCTGGCATCAGAGTTGGTTTCCTTGTATGTTTTCCCTATCCACTTTTTTCTGCCACACCCCTTTGCGCATTTTCGCTTACTGTCTTGTTTGCTGCTGTCTCATCACCATTCACACTTTCTTTCCTTTCACTCTCTTCCTTCTTCTTTTCACTTACACTCTCTTTCACAGACTTTTTTCTTGATTTTCTGTTCCACTCTCTCTCTCTTCGTCCATAAGATCCTCCCGAACAGCGGACACTGGAGATCGCTGCCCCATTCATTTCCTTCTTTCACTTTCAACTCTCTCAGCTTCATTTCTCCCTCATCACTCCTTTGCACTTTTTTTCATGCCTATCATCTCTTCCACCTGTTCTTTCACTCTATCTCTTTCTTCCTCTCTTTCTTTTCTCCAATCTTCTCCTTTTCTCTGATCCCTCATCCCTCTCATCCTCCAGTCAGCAAAGTTTTAACACCACTTGCACTATAATCACTTTCATTCCTTCCTCTCTGTATTCCATTGTCCATTTGTGCCAGAATGTCTTCTGGAAATATTTTCATATCTGTAGTCCTCTTGTGCTGGTGCTGTCTATTTGTTTATGATGGCTGTCCTCCGTTCTGCTCGTGGTCTGTATTTTTCTCTTACATACAGTTTCCCCCCCCAGATAGTACCCCGACTGCCTTGTGCCACTCAGATCACGTAGTTGGTCAGCTTGGCGTTTGTCCTGTCCTGAGACACCCGTATGCCTGCCTTCTTCATCTTCTCGCATGCCTCTCGGTTCTGTAGGATCTTCATGGTGTCTCCCCACCTGAGGAAACGTACGATCACAGGTCTGGGTCTCTCTGCAGAAGGGTCGGTTTGCCTAGCCTGTGTGCATGGTTCTATTGCATCGTCGGCCATGTCTGTCTTCCATATATTGTCTAGTGTCTCTCTGATACCTCATCACATCTCTCTCCTTGCTATGTCCCTACTCTCTTTGATACCAAAGAACTTTAAATTATTCCGTCTGGAATAACTTCAATTCGGTCCATTTCCTCCTCCATTTTAGTCAGTCTGTGTGCCATATAGTCTTGCGTACCCTAAATGCCTTACTGCTGTTTTGGGTTTCTTGTATATCCTGCTTAGTGTCTTGAACATCCCTACATAAATTCATTCAATGTGTCCGCCATATCTGATTGTTTTTGTTCCTCTTGTTGATAGTGGTGGTTTGTAACTTAAAGGAGTCAGTGAGCATTGTTATTGCCGTAAAGAGTTGTGTCATCTGGGGGTCTATCTTTTGTCCAAGTTGTTGAATTTCACTTCAGCTTGTCTTCTAGCTTCTGTTTTCATGTCAATTTTCTCGTTAATGTTAATATTTGATCCTGGGCCCGGGTTGGTCTCCACATCATTGGATAAGGATAGTCGTCTGCGCACATAGGCTAAGTGGAGAATAGAAGTATAACCACTATTGGAGACAGACTATTCCCTAACTGAATCTGTGATGTTGCATGGGCAGTACCTTTCATGTCTGTCCAACAGAGTCCTTGGACTGTCGTGCTCTTCCCTATCTCTGTCCATCTTGCTGTTGACGTTTCTCTTGACCACAGAGGTATGAACACTAACCCACTTTCGTTTCTCCTTTCAGTCACTGGCTGAACCGATGGCCTGCTTGTGGTTGCGGCAAAGTATCGAAGTTTAGTACATTTCCATCGAATCCGCCATTGACTTCGGTACCAAACGCCACTCTTGTGGTTCACGTGCACACGCTAGTGTCAGAGCATATCCCCACAGAAGCACAAACCAGATCAAGACATCTTTCATCCGGCCACTTCACCCCCTTTCCCCCATCTTTCTTCCTCTTCCCCTTTCTTTCTGCTCGCGAGTGAAGCACAGAAAGAACCGGATTCTGGCACGCCAATGCACAGATCCACCATGATGAATTAGATTCGCTTTCTTCAAATACTTGTATCACTTTCTTACAGCACTCAGGTATCCTTAGCCTTTGTAGAACCACACTAGCAGTCGAAAATAACAGAACTCAAACATTCACTGACTATTCTCCGCCATCTTGCTGCGAACCCCCCGAGAGAGAGGAGAGAGAGAGAGAGAGAGAGACGGACAGACAGACGGACAGAGAGAGATAGATGAGAGAGAGAGAGAGAGAGAGAGGAGAGAGAGAGCGAGAGAGAGAGGAGAGAGAGAGAGAGACTTTATGTCCAAGGACATTAGTCTTTTCACAAGTAAAAAAAAATAAGGCATGTTTGCCAGTACTCGCGTGTAAGCTTTGCATCATCACACCAACATACCCATAACCTATTCCCCCTCTACAATACACGTTTGGCACCACACACACACACACACACCACACACCCACAACACACACACACACACACACACTGATTTTGTTACGCTCTGCGAACGCGTGACATTAAATTTGTATGGCTGAATTTAGCGCAGACTGGAAAGCGAAAGAAAAGTGCATTGTCCACCCAATGTTTTGTGGACATTCTTGGTGTGTGGCACACACACACACAAAACACACACACACACACACACACACCCACAGGGCGACTGGATGGTCTCGGCTCGCATCTTCAGGCTTCAACAACATGCGCGGGTTTTCGGTTTCGAGTGTCTATAAAGCGACCATGGTAAAACTGCTGAAACGGGATTCATCTGCTCGAGAGCTGAGTCACCAAACCAGCCCCAACTGCGACTCGCCAGGTTTGAAACTGAGTGGTTTGTAAATCAAGTTCTCGGACTCACTATGAGAAGTCTTGAAGGTTTCATTCGCCTCTCACTTATCAACTTTCTCTCGTGGACTCCACACACTTTCTCCAGCGAGCTGCATAGTCCTGTCTCCAGCGTATCTGCAGCTGATCAACACTGCTCTGGAAGAAGCCCTTTGGCAGTGCCTTAAGACAGGTGTCCCGGCGTCCCTAACTTAAGGCCTGTCTGGCCTGGTCGTGTGTTAGGGCTGAGAACAGGTTAAACTCAAACGGTTCAGATCCGGCGAGTGTGTGGATGGCTGACAATTCGACCAAGCCACATCAAGATTAAGAGAAGCGCGATCAGGTTGGGGGCGCGCTGGCGGAGTGTGTGGGTGTGGTGTGTGTGTGTAATACGGGAGGAGTCGTGTGTAGGGTGGAAGAGGTAATTACTGGATGAGCTGATGGACAGACAGGCAGGTGGCTGGAGCGCATCCGCTCACCGAGTAGGAGAAAGGAAAAGATAAAAAAAAAAAAAAAAAAAAAAGGTGGGAAACGTAATCTTAAGTACTTTTCTTTTTATTTTCCTATTTGTCACGGTTCAAAAATAAACACAACCAAGTCGTGGTCGTCGCCAGCCAATTACGCATAGTGGAGGAGGCTTCACGGAGACGGTCTGTCCAGCAGGAGACGGACTAAGTAGCTGACCGACGCCTCAATGTCTGGTTCAAACGAGTCTCGTCACGCCCGGATCAGACTCATCCAGCCAACTTGGGCACAGGAGGAGGCTAATTCCTAATCCTCCACGGAGACGGTCTGGTCCACCCAGACAGGACTAAGTAGCTGACCGACACCTCGATGTCTGGTCAGACGAGTCTCTACGCCTGGATCAGACTCATCCGGCCAATTTGTGGGACCAGTGCCCACAATTAGATCGACGTAGCCGGAAAGGGTGGAGGGAGGGAAGGTTTAGTGCGTGGTGGTGGTGTGAAATCAAGCTAATCAATTAAATGACCAATTGACCACCACAGAGAGTAAGGCGTGTAGGCGTGACTGTCATGATTTGAATATCCAATGGAATTAGAGGGAGATAACTTCGGGTACGAGGCGGTAAAAATACTGACCAATGGTACTCGCCCTTGGACACGTAGGTAGGGAATAAAGTAATGTGTGAGTGAGAGAGAGGGGGAGAACGAACAGACAGAGAGAGAGAGGAAGAGGTTCTGGGTGTAGGTCTGCTGGAGAGAGAAGCAGAGAGATGAAGGGAGGAGAGAAGAGAACCAAGTTGAGAGATTAGCACGTAGATAGTCTGCAGAGGAAGGACTAAGGAGAGATGTGGAGAGAGAGAGTTGCTAACTAATGAAGAGGAAAAGGAAAGAAAAGAAAAGAAAAGCAACCATGTCCATTTGATAGAGCAGACTAGAAGAGAGAGAGAGAGAGAGTGCCATGCGTTAATGCAGGAAGGAAGAAAGGAGAACAGATCGATGTTGATAGTCACTGTTCCATCTTAACCGGGGTTCGACCTCATACCTGGCAGCGTCACTTCGTCAAGCAGAACCACAGACCAACGCCAGTGCCAGCAGTCTAACCTGACCAGGCGCCAGCAGACCAAGACCAGTGCCAGCAGTTGTGTCGTGCTTGTGAAAGTGACAGTGAAAAGAAAAAAAAAAGAAAAAGAAAAGACAGTGATTCGTGAATAGTTAAGATCACCTGGCCAGGTAAAGTAGAAATCTATTTATACCCGGGTTAGTTAATGACGCTTTAGATAAATGATTTTGTGAAGTTCAGGAAGGAGAGAAATGTTTTATTTGTTTGATTCCATATGCATTGATGTTTCGTTCTATGATCATGTGTAGTAAAGTTATAGACTTTACTAGTGGTTTGATGTGACGAATGCATGATATATGAATGAGATCGTAAGCAAGCTGTGAGTGTGTTTGGGCTGTGCGCTAGTCCTTCCTCCATCGACATCACCCGAGGTTGACACTATTTTCATTGAACATGTAGATATCATGGGGACACTGCCACATCATTATTATCATTATTTCTTATTATCATTAACATCATCATTATTATTATCACTCATTATAATGGAGCAATTTGACTATCTGACCTTTGTATTCTAAAGAGAAGAGGAAGAAGGGACGGGAGATGAGAAAAGGTCAGATCCAAAGTGCATCATTATTTACCACCACACACACTGCCGTCTCCACCTTGAGGGATCTTGACAGATAACTCAAGAACGACAACAAAGGTATTAGGAAACATTCCACATTGGACAACAACAAAAAACCGACAAGAAAAGAAAAGAAAGGGCGGGCTGACAGAACAGGAGAGAAAGGGCGCACTGGTGGATATGGTGGAGGGGGAAGAAGGAAAGAGGTGGGGGGAAAGGAGGAGAGATGGGGAGGGGGTGGAGGTGAGAGATTCTAAAAGAGCTAATGTCGAAAGATCTCCAAAGCAGCCGTGTTGTTTCCGCCCCGGTCTGTTACAAGTTTACAGCCGACACAATGCTGGCTGATGCTCCTCGTCGCAGACAGCACAGCGACATTCCCTCGACAGTCGGTCGTCAACTTGCCGTTAAATACCAGCCGATGGCGCCAGCATCCTTAGACATCAAATGATACCCGCGCTCAACACCAAGACTTTTCTTTATAAAAGAACAAAGAAAGAAAGAAAAGGGGAGAAAAAAAGAAATGAAGAAGAGAACCTAAAGACGGGGAAAAAAAAAGAATCGAATAAAACGCCCGGTGGCTAAAGCCGACAACGTCCCCTTTCGCTGATGCATTTATCTGTCCTCTGTCTCCGTGTGACGGGATCAGAGTAGGATCTTCCATTTCAACAATGGCCATTTTATCATTACCGTCAGATGATATCATTTCTTATTCCGCTGTCCCACTGTTTCCATGGTCCGTGCTGCGTCCGTGGGTCGAATCATCTTCTCTCGCAGATTTTGATTTTTAACACATCAAAAAATCTTGGTACCGTTTTCTGGTATCTACTTTTATTTTGTGGTAAACGTGGACTGAAAGAACGGGCGTGTGTGTTAACTTGACAGCACTCTGCTGTGAGGCGACACGCGACTCTGGGGCTCTAAGCAACAGTGAAGAGCGAAGATAACACAGCGTTACACTGCACACGTCTGGCCTTAGACACATTGTTTTGCCCTCCAGACAACTGGCTGAGGCGATACCTGTTTTGCTTTTCACGTTATTTCAGTTTGTTTGCGCCTGAGGAAGACATTCCGACAATTTATGGATGTTTCATTCTACTGTACAAAGTATTATGACCGTGCATTGTCCTTTTGTTGTCCTGTTCGTTTGCTTACTTCCTGTAGTCAGGTCACAGTCATGTTGTTTATAGCAAACTACAACACCAGACGCAAGACTTTAATACGGAGCTAAATACAAAAATGAAAAAAGTGCCAACACATTTTGGATCAAA
>CM031596.1:106627027-106629527 GCA_018398815.1 Conus ventricosus
GTTGTGTGTGTGTGTGTGTGTGGTGTGTGTGGTGTGTGTGTGTGTGGTGTGTGTGGTGTTTCCTCGACAGTCTAGAACTGACACATCCAAAATCCACGCCGGAAACAACTTCCGTAGAACAGCGCCTCCGAAATTTCTTGCGCGGCGATTCGTAAGCGGCACAATTGACTGTATCACAGCATTTTCACGAACATAAGGCAACGTGCTGACACACGGTAAAATTACATACAAAAGTAAAAACGTGAACACTTCCCTCCACTGCAGCAATACCAGGATGTCTCGCAAAGAGTGTGCATGTGTATGTATGTACACATACATTATGCAGATGCGTGCGTGCATGAGAATACTCACACAAGCCCATAGATCACACATACGCACGCACATGTACATCTGCACACACACACACACTCGCGCGCGCGCATGCACACACACACACACACACACACACACACACACACACACACACACACACACACTGACACACCACACCACACATACGCTCATATACACGCGCACCGCATACACTGACACACACAACATGGGCCTGTGCCCACATACCCATGCACACTCATATATGCAAACATGTACTCTCACCACACATAGATACGATGATAATAATGGCACAGCCAATGTTATGTAGGCACCCAAGGTCTGACCAGGGCGTTGGACTAATGTGCAGGCCAGGCATCTTCTAAGTCGTACCCACGAGATCCTTTTCTTAAATTCTGTCATCATAGTCATTGATTCCTTTATCCATCCATCGAAACATAGCGGATGTGGTGTCGCGTATATGGACTAGTCCCCACGTAGTGACACTTCCTTGACGAAACTGAAACTGAAACTTACAAACAGACAAGAAATACTGGATTTCATTTCATGACGTTGACGACATCGTCAGATACATTATACAACAGATGTCTTCACTGGTAAATGAGAGTGGGAAAATGTCATTAGCAATATCAAACAAACAAACAGAATGTGGCTGGAGCGGGTGATGGGTTCTGGAATTTAACGCATAGCCGCCGATAACACGAACCACATTGGTGTCATTTCTTACTTTCTTTCTCATTCTAATTCCTTCCTCTCTTTCTGCGATGAACATGTTGAAAACAAAATATTGTTCGTGAAAAGCAACAAACAAAAACAAAAAAGTTCCTAGGGGCACACACACACACACACACACACACACACACACACACACACACACACACACACACACCTCCGCCCCCTCTTCCCTTTAGCGACCAATTTGGAGTTCAGTATTGGGGCGCACTTTAGGGTACTTACTCCGGAAATGTAAAGGCCCAAGGTTTAATATAGTTGGACACATAATCAAAGATCTATAAATTACAGCACTGCGGTTCTGCGCTTCTACTCCATGTTTACGCTCTGGTCTTACCTCCACTGATGGAAATCAAAGTACGAAACTAGTCAACACTGCGATGAATTGTCGACTAAATCAATAAAAGATTTTCACGTTCATCGATTTTCTTTCTTTCTTTTTGTTAATCTGTTGTTCTTGCTGTAGTTGTTTGGTTTGGGTTGTTGGAAGGTTTCACTGGCATAGAATTCACATCAAGTCTCAAGTCACACAAGAAAGCTGAGCCATCATCATCTGGAAACTGGTGCCATTAACAAATTGAATCCGATTGTGGACAAACTCTGAATCTCTCGCTTTCACGCACCAAAAGATTCCAAAGCTCGAATGCTTCAAAGGCGACGACCGGTACCGACGAAATCACCTAAAATCTAGAGGGATGCGATCATCCCGGTTTAATATTGTCAATACATCCGAGGCAAGAAATCACACACACACACACACACACACACACACACACACACACACGCACAAGCAACACACACACACACACACACACACACACACACACACACACACACACACCAAGTTGAGAGAGACAGAAGCTACTGTGGAAAATTAATAAATATTATCGCAGCAGAGTCTTCATCCAAGAAAACAAAAACAAACAAACAAAAAGGAGAGAGAAACAGACAAAATCCCAGTGACCTAGAACCACGACGTATTGTTTCTTCCTAATCTCATCCTCATGAAAGAATGAAGGAAAAATACATAGATGATGGAACTCAAATGAGCGAATGAATGATTCTGTATCTCCATAAACAATCGACTGGAGACAATTTTTTTTCTTTCAAAGGATGGACAGGAAATCCAGTGCCTCCCCCTCCAACCCCCGGCTCCCACTCTAACCCCATTCACTCTAAGGGAAAAAAAAACCTAGTTAGAAATGGTAACGGGTGCGTTTTCTCTAAAGTGACCGGTCATGAGGCGTTGTGCTAACTACAGCTCATGTCTGAGCAGTCAGTGATTATCGTATGTACTTCATGGACAATGCCTCTAGTCTTTTCGCACTCTTTCACACAATCAAGAAACCAGATCACTGATTCCCGAGATAACATACATGCTTGCAAGCACTGACTCTTGGAATCACAGAGTTCCGGTTTGGCCTTTCCCACAAACTTT
>CM031596.1:106634527-106637027 GCA_018398815.1 Conus ventricosus
GTGTGTGTGTGTGTGTCTGTCTGTCTGTCTGTCTGTCTGTCTGTCTGTCTGTCTGTCTGTCTGTCTGTCTCTCTCTCTCTCTCTCTCTCTCTCTCTCTCTCTCTCTCTCTCTCTCTCTCTCTCTCTCTCTCTCTCACGCACACACGCACGCACGCACGTGCGCAGAGCAAACACTGCGCTGCGGCCGAAGGACTTCGGTCGTGTTCAGTGGTGCCTATTCTGATCCAATATGCGCAGGACAAAACCTGCTAACCCCCTACTGACAACAGTAATTGTTTTGTTACAGAGCAAGCAAGATTGACCGTTACCCATCGGAGAGTGTCATGACTTCTGTCCAACGGCAGTCCCCATGAACTTGCCGATACCGGCGATGCCGATATTGACACGACCTCTCACCAAGGGCAATGATGCAGATACATAATCTAAACTGAGGTCACCATGAGGGCATGAATGGCCACAGCATTTGAGGCTTTTCAGTGCAAATCGATAAGGATCAGGATCATGAAAAAGAGACTACAGTCTTCCATTCATGTCCGAGACTGCGGGACAAGGCTACACTGTATGTTTAGTTTCGTGATATATCCCTGCATCAACCAGGTCCGAGAGATACAGACGTCTGCAGTGTTGGTCAGGAAATATGAGCAACACTCTCAGAAACGAATCCAACAAGTAAATGAAACTCAACTGAGCGCTTCCATTGTTCGCCCATGGAGCCCATAGCAATTTCAGGTCTTGAGCAGGAGCCAGTTTGGGAAGAAACCCCCACAAATAAATTACTTAGATGAGAATCGAACCTGATACCTCCCAGCCAAGAAAATGTTATTCTTGCCACTCCGCAACGGCGACAGGCTGCACTACATAATCATAAACAGAATTCTTTTTAAGTTTATATCTGGAGGCGCAGACGAGCAGAACATATCCACAGAGACTGCATTCATAATAAGTTAGTGTCGAATCAGACAGGATAATTCAGGAAAGGTCAAGGCAGAGTCAGTGCAATAAAATCGAAGTCTAAGTACCAGTGTATCTATCTCCCCATGAATCGGTTAAAAAAATGAAAGAAAGAAAAAAAAAAAAAGAAAACGAAAAGAAAACATGGAAATCACGCTACAATTTCTACTGCGCACTATGAAGATATAAGAATGAAAGCAGATTGAATCAATCTAAATTACCGGGCTAAATCTGGATGCAGTGACTGAATCTGGATACAGAAAGAGAGAGAGACAGAGACACAGAAAGAGGGGGGGGGGGGGGGGGGGGAGAGGGGGAAGAAGTAAAGAGAAGAATGAAAACGCACGCGCGCGCACGCACGCGCGCACGCACACACACACACACGCACGCTCGCGCGGAAAAGACAGACAAATAGACAAGACATACAGACAAAAAGACGAACAGACAGCAAACAGAAAGACAGACACAGTCGAACACACACACACACACGTACGCACGCACGCACGCACGCACGCACGCACGCACACACACACACACACACACACACACACATAACTGTACTCACCAGATTGTAGACTCCCAGAAGAAACGCCTCCAGACCTCCACATGTCTGGAACAGGATCAGAACAACCACTAAGAGCCAAGAATCGGTGCTGCTTCGCAATCGAATCCGTTGAACAATAATGACAACTCTCGTGAAAAGATCTCGTGAAATAATATTACCACGGACAAAAAGAACAGGTGCACATTCCCACTTTCTGACTCGCGCCCACACAGATTTTCAATCGCATACCCGCGTACTCATAAAGATCTCTCTCTCTCTCTCCTCCTCTCTCCTCTCTCTCTCCCTTCTCTCTCTCTTCCCCTCTCTCTCTCTCCCCTCTCTCTTCCAAGAACTTTGAACTTTTTTTCGCTCTAAGGATTTAGAACGTTTTGTTAAACTCTAAGTGTTTTGGTGGTCAAGTCAAGGTATTTACAACGTTGCCGATTTTGAGTAATTTCTTCTTCTTTTTTCAAACATCATCCAAGTGAAGTGCCCAAAAACAGTCTGATCAAACTGAAACTAGTCTACGATTTAATTTTCACAGCTTGTGTGTGTGTGTGGTGTGTGTGTGTGTGTGTGTGTGTGTGTGTGTGTGTGTGTGTGTGTACGTGTGTACGTGTGTGTGTGTGTGGTTGCTTTGGAGTGCCGCCGGATTCTGTTTCGAACCCTTGGTGGTTAGAATACTACAAAATTATAGACTGGTATTCATCCATTTGATACCAAGGAAGCACCGACACAACCCGTAATGTCTCACTGATGAGTTCAAATGAGCGGATGAAAGGCGATGTGAATGGTTCTGTCTTCAAGATGGATTACGATGGTCCCCATATGCTGCTAGTGAAGGAGTTTATATTTACAATATAATGCCTTAATTTTTCACTCCTGTTTTCTTTCTTTCACACTCCTCTCCCTCTTGTTCTCCTTTCCTTTTTTTTCATCTTTGCCAGATAGTTACTGTAATCACTGAACAACTGTTAGCATGCACTGTCCCCTCCCCCCCCCCCC
>CM031596.1:106649527-106652027 GCA_018398815.1 Conus ventricosus
CATGATCAGTAAAAGCAATGTGATCACAGTCTCGCAGAAGTATGACACGGCTGTCAAAATTTCAAAATCAGAAATACGCGCAAATCAAAATCCTTTGTAATTTAATTGTTCTGTCCTCTGGCGGTACAGTCATTTTTCTTTTCATAAGATCTTTATTTAATCGTCGATAAAATGCGTGTGTCCACTGCAGCATGTGTTCTATTCCTCTTGCCAGAGGCCTTTAATGAGTGGTTGAACTTTCGGTTTGAGATCTGAAATGGGAGTGGTCGTTTTCAAAGCCAGAACCCCAGCTGTCATTCAGCTGTGTAGACGGAGTTAACTCGAACGTGTTTTGAGAATAGACGGTTTGCAGCAATAAAGGTGACGGCAGCAACGCATTTTCAGGACGTTCGGAAAATTCTTCAGTAGTTCTCTATGTAACGGGTTCCGTATGCCACGGAGGAGGTGACATTTTTTCGTCGTCGGAGTTACCAAAATGAACAGGAATCTAAAATGACAATGGCAGACTGACTGGGATTTTAGAATGATCTTTCAAAAACTCCAAACTCGATATTGGTACCTTGCAAGGATGGGGAGGCGGGCAGGGACAGAAAACAGGGAGATCCGAGTGTCTGGGAGGTGGGGGGATGCGGATATATCTACGATATAGATCTCTCTCTCTCTCTCTCTCTCTCTCTCTCTCTCTCTCTCTCTCTCTCTCTCTCTCTCTCTCTGTCTGTCTGTCTGTCTGTCTGTCTGTCTGTCTATCTATCGATCGATCGATCGATCGATCGATCGATCGATCAATCGATCGATCAATCGATAGATAGATAGATAGACACACACACACACACACACACACACACACACACACACACACACACACACACACAGATAGATAGACAGATATATAGACAGGCAGACAGACTGACAGATACAAGATATATACACACACACACACGCACGCACACACATAAAGACACACACACACACACACACACACACACACACACACACACACACACACACACACAGAGTTACAGACAGACAGGCAGGCAGGCAGATGAACAAATGGACGGATGGACAGACAGACAGGCTACAGAGACAGGAAGAGACAGAGAGAGAGAGAGGGGGGGGAGACTGAGACAGACAGACAGACAGACAGGAAGACAAAGAGACAGACGGACAGACAGATACATAAACAAACAGATGAACGGATAAACATATCGAAGGGAGGTCTTCTTTCAGTTTTGCTTTGAAAATAAAAGTCATACTTTGACTCTTTAGGTTCACAGTTCGGGCGGTAATTCCGAGTCGTGTTAAATCGACACTTTGTAAGATAGGGTTCCCCCATCCCTTGCATACAGACGGTGCAGTGACCTGGAATAGCTCTGTGACCTCCCAGCTACAGTCATAGCCCTTGGCGGTGGATGGGGTCAAGCACTTTGAGCTACAAAGGTTTTTGCAAATCCGCACACTACACAGCCATAATCCAGTTTGGAACGGACCAAATGCTTTTAAAGACGGAGGAGAGTTTGACGGTCTCCGACCCTGCCTGTGAGACCCAGTACGCGGATGATGTAGAGAGCGCTGACACGAGGTTTTTAAATACTTAATATGGTTACTGAAGATTCATGTGTGGTCAAAGGTTCATCATCCACGACTCCTGACTGAACACTGGAATGTCTGATTTTTCTACACAAATCACCCGAACTTACAAACGTGGACAGAATTATCTAAGTTACAATAGCAAGTATGCCGAGTTTGATTAAGTCTGGAACAGAGCTTAAAAACAAAAAATTGTTTTTAACTTCTACTCACTTGGACCAACAGCTGTTAGCTCGATGTGAGATCCAAGGTTAAAACTATGGTCTCCTTACCTTGTGACTTTTCCCTTTATTTTTTTCTTTTTTTCTTTGGTGGTGGTGGTGGTGGTGGTGGTGGTCAAGAAGCTGAATGTTTCAACATTTTCCAAACAACCACAAAGATATCTGAAACCTTTCACATGACTGGCAGGGCCCACATTTTTCAACCAGTCGATCTTTCAGGTCCTTGACACTTTGACGATGAACATTCTGAGCAATCAGAATTATTCAAATGAGTAATTTCCATCATTGTACAACACCCACTTTCAAGTATTTGTTGAAATCACAGCACTTGAATTACAGCTGTGGTTCAAATTCTGTGACTAACTCCAATAATCTGTAACTATTTCAGTCTTGTATATGCGAGCATAATGATTTTGAGAGAAAAAAAGAAAGGAAAGAAAGCAATGACCTCACCAAATTCACATATCGTAACAGTATCTTTGTATGCCATGGTTCTACTCTTCGACAAAATGTTCTCCGATGATCATGCTTCTCGTTTAAGAAATAAAACCACGTAGGCATTATAAATACCTTCAAAATCATCTGTTATTCCATACCACTTTTTCTAACTTCCGTATTGTTACTTGCAGGAAACCAAACACTGAACAATTGAAACACGGGATCTTAAAGGCCAAGGTTATAGTCAGATTTGG
>CM031596.1:106659527-106699527 GCA_018398815.1 Conus ventricosus
GACAGATAGACAGACAGACAGACAGAGACAATGACAGAGCGAGAGGGAGGGGAGGGAAGGCGGGTAGGCAACGGAAGGAACGAAGGGGACACTGCAGAAGGAAAAAAATGACAGACAGACCGAAAGAGAGAGAAAGATGATTGGCAATAAGGAATTCAATAATACTCTCACTTTGTCTCCTTAAATTCCCCTCAAATTCGCTCACATTTTCTTCCGACCCCGACCCCTTGATTGATTATGACTATGATAGTATTACCCCCCCCCCCCCCCCCCCCCCCCCCCCCCCCCCCCCCTTTCAGGGGACTAAGATGGTAGTCGCCAAAGCAAGAGCACAACGGCGTGGAGTGAGATGGGATGCTGATAGGACCGGACGAGGTAGAAGAAAGGCAAGGTGGGCTTCTTGTGATGAACTGATTGTGGCCAATAAAGCCCGGCGTCTTCGGCCAGTAATCACAGGCTGCCAGTAAGGCGGAAGGCCAGGGATTAGTCCCTTGATCAAGGGAATTGCCTGTCATCGTGGAAACCTGAACCCTTGCTTTATAGCTCGGGCACGAAAACATGTTCTTCCTTTGCCCTTCAGACAGTTTCTTCCTTCCGCATTTCACCTTCTCCGCCCCGCCCATTGCCCGTGTTCCCTCCATACCCAAAGCACGCAAGCACCCACGCACACACAAAACACACCACAAATGTGTGCGCGCGCGCACGCACACGCACACACACACACACACACACACACACACACACATTCACGCACGCGCACACACACACACACACACACACACACACACACACACACACACACACACACACACACACACACTTCTTCCCTGTCTATCCTTCTTCCTTGTCCCCTCTTTCCTGACCGATGCTATGAAGCGGGAAATTTAAATCTGATGTCTAAGGTGATCCAGTGAGCTACTACTACTGTTGTTGCCTTCGTTGATGTTGCCTTGTTGCAGAATTCTGGGCGGCATTTTCAAGTCAGAGCCGGTCTCTTCGTTACTATGAATACAAATCTGTCGCTAATTTGAGAATGTCAACTTTCATCTACACCCCCCTCCCCCTCTCTCTCTCTGTCCCCCCTAACTAACCCCCACACGCTCATTTGAATTCAGAATGTGAGGCAAGTGCGCAATATGTGTATGAATGTGTGTGTGTACATGTGTGTGTGTGTGTGTGTGTGTGTGTGTGTGTGTGTGTGTGTGTGTGTGGGTGTGTGTTTGTGTGTGTGTGCGCGCGCGCACGTGTGCTCGCATGTGCATGTGTGCGTGAGCAGATGTAAATGTGTGTGTGTGCATACGTGAGTGTGTGTGTGTGTGTGCATACGTGAGTGTGTGTGTGTGTGTGTGTGTGTGTGTGTGTGTGTGTGTGTGTGTGTGTGTGTGTGTGTCTGTGTGTGTGTGTGTCTGTGTCTGTGTCTGTGTGTGTCTGTGTCTGTGTGTGTGAAATACGGTGATACAAAGAAACGGACAGTGGGTGAAAGTGACAGCGAGGGAGAAGCAGTGTAACGGATGAGGAGAAGGCGAAAGGTGCGGAGAGGGCAATAAAAATGTTCATAAAAAGACTACCTTGGACAGCATGGCAAAGATATAAAGAATGAGACACTGAACGCAAAGGTGAAGACAAGCACGCCAAAGACAAAAAGTCACACAGGAACTTTCAACTTCACTCAGCAAAACAACAAAAGAGAAAAACACTCAAAACAGGTTCAGTTCTTTGTCCTTCTCCACTCATCTCTCATGCCTCTCAACCTTTGCCAATCCCTTTTTCCATCTTCAAATCGATGGCCGAAATCGTCATTATCCTGACTGGGATAACTAGCGCATTGTGTGCAGAACAGTAAAAGCTCGTTGGCATCGAACGAACCTCGTCTTCGATGCAAACGACTATATTTTGGCGGTGTCTGCAGAAGAAACTCGTGGCTGCTCCCCCCCCCCCCCCCCCCCCCCCCCCCCCCCCCCCCTTCCCCCTCCCCTTCCCATCCCATTTTTCTTCGCTTGGTAGTTCGGCGGCCTGTCTATTCTTCCCTTTAAATCCTGTCTGTATACTTCCCCTGCCCCCCCCCCCCCCCCCCCTTCTCTGACTGCTTTTTCACAGGTGTCATACCTTTTCTTCCTGACTTCCTTTTTCCTTTCTATTCCTTTTTTTCTGAGGGGGGGGGGGGGGGGGGCGTGGGGGCACTTCCTTTGCTTAAATGCTTTTCGTTTTTTACCTTTTCTCTCTGCATTTTCCTCCTTGGTTATCATTATTTCCCTGCCTTTTTTGGCTGCCATTTCTTACTTTAGTGATGCCTTTTTCTTTTCTTTTTTTTTTTCTGGTTTCCTCTGACAGTTCCATTGGCCGTCCATTTTCCTTTCCACATCATTTTTCCTGAAAGCCGCTTTTCTTCTCTGTGTCATTTTTTTCCTAGATGCCTTTTTCTCTTACCTGGATGGTATTATCCTTTTTTGTGTCTAGTGATAGATTTGTTTTTGTTTCTTTATCTGGTTCGCAATCTCAATATCTGTCTTTGGCGCAAATTTTTCATTTCCTTGGTTACCTGGTACAGCTTTCTTTTTTCTTTTTTCCCCTTTTTTCATTTGTCTGGATATTTATTCTTCCTTCTTTACCTGGGTCCCATTTTCTTTTCTTTGTCCAACTACCACGGTCTGTTTCTTCTATTATCTAATGCCCATGATTTTCTTTCCGTTTCTACAGCCGGCTGCTATTATTTTCTTTTTCTTCATTTATAGGTCTGTCATTTTCATTACCTCTCTTTTTTGGGCTGTCAGCTCCTTCCTGATGACTTTTGTTATTAGGCTACGATTTTCACCTTTCGGCAACAGGACCAACTCTATTAATGGGGAAAAAATACTTGCGATCACTTCATCTGATTCTGTCCTCATGTTTGGGCACCTAACATAGGCTACCAGTGCATCTCTCTCTCTCTCTCTCTCTCTCTCTCTCTCTCTCTCTCTCTCTCTCTCTCTCTCTCTCTCTCTCTCTCTCTCTCTCTCTCACACACACACACACACACACACACACACACACACACACACACACACACACACACACACGGAAGAAGGAATTCTAGATTTGCATAAAATAATGCGTTTTAGGAATAGGTCTTTATAAAGATATAACGGTGAAGAAGAGGAGGATGAAAGGGAAGGGAGGGAAAGAGAGAAAGAAAGATGGGAAATTGGCAAGGAGAGAGGAAGAAAGAGAGAGGGGGTGCGGGGAACACAGAGAGGGGGTGGGAATCTAAAAGAGAGAGAGAGCAGGGAGAGAGGAGGGAGGAGAAAATGACACAGACAGGCAATCACACAGGCAGTCATTTAGGAATAGACCGGGAGGTGGAGAAGGAGAAAGGGATTCAGAGAATGAGGTGTCGGGTGGAAACATACATGGGACAAAAAGACTACCAAAAAAAAGGATCGGAACAGACAGACAGACAGACAAGAAAGGCAATTACGCCTTCTTTTCACACTCTTTCCATCACACACACACGCACGCACGCACGCACGCACGCACGCATGCACGCACGCACGCACGCACGCACGCACACCTAAAGACACACACACACACACACACACACACACACACACACACACACACACACACACGCACGCACGCACGCACGCACGCACGCACACACACACACACACACACACACACACACACACACACACACACACTTGCGCAGACACAGACACACACAAAAAAACCCGTGTGAATCGTCTTTTCTCCTCCCTTTTCAAACCGCTTGACCATCATGGCCATCATGAGGTCAAAGGCCCAGAGCCACAATCATCATCTTCAAACTCAATCGTACCAACTAACACCGTTGTGGATGTTAAGTCCTTCCAGTCGACAATTTCCTTACATCCTGACCAAGCGATGGCTCTGGTCCTACAAGCAGCAGCGGCCGTTCTATCGGTAGAAGACAGCAGCTATGATCAGCTTGCCTCCTTAGCGTTTCCCTCATTATCTCCCTACTCCCAAAAGCACACCTGAGGCGAAGCTACTTAACCTGAGAACAGCGAGTCTAACTCTGCTCGGGTACGTTCTGCCATATACCACACACACGCACGCACTCACTCAGGTATACATTCGCCCCCAACTCCTCCAACGCCCTCCCTTCCTATCCCAACCCCACTTCAAGCACACGCGTGCGCGCTCACTCACACACACACACACACACACACACACGCACGCACGCGCGCGCGCGCGCGCGCACGCACGCTTACACACACACTCACACGAGCACACATATACTATGGAAGTATATATGCTCGTATCAGAATATGTCTCTGCACGCGCACAAACACATATGAAAACATACTATCACATGCTCATTCACACGCACAAACGCATCCACACGAAAACAGAGAGAGAGGTGAGGGGCGGGGGAGAAAGAATTGTCACAAAATATCTCCCCCCCCCCCCTCCCCCGTCAGACTAGAACCCCTTCCACTCCTACAGCCGTATCATTACATCACTGGTCCGAGTCGTCATCCTACAAGTTTACTGCATATGTGCACGAAGAAGAGCTGGCTGGCTGGCTGGCTGGCACGATAGGCCTTTTCCTGTTATTTTTCTTTTCACTGTAGTGTAGTGGTAGAAGTCCTGCTCCCTGTTGAGAGCACATCATTATTCTAAGGAGGGGATCGCTTTCCTTCCGTGTTGTCATTTTCGCAATAGGTCAGTTGGTGGTACGAGAAGGTTGTGACCAGTTTCTCGCCCTCTACTCATTATCTCTCTTCGTTAGCCAGTGCACTGCCTTTGTGTCCACCTGGAGTGGATTGTACACGTCCTTAGACCAAATAAGTGGACTCTCTCTCTCTCTCTCTCTCTCTCTCTCTCTCTCTCTCTCTCTCTCTCTCTCTCTCTCTTTCTCAAAAGCGAGTCAACGAACATGCTTGCACTGTCATACTAGAAACAATGAAAAATAAAAGTGGACAAAACACAATGACTTTACTTCCTTGTGCTTGGGAGGTGAGTGGTCATATGTGAGAGAGAGAGAGAGAGAGAGAGAGAGAGAGAGAGAGTGTGTGTGTGTGTGTGTGTGTGTGTGTGTGTGTGTGTGTGTGTGTGTGTGTGTGTGTGTGTGTGTGTGTGAGAGAGGTGGGAGAGAGAGAGAGAAGAGTGAGTGTGTGTATGTGAAAGAAAGAGAGAGAGAGAGAGGCCTTCTATAAATTTTGCATTGGAAACAGTCATACGCAGGACTGTTAGGTTTAAGGGACAACTTTGGTTGTTAAATCAGAGTCGTGTTACGTGTGCAAATGAGACAGTGTTCTCCAGCCTCTTCGTACAGACTTTACATTAACTGGGATGGATCTGTGACCTCTCGGACAGAGTCGGAACCTTGGTGGTGGGTAGGTCAAACACTCTTGGGCTAAATAGGTTTGCAAATTCGCACATTACACAGCCATAATCCAGTTAGAAACTGACCAAACGTTTGTCAAGATGTAGTAGAATTGGTGTTTTCCAAACCAGCCAATAAGGACCCTAGTACTCGGTAATGCAAACAGGGCTGACATGAAGTTTTTGAAAAAAAACTTAATATGGTTACTGAAGATTCACGTTTTGTCAAACTTTGGTCCCAGACTTCTGACTTAATACTGGATTGCTTGATTTTTCACTTGAATCACCGTAAGTTACAAAAGTGAAGAAAATAATCGTAAGTTACGAAAGTGGGTACGCCAAGTTTTGCTTCAGTCTGGAATAGAGCTAAACACTTATATTCACTTGGACCAACAGTTGTTATTTTGACAAGTAATCCAAGATTAAAACAAGGGTCTCTCTGCCTTCTGATTTTTTCCATCATACCTGTTATTTTATTTTTATTTTTATTGTTTTTTTTTTGTATAATGTGATAAAAACACTCAATGTCTTATCATTTTCCTAGCAAACAAAAAGATATTTGAAAACTAACCATGACATGCATGTTCACATTTTCAATAAATAGATCTTTCGGGTCCTGGAAACACAGATGACAATTCTGTACAATCAAAATGGCTAAAGAATGATTTCCATAATTGTGCCACACCTACCTTGAAGTACTTGTCAAATCACAGCACTTAGAAAAACAGGTCTGGTTAGAAATCTGTGGCTAATTCTGATAATCTGTTACTATTTCAGCTTTACATTTGCAATCAGACATTTTCAAGAAACTTTTATACCATTAGATATAAATTTTAGCAAGATCTTTTGCTTGGCATGTTCTATCATTCCAGAAAAGTTCTCAAATAACCATGACTCTTGCTAAAAAAAAAAAAAGAAAGAAAAAGGGAAAACAATAAGAAAGAAAGAAAAAGGAAAAACAGAAAGAAAGAGGAGAAAAAAAAGTACTGCGGGCCAGATCTTTTTCAGGTTATTTTGATCATATACTTACACATATGCACGCATGCATGCACGCACGCATGCACGCACAGGGAGAGAGGCAGAGACAGACAGACAGAGACAGAGTGACAGACAGAGAGGTAGGCAGGGCAGGCAAGCGACGGAAGGAGGGATGTGTGTGTGCGCACACACACGTGCGTGTGTGTGTCTGTGCGCGTGCGTGCGTGCGCGCGTGCGTGTGCGCGCGCGCGTGCGTGCGTGCGTGCGTGCGTGCGTGCGTGCGTGCGTGCGTGCGTGCGTGCGTGCGTGCGTGGTGTGTGTGTGTGTGTGTGTGTGTGTGTGTGTGTGTGTGTGTGTGTGTTTGGTGTGTGTGTACGTGTGTGTGCGTGTGTGTGTTTGTGTGTGTGTGAGTGCGCGCGCGCATGTGCACAGAAGGAATGACAACAGCAGATAGAAAGACAGCGAAAGATAATGGGAAATGAGGAATTCGATAATACTCTCACTTCTCTAAAATTCATCTCAAATTCGCCACCATTTTCTGCTGACCCCGAGATTGATTACGACTACAATAGTATTACACCTCCCCCACCCCCTTTCCTTTCCTTTCCGGGGAATAAGATGATAGTCGCCAAAGCAAGAACACAATGCCTTGGAGTGGGATGGGGTGGTGACAGGACCGGACGAGGTAGAAGAAAGGCAAGGTGGGCTTCTTGTGATGTACTGATTGTGGCCAATAAAGCCCGGCGTCTTCGGCCAGTAATCACAGGCTGCCAGTTAGGCGGAAGGCCAGGGATTAGTCCCTTGATCAAGGGAATTGCCTGTCATCGTGGAAACCTGAACCCTTGCTTTATAGCTCGGGCACGGAAACATGTTCCTCCTTTGCACCTCGGACAGTTTCTTTCCCACTGCCCCACCACGCTGCCCAGATAGACCCCTCACTTAAACACACGCACGCACGTACGCACACATGCGGGCGCACGTACTCACACACACACACACACACACACACACACACACACACACACACACACACACACAAACACACCACACACACACCACACACACACCACACACACACACTATCCCTTCCCCATTCATCCTTCTTTCTCGTTCTCTCTTTCCTTACTGATACCGTTTAGTGCTTGCAGGAAGTTCAGGTTTGAGACCTAAGCCTAAGGTGACCCAGCTAGCTGTTGCTGTTGTTGTTGTTGTCGTGCGGGAGGATTCTGGGAGACGTTAGGGTGAATTAGATTTCACGTCAGAACTGCTGCCTTTCTTACAACTACGAACAGAGCCCTATTCCCAATTTGAGCATCAGGGATTCTCGGCCGCTTTGTCATACTATCAGCCACTCTCTTACCTTCCCCCGTCCTTCCTTTCTCTCTCTCTCTCTCTCTCTCTCTCTCTCTCTCTCTCTCTCTCTCTCTCTCTCTCTCTCTCTCTCTCTCTCTCTCTCTCCCTCCCTCCCTCCCCATTCAAATCCACAGACTAAGGCATAAGAGTAGTGTGTACATGTATGCACTCCCAGGTGTTTGTGAATGTGATTGAGTGAGAGAGACAAGACACAGAGACAGACAGACAGAGAGAAAGCAGGGGTGTGTGTGTGTGTGTGTGTGTGTGTGTGTGTGTGTGTGTGTGTGTGTGTGTGTGTGTGTGTGTGTGAAACACACCGATACAGAGAGATGGACATAGAGTAAATGCGGGGTGGGAGAGGATTGGGCAATGAATATGATCATAAAAAAAAGCCTTGGACAACAAGGTAAAGAGATAAGAAGGGGGGAAATAGAACGCAAAGGTGGACACAAACACGCCAGAGACAAAAAGTCACACGGGAATTTTTACCTTTCCAAGCAAGGCAAAGGCACACGTACAAAATTCAAACAGATTCAATTTTTATTATACCACTCCTCCTCTTCGCTACTGTCCTACCACAGCCTCTGTCCGTCCCTTTTTCCATCGTCAAGTCAACGTCCCGAATCGCCATTATCTTGTCCCAGATAATTAGCGCACTGTGTGCGAAAGAACAGATAGAGCTTCTTGGCATCGAACAGGCCTCATCTTCCCTGTCAACGATTAGATTTCGGTAGTGTCTGGAAAAGCGTTTCGTGGGTGTCTTTTTCCTTTTTTTTCTCCCTTCTTGGCGGTCAAGCTGCTAATTTCTCTTTCTTCTAGTTGTCTGTCATATTCTTCTCTTTTTTTTTTCTTTGACCACTTTTTTTTTCCTTCTGGGTATCTTTTTTTGTCTTTTCTATTCTTTTCTTTTTCCATGACTTCCATTTCTTCCGTTTTTCCTGCCAGACATACTTTGTTGTTGTCATTATTATTTTCCAAGGCTAAAACAGTTTTTCATTTCTTTCTTCTCTCTGTAATTTTCCCCTTAGGTCATCATTTTTTTTTCTATCCCTTTTCCCTGGCCTACGTGGCTGCTATCTTTTTCTGCCAGTTTTTCTTTCTTTGTTGTTTTTTCTCCTTGGTCGCCATTTCCTTTTCATTCTTTTTTTTCTTGGCAGCCACTTTTTCCTCCATTATCTTCCAAATCTGCCCTTTTTTTTTTTTACCTGGAAGCCAACATCCTTTTCATCCCAGCAATAGGTTTCATTTTCTTCCTTTACTAGGTTCCCTTTTTTTCTTCTTCTTTTCTTTCTTTTTTTTCTTTTCCTTTTTTTTTTCTTTTCTTGTCTGCCTCCGAGTTCCTTTTTTTTCTTCACTTCCTTCCTCCTACTTTTCTCCATCTAACTTTCACTTTCTTTTTCTTTTTCTGACTCCCATTTGCTGTTTCTTTCTTTACCACCCTTCAATTTTTTTTTTCCTACACAAAGGCTGCCATTATTTTTTCCGGACAATCATTTTCTTTCTTTCTTTATAGGTCTGTCATTTTGATTATCTCTCTTTCTCTGGCTGTCACTTCTTTTCTTATCTGAAGACTTCTTTCTAATATCTGGCAGCCATTTTCATTTGCCTGCAACAGGACTAACTCAACTACCGGGGGAAAAAAAGATAGTGGCGATCTGTTTGTCAGATTCCGTCGCATTCCCAAACATTTCAGGTGTGGGCATACGGCATCTAACGCAGACTGACGCTCTCCTCTCTCTCTCTCTCTCTCTCTCTCTCTCTCTCTCTCTCTCTCTCTCGCTCTCTCTCTCTCCTATGTGTGTGTGAGTGTGTGTGAATGTCTGTTTCTCTCTAAGGCATAGCCAGAGAGAGAGAGAGGGGGGGGGGGGAGGGAGACTATCCAGCTTCATATGATTCAATGATTCAATGTGGTCTCGCGATAGGCATTCATATATATTACGGTGGAGAATGGAAGGATGGAGAGACAGACAGACAGACAGATGGAAACGCGCAGGTCGTCTTGTTCCTCGTCTCTTCCTCCTTCAACTTCTGGACGATCATTATGTCCTAGGCTCAGAGTCGCAATCATCCTCTTTTCCCACTTAATTGTACAAACCAGCACCGTTGTGGATGATTGCGCTTCCAGTCAACAAGATCCTTAGATCCTGACCGAGCAACGGCTCTGGTCCTAAGAGCAGCAGCGGCAATTCTATCGGTAGAAGACACCAGCTGTGATCAGCTTGCCTCCTCAGCGTTTCCCTCATTATCTCTCTGAGAGAACTAATAAATGCCAATCCTGACTCACTTTCGCGATCAACCAGTTTTTGGGCGAAAGTGGCCTAAAAGCGGCATTTATTAGTTCTCTGACAAGTAAGACTTCAATAACCAAAAATAACGATTATCTACAAACAAACATGCTGTGCAGGGTTATCCATTTTAATACTAATTTACTAAAGTTTTCAGAGAGTAGCGTAGGGGAAAGTAGCCGGGACTGAACACGCCCATAGAGTAACGTAGGGAAAAGCAGCCGTGACTGAACGCGCTTCATATACAAACGGTGTCTGTTCCCACGGCTCTCTTTTCAGTACTGTCAACTCTGTCAGGGCGGTGTAAGCTTTTAATTGCTAGTTGCCGGCCTACCTGCCCAGCACTCGGGGTGTTTATTTCTCCCAGTGCTGTGGTGGTGTAAGTTTGCATATGGCAATATAGCTGCAGTTTTAGAAGACAGTGGGGATTCTAAGTTAGAAAAAGTTTTTGAATTCACAAATACTTTTTCAACAGCTTTATAGATTAAATTGTGTGGAAGACATGGAATCAGTTACAACTTTATATATAACCACACACACACACACACGCACACGCACACACACACACACACTCTTTCTCTTTCTTTCTCTCTCAATTAAATGTTATAAAATCCGCACACTTCTTCTGACTAATTTCTACCTACAAACTTTGTACACAGACAGGCAGACACGGGGCTAAAACCTGATCACTTAATTTACGGCTCGCGGCAGTTTGCAACCAGAGCGCCTAGCCTGCGCTGTGTAAACGAAGCACACTCGGCTGGGTTGCACCACATTGCATCAGAAAATGATTTGGAAAATTCTAGATTGCCACGTCGACACACCGTATCGAGGCTGTCACGTGACACGACCGGGTTTGCCATTGTTGTTTGAGCCACCGCACAAGAAGGCTGTGTTTTGACTGCGCTCTGTTGTGACCACTGTGTTTTACTTGTTATTTTAAAATGGCTAAAACGTTACTGAAGAACAGGTTTGGGTAAACATGTACTTTAGGGTACGAAATTCATGGGGCTGTTTGTACGCACTTTTTCGGGTGTTTTCGGTTCTTGTCGATGCAAAGAGACGTAAGACACCCTCACCTGCCCACTTTGACCTGTCCTGCCCCACTTGTGGGTGCAAATAATTTATTTCACTTCACAAGTAGGGATATGCATGCACATCCAATGCGCCATTTTAGAACCCCAGTAGGCCTAGTGATGACGTTTGTGCCCATGTGATCAGCAACCAACATGGCGCATTGGATGTGCATGCATATATATCCCTACTTGTGAAGTGAAATAAATTATTTGCACCCACAAGTGGGGCAGGACAGGTCAAAGTGGGCAGGTGAGGGTGTCTTACGTCTCTTTGCATCGACAAGAACCGAAAACACCCGAAAAAGTGCGTACAAACAGCCCCATGAATTTCGTACCCTAAAGTACATGTTTACCCAGGTTTGTTATTCGAGGCCATAAGTTTTACTTTAACTGCATGTTAGAGTATTTGTTGAAAGAATTAGGCGAAGCATGTTGTGAAACCGGAGAGATTGTTTTTCTAGAAAACGAAAAAGTGAACTAACTGCTTTGGAAATGAACGACTATCTTAAAGGTTTGTTGGTTCAAGGAAATGAAACAAGATGTAGCCAGTTTTAATACGTGTTTGACTATTGATGAGATGGTTTCTTATCTAATAAATGGCGCTGCATTGTTGAAAGTTGGCCGAAGCAAAACAAACCATCACGCGTTGATTGTTGGGAGCTGGCTTGGGACAGCTAAAGCCATGTTTAAAAAACATGGCGTTCATTTCTTAAGGCGGAGGTAAACACGGCTGATTTGTATGCTAAAAAACTTATATTTGAAACATTTTTGCTGTTCCTCCCAAGTAAAAATGTTCTCAGTTTGTATTAGACTTGATTGATTGTTAACTACAGATTCAGTGTTCATGGGGCAAGCTGATCTGTGTATTAAGATGTGTATACTTTTCTACTTTTCTAATTCTAACCAGTTCATCTGCCTTCAAGTGTGCCTTATGCAACTGAATGGCGATTTTCGAATGTTCTGGCAAACAAACTAGATAGGGTTAGGCAGACCTTAGTACATTTACCAGTATGGAGAGGAGTAGTGTGTGGCCAGCACTATCTTCATATAAATGTTTTAAATATACAATGCCGGATGTACTACTACTGGCGATTAGAGCTGCCATAAAAGCTTGGCTACAGCAATTACTGCTGTAACTCTGCCAGCCAGTTGCAAGCCCGGTTGAGAAAAGAGGGGCACAGCAAACTAGGTCAAGCGATCAGAGAACTAACGCTCCACCCTAGAGCGGCCAAGGTCACAGTAGCAAGCCGTTTTCCAGCGCTCTACCCTAGAGCGGTCAAAGGTCACAGTGGCAAGCCGTTTCTTCAGCGCTCTACCCTAGAGCGGTCAAAGGTCACAGTGGCAAGCCGTTTCTTCAACGCTCCACCCTAGAGCGGTTAAAGGTCACAGTGGCAAGCCGTTTTTTCAGCGCTCTACCCTAGAGCAGTCAAAGGTTATCAGCAGCGAGATCAGACTTTTTTTGCTGCTTTGTCGCTTTGCTGTCTACGCTTCACCTGCTTCAACGTCCTGCTTCTACGCCCTGTTACAAACTTTTAGGCTGCCGGGTTGTACTTTATACAATTGTCTTGTTTTATTTAATCAGGCTTTTGTTAAATGCACTTGGGGGCTGCTTTGAACTTGCAACAAAAGAGCCAATGCATCACAAAAACGCAAGCACTGTCTTGCACCAAGTGGTGTTACACATGACAAATAATAAAGCTCTGTGTACACCACACACACTCCCACCCCCAAGTCACCCCAAGTTCTTAATTAAGTTTTTAATTAAGTCACCCCAAGTTCTTAAATTAATTTTTTAAATTTAAATTCTTAAAGTTCTTAATAATTTCTTGTTTAAGTTTTTGATTAATCACTCAAGATCAAAAATTATCCTTTAAGTACAACAAGTTTTTATTCAAGTTTCTTAAATTATCAAAAAAAAACATTCTATTTTTTTATTTAAATACAAGTCTAATATAGATACCCACCCTCAAAAAAGCCGTCTCGTTGAGGATGTTTGCTCAGCGTTTTTGCATAGATCTTAATAAAAGGCCTTACATCCTAAGAAAACCGCTTTTTTCAATTTGGGTCTATGGAAATGCTTTTATAGACTCCATGTCTTTATTTATTGATTTTACATTTATAATACCCCAGATCTATTTTTATAAAAAAAATTAAAAAATTAAGTTCTTAAAATATTTTTCTTATAAAGGGATCAAAATGATCTTTTGTTTTTGGCGGTTTTGGGTGCAGTTGTTTTTTTTTCTGTTTAGGGGTTTCAGTTGTTTTAACTTCTTTTGTTTTTTTCCCATTGGTTATATATTTAAACCGTATTAACAGCCCCCGCAGCACAAGGGCGCCAAAAAATGGAAAACATTTTAAGTTCAAAAACCCATGAAGATTTTGGGGCGCTGTAGGCCTGAATACATGGATTTTTTTATAGCGGGCTTGTCAACTTGTTTGGCTTGGGGGTTATTTTTTTCATGATGGTTATATTCTGCAACCTTAAATTTTTTTTGTCTGTTACTCTGCAAATTTTTTTTCCTGCTTTAACACCCCGGGATGGGTTGTTTTTTCACTGGTCCCCCCCTGATTCAGTGTTTTCTGCTGATTTTTGGCGGGTTTTTCCCTTTCTCCACCTGTTCAATGTTTCCTGGTTTTTGATTTTCCACTCCTCATTTTGAAGGAAACAAAATTATTTGTTAAAAATTTTTTTTCCCCATGATTAAGGGCGATAAAAATTTTCCCAAATCTGTAGTATAGTCACATCCTAGAGATTAAGACTTTTTTAAAACTGGATCTTGGTTAAATCTTACGAAAAGACTTGTTCAGAACAAGGGAGCAAATTACTGATAGTTTAGTGTAAAAAACTAAAAAACCTTTTGCCCCACATTTTTCACCATTCAGACCCCAGCGGCTTATCCCTGTTAGATATTTTAAAAAAATGTCTTGGGGCGAACTTTGAAATCTTTTCAATGTAAATTTCAGTTCGAGGAACTGTTTTGTTTTTCCACACGTGCCCAAAAAATCACCCTTCCTTTTTGGGCATAATTTTTGGTCATAACTTGGTATTATAAGTTCAAAAAAGGTTTAGGCTCCCTTTAGCTGTGGAGATCATCATGTTCATGTTTTTAATAATTATAAATTTTTTTATTTTATAAAAATGAACAACCCCAAAAACTGTTACCAACCTTGTATACCATTTGTGTTTTTGGGGGGACTAAGGTGGTTTTTCCCAAAGTGTAAAAGCCCGTTTTAAAATTTAAAACCGCAACTGGAAATAACTTTGAGGACAGCCAAAACTATTTCTATTGTTGCAGCTTCGTTTCTACGAAAAATTTTTAGTTTTGCAAGGGAAAAATTCAGACAATATAAAAATGTTAAAAAAAAAAAAAAAAACATTTATAAAAAATGGCTTCATCCAATAATGATAGGCGGGGCTGTGGGGAATGCGCTTTCTTTTAGCGGAAAAATAATTTCGATTTAGTAAAATGCGGGATGACGGCGAAGGAAAAAAAAAAAAAAAGTTGGAGGAACTAGCCGCACAAGACGCCTATGAAAAGCAGGATTGAGCAGTTGATTTTATTAAAGACACACGAAAAAAAAGGGGGATGCAGTTAAAATTTAAAAAAGTTGATCAAGCAAAAAACAATTTATCTTGAAAAAGGCAAACCCAAACGAACATTGCCCCCCCCCAAAATTCAGTGCTTTTCAACCATCAAAAAAAAAAAGATGCAAGAAATGGGTTTATTGTCGTTTGGGTTGACCGTCGTGTATTTTGTTGACATAAAATTGGTGAATAAAAAATGAACAAAAAACTATTATTCGCCCCCAAAGGGTATTGGAAGGGGATACAGCAATTAAAAAAAACTAAGCCAACAGGGGGAGCAGTGAACAAACAGCAAAAGAAGGTTACAAACAAGCGATTTGGCAAATTTATTTCCCCGCGCCCAACGAATACAGAGACCACACTTTGTGAACACAACTCCAAACGACACCCATCAAATGGATCTTCTATATTTACCCTCTGATAGGATTAGACGAAAAAGATTTAAGTACGCACTCACAGTCATTGACATAGCTTCAAGGTACAAAGATGCAGAACCATTAACACAAAAGAGTGCTTCTGCTGTTGCTGTTGCCATACAGCTGATATACCAGCGAGGCCCGCTAACTTACCCTCGCATGATTCAAGTTGATGATGGAAAAGAATTTAAAGGCCAAGTGAATCAATTATTGTTAAAACACAGAGTTACCATTCAAAAGAGGCATTCCAGGAGTTCACAGATCACAGGCTTTAGTTGAAAACTTTAACAAACAGTTAGCCGAAAGACTTTTTTCCTACCAGTATCACAGAGAGCTGATTGACAATTCTCGCAACACAGAATGGGTTAGAAGACTGCCCTCAGTTTTGCGCGCAATGAATAATGAAGAATTTAAAGGGCTAAAACCAGTACAAGCAATCAAAAGAAAAACAATAAATGTTGTTGAAGGAGAGTCTTCATCCGGCAAACTATTACCATTTGGATTGAAAGTAAGGTACCTTTATTTACCGGGGAAGCAGAAGGGGACACTCGCATCAGGGCAACCGATCCAATTTGGAGTGTTGACCCGTACGAAATAAAAGAATTGTAAAAATGAATCCGCCCGTGTATTATTTACGAGAAACTGACACAACAAAACAACCAGCTCCTCAAAGATCTTTTGTGAAAGAAGAACTGCAGATAATTCCGCCAGACACAGTTCCGCTTTAATTAATTTACGGTTCTCCAGTGCCCAATTGCATATGAAAACTCTGGATTAACAAACACCCGTTTTGTGTTTGTTCTATCTAATGACTTCTTTGTTACAACAGTTGTGTTGATCTCATGTAGATTAGATCGCAGTTTTACGTTGTCATGTTGAAAAGTCTTATTGCCAAACAATGCTTCTTTGTAGTTGTCATGTGATATGTTTGACTGCACAACGCTGCGAGATATTCCCTTTGCTTTCTTAATGATTTTCTCCTGGCTCGAAATACTGTAATTTTTGACCTTAACCCCACATACTCCTTGATCGCCTTTCCAGAAAATTCATCCTTCATCTTTCCTAAAACCTTCTTATTAACGGATGAATGCAAAGGGTATCTTTAGGATAAATCAGATGTATCATACCTCCTGCATGCCCTTTAGCCACTTCCATTTCCATGTCTTTATAGATGTTTCATTTAGGGATATCTATAACAAAACTATCTGTATCTGTTTAAAGTACTCTGGACTCTGGATAGAGGGCTTAAAGTAGAAAATAAAGAAAATCTAACATCAAAAGCTTTGATATTCTAAAACAGAAAAACCCCAATAAATACAGTTTGTCTAATTTGGCTTTTTTTTTTTTTCATCATTATGCCAAAAAGCTGATCATGAAATCTTCTAAAGTCCTGATAATTGGGTTTTGAAGTCAGCTTAATTGCTTCATTCTCTCTGGTGACCAATCTGGACATCTTTACGCTTGTGCGGATTCTCCATAGTTCTTACCAAAACCCAGCTGTTGTTCATCAGCTTGAAAAGTCTTTTTCTGAAGGGATCTGTGGATTTAGTTCTGAGATCAGTGTTCTTCATGATGTATGGTTTCATGAACTGTTCTTGATCAAAAAGCAAATTTTGCGATGAACTGCTGTCAACTTCAATCCATGTCTTAAATAAAATTGTAGAAGTCTGTAATGACAGACTAATTTTTTTTGCTCGAAGATTGGGCACAAGTTTAGGCGGCTCTCTTGGATTGTCTTTAGACTTTCTGCTGCTAATGGGTAGTCATTATGCAGGTCATGGAGTTCATGAGGATATTCTAAGTCAACTTCTAGAATGAAACCCCGTGTTGATCAGGCGTTAAACTGCCCAACCACTTTAATGCCTTTTGAATATTATTCGGATCGCGCCTGTGTACATTTTAAAGTTGCGTAATGGAAGCGATTGCGCCATTGCCCAACCATACAGATTGTTTGCATCTAAATACATAAGATAGTTAGACCTTTTACTTGGATCATAGTCGTCCAAGTATTTGTTGTTTGCTTTACAGTAATGATGCGACGCCATACTAATTCCCCACGCAATCCGTTTTCAATCATCTGAATCATTGGTAAATCCGACAATAAATCAATCTGTACTCCAGTAAACTTTAAGAAAGCATCCCAGCTCATCCCGGGTGCAGAAATGTAATGCGCGGGATCCAGCCTATAATGTTTCATGCAGGTCTTTCTGTAATTTTCAAAGACGTCCGCCAACAAACATACATCAGCCATCAAGTATGAGTCATGATAGTCTCCCATCGTTTTACACTCTAACTTTTGCACGCATCTTGAGCATGCTGGTAATCTGAATCACTGATGTCCTTTCCTCTAAGACTAGAAAAGAACGCGCCTTTAGGCGGAAGTGAGTCTTCATCAAACCTTTCCCAACTGTTCATGTACTCATAAGGGTAAACACCTTTCTAACAAGCATTGGGTCAAAATATTCTTCCGTTATTGGGCAGGACTTTAAGGACATAGCTAGTGACTCTAATGATCCCATCATGTGCTGCATAGAGTCATAAAAAGACATGTTATTTAAAGTGAAACACATGTACTTTTCTGATGACTGTGCGATGCATGACACCCTAAAGGCATCGTCTACTGCTTTCATTATAGGTGAGAGTCTAACCTCGCAAGTTATGAAGAAGATGGGAAGCTTCCATGTCTTAGGATCAAACTTTAGTTGAAGATTGCATTTGTTATGCGCCGCTCTCTGAACTTTCGCTAATGTGATCATGGTCTCTTACTGTCGGATTCTCTGCGTTCGATGAGAGGCCTAAACCGCAAACCAACAATGTGTGGCTGAGTCATACTGTTGTTGGTCTTCAGACGTCATTATGATTTCAGATAAGTTTAGATTATTAGAACAGGCGTTACGCACTTGCTGCATGCGTTTTAAGAAGTATTCTGCAGCATCTGGCCCTCTATACAATTCTGGTTTCGAATGAGCGCCATCCGACCTAACAATGATGAAGGCAAATGAACAAATCTGATGATTACTCATTAAGACTGTTTTTCGAAGTTTTTGTGGCGCTGGCCCTTCATAAGGAACAATAAGCGACTCGAAGTCTGCGTAAACTACGTATGGAGAATGTTGCATCCGTTTCCAGTTCTTAAAACTAACTTTACTGCCTTCTGGGGGCGTAATTAGTTCTGTATTACAGTCAACTGGGCCGATTACAATGTTTCTTATGCTCGCTTGCGGCTTGAGCGGATGGAATTCTTGTTAAACATTTTCTGCAGAATTCTTGTTTATGCCCATTCTTTGAGCATGCTGCATTAGTTTACTCATTGTGCGTATTAATGTGTAATGCGGTAGCCCCCTGGTGAAAGATCAGTAGTAAGTCAACATGATTTTGTTGGATTGCCTATTGTGGATGTTCTTGGACACTTTATCGGGCCCAAATTTTAAAAAGAAAGCATAAAAAAAAACTTAGAAAAACCAAAAAGGGTCAAACCCAAAATTCCAAAAAAAGAAAATGCCCCCACCAAATTCAGTGCTTTTACAACCATCAGAAAACAAAAGATGCAAGAAATCGGGTTTATTGTCTTTGGTATGACCGTCGTGTATTTTGTTGCACATAATATTGGCTGAATAAAAAATGAAACAAAATCTATTATTCGCCCAAAGGATATTGGAAGGGCATACAGCAATTAAAAAGCTAAGCCAACAGCGGGAGTCAGTGAACAAACAGCAAAAGAATGGTTATCTAAACAAGCGATTGGCAAATTTATTTACCTCCCCCAAACAAATTTACAGAGACCACACTTTGTAACAAAACTCCAAACGACCCCCAAATCAAATGGATCTTCTAATTTTTACCCTCTGATAGGATTAGACGAAAAGATTTAATACGCACTCACAGTCATTGACATAGCTTCAAGGTACAAAGATGCAGAACCTTTAAACACAAAAGATGCTTCTGCTGTTGCTGTTGCCATACAGCTGTTATACCAGCGAGGCCCGCTAACTTACCCTCGCATGATTCAAGTTGATGATGGAAAAGAATTTAAAGGCCAAGTGAATCAATTATTGTTAAAACACAGAGTTACCATCAAAAAGGGCTTCCAGGAGTTCACAGATCACAGCTTTAGTTGAAACTTAACAAACAGTTAGCCGAAAGACTTTTTTTCCTACCAGTTAAAGAGAGCTGTTGACAATTCTCGCAACACAGAATGGGTTAGAAGACTGCCCTCAGTTTTGCGGCAATAAAATAATGAAGAATTTAAAGGGGCTAAAACCAGTAAAAAGCAATCAAAAGAAAAACAATAAATGTTGTTGAAGGAGATCTCCGGCAAACTATTACCATTTGGATTAAAAGTAAGGTACCTTTATTTACCGGGGAAGCAGAAGGGACACTCGCATCAGGGCAACCGATCCAATTTGGGGGTGTTGACCCGTACGAAATAAAAGAATTGAAAAAAATGAATCGCCCGTGTATTTTTTACGAGAAACTGACACAACAAAACAACCACTCCTAAAAGATTTTTTGTGAAAGAAGAACTGCAGATAATTCCGCCAGACACAGTTCCGCTTTAATTAATTTACGTTCTCCAGTGCCCAATTGCATATGAAAACTCTGGATTAACAAACACCCCGTTTTGTGTTTGTTCTATCTAAGACTTCTTTTTTTACAACAGTTGTGTTGATCTCATGTAGATTAGATCGCAGTTTTACGTTGTCATGTTGAAAAGTCTTATTGCCAAACAATGCTTCTTTGTAGTTGTCATGTGATATGTTTGACTGCACAACGCTGCGAGATTTTCCCCTTTGCTTTCTTAATGATTTTCTCCTGGCTCGAAATACTGTACATTTTTGACCTAACCCCACATACTCCTTGATCGCCTTTCCAGATAATTCACCCTTCATTTTTCCTAAAAACCTTCTTATTAACGGATGAATGCAAAGGCGTATCTTTGGGATAATCAGATGTATCATACCATCCTGCATGCCCTTTAGCCACTTCCATTTCCATGTCTTTATAGATGTCTTCAGTGGGGATATCTATAACAAAACTATCTGTATCTGTGTAAAGTACTCTGGACTTGGATACGAGGGCTTAAAGTAGTCATAAAGAACTCTAACATCAAAAGCTTTGATAATTCAAAAACAGTAAACCCCAATAAATACAGGTTTGTCAAAATTGGCTTTCTTTTTTCATCATTAGCCAAAAAGCTGATCATGAAATTTTCTAAAGTCCTGATAATTAGGTTTAAAGTCAGCTTAATTGCTTCTTTCTCTCTGGTGACCAATCTGACATCTTTACGTTTGTGCGGATTCTCCATAGTCTTACCGAAACAGCTGTTGTTCATCAGCTTGAAAAAGTTTTTTTTCTAAAGCTTTCTGTGGATTTAGTTCTGAGATCAGTGTTCTTCATGATTTTATGGTTTCATGAACTTTCTTGATCAAAAGCAATTTTTGCGATGAACTGCTGTCAACTTCAATCCATGTTTTAAATAAATTGTAGAAGTCTGTAATGACAGACAAAATTTTTTTTTGCCCGAAGATTGGGCACAATTTTTAAGCGGCTCCTTGGATTCGTCTTTAGACTTTCTGCTGCTAATGGGTAGTCATTATGCGGTCAAGGAGTTCATGAGGATATTCTAAGTCAACTTCTAGAATAAAACCCACGCTGTTGATCAGGCGTTAAACTGCCCAACCACTTTAATCCCTTTTGAATATTATTGGGATCGCCGCCTGTGTACATTTTAAAGTTGCGTAATGGAAGCGATTGCGCCATTGCCCAACCATACAGATTGTTTGCATCTAAATACATAAGATAGTTAGACCTTTTACTTGGATCATAGTCGTCCAAGTATTTGTTGTTTGCTTTACAGTAATGATGCGACGCCATACTAATTCCCCCCACGCAATCCGTTTTCAATCATCTGAATCATTGGGTAAATCGACAATAAATCAATCTGTACCCCAGTAAATTTTAAGAAAGCATCCCAGCTCATCCCGGGTGCAAAAATGTAATGCGGGGGATCCAGCCTATAATGTTTCATGAAAGGTCTTTCTGTAATTTTAAAAGACGTCCGCCAACAAACATACATCACCATCAAGTATGAGTCATGATAGTCTCCCATCTTTTACACTCTAACTTTTGCCACGCATCTTGAGCTTTGCTGGTAATCTGAATCACTGATGTCCTTTCCTCTAAGACTAGAAAAGAACGCGCCTTTGGGCGGAAGTGAGTCTTCATCAAACCTTTCCCAACTGTTCATGTACTCATAAGGGTAAAACCCTTTCTAACAAGCTTTGGGGTAAAAAATATTCTTCCTTATTGGGCAGGACTTTAAGGACATAGCTAGTGACTCTAATGATCCCATCATGTGCTGCATAGAGTCATAAAAAAAACATGTTATTTAAAGTGAAACACATGTACTTTTCTGATGACTGTGCGATGCATGAAAACCCTAAAGGCATCGTCTACTGCTTTCATTATAAGGTGAGAGTCGTAACCTCGCAAGTTATGAAAGAAGATGGGAAGCTTCCATGTCTTAGGATCAAACTTTAGTTGAAGATTGCATTTGTTATGCGCCGCTCCTCTGAACTTCCGCTAATGTGATCATGGTCTCTACTGTCGGATTCTCTGCGTCGATGAGAGGCCTAAACCGCAAATCCAACAATGTGTGGCTGAGTCATATGTTTGGTCTTCAGACGTCATTATGATTTCAGATAAGTTTAGATTATTAGAACAGGCGTTACGCACTTGCTGCATGCGTTTTAAGAAGTATTCTGCAGCATCTGGCCCTCTATACAATTCTGGTTTCGAATTTAGCGCCCTCCGACCCAACAATGATGAAGGCAAATGAACAAATCTGATTTATTACTCTTAAGACTGTTTTTCGAAGTTTTTGTGGCGCTGGCCCTTCATAAGGAACAATAAGCGACTCGAAGTCTGCGTAAAAATACGTATGGAGAATGTTGCATCCGTTTCCAGTTCTTAAAACTAACTTACTGCCTTCTGGGGGGGTAATTAGTTCTGTATTACAGTCAACTGGGCCGATTTCAAAAGTTTCTTATGCTCGCTTGCGGCTTGAGCGGATGGAATTCTTGTTAAACATTTTCTGCAGAATTCTTGTTTATGCCCATTCTTTGAAGCATGCTGCATTAGTTTTTTACTCATTGTGGTATTAATGTGTAATGCGTAGCCCCCCTGGTGAAAGCATCAGTAGTAAGTTCAACATGATTTTGTCTGGATTGCCTATTGTTGGACTGTTCTTGGGCACTTTAATTTGGCACCAAATTTGTTTCCTCATCCCATGTGTAGTATTAACAGTTATTGGCTTGTTTTGTTCTTCAAACTGATCAATTTGATCTACCCCTAACAGGAATGATATTCCCCTAAAGTTAAAATCATTGATGTAAGGGCGATAGTAGACACTCTCTCTGCGTTTTTGCGGGCGTAATGCAGCCTTGCGAGAACACACCACATAAAACATTTGTTGTCTGTATCTTTATGTTTAGAACTGCTTTTTTTTCGACTAATGCTGGAGGTAGTGGGAAAGTAAGCCTTTCCAACAATCGGGCGCATAAATTAGACTTTTTAATCTGATCTCTAAGACTTCAAACCCCCTGACCAACCAAGCCTCTCATTTTTGCTTCTTCAGCGGCAGCGTCAACCTGTGTAAGCAGTTCGTCTGCCCAACCGGGTGTTAAGTCATTAGAGGAAAGAATAGTCTGTTGTTTAGTTGAGACCCAGACTTCTAGATTTTCTTCATTTATTGTTATATAGTCGTTTAAAACAGTAACATTACTTTAACTGGCGGGTCTATTGTTAGTTTGCCTGGAAATTGAGAAATAGCATGAACAACACTTGCCTGTACGTTTGTTGGGTCAATGACTTCTAAATCAATATCATTCAGCGCTCTTGATAAACGCTCTCTCTCAAGCATTCCTTCAAACAATTCGTCTTGTCCTTCATATATCTTATCCATGTTGAGTTTCTTTTCTAACTCAAAATATTTATTTAAATTAAAAAAAATACAACGGCTTAATCAAATCAATATCAAAGGTCTTTTGTGCTTGGATCGTAACTAAAGTATAAACCCCTTTGGCATTGTTAATGTGAGCTGTTTAGAACAGAGTTTTAATGTTTCGTTTCTTTTTTTAACATTCCTTTTTTATCTGCTTGGCGTCTGGCTGTTTAAAAAAGTTGCCCTCGCCTTTCTTTGAAGATCAAACTTTGTCTTTTGTAGTTTATCAAAAATCGGCCTGTAAACGATTAATCTTCATCCGTGATGTTTGAGTCAACAAGCGCTTTATTTATTGTCCAGTTTAAAACGAACTAAGTTTAGCCCCTTATTAGTTGAACCATAGCTGTGTGCTTTTGGAGTTTAGTTTTTAATTTTTGCTAGCAGCACTTACAGCTAATGAACACAGGCCAAGAGCTAAAGACAAACTGCCTAGAGGTAAAGCCGCGGGTGCGCCTATGCCCGTTGCTAAGAGACCAACACTCGTTCCTGCTGATAGAGCGCTTATAGTCGTTGTTCCAGTATTAACATATGTAACAGCATTAAAGGCGGCAGAATACCTTCGTTTGGTTTTGCTGTATTTTGAAAGGTCCTGCTCTAGTTTTTGTTGCATTTGCGTAATGTTGGTTAATCTGAAGGTTTTTATGTTAGGACTTTCTACTATCCCTTCTTTTGGCGGCGCTGTAGGCACATTTGGATAAACCTGAACAGACATGCTTTTTATAAAATAAAAATAATTTAGTATCTTACCTCTTTTAATCTGTTTTCTTTAATATTCAGCTGCGCATCATATATTAAAAAACAAATGTACATTAAGCGGTTTTATTCGGCTTCTTCTTCTTTATCAATTTGAATGTTTATTACGTCTCTCACAGTTCTCCCGCTTCCATGCAACTGATTATCCTCTGTTGACCTTAGGTCAATCCATAAACCGTATTTTGTTGTTAAATAATGTCAACCTCGGTGTAATGTCAGTGGAGGAAGGACTAGCGCACAGCCCAAACACACTCACAGCTTGCTTACAATCTCATTCATATATCATGCATTCGTCACATCAAACCACTAGTAAAGTCTATAACTTTACTATACATGATCATAGAAAGAACATCAATGCATATAGAATCAAACAAAATAAAACATTCTCTCTTTCCTTGAACTTCACAAATCATTTATCTAAAACATCATTAACTAACCCGGGTATAAATAGATTTCTACTTTACCTGGCCAGGTGATCTTAACTATTCACGAATCACTGTCTTTTCTTTTCTTTTCTTTTTCTTTTCACTGTCACTTTCACAACACGACACAACTGCCGGCACTGGTGTTGGTCTGATGCCGCCTGGTCAGGTGAGACTGTTGGCGTTGGTCTGTGGTTCTGCTGGCGAAGTGACGCTGCCAGGTATGAGGTCGAACCCCCGGTTAGGATAGAACAGTGACTATCAACATCGATCTGTTCTCCTTTCTTTCTTCCTGCATTAACGCATTGCACTCTCTCTCTCTCTCTCTCTCTTCTAGTCTGCTCTTATCAAATGGACATGGTTGCTTTTCTTTTCTTTTTTTTTCTTTTCTTTCTTTTCTTCTTCATAAATTAGCAACTCTTTCTCTCTCTCCACATCTCTCCTCAGTCCTTCCTCTGCAGACTATCTCATGCTAATCTCTCAACTTGGTTCTCTTCTCTCCTCATCTCTCTCTCTCTCTGCCCTTCTCTCCTGCAGAGCTCCACTCAGAACCTCTCTCTCCCTCTCTCTCTCTATTCGTTCTTCCCCTCGTTCTCTCCTCTCTTCATCTCTCTGCCTTTTCCCTCGTGCAGAGACTACACCTAAAACCTCCTCATCTCTCTGTCTCTGTTCGTTCTCCTCTGCCTGCCTTCCTGTGGGCGAGAGCCTACTCTCCCGAACTTCCCCTCTCTCTCTCTCTCTCTGTTCGTTTTTTTCCTCCCCCTCTCTCACTCACACATATTCCTTTATGCTCTAACCCCGTGTCCAAGGGCCAGTACCATTGGTCAGTATTTTTACCCTTGATCCCCGAAGTTGTCTCCCTCTAATTCCATTGGACGTTCAAATCATGACAGTCCCGTCTACACGCCTTACTCTCTGTGGTGGTCAATTGGTCATTTAAGTGATTAGCTAGATTTCACCCCCACACAACACTACCTTCCCCCCTTCCCTACTTCACTGGCGCGGTGTGGCTTAAGTGGTGGACACTGGTCAATCTAAATTGGCCAGCTGAGTCTGGGTAGGCACCACGACGTCCGAGTAACAATGACGTTGGTTCCACAAAGTGGCTAGATGAGCTTGAGCTCGGCTCTGCGACTCGTCTCGCTAGACATCGAGGCGTCGGTCAAAGCTGCTTAGCCCGTATAGCGGACAGACCGTCTTCCTGAAGCCTCTCCACTAAGCTTAATTGGCCGGACCCGACCTATGGGCCCGTCTCTCTGACGCCTAGAATGTTTGAGTTTGGACTTAGGTCCGAACAAATTGACTGGCGACTCCCAAGTTAGGTTGTTCCCCCAAGTTAGGTTGTTTCCCCCCAAATTAGGTTGTTTCATTTTTTTGTCCGTGACAATTAATCATCGAGCCTAACATTGTGAAGATGTAAATCTTTAGACACTAGGTCTGCTGCTAGACTTCTACCCCTCCCACCCCAAACAATTTTCTTATTTCGTCAAAATGATGATAAGGTCTAAGCCCGCTAGCGTAGATTTGGTTAGGACTACCGTCAATTGTACATTGCACTTTCGTTATTTTAGGATTAAAAACTTTTCACTTGCTCTTTTGAACGGTTCTTCATCTTCACACAGCAATAAAATACCTTAAGCGAATGTGCTGTGGTGCTAAAACTAAAATTCCATATAGTGTCTGCCCTGCTTCTGGGATATGTTGTATGATGAATCACTCTTTCGTAATATATTGCTAATTTTGACTGATATTGTTGCTTAATCAGCCTTGCTAATTCATGGTTGCTAACAACGTCAAACTCTAACGAGATGTCAGAAATGCTGTACTTTGCTTCGGTGTCTGATGATTTAATAACCCGTTTGTATTCATTAAAAGTTAGTTCATATGACAATCTGTCTTTTAATGCTCCTTGAAAGTATGGTGCATGCGCTTTTAACAACTCAAAATCTAAGGGAATGGAAAAAGCGATTTCCATACGCAAACTTTACAGCTACATACTTTTTGCCGTCTTTAGTATCTGGGGGGCACCTTTTCAGTTTTAGTGCTTCTTTTTTCTTTCCCTTGAAAGCAAGATCGGCCCTTTCATTCCCGGTTACCAAAGATCAGAATAGGTAAAAAATACGCATTGGTAAGAAAATATTTCTTGCCCCTCAGTTTTATAGAAATTTTTTTAACGTTTTTGCCCGCCCCGATTCTGTAAAAATGCCCTGTTTGCTCTGTTGTTAAGCGAGTTCTTTTTTGAAGTAAGCGGCAGACCCGGGCACAATCACTTCATCCGTCCTGGGTCTGGAATTTGACAGTAAGAATTTGATCCCATCAATATAGAGGGATTATTTGGAACATAATTTTTCCGCTTTTTCCCCTTCACGCCTACGGCTTTTCAGTTTCTAGGGGGGTCAAAAAATCGAGCCTATGTTTGTTGTGCATTTTTAAAAGCAAAAAAAAAAATTTAAATTATTTTAAAAACATGGCGGGAAATTTGAAGGTGAAGAAGATTATGATTTTTTTTTGATCCTGGGACGACATGAGAAAAAATATCCCTTTGACGCGGCATCGCTCAATCCCTAAATGCGGCATAAATTAACAAAAAAAGGTTTAAATCATTTTACAAAAGTTTAGGCAAGCCCCCCCGAATTTATAGACCCAAATATTTTAAATTAAAGAGGGTCATTTGTCTGAAAAAAACGCCCAAAGGACAACTTTTCGGTTACAACAAAACCAACCCCATCAAAGTTTTTGCCAAGAGTACAATTATACAAAGACCCCAGGTGAAAGATCAAAAACGCCTTGGTCTTGTTAGCCCCGAAATTAAGGGCGGAGGCATTTCTAAACTTCAAAACACACTGCAGGAACTCCCAAAGCTAACCAAATAAAAACATGGACTTAAAGTTTAAATCATGGGCAGATGAAATAATAAATGCAATAAAGAAAAAACCCATTTTTTCAAAAAAACACATTAAAGACTTACACGACTAAACCGCTACCCATGCGAGAAAAAAAGGGCCCCTTGTCGCTTTAAAACCATTAGAGGCGAATTAAAAAACTTTTAGCAAAACTAGGTGAACCAATGACAATAAAAAAGAAAAAAAAGAATCTTTGAGGCTGATGCCCGCATCGAGGGCTGAGTTTAAAAGAAAAAATAACCCAAAACTAAAAAATCTTAAACAAAAAGATCAGCAAGACTAAAGCGCTGACTACTAACCAGCCCAAATTTACGAACTAAATGAATAGAATAAGAAAACTATCGAAAAAATTTTTATGAAACACACACAGCAAAACAAAAGAACACTGTTTAGGAGCAAGGAGTCACATTGCAAGCGTTATAACTGCCTTAGGATTTGCAATAAGAAAGGGTTTGGGCTATTACGGGCGGGGCCAAAGTATTCCTCCGCCGCCATGCCCCCATCCCCCCCTATAAAACATGGTAAAAAAACAGCTTTTCATTGCAAGTTTATTAAAAAAAATTTGTGGTAAAGCCGGGACGCTTTACCAGGAATATTGGGAGTATTGTCAGCTGGCTTTTTCTACTGCAAGCAAAGAGTTGGGTTTATGGCCGAGCACTTATGGACTTTTTTCTTGTAATAGTTGGGTTACTATTTAGTAAGATAAAGACCAAGTAATCCATGCCAGTTAAAACCAAGAACAAGCGCTGCTTTTCAATTCATGGGGCATCGCGAACAGAGTCCGCGAGCTTTGCTGAGTCTTCAATGCTTTGGGGGTTTGGACTTTTGGGGAAATTTGATCCCTTAATCTTGGGCGTTCTTTTATTTTTTGTAAATTACTGGCCAGAATTTATGTCTTTTTCCCAAACCTTTTGTTTTATTTTTGCTTAAAAATTTTATTATTAAGTTTTATTATTTTACCCACTGGGGTCGGGTCAGAAGGCAGCATGTAAAACCGTGCCAACAGCAAAGTCTACTTTTGATCTTGCGTATTGAAAACATTTTGGTACCTTTTTAATACTGAAAGGGAAATCAACCCGTAAATTTTGGGGTCCTCTAATTTGCTAAATATTTTTTTTGTGCATCCCCAAACCCGTGAAGGATCAGTTATGCTTTATTGCCTGTCTTGCGAACCTGCAAACCCAAAATAAATACGAAAAGGTCGTTTTTTCGTTTATTCCCCCTAGTTACCCTTTTGAAGTGTCTAAAATAAATTTGTCCATGCTTTTTATCTCTTTCGTAGGACCCCGGGCTGAACCTTGGGCCAAAAAAGAAAGTTTTTTTTAAAGGAGGTGCCAGTCTAGTTATACTTTCGTGCCCCGAAAATAAAATCGCCTAGGCATGATTAGATCCCAATTTTTTCTAAAATCTGTCTTATGTTAATTTGAAATTTGTTTCAAATCCTTTAAAAGCCTTCATTTTTTTCTGTTGCTGAGGGTGGATTAAACGTTTTGTCATTTTGGGAATGGGGCTTAGTTCAGTCAAAATAGTTGAAGGTGTAAAGAAATGAATTGTACCTGCCTACCAAAAGGGTCTGGTATTTAAATGATCGGATAAGAATCCCCCCAGTTGAGCGCAAAAAAACAGCAAAGTTTTTAAATGGTTTGATAAAACTGATCGGTGACTAACACGCTTTCTTTTGGTCGTTTTTTAATGGGGGGTTAAGAAGCTCTTCAAAGGAGTACTCACCTTTTTTTGAAAAGAGGGAGTCTGGTACAGCAATGTCAAGGTATCAGTTTTCATATTTTAAGATTGTAGTGCGGCCCAACAAATTTTTATCAAAATTTTAATGCGCCATTTTTAATTTGTTTTAAAAAAAGTTTGTAACAATAACAACCAAGACCGTCCTTCGTTTTTTGAAAAAGATTGATAAAAATCGGGGCCCCAAAAAGGTCGCGCTCCATGAAATATTTTTACAAAGTCGTATGGTTTAATATAAATGAAACCAGGAGAAAATAAGATTAAAAAAGTTAAAAATGAGGCCCAAATTGTTAGCCAGTTTAACCATACCTGATGGTTATTTCGGTTTTTTTCTCACTAAAAGAAGCAATGAGTACTTTGACATTACTCTCAAACTTAAAAAATGCAAATCAAAACAATGTTTGGGCCTTCAAGCCCGAAGAAGAAGAAGTAGGTACTATTTTGATGAAGAGCTAGCTAAAATGTTAGGCTTTACAACTGCCAATCGAGCCGTTCATAGTTTAGAGTTACGCCAAACAAAACTACTTATGAGGGAGAAACCGCTCGATCTTGCATTACATTCATTACTCTATGTTCATTTGGATGAGCTGAGCACTGATGAAAACTTATATGATGGAAGGCCCTCAACTGTTTTAAAAGAGCTCTTCCGTCAGGGAAAGCTGCATATTGCGATTATGAAATTATACAATTCCCTAATTTACAGTTTAAAAGATTAGTTTGTGGGAGGGTCGGATCATTTAATTAAAAAAATCAAAGACAAAGCAGGAAAAGTTGTAAAATGCGATACCCTACACATTGTTTTTAGAAATAAAATAATACGCTACTAAAAAATAATGTCGCGTGGCCAGAAGAAATCGGGAGTTACATTAGCTCCTGTGAGGTGTATAACTTTAGAATTAAAAGACCTTGCAGACGTTGCGGACTTTGAACAGAACGTGAGATAGGCGCTTTGTATGGTTTTGAGTACACTAAAGATGGTGATTATAAACGCAAGAGGTTGGCGACAGCAAAAAGTTTCCTAAACTAGAACAACTGCGCAATCTAGAGGCAAATAAATGTTGGCCAGTATGAATATAAAATAGTTCGAAAACCTGACCTCAAATGGCACTTAGAACCATATTTAGAATGGGACATAAAATTTGAATTCATAAGCCCATTTACATATTTTAGCCGTCAAAAAAGTTTCAGAAAAGCATTCAACTCTGGCCCTTTACATGTAAGTCTTATGCCAGACGACAATAGTCGGAAAGAAATTGAAATAACGCCGTATGGGAAAAAGCAGTACATCCTCCACAGAAAAGAAACAGTTGTAAAAAAAGCTTCTACAAAATTACAGTTCTTTCCAAGCAGAAAATTAGGAGACACGTTCACAATGATATTTGAAATTTCTGTCTTTAAAGATGTGGAGAGGGATGGGGTTGTGGGCGTTAGTGATGACCTTATAAAAGGAATTAATATTAGCTGGCAAAACTTAGACGTTAAACGCCTTAACGTTACCATCGTCGTTCTTCACAATGGCGAGGATATTAAGATCATAACAACAAGCAACAAAATCAATGTTGACTTAAATAGAAACAATCTTACAGAACTAAATTGGATTAATCTTACACATTTAGGCCTCATAGGGATTTATTATACTGAACAAGTTTTGACAGAGAGTATGATAAAAATAATAACTGGATTAGATTAAATTCTGCTATAAAACCATGGAGCAGTTAAACTTTATGACAAAAACTCCTCATTGCTCATTGATTTGTGGGCAGACTGGTTGTGGAAAAAACAATATTTGTCCTAAACCTATTACAAACAGTTTATCGCTATAATTTTAATCATATTGTGATTTTCTGCCAACACTTAAATGGAACAAAGCATATCATGATAGAAGGTTTATATGGACAGATGATGACATATATTTAGTTGATCCTAGCAATAAACTGAGTGAGTGTTTAGAACAGTTTTATAGACTGTTTTGAAGGAACGCAGACACTATTTATTATAGATGACTGTTCAGCAGAAAGAGACATAGTTAAAAAAAGAAATACTTTGTCAAAACTGGCTTTCAGTGGAAGACATGCCAGGATAAGTGTGTGATTTTATGCCAAAAATATAACTCGGTTTTAAAAGACTTTAGAGAACAGTTAAAGACTGTAGTGTTATTTCACATGAAAGACAGAGACTCATTTGAAGAATGTTTGCGCGAAAATGATGTTATTGAAAATGATCAGGAAAAACATAGGATTAAACAAAAACTGAAATCTGAAAAGTTTAGTAAATTAGTTTTGAAAACGGATAACCCTGCACAGTATGTTTGTTTGTAGATAATCGTTATTTTTTGGTTATTGGAAGTCTTACTTGTCAGAGAACTAATAAATGCCGCTTTTAGCCACTTTCGCCCAAAAACTGTTGATCGCGAAAGTGAGTCAGATTGGCATTTATTAGTTCTCTCTCTGCGCCCAAATAATCCCTGGCGCACAGCTAAGACGGAGGTTCTTGCCCTTCGAGTAGAGAGTCTGACTCCGCTCGGATACGTTCTGCATCCTACCACACACATATGCGCGCGCTCATGCAAGTATGCATGCGCCCTCCTCATTCCTGCCCACCTGTCTCTTCCCTCGCACAACACACACCCACGTGCGCGCGCGCGCGCACGTGAATTGATATTAACATATGCCTCTGCACGCATACACTCACACATACAAAAGCACACAAGCATGTAGTGTACATGCACTCACAAGTGCTCACATACACGCACACGTACGTGCACACGCTTCCACACGAGAGAGAGAGAGAGAGAGAGAGAGAGAGAGAGAGAGAGAGAGAGGGAGAAGGTGAGAGAGAGAGAGAGAATGAGAAAGGGGGTGGGGGAAGGAAGGGAGGGAGAAAGAGAGTTTATCTGAAAATACATCCTCCTATCAGACGAGAGAACCCCTCCGCCCTCGTTCTTATCATTACATCGTTGGTCCGAGTCGTCACCATCCTCTCAGTCTGCCAGTTTATTGCATGTGTGCACGCAGAAGAGGAGCCGCCTGGCTGGCTGGCACCACTGGCCCGTTGTCCATGGTGACGGTTCCCCCCACCCACTCTTATCTAACCCTGTTACTGCAGTGTAGTGGTAGATGTAGACGTGCCTCTCCTTGTTCACGAGGACACATCATTATTCTAAGGAGTCTGACGAGCGACTGCCCGTCCTCCGGGCTGTCATTTTTGCAATAGATTTGTTGGTGACAGGAGGAGGTTGTGGTCAGGTTTGTCACCTCTCTCTCTCTCCGCTCGCTTGCATATTGCCTGCACGTGCAGCTGCAGAGGACTGTACATGTCCTGAGACCAAATACATGGGCTTTCTCTCTCTCTCTCTCTCTCTCTCTCTCTCTCTCTCTCTCTCTCTCTCTCTCTTCTCTCCCCCCTCTCCTCCCCCCCCCCTCTCTCTCTCTCAGTTACTACCCACCTTGTCACACCCCTCACTTTTACAATCTAGCTTGCACTTGTTACAATACTTTTTTACTTTTTTTTTTTTTTTTTTTTTTGCTTCTACCATATGATCAATATTCATGTGGTCTCAACTTTGTACTTTTATTCTCCACGTTTCTTTCCTTTTTAACATTCTGCAACTGTTGGCACGACAAGTCAAATCAACATCACGTGGCATCGCTCTCCTACGCAGGCAAAAACACGTTGTTCGCACAGTAATCTTCGTCTGTCGCCATTATCACTTACAGCCCTTATTTGTTGACTACTTCAGCAACTTCTCCCGTCACTCAATCCTCATCGTCCATTCCCACCTATTACCATCTCCTCCTACACAATCTCTCTCTCTCTCTCTCTCTCTCTCTCTCTCTCTCTCTCTCTCTCTCTCTCTCTGTCTGTCTGTCTGTCTGTCTTCTCTCTCTCTCCTCTCCTCCTCTCTCTCTCTCTCTCTCTCTCTCTCTCTCTCGCTCGCTCGCTAGCAAGAGCGAGCGATATTTGTATTCAGCCCGCACGAGGGCATCTGTAAAATTCAGAAATCAATACTGGACCGGCTTCCGACTTTTAAAAGTTCCTCCGAGTCCTCAGTGAAGACTTGAGATTCCCGCAGTCTGCTCTGAAAGACATAGCTCAGCTCATTAGCTTTGGAAGACTTGTACTCTAAACCGTGCTGAGAATGTCCAGCCTTCAGAGACAGATACCTCTCCAGACGAATCGAAACCCGATAATGGCATCGCTCCTTGGTCGCGTCACTCCTTTCACTCAAGGCGACCCTTCACTAAACATTAACCAACTGAGACCTATTTACACACACAACTTGCAGTCAGGCCTTTAAAGACGACTAGTGATCTAGATAGAACTTAGTGAGTGTGTTTTTTTTTTTTTTTTTTTTTTCTCATGATTTCCTCTGTCGCGCAAACCCCTGTAGAGAAAAAAAAAACCTGCTCGTCCGAGATTTTCGTGAACAAACAAGTGGCATACGGCAGCAATATAAACGTGGAGGCACGTGACACTAACAAACAGATCACGATTGAGCCACGGAAATGAACTAACAGTTCAGCTTCGTGTCACTACACCCTATTTTAGCTTTTTCAGTTTCATCATTGTTACAGCACAGCCAGTCACGCATTTCCAGGGCTGTCATTGCTCGAGCAAAAGAAGTTCTGCTTTGCAAAACCAATGTGATCTGTCACACGGTCTGAATTGGAAACATCTGCAGACTTCACCCAGGGTCGAGTTATGTCTACGTGAAAAATACACTACGGAAGTGAACAGTAAACCTAGCGTACCGAGTCGCATTTCATTTGTTCCGACAACCTTCCAGCCCCCCCCCCCCCCCCCCCCCCCCCCCCCTCTTCCCCTCCCATGCGTCTTCTCACCACAATTCGGTCTGCAAGGGATTCACCCTCTTTCCAATACTTACCCCGCGCCAATCATGCCAAAAAACTGAAATCCCACGTGCTGCATTCGCATTGCAAAAATGATACAGTTGTTTCTGGTTTAAAAATAAAAATCACCTTTAATACGTCAATTTAACATACTTAATGGGAAATGTGAGGGAGGCATGGAATATACTGGTCTAGAGCTGTGGCCACAGAGATTTCATAGGGCAAAAAAGCCCAGATTTCATTTGAAAACAGACTGGCGTGACCGAAGAGCAACTCGACAATATACAATCCAGCACATGGTCGTTGCGGTAAACAACGAAGCGATGCATGCAGAGAATGTGCTCTCTCTCTCTCTCTTTCTCTCTCTTTAATCCAAATTATGGAAAATGTATATACATAAGCAGAATTTAAGCCCAAAAATGGCTACTTTACCATCGTGCCCAAGGCATATTGTTAGATAAATTCATAAATTAAGGCTGAATACTTGGAACACTAAATATTCTCATGGTACTACTTGTGTCTGCAGAGAAAACATTTCTGTACATCATCTTTTGTTTGAATGCTCTGTGTTGACCTCGCTCTATCAGGAGAAAGGCAATGAGATGACTAACTTTGGTAATGTCAATACTGTCTTATGTGGTTCATAAGTTGCTGAAATTGCCATGGTTATTTCTCAGTCACAGGATGCAAAATTTTTATAAAGATCAACAATATTGTGTTCCACCAGGGTATTTCACTTGTGTAAATAGGCATATATCAGATGTGGGTTTGCAAGTACTAACGTGGATGATAAGTTAAGTGTGGAGGTGTTTCTTTCTTTTTTTCTTTTTTTTTAATGAGTGTCCAATATCATCTGGCGATGAAAAGACATTAAATAAGCCACTGAACTGAACTGAACTGAATCTCTCTCTCTCTCTCCTCTCTCTCTCTCTCTCTCTCTCTCTCTCCTCTCTTTCTCTCGCTCGCGCGCGCGCAGAGAGAGAGAGAGGTGTGTGTGGGAAGGGCCAATATACTTCCTATTAGCCTGAGGTTCTTAAAGACAAGGCTGTTTCCGGACTAAAGTCCAAGTGGAGCAGACAAAGACTAGAACCCTTTCTCTTTTCCTTGACGAAGGGAAAACATTGTTTTGCAATAAGCGAATTTCGCCAAAGTGAGCACGATCTTCAACAGAAAGAGGAAGATACAGATAAATGCGCCAAATCATATAAAGCGTGTGGAATCATAAAAGACGAGGATCATTTTCTTAACATACGAGTTGAATTAGACACGCTCATTTCAGAGAATCCTTGTTACGTGATGGAAACACCAGTTTAAAAACTCGACGACAAGGATAATGCCAGTCTTTCACGCGAGCTCGACCATCTACAGAGTCAGTTTGCAGTTCTTGTCTCTATAAACATGTCATTATGTTCGACAGTTGTGTTCAATACTCGTTGATTTGCCGATTTTTTTTTTTTTCAACTGTTGTTGTTTCTATAAACCTTGCCTACGGTTTTCGCGACAATCAAACATGATTCTGATTCCGATTCAAATAAGAATGACAAAGAACCATTACATGGCTTGATCATCTTGAACTCGGTCTAGACGTTTATTACCTTTGATGTCATAGTTTCTGTTACAAACCCCCACCCCCCACCCCCACCCCACCCCCACCCCCTAGTCGAGAACTATTTCTCTGAAAGGTTGATAAGTAAATTAGCAAATCAATTTGAGCAAACAATGCCACTTTCAACCAATCCATCAACCCGGCGTCCTCTTGTTTGTGAACAACCCACACCGCTGCCGGTATCTTTTATTAGCAGCATGCTTGTTCTTGCTTTGTTGAAGCCCCCTCCCCCCCCCCCCCCTCTCTCTCTCTCTCTCTCTCTCTCTCTCTCTCTCTCTCTCTCTCTCTCTTCGGTATTTTTTTTTTATTAGCAGCATGCTTGTTCTTGCTTTGTTGAACCCCCGCTCTCTCTCTCTCTCTCTCTTCTTATTTTGTTGAACTCTCTCTCTCTCTCTCTCTCTCTCTCTCTCTCTCTCTCTCTCTCTCTCTCTCTCTCTCTCTCTCTCTCTCCGAATTTCAATCACAAAGGTCGGAGCGCAGCGAATGTGGAAGTGGCGAGATGGTCATTAACTAAGCGCTGATGGCAGGCTGGGTGGATAAATTGGCACTCTACAGGCAGTCGGGCCGACTGGCTCGCTTCAACCAGCACGAAGGCTGTGGGTTTTCAGCGGAACATCCCATTGGGGACCCAGCCGATCAATACAGCCATAGACAACGACGATTCGGAGGTCGAATAACGTCGGGGAGACACAATCGGATACCACAGAAGGTAAATGGGTCTCTTTGTGATCACATGGGAGGAAGTCAACGACTTTCTGACAAGGTCTCGTTGGTTGAGAGAGAGAGAGAGAGAGAGAGAGAGAGAGAGAGAGAGAGGGGGCTTAGTGGAGAGGAAGAGGTTGAAAAGAGAGGAGGGGTGAAAGGACGGAGGGGGGGGGGGGGGAGATGTTGCGATTGTGGAAAGAAATTCCGTCCTTTACGACCTAATTATAACCCACTCAATTCGGTCAAAATTTTGCGGTGTTCCCAAAATACCTAATCTACATGTTCTATTAGTCACTTAGCAGGCTGCATCTTTGACCAATGAATGAAAATGTTTGCCGTGTTAAATTCAAAGTAAACATTTCACAACTAATCCACGGTTCAAAAGCAAGGCAAATACAAAAATTTGTTTTCGGGTTTTTCTTCTTGTTGCTGCATTGAAACATTAAGGTGAGTTATGAGAACAAAGTATGTTGCTAACCGAAAAGAACTCAACCAAACATTTTTGCGGTCCATCAACCGTTTCTCTAAACGATCTGTTAAGCTCAGTTAAGTTTGTGATGATAACGTTTCAGACATCTTCTATAACTAACTTCTTGAATGCCTTATATATTTCTTGCGCCTATATACCAAACTTTTCAGTTAAAACCACTATCTGATAAGAACATACAGACACGATGCGATATCATGTTTTGTGTGTGTGTGTGTGTGTGTGTGTGTGTGTGTGTGTGTGTGTGTGTGTGTGTGTGTTCTTTTCTTCTTCTTTTTAACTGCACAACGTCTTCTACTGAAACACCTGAATGCTCCTGCAGTCTAGGTTCAATGAAATTCACCGAGTTCAGATTTTTTTTTCTTTAAATGGTGTTCCAGAAAAGCCATGGAAAAGATTCATGAACAATAGTTGACGGCTTGCACTTTCTTCTCTTTTTGTGTACTTCATCATCCTGAATCCCCAACTACCACCACCCCTTCATTCCCCCTTTTTTTCTTTTCTTTTTTTGTTTACAGGTTTGTTTGTTCCTATTTTGCTTGTTTGTTTTAGTTTTTGTTTCCTTAAACCTGGTTTTTAACCCCAAGGTTTTTGTTTTTGATTCTTAATATTTAAATATCCTCTCAGTCTCATTTGTCCAGTTCTAAATATACAGCTCAGTAATGATAGATACTAACACTAAAGTTCAGTTCGTCGCACACTGTCTATATGAGTATATCTTTGTATCATCTTCATGTCTAGTCCCTAACGCTATATGTACATTCACTGAATGTATGATGGTGTTGATGATGCGAAATATGTTTGAAGTGGAAATAGAACCTTCATTGCGAGGGAGGAAAAAAATACACGACAGATACAATCGGTTCAAAACTCAAGCTGGTTACGCCCAGCCGATCAAAGTGGTCATACCAAGGCTGCAGACCAATTAAAATCAAAAGCGTGCGCAAAATTAAATACCAAGACTGGATTCCAAACCGAAGCCATGTCCTGAAAGTAAACGGCCCTTCACATTAAAAAAAAAAAAAAAAAAAGAAGTTTATCATCAGCTGCAATTAAGTCAGATCAGCTGGGAAAATATTGACTTTCTTTTACAAAAAGAAGAAGGAGAAGAAGAAGAAGAAGAAGAAGGAGGAGGAGGAGGAGGAGGAGGAGGAGGAGGAGGAGGAGGAGGAGGAAGATGAAGAAGAAGATGAAGAAGAAGAAGAAGAAGATGAAGATGAAGAAGAAGATGAAGAAGAAGAAGAAGAAGAACAAGAAGAAGAACAAGAACAAGAACAAGAACAAATAAAGAGTGAAATCTCAAAACAGGGAGGTCACGGAATCTGCTTGAAAAATGCCGGTGGCCGTTGTCGTATCCACCCGAACACCCAAGTAAACGTTATTCAATACTGAGTGACTTATCAGACGGTATGCACCATGAAGCCTCCTCCTCACCTCTAACCCAACGTCAGCAGTCTGAGCCTATTGTCCCTGTTGTTCCACTTACTTCCGTGGCTTCAATCATCAACTGATACCAATCATGGACACAAGTCTGTAGTTTCCCAGCAGATCTTGTTTCACCTTAGACTGTTCATTGGCCCATTAGAAAGGCAAAAATATGACCGAAACCAGTTTACAAACAAAATTTACAGTGAGAAAGCACGTGACTCCACTCTTCGGCTTTGTACTGGGTACCAGTCCATCCCGAAACTGAACTCAAGCTTTTCACCCTGTCATACTTTTCTCTTTGACTCTTACCCAACATACATATCTGATCTGCTTCATATCTTCACTTCGAGTACACGTATTTGCTGACCATCAGAAGTATCGCTGAGCAGCACATTAGAAAATCTTTTGAACAGAGAGCATTTCCCCCGTGCTGGACTACACGTATGGAATGAATAGTCAGCACCCTTACCACGCTTTCAAAAGATTGAAACACTTTATCCCTAGCTTTTCATCGTTTCCTGCTGCTGAGTACTACGTGTGTGGCTTTATGTACGTGTGCATATATATGAGTGTTTGACGTACTGGTGCGAATGCGCGATTAGAGCATACGATGGTCGGAATGTGTAGTCATGGTTCTGTCTTTTTCTTTGTTTCAACAATGACTGATTGATTTATTGATTGACCGATTTATTAATTGATCGATCAATCCATGAATTGCCATACAATATACTTCTCCATTATCATCATCTTTACATTAACCCTCAGAGTCAAAAACAAACTACACAAGTTCAGTGCTGACACTTCAACGCCAGTTACGAACAAGTCTTCTTCAATCAACCCGACACTCTCAAACCCTGTCAGACAAGATCTATATTACCATATCCCATTTTATTATTATCATTATTAGTATCAGTATTTATTTTTAAATGGACGTGTTGTTGGCGTTATAAATCTTCTCATAAAATCACTTTCTAACTAGAACAGCACTCGGGAGAGCACAGATCACCAACGCTTGAAAGCTTCAGAATCCATCCTCTGAGTCAGTTCATATGCAAAAATAATTGTCCACCATGAGGAGTAACAGTTGGTGCAGATTGAAAGCGTTACTTCGCATGCACGGTTTTCCGTTTTTAATACGACGTGGAAAACGTCAAATTTCAACGATTCTATCACTACTTCTGTTTCACTTGACAAAGGGCCTGGCTCGAAACGTCGTGTTCTTTTACTCCAAAGGATCTTTTACAAACAAGGTGCTTTTTAATATTCTATGTATTACCTTCTACATCCAGCAGTCATACTTTATTCTCACGCCTCTTTCATCTCACTCATTCCTACACAAACACGTGCACGCACGCAAAGCACATACACGCATGCAGGCATGCACGCACGCGCACACCTGCATGCACGCACGCGCACACAAACACGCACGCACCAGGTATACGCACACAAAAACAAACGCGTCTCTCCTCACATTCATCCTTTTGTGTTCTTCCCGTTCAAGACTGCTGTTAGTCATTAAAAAAAAAATCTGAGCAGATTTCGAGGACAAAAAAAACGAGAGAGAGAGAGAGAGAGAGAGAGAGAGAGAGCGAGAGAGCGAGAGAGAGAGAGCAATGGGAAATTAAAAATTAAAAATGGTCTCCACGACTGTGGCTATAACAACGCAGAAACAGAAGCAAAAGTAACTACAGCAGAATCAGCGGAACTAGTAATGTTATAGTCTTCGTGATGATGATGGCGGTGGTGAGGGTGGAGATGGTAATGACAGAGGCAGAATATGGTAGCAACTGGCACAACTATGTAGTCGTTGCTGCTGTTGTTACCTTTTCCATCACCAGTGCTAAACGGTGACGACTCTGGTTTAATTATTAGGAGAAAAATGAGTTTTTTAAAAAAAGTAATAAATAAATGAATAGGTAAACAACAACAAAAATGAACAAATACATAAATAAATAAACAGATCATAAATATATGCCGAAAAGAAGCGAGCTATCAAGAAACAGGAAAGACCATCTCAACTATTATCATTCTCATCGCCACCATTTTCCTTATTACATATTTGTA
>CM031596.1:106707027-106709527 GCA_018398815.1 Conus ventricosus
GTAAATGTTTAATGCTGTCGTTATAAAGATAGAGGAGACGGTGAGGGCGAGACTTGGATAGAGAGAGAGGGGTGGGGATGGGGGGGAGGGTGGGGGGGGGGGGAGAGAATGAGAGTGTAGATGTTTTGGGGAGGGGGATGATAATCAAGTGATAATGATTTAAAATTACCTCAGTTCTCATCCCGTGTGGAATGTGTGTGTGTGTGTGTGTGTGTGTGTGTGTGTGTGTGTGTGTGTGTGTGTGTGTGTGTGTGTGTGTGGTGCGTGCGTGCGTGCGTGCGTGCGTGCGTGCGTGCGTGCGTGCGTGCGTGCGTGCGTGCCCCTTTTTTACGGTTTATTTTAGCGTACAGCTGATTTTTATTAAATTGACTGGATGTAAAATGGAGTGTATGTTGGGTAGAGTTATTGATTAGTTTTATGTGAAAATAAGCCTTACTTTATTTATATTGTTTTTTAAATTTGTGGGCATGTGCAGGTGTGAGTGCATTTGCACATTTTATATTATTCAATGTTGTGTACTCATATGTCATGTGTTTATGTGTTCCCACCACAACACAAAGTTCTTATGAAAGAAAATAAAGTGTCTTGAATTGAATTGAATTCGCTCTCTCTCGCATGTTTTCCAGTTATTTTTTCTTTTCTTTTCTTTTTTTCTTCTTTTTTTTCTCCTTGTTTTCCCCGGGGCTGGGTGGGAAAAAAACATGTATAATTTGCTTATCCTATTACCCTGGAAAAATAAAATTTCGTTCTCTCTCTCTCTCTCTCTCTCCCTCTCTCTCTCTCTCTCTCTCTCTCTCTCTCTCTCTCTCTCTCTCTCTCTCTCAGAAGACTGAAAATAACACTTCACCACCCCCCCCCTCCCCCGCTCAATACTCCCTAAGCTTACTCCTCCAACCAGAGCATACTACATTACTGTAGTATGCTCTGCTCCAACTCAATACTCCACCTACTTGGCACTGCTCCCCTGCTAGATATCCCCCCCCCCCCCCCCCCCCTGCTCAATACCCCCCACCCCACCCCACCCCCACCACGGAAAGCTCTTATTCTAGGGTACGAAAGGAAATCTTTTCTTTGACATAGCTAAGAGACCACACACACACGCACGCACGCACGCACGCGCGCGCGCGCGCGCGCACGCACGCACGCACACACACACACACAACACACACACACACACACACACACACACACACACACACACACACACACACAAACAAGCCATAGGCAAGCAAAGGGAGTACCGAGCATGAAAAAAATATCAAAGAGGGGGAGTGAGCATGGGATCTACCAATACGGAAGAGTATCGTGCTGCTGCCTCTTTTCCATGGAAAATGGAATGGTGTTTAACCTACACCCAGGAGCTTCTTGTTTGCTTTCCTTTGCTTTGCTTTGCTGTGCTTTGCTTTGCTGTGCTTTATGTGTTTCCACATGGACCTTCGATTTGGGCAGTTATTCGGAAGAACTTGAAATTATGCACATATGCTGACTCCAAAGAGGAGACCATCCTCCACCAAGCTAACTCTAGCACGATTTAAACATAGGAGCAGTGAATCCAGAGAACAAGTGCCTTCTTCTTTTGACAAAACCTAGCCCCTGTTAGAAACAATGGACTTCAACATTTCTACACAATTTAAAGACAAAAGAATGAACTCCAACGACATCACTGCATGGAAACAGTTCTTTTTATTTCAGTGAAAGAAAAAAAAAATTAATCGAAAATTCGTTGTATTCTTAACATCACCATTCATATTAGAGCTTTCGTCTGTTCACTGACATGAACCTTCTATTTTTTTTAAAAATTATATATATATATATATATAAGAGAGAGAGAGAGAGAGAGAGAGAGAGAGAGAGAGAGAGAGACAGAGAGAGAGAGAGAGATCAGTATATTTAAAATGCCTAAAACAATTCTATAAGTGCTCAACCCCTTGGGGAGCAACATTAACAAGTAATAAGAGGAATCTTAAAACTATCTACAAATTTGTTTCTAGCGGCTTGGCTATCGTCAGGATATATATATATATATATATAATATATATATATATATATATATATATATATAATATATATATATATATATACGCTGTCGTTCTGTCACTGTGCACGTATATCAAGAGGATTTCTTTTTCTCTAAGTCATCTATGAGCGTCATGTAAGCGACCTTTTCTCCGGAACTTTCAAAGAATCCCTCACAGCAGGCTCCCCATAAGTGCAATCGCGCATTCATTTTGCATTGCCAGGTGCTTAGGTTCCCGGGCACACGGTAAAATTAAGAACTGTTTCAGACGCACTCGTGAACGGTCACAGCACTTCCAAGGCCAGATATCACTCCAAGCAAGTGAATGGAACAGAACTTAAAAGCAACAGCGACAGCACTGACAATAACACTTAACAGAAGTAATAACATACATGAACATCAGTATAGGTTATGTCTTTCATTCTTAACAATCGGTTGTCCATTCTTAACAATCAGTTGTCCCTTTTGCCTGGTAGCAGCCGT
>CM031596.1:106714527-106717027 GCA_018398815.1 Conus ventricosus
CAGCATTCCATCCCCTTTTATTCGTCTTGACATTTGCACGTAACGAAAATATTGCCTTTAGTTCCGAAACTTTCCTAAGAAATCCGCAGCTGAGGTTCTGCTATCTGCATCAATAATGTATTGTCAGACACGAATGAGCAAGACAGAGTGCACAAGTTTGAAGACGATAACAGGACAGAGTAAGACCGTTTCTTTTTTTTGACTCGCTTATACGAACAAAGTGAGCAAATTCAATCATCCTGTTTTGGTTGTTCAAGCATGTGCGTGCGTGCGTGCATGCGTGCGTACATGGGTGCGTGCGAGTGTGTATGTGTGTGTGCTTGCGCGCGTGCCCGCGTGTGTGTGTGTGTGTGTGTGTGTGTGTGTGTGTGTGTGTGTGTGTGTGTGTGTGTGTGTGTGTGTGTGTGTGTGTGTGCGCAAGTGCAAGTGCAAGGGCGCGTGTATGTGCGGTAGAAAGCGCGTGAGCGCATGTATGCATGTCCGTTTACTTGTCTATTATAAATTTGGCATTTTCTGTGGAATGACATTAGATGCTAGCATGACCAAACTTGGTGTCAAGGAGCGTGAAACCTCTCACAAAAGGGCATTAGACGCTTGGAGACAAAGGGACATTGTACGTGGTATACAAATAGGTAATTGACCAATTAACCAGGGTACCTTACCCACCGCACACGGCCGAAGTGGTCAGATGACAAACAACACCTAGGAGAGAGTTCGGACCTGCCTGGTGGCGAAAGGGGGAAGGGTTGTAACCACTACGACCTCGGGGCCCCAAGTGAGTGCTAAATGCTCGGTCAGCTGAGGTTCTTGTGTAAACAGTCAGTGAAGAGCAGGGGGCCTTGGATTTGTTCAGATGGTATTGCCGTGGGTCACTGTGTTGGTTCTATTGTCAGGCTGGCTGAATGCGTGTGGAGGTTGTAGTAACCCTCCTTAAGATAATTACTGTGTTAACTGACCACCGAAGTCGGCGGGAATTTTTCGATGTCCATCTGGGGCTAAGTGTGTGTTTGCTAATCAATTAGGTAGGGGTGTGTGTAAATGCTGATGTGTGTGGAATGTAGCGAGTGGAGAATTCAGGGTACTTGTGAACTAGGGGCTTGAGAAGCAGCGTGCACAAAGGCATGGCCCGAAGGGGAGTCCTTTGTTTCCCTCCCTATATAAACTGAGGGAGAACAACGTGTCGGGAGAATAACACCAGGAGAGAGAGAGAGAGAAGGCAGAGGAGAGAGAGAGAGAGGAGAGGAGTGAGCAGGACAGAGAAAGGGTCGAGAGAAACGTGGTCTGGGAGATAGAAGAGACAGCTAAGTCTTAGGGTTGAAGACAAGCTGGAAGAGAAGGAAACTAAGTTTGAAGCCCAGAGGTGGGTGAAGACAGACAAACTGAATTTGAACCCAGAGGTGGGTGAAGAAGACGAAGAAGAAGAGTTCGACGTCGAGATCCCAGAGACGACCACGAAGACCCAGTCCTGAAGCCTGGAGCCAGTCAACCAAGGGCATCACCATCAAGCAGTGCTGAAGAAGACGTGAAGAGACTTTTTTCAAGAACTGTGGTGTGGTGTGAAAGCGTGGTTGTGTGTGTGAAAACCTGGCCAGGTAAGAAGTCATTTTATTATAACCCGGGATTAGGATGTATTGATCTTTTATGTTTTGATATTTCATTGTGTGTGATTTGATTGTACATGATTAATTATAAGTAGCATAGAAATTGTATTTCTTGTTCTCAGTCGTGTTAGGAGAGAAACGAATGCGTGACATCCCATTCCCAGAGAGAGGTGAATGTTTGGTGTGCGCATGAGTGTGCATATGCGTGTATGAGTGCAAAGATAACCTTGGTGTGTTAAGCCTGACTAATAATACATCAACTTAGTGCACTTAAGCAATACCATCACGATTTCCCCCGTCCTGGACACTTGGCAAAGGGATAAATGTTGCCCAAGACCTTTCCAGTCACTCCTAGTATGACATGATGTTACTGACCAGAAACGGCCGGCCGCATATCTGCAATCGGTATTTACAGTAATACTTTAAATACTACCAAACTGACATTTCTATAAATTTGGGATCATCCACGAGCATTGTTTTGTACACTGATAAAAGACAAATCATACGATGCATCTAAATAGCCAAACAAATATCAAGTTGCATGTCAATCAAGGTAAGATTTTCAGTATCGTTTCTGTCAAACACAGGTACAGATACAAATCAACAATTTATTAACACACAAACCGAGCACAGACTATAAACAGACAGATATTGTCCAATATGCCCAGGTAAGACCATATGAGTCTACCATTTACGATGGATCCAACCAGTGAAGCTGCAGTAAAGCAGCAAGTCAAACAAATCCTTGTTTCATCAACAACACATCTTGGTAGGAATTAAAACAATGCATCATTCATTTTACACTGTTGTCAAACCGAGTGAAAATAGGCCCTAACCGTCGGGAAAAAATCTGAAGTCGATGCATCAAACACAAAAGGGCATCATGCTTGATGATGCAC
>CM031596.1:106722027-106729527 GCA_018398815.1 Conus ventricosus
CCTCCTCCTCCTCCTCCTTCTACTCCTCCTCCTCCTACTACTACTACTACTACTACTACTACTACTACTACTACTACTACACTACTACTACTACTACTACTGAAGATCACGATGATGATAGATGATGATGATGATGATGATGATGATGATGATGATGGTGACGACAATTTTGATGATGACGACAACGACGACGACGATGCTGCTGCTGCTGCTGCTGCTGCTGCTGCTGCTGCTGATGATGATGATGATGATGATGATGGCGCAGAAACTCTTGGTCATTCATAGGTCCAATGCCTTCAAACCTGACATGGACCCAAAGCCTTCAAACCCGAAATGGACCCAAAGCCTTCAAACCCGAAATGGACCCAAAGCCTTCAAACCCGACATGGACCCAATGCCTTCAAACCCGACATGGACCCAAAGCCTTCATACCCGACATGGACCCAATGCCTTCACACCCGACATGGACCCAAAGCCTTCACACCCGACATGGACCCAAAGCCTTCAATCCCGACATGGACCCAAAGCCTTCAAACCCGACATGGACCCAAAGCCTTCAAACCCGAAATGGACCCAAAGCCTTCAAACCCGACATGGACCCAAAGCCTTCAATCCCGACATGGACCCAAAGCCTTCAATCCCGACATGGACCCAATGCCTTCAATCCCGACATGGACCCAAAGCCTTCAAATCCGACATGGACCCAAAGCCTTTAAACCCGACATGGATCCAATGCCTTCAAACCCGACATGGACCCAAAGCCTTCATACCCGACATGGACCCAATGCCCTCATACCCGACATGGACCCAATGCCTTCAAACCCGACATGGACCCAAAGCCTTCAAATCCGACATGGACCCAATGCTTTCAATCCCGACATGGTCCCAATGCCTTCAATCCCGATATGGACCCAATACTTTCAAACCCAACATGGACCCAATGCCTTCAATCCCGACATGGTCCCAATGCTTTCAATCCCAATATGGACCCAATACTTTCAAACCCGACATGGCCCCAATGCCTTCAATCCCGACATGATCCCAATGCCTTCAATCCTGATATGGACCCAATGCCTTCAAACCCAACATGGACCCAATGCCTTCAATCTCCACATGGACCCAATACTTTGAAACCCGACATGGACCCAATGCCTTCAAACCCGACATGGACCCAATGCGTTCGAAGTCTACATGAACCCAACGCCTTCAAACCTGAAAAGGACCCAATGTCCTCAAATCCGACATGGCCTTCATTTCCGACGGACCCAATGCCCCTAAGCCTTCAATCCCGACATGGACCCAATGCCTTCATTCCCGACGGACCCAATGCCCCCAAGCCTTCAAACCCGACATGGGCCCCATGCCTTCAATCACCACATGGCCCCAATGTCTTCAAACCCGACATGGGCCCCATGCCTTCAATCACCACATGGCCCCAATGTCTTCAAATCCGACATGGGCCCCATGCCTTCAATCACCACATGGCCCCAATGTCTTCAAATCCGACATGGGCCCCATGCCTTCAATCACCACATGGCCCCAATGTCTTCAAATCCGACATGGGCCCCATGCCTTCAATCACCACATGGCCCCAATGTCTTCAAACCCGACATGGGCCCCATGCCTTCAATCACCACATGGCTCCAATGTCTTCAAACCCGACATGGGCCCCATGCCTTCAATCACCACATGGCCCCAATGTCTTCAAATCCGACATGGACCTCATGCCTTCAATCCCGACATGGACCAATGCCTTCAAACCCGACATGGATCCAATGCCTTCAATCCCGACATGGACCCAATGCCTTCAAACCTGACATGGACCCAATGCCTTCAAACCCGACACGGACCCAATGCCTTCAAACCCGACATGGACCCAATGCCTGCAAACCCGACAAGGACCCAATGCCTGCAAACCCGACACGGACCCAATGCCTTCAAACCCAACACGGACCCAATGCCTGCAAACCCGACACGGGCCCAATGCCTTCAAACCCGACACGGGCCCAATGCCTTCAAACCCGACACGGACCCAATGCCTTCAAACCCAGCATGAACCTGTCAAGACTCGTTAACTTTTAAAGAAGAGAAGAAGGCAGAAGCGAGGGGGGAAGTTGGTGGAAAAACAAAATTAAGGAGAAAGAAAAGGGGGAAAAGGGAGGGGGGAGCGGGGGTTGGGGGAGGGGGGGGGGGGGCGCGGGGAAAATGAGGGTCAAGGGTTGGGGGCCGAGTCAGAAAATGGCTCCCAGTCACCACCTCACACCTAGCCCACAAAAGCGTCAACCCCAGCATCGTCGTAAAAAAAACCCTTCTCCCCCCTTTGAACAATGCCCGGGCTGTGCGTGTTCTCCCAAACCCTACCCCGACGAACACGTTTTGATCAGGGCAAAACCGTTTTGGCTTTTTAAAGTACACGGGGGGGGGGGGGGGGGGGGGGGGGGGGGGGGGGGGGGGGGGGGCGGAAGCGAAAAAGGGGGGTTGGGTGGGGAGGGGGAAAGGGGGTTTGAGGCGGGGTTTGGGGTGGAAGGAATCGGGGGGGGGGGGGGGGGGGGGGGGGGGGGGGGGGGGGGGGGGGGGGGGGGGGGGGGTGGAGGGGGGGGGTGACTGTACAAAGTATCGATCAATAAAAGCCTTTTACTACTATAAAAAAAGCTGCCCCAGGTCGCCGACAAAAGCCTCACCACACATTTTTTTCCTCTCTCTCCTCGTCTCTGTCTGTCTGTCCTCTCCCCCTCTCTCTCTCTCTCTCTCTCTCTCTCCTCCCCTTTTCCTCTCCTCTCTGCGGTGTGTGATGTGTGGGTGTGTGTGTGTGTGCGCGTGTGTAGTCTGCTGCTGTCTGTCTGTCTCTTCTCCTCTCTTCTCTTCTCTCTCTCACATACACACACACCGCGCGCGCGCGCTGCAGCAGCACTTTCATGCAGAACACTTGTCCCTGGAAAAAACACGCACGACTGTTAGATGCCCCTCTTTTAATGCTTTTTTTTCCCCCAAGGGGCAGGGGAAAAAAAAGGGGATAGTTGTGGCGGGGGGCTTTGAAAGATCACATCTGTACTTACACACGCACACCACCACGCCCGCAACCGGCACGCACCACCGCGCCACACACACACGCGACACACACAACACACAACACACCTAACACCCCCGAGGGTTTTTTACCATGGAAAAATGAAACGACTTTCACTCACTTTACTCACACCACAAAAACACACACACACACACACACGCGCGCGCGCGCGCGCCGCGTGCGCGCGCGACTCTAACCCGCTGCAGGGTGTCTTTACCCTGGAAAACATTTAAAAATTTAAAAAAAAAGTAAGCCCCAAAACCATTCAGGGTGTTCCCCGCGTCCCTTTCTAAACTTCTTCAAACACAGCCCCACAAAAGACCTTGTTTTAATAAAAAAATGTGGTAAGCCTTAACATTTCCTTTTCCGTTCAAAGACAATTCTATATAAACACATTTCCACCCCTCCCCCTCCCCCCCCCCCCCCCCCCCCCCCCCCCCCCCCCCCCCCCCCCCCCCCCCCCAGTGAAAACGTCACTGCCTTTATCAAACAATACTGTGTTACGTTATTACGTGCCCGAAAAAAAGGGCACATTACAATGACACGGGCAAAAACAAAAAAATATAAAAACGAAAATATCATTGTTACTTTTATTTTTTCAGGCTGTTTAAGGACAAGGAAGATGACCAACAGATAACGGACATTAAAACCCTCACCTTACGGGCCTTACGATCCACAAGCTTGAGAGCAATGACAAGGTAAAAATTAGCCTCTGCATAGCATTACAATGGTAATTAGTCTGTGCTATGACAAAGACAATGTGTAATTTTGTCTGTGCTATGAGCAAGACAATGTGTAATTTGTCTGTGTATAGCAAGACAATGTGTAAATTTTTCTTTGTTTTGAGCAATGCAAGTTAATTATGTTTGGCTAACAATGACAATGTGAATTATGCTTTGTTTTGGCTTCAGGTACCCTTTTCCTTTCCTCCCCAAGGGCCGCATAACCAGTTGCAAACCAGTTTGGGACGCTTGACGATTAAACTTAACCTCCCGAGTCCCAATTACCCCTTCCGAGAGTCAAATTTTTTTTTTACAGATCTAATGAAAAAGCATATTAAGCTGCAAAATAAAATGAAAAAGAAACAAAAACTACTACTGCCGTGTTCATGTTAAAAACAGTAAAACAGAGAGGGTCCCTTTATTCAGCTTCAAGGGACAAAGGTTTACGTGTTTTTTAAGCTTTTAAACCCCCCAGACGGCAAAAAACTTCGGAAAGGGAAAAGGCGGCCTTAAAAGTGTTCATTGCATTTTTTGCGCCATTTGAAGCCTTTCATACACCTGCACGCCCATGGCTAGTTATGCCCGTCTGAAAGTGACTGCCTGTCTCTAGTTTTGAGGAGCAGTCCACCTACAGCTTCACATTTGCAGTCTTGGATTCTGCGCACATCCTTGCACATGCAAGCATACGTACTAGTGCACATAAAGGATTTATATTCACGTTGTTTTCAAACCAGCCGAGCAAAGAAGACTGGAGACACACACACACACACACACACACACACACACACACACACACACACACTGGAGAGACACACACACACACACACCACACACACACACACACACACACACACACACACACACACACACACATTATCTAAAACATTTTCCTGCATCAAACAAAGCATTGGGAAAGTAAGACCTGAAAGTGAGGAAAAGAACGGATGGGAGACAGGGGAGGGAGGGGGGTTGAAATGGGGGAGAGAGAGAGTGTGTGTCTGAGGCTCCTAATCCTTAGCAACGCCATTCTATCCTATGGGAGCTTACTTTTCTCAAAAGATCATAATCATGTTTGGAAATCAAAAATATTACATAAAACAATTGTGATAATTGCTTTTACGAGAAAACTATAATTATCAGTGTAGATACTAAATGTAGAGTTAACTGGAGAGAACTAAAGGAGTTAAACATCACGAAGACACTATATATACCATAGAATTAATACGTTTTACCATAGAACATCTCTTTATGTAGAAGAAACTGACGTAAAGTCTGGAAACAGAGCCACTCAATTATTGTATAAGGATCACGACTTGGAAAGGATGTCAAGAGAAACGCATTTTGGAAGTTTATTCACTCTGCTTTGATCGAAGAAGCCGCATTCTTGAATGAAATAAAAGAAGTGATTAACTAAGTTGTCAAAATCACGCCATCTCATTGCATCACAGGGAAGAAATACACATTATTCCAAAAAGCAAAATATAATTCACAGTAGCACTCTGTTACTTCCAGACGTCTTCTTCATGACCGTGAAATAAGAGGGGGAAAAAAGAAAGAAGAAAGGAAGAACGGTTATTATAGACAACAAAGTCTTAGTTCAAACGGCCATTTTTTTCTTGTTCATTTATTTCCCTGTTTTCATCAACAGGGGAATTTGTTATCAAACGATGGTTTTAAAATGGCGAATTATCTCCTACACCCCAACAGAAAACATAATTTGTTTGCCTGCAAAGGATCAACCCGGACAGTGAGAGACAGACACAGACTGAGACAGAGAGTCAGTCAGACAGACAGACAATGAAGTTCTGCTTACGAAAAAAAAAAAAAGGGGGGGGGGGGGGGATGGGTGCACTGGCTAAAGCGCAGGTAAACGTGATTTACTCCCAACATTTTTCAAGGAGCCTCTAAACATAGAATTCTCTTTTGGTTATGAAATTCAAAACACCGTCGGATTAAAACGATTTATAAGTATACCATTTTCCCACTTAAAAACACTGCGATTAGAATGGTAACCAAAAGTCCGCTAAGAGGATTGTTAAAGTCGAAAATTCGGAGTAAATCTGGGAAACAGTTGATTAGGAGTTTCTGTCTTTGAGCATAGGCAGACAGACAGACAGACAGGCAGAGTGACAGATACACAGAGAGACAGACAGACAGACTGACTGACGAGACAGAGAGAGACGGACAGAGACAGAGAGATCACTCATCCTTCAAAAGCAACATCAGAGTGGGTAGCCTTAACTAAACATAGTTATGTCCGTTGATTGAGAAAAAGAGAAATCAGCTTTCTTTGAAAAGACGTTGGCTATTTCATTCATTTAGAACCAAACTCTCTTCTTGACGCTTGTTCAGGGTTGACCTCTGGAACATGAGGTCACAACGAAAGATGTCATACAGTTTCACAAGAGGAAAGAGGGGTAATAAGAAAATTTGGGGAGGAACAGAATAAGGGAGGGGGGTCTTTGCTGAAGTTAAGGGCGGGGAGAGGGGATAAAGGGGTGGAGGGGGATATAAGGTGTTGGGCAATTTGGGGAAGTGACAGAAGGTGTAGGTGGGCGGTCTGGAGAGTAGGAGGTAGTGCTTATAGGATAAGGAAAGAATGTAAAGGCGGAAAAGGGGAAAAAACTGTCAAAGATGAGTGTGGGACGAAAGAAGGAAGCGGAGGAGGGGGGGGGGGGCGTGTGTGGGTCTAACAGGAGGTGCCAGGTTAGAGTAAAGTGGGGGGAAAGTGAAGGGTACTGGTGGGGTTAAGAATTGTTTTTTTTAATGCAGGTTAAGGAGGTGTGTCAAAGCTATGTTTTTTTGTGTTTTTTAAAGGGGGGGGGGGAGGCGGGGGGGGGGGGTGAAGCCTTAGGGAGGAGCGACGGTGAGCATGGGGAAATTGAGAAGAAAGGAGAGGAAAACGAGGGGGAGGAGGTTACAAAGCCTAAAAAGAAATGTGGGAGGAGGGGTGACGGGGTACAAAGGGGACTGGCAGGGAGGGGGGGGGGGTGAAGTAAAGGGGCTAGGTACAAAAGAGGAGGGATGGCGAGGAGAAATGGACAAGATCATAATGCTAAAGAATAAAGATGACCAAGGGCGGGATGGGCGCAAGGAGTGGGAAGATGGGGAGAGGGGTGGGCAGTGAGGAATCGAGGGAAAAAATGAAGGGGTTCGATTTGAAAGGAGCGATAAATGAAAAGTATGGACATAAATGGTTTAATTATATTATAAAAAAAAAAAAGTAAATATGAATTGAGGCAGCGCAGGGAACAGTAAATAATAAACAATAAACAAGTACGGTAAGTCTTGCTCCACAAGAAAACATATTCAGTCGTCCAAAGGAATGCTGCTTGCGACACCGAATCGTCTAGCAGACATGACAGCACAGAGCAAACAAGGAAACATCTCCCCCCCCCCCCCCCCCCCCCCCCCCCCACCCCCAAAAAAAAAAATCAAGAAACTCGAAGCTTGCCCATATACCCCATACTGAACACATCTACACAGCAACAAGAACTGGAGAAATGAATAAATATAAAGTGACTTTTATTCAAGACTGGCACAGCCTTTTTAAACTTGAATAAAGTCAAACACAAAGACGGAGAGAAACAAATACAAATAACCTCGATTTATTTGAAACGAAAGTAAACATGAAGTGAGGCAGGGAACAGTAACTAACAAACAGTAAACAAGTACGGTAACTCTTGCTCGCACAAGAAAACATATTCAGTC
>CM031596.1:106734527-106759527 GCA_018398815.1 Conus ventricosus
ATTTTCCACAAAATAAAACTGTATTGAACTTTTCACAATAATTAGGACATACGAACAAAATTACATGTGTCTATGTCAAATGTGCACCCCACCCCCCACCCGTTCTGAGATGCTGGTACCTTTTTCCACGTTCACAAATGCTCTTAATTAGCGCAGTTGTAAACATAGTAACTTCTTGGTAACTGGTGATCGTTTTCAAGAGAAGTCTCTTGGTTAATTTACAATGACTCGGTTTATGAAATTAGTCAAGTCGGAAAAATCTCGTTTGTTGATTTTCTAGCTTTGGTGAGTCGTACATCTTGTATCTAAGCAATTAGGTGTGTTTTTTTAATTGTTGATTTTTTTAATTAATTTTCAGAATGACAAAAACTAAGCAGCAAAGTTTAGAAATGACAATGACAAAATGGAACCAGTGACCTTGGAGTCAGTGTACTTTCAGAATAACGTTTCAATCTTGCTGCACAGCTTGGGGGGGGGGGGGGGGGGGGGGGCATGAAATGGGGCCTAAACAGGATGAAAATGCATGTTGTCGCTCTTGCAATGTCGGTGTGGTTAATGTCAGATAGGCCCACAACTCCAACTCTGCATTATCACCTTTAGTAAATTTAGATGATGCACGTGAATCTACCAGAACTGGTTTCAGACATATTCAGACAGAAAACAGAAAAAAATTCCCTTTTTTCTCTGAAAACCTTAGTTTAAACGTAACCTATTCACACCTCCTAAACTTCACAGGAAAACACGGTTTCACATATTTCTCGATTAACAAACAAATTTTCACTACAAACGTTATTGGTATCTTTTGTTTTTATTTTCATTCGCCAGTACTCTTAAGCTTAGTGGAACATTCAGCGTCATGAGAACTTCCTCGTTAGATCTTTTGACTGACACATCTTCTCTACACAGACTGCCCTTTTGGGTAACTGATCGATTACAAGCGGAAAGTCTGGCTGACTGCAAATCCTTTGAGTCTGCAGATTGTATGTGTAATGCTGAAGAACTGTATCAGACAGGCGTGGGAATGCCTGGAGAGGAGTCTGAATTGCTTATGCAAGAAGGGAACTACCGGGGGACCCAGAATATCTTTTTTTGATTATGGTAATGCCATGTAAAGCTGCTTCTACCGCTGTGTTTACATGTTCTGAGATTATCAGGGCAAACTCGTGTAAATGTATATGAGGTATATCTGCAGCTATCAACTGTCCGCATGAATAGACAGATGGATGAAAAGATTACTGAGGTTGTCTTGTGCGCAGTACATTTTTATTAACACACACACACACACACACACACACACACACACACACACACACACACACACACAGAGAGAGAGAGAGAGAGAGAGGAGAGAGAGAGAGAGAGAGAGAGAGAGCAAGACAGAAAGAGAATGAGGAAAAATCTTAGATTGTTCTTAATTGCTGTACATAAAATAACGTTATGGTCGTTACTGCCAGTTCACTGCCTATATTTACACCAGCACCTTTTTTTTCCCATCCCAGGGCATTAAGAAAAGGCTTTGTATGGTCACTACTGACAGTTCCACTGCCTATATTCACACCAGCACGTTTTTCCCGATCCCAGTGCATTAAGAAAAGGCTTTGTATGGTCATTACTGACAGTTCCACTGCCTGTATTCACACCAGCGCGTTTTCCCCCAGCCCCATGGCATGAAGAAAAGGCTTTTTTTTAAACGATTTCATTCTCTTGACGATCAGCAATGAATGCGTGGGCAGTATGAAAATGACAGATGAGTGCAAATTAAAACGTAAGAACTGGAAAGAATGGAGATGGAAGGGGTAATGGGGAAGGGGAAGGGGATCGTAAACCCAAGAAGATTCGCGAAAGCTGAGCCCGAATTTCAGAGAAAGATCCAAACATAGGCCAATAAAACTATTCTAGCATTCTCTTATCAGCTACCCACGAAAGAGGGCAAGGATGCACACAGGGAAAGGCTGACGATGGCGGAGGGGATTGGATACAACAATAGTCGCTTGTGTCCAGATTTAGTAACCAGAAAACCGTTCAGCACGAATTGGCCCCTGCTGCCCCGGGCCGAGCTCTCCCTTTCCCTTCCTTCCCCTCCCCCCCCCCCCCCCCCCCCACAACCCCCTCCCTGCATCTCGTATATGGAAGAGGGCGTGGGGGTGGGAAGGGGGAGGGGGTGGGGGAACAGAGTGCCCTGTCCGCAGCCCATTAGCCTCGGAAAAAAGCCCAAGATGCGTGGCATGACAATGTCCAAAACGACCACGTCAACCTCTCCGCGACTGATGTGATTACAGGCAGCGGGGAGAAAAGCCTCTCAGCTTCCCGCCTAATGCCTAAGCAGATTAGGGACCCCCGTGGAAAGCGCGGCATTAGCTCCCGGCGCATGCCATGGGTCTGGATGGGACCGGCCGGGACGATAGATCGGTGGCAGGGCTGGCCTGGTGCTTACGTTGCAGGGGCCCTGACTGTGCGCCTCTTGGGTGCATGGACAATAAAGCAAGAGGAAGTGAGCGATCACGTTTCCCATGCCCCCCCCCCCCCCATCCCCTACCCCCCCCCCCCCCCTCTCTCTCTCTCTCTCTCTCTCTCTCTCTCAAGAAGGGAAAAAGGCAGTTCGTTGTTTTCACTATCACATGCAAATGTTTGCAAATGAAATATGTCCATGCAAACAATGAATTAACGATACACAATAGTAAGAAAATTTAATGTGTTAATCACTAATAAAAGCTCAACCATATGATTTTACAACAAACACCCGCACAACTGCTCACAGAGTGCGCACATTCGCTTCACACAAATCGGGGCGAAAAAAAGATGGGAGGCGAAACAGAAAAAGAGAAGAAGAAGAAGAAGAAGAAAAAAGAGTGAACCGGTAGACAGAGGCAAGCAGGCATAAACTGCAGTACACACGCTCTTGTTTCCAAAACTAATTCCGTAAAACGCTGCGGGCGTGATTTACCCCTTCTGCTACGGTTATGACACCATACCTCAGTGCAAAATCAAAGACTAACGTCACTCGAGTTTGAATACACCACACCATTACTTCAGTGCAAAATCAAAGATTAACGTCACTCGAGTTTGAATACCCTTGAGCAGTGCGACCTTTTACCAGAATGTTGGTTACTTCAAAGCACAGTCATTCGTGATAGATTTCTATGCAGTGCCTGAGGTTTGCGAATAGTATGATGTGATAATGGTATCGGTTTCTTCGCGCCAAAAAAAAAAAGAAAAGAAAAGAAAAAAAAAATGTGTCAATGTGTTCCCTCATTTTCTGTTATCACCTGCACTCCCAAAAGAAATCACAATAAACAGCCTCACTTTTAAATGGAGTGAAAAGAAGAAAGAAAAAAAAAAAGAAAGAAAAAAAAACAAGGACAGGGTTGGGAAAGGAGAAGAAAAAGAAGAGTGGCGAACGAGAAGTGGGAGGGTTGAAGAAGAACAAAAGAATAACTGTGAAGAAAAACAAAAACACCACCAACAACAGGGAAGAAGATAAACACAACAAAACGACCAAGCTGACAATGACAAAGAAAAAGCTGAAACAGTCCAAAAAGTAATAAGCTCTATGCAAGCATAAAAAAACAAAAGATGACATATATATATATATATATATATTTATATATATATATATATATATATATATATATATATGTTTATATCTTTTAATGGTACTTGCATGATGTTTTCAACTGCAACACCACCCCAACATTCTCTCTCTCTCTCTCTCTCTCTCTCTCTCTATTCCCGCTCCCAAGTCCATGTTTTGATCCTTCCCCCTTTTTTCTCCCCTCCCCCATTCTCCTCCCCCTCCCCCCCCCCCCCCCCCCCCCCCCCCCCCCCCCCCCCCCCCCCCCCCCCCCCCCCCCCCCCTTTGGTTTACTATCATTGACGGCTCACTGCTCCCTGACGGATTTGCCTACTTACATGCTCTATCTGCAACTGATCTTAACATCAAAACTGAAGGACATGAATATAGCTGGCTGGTTTCAAATACTCGGGGGAACAGATCGTTATCATTTTCATTTCCCCTACAAGAAATGTGGACTGCCATTCTTTTGACAGATAACGAAGCAGTGAAAAGATTCTCAACAAAATGTTGCCGAACATCTTGAACAGATCATGGCGGTTTCAGCTGGGGATACGGATACATGTAACTTGTGGTGTGGATGACCACGAGAGAGACAGGGGATGGCTTGAGGACAGCCAGGAGGAAAATCAGGTGGGAGGGAAGAAGGGGGTGGGGGTGGGGTGGGGTGGCAGGGACAACTGGATTAGTTCGTTATACTGGTGCTCCGACCTTCTTTCCGGCTGGAATTCCACAACGCTAAATCAGGTCGCTACGGAAACGGCCGCGCAGAAATCGTTAGCGCCTCTTGGCTGTAATCAAACGTGCGGGAGACAAGTGATTAAGAACCTCACTGACTCTAAGCTGATCGATCTAAGTAGTTTCTGGGGGTCATCCTCCGCCGTCACTTGCCATCGCGTGCGCTCGCCTCTTGTCTCACGTGCTTCGGACGCCGACTGTGACAGTGGAGTGGCCCAATCCTTCTAGCACAGTCAGGCAACTGTCATGCCAACATGTCATGTCGGGCAGTGTCACACGTTTACAGAGCTTCATCATAACCTGGTCCACTCCTTAAAATATCTGTTCCTGAGCATAGCGGTAGACAATTATGCAAGTGCGTAGCACTAAGCAGTAGTGGTGGTGGTGGTGGTGGTAGTGGTAGTAGTAGTGGTAATAGTAGTGGTACTAGTAGTAGTAGAGGTAATGGTCGTGGTGGTGGTGGCGGTGGAAGTAGTAGTAGTAGTGGTGGTGATTGTGGTGGAAGCAGCAGCAGAGACGGGAGCGGCAGCGGCACCAGTAATAATGCCCAAGGCTTGTCGTTTCAAAACAAATTAACAAACCAAAGTGGTCTGATCGACAGGTTTTCTTCAAAAACACTCATATACAAGAAATTTCCTTTTGAAAAGCAAAACTCTGCCCTGTTATGAACAGCTAGTAAGAATGATAAGAAGGTGAAAGAAGAAGACAAGTAAAAAGAAGAGAAACAGTCAGAACAACATCATTACACATGCTATTAATTATCACCATTATTATCATCACCATCTTCAATGAGTTTTACGTTATTTTCAAGACAGTAGTTACAAAATAGGTCGTTTGGTAAAAGTACATACCATGATTAATGTTACTGCTTGCCAACTCCGCTACTACCACTAATGAAAATTAAATCAATTATGACAATGGTGACGGTAATGAATCTAGTAACGACATGATATATTATTATCAAAACAGTATAAATGATTTATTATTGATGACAATAATGTTACTGTGGTGTATTTTAGTGTGCTTTACTTATCATCAGTATACATATAAATAATGAAGGAAAAGGAGACAACGGCACAAACAATAGTAAATATGTAAAACCCACAGTGTTGTTTTCATTTCTAATGGTGGATTATTTCAAATAAGGAATATATTGTGAACAAATGCATTTTTTTTTCAGTCTCATTCCCGTGTCTCCTCAGTGGCAACACTCCCAAACACACATAGCCAAATCCAGATTTGTTATGTGGCAGTCCTACACACCGGCAGCCTTCTTGAAAGCGCCAATATTAAGTCATCATAACGCGACCCACGAGCAGAGACGCTATCGAGTTATTTCGGTGATGTTCAATAGTGTCTGTTCAGATCCATCATATGCACCAAGCCATCCACAAAGCCTTCTACTGGTGACAATAATCGCTTACTTACGACGGCAGTGTGAATTAGTGCCCCCTTCCAGAGGGTGCCATCACATCCATTGAACGACAATCGCCAAGAGCTTGCTGATTCCAATGACTTTGACTCCAACTCACCAAAGGCACGTACGTGAAGATGACATCAAAATGGAGGTCACCACGAATGTGAGACATGAAGGGCCGCAGACTTTGAGACATGTCTCTAATGATGGAAAATGACAAAGAGCATGATAAAGATGAGGCCATGGAGTTCCATTCTGATCAGAGACTACACAAAAGACCCGCAACCTACACTTCTTTTCATGATGTCCTGACGTCAACCAGTCCGCGGAGACACAGACACCTGCAGTTTGAGCAACACTTTCAGAGACCCATCCAATTAGATGAAACTCGACTGTGTGGTTCCGCTCTTTTCATTTGTGCCCACGGAACACTCAATTTTGAATCGGAGCTAGCCGGGATCCAAAAATACTATAATCAAATGCCACTGATGGGAATCAAACCCATGACCTCTCTGTCTGCAAGTCTGTGATGCTAACCACCGCACCACAGCAGCTGTCCTCTTCTATATTTCAGTTTAGATGGGCAACTATCTGTGGCCGAAAGTTATGGGATTAAGAACACTGGTAACTGTGCCAAAACTGAATCCTTTTCATTACTGGCCACACACCTCCTGTCCCATATATCTATTTCTATTGCCACTTCTCATCCTGCTTGCTCCTTACATACAGTCTGGAATAATGAGGGACAAATTCATTCAAATCTTGGAAACAAACTTGAAATATTATCAGAAGCTTTATTTCATCTTAAATGTTAGAGGTCAAGTGCATGTTATATGATACTATGACATACTATGACATTTCAAAAAGTAAACGCTTCTTTAATTTTGACTATATACAAACTTGATTCGTGTCATTATAATCCATGAAATGTCATAGATTTTGTTACTGTTATTCAAAGAAAAAAGGAACAGAAGGATGCAGGAAAACACTGACAAAAAAAGTTTATCTGTATGGTAATAAATCTGAACTACACTCACAAACTGACATGTGCGCAAACACACACACGCACACACGCACGCACACACACACACACACACACACACACACACACACACACACACACACACACACACACACACAAATGCACATGACTTCGACACTAAGCCATGGTACTTTAATCCATTTATGGCATCGATCACCTGTTTAACATTCAGGCACATGCTGCACATTTACAAACGCTTATTGCCCACCCTTGATTTTCAGCCAAAATCAAGTGTTCAACAAATTATTACTGGTACCAGTCTTTGTGAACAGATGCAAGATTTGGACTCTAATGGCTGATCTCAAAGGAAAGAAAACAACAACAACAACAAAAGACAAATCCAAACATTAAAGAGCTGTTTAAGATAGCTTCTCTCTAATTTCATATAAGAACCACAGACAAATGACAGGGAGCAACATCATCACCATTGTGAATCACGCTCTGGAAGCACAGGCCACCAGCGCCAGTCTACCAAAGCTTTCTGTTCTGGCCCTCAATCCTCTCCAGTGGACCTCAGATGTATCTTATTTGTTTGATATCTTCTTCGAAGTCCCGACGCCTCTGTGTATGTGTGTGTGTGTGTGTGTGTGTGTGTGTGTGTGTGTGTGTGTGTGTGTGTGTGTGTGTGTGTGTGTCTGTGAGTGAGTGAGTGAGTGAGCGAGTGTGAGTGAGAGTGTGTGTGTGTGTGTGTGTGTGTGTGTGTGTGTGTGTGTGTGTGTGAGCCACTTGCCTTGTGAGTTCCACTTCACGGCTTGACTGATAATATTTGTAATATATTTCCTGACAGAGTGTCTGATCCCCACCCCCACCCTCCACCCTCAAAAGCCCTCACTTTCCCCTATCCCACCACCACCCACCCTCTCCCATCTTCTTTTCTTGATTTCATCTTCGGTTGGTTGCAATCTGTTTTCTGCCAGAAGTCAATGCTTGCGATGGTGTCTGGCCAGCAGATCTTAAGAACAGCATTTAACTAATGTCTACACTCTCTTGATGCTTTTCTTGCATGCTCTCTGTGTCTCTCTGGACCACGTAGCGAGACTGACTTTACACTGCCGTTGTCACAGTCTGATTTTTGCGCAGCGGGTCACATTGCAGGGATGTGAGATCGCACTGCGCAATGAACTGCTTTCCTTTCACACTCTTCCACGGTCACTGTCGACATTAATGCAAAACAGAAACGCTTGTTTTGTTTATCTCTTTCTTTCTTTCTTTTCAACTGGAAGCCATATTCGTGTATAACCGCGTTGTTTTCATGATCCCTGTACTTGTTCTGAGCCCCAAGGCAGCAAAACAAATATATAAATCAATAAAGTCAGGCTAAAAGCGGAGAACTGCTTCCTCCTTCATCGGACACCATAAACTCGCCTGAGGTGGGAAGACGGGCCCTGTCATGATTCTGGGACCAAGGTCTTCCAACTGAGTACAGTGGTGAAAGAATACACGAGACGGACAGAAAAAGAAAATCATGAATGCTCAATGTGATGAACCTAACTGGTAAATAACACATCGGCTCTGCCATGCTGAGGATACAGAATTGTAGATCCCCGATCGTTTAAGCATCTGTCATAATACCTTTCTATCCAACAGTCTGTGGACAATGAGGAGGAGGAGGAGGACAACTGATTGCTGATGAATAGAAAGATTTTTTTTTTATGATAATTCAATGTGGCACACAGAAGAGAATGAAGAGGAAGGAGGTGACAAATGAAAATGACATTCATTGATGTACGTTTGCTTGCTGGAAATACCACAGAAGGAAACAGCAGGAGAAAAAAAATCAAATTGGACTATAAGGACCCCAAATATTTTACTTTACATACAAAACAAAGAAGTGAAAAGCACACACATATACAATGAAATAAGTACTTAATATCACTGCATTTAAGTTCATATTACAACTCCTCTTCAGTAACACAGCCTCTCAACAATTTCAATTTCAATTCTATTTTTGCCCAGCCAACCACATGATGACCTTTTCTTCGCAGCGTTCGCTGTTACTACACACACCAAAAAAAAAAAAAAAAACCTTCCAGCTGTGAAAAGAAAAAAAAACATTCATAATTATTTACCAAGTGTACTTCCATAATTAAAATGACAGCACAACAAATGACACCCTTAAGACAGGTAACATCAAGTTGGGCTAAGGGTGCCAGCCATTTTTCTACATTCATCACCCCAAAGTTGTTGGGTTTTTTTAAAAAGGAGTCAAAGAAATTAATTATGAAAAATGACGGTGCAGCAAAAATTACTTGAAAAATGGTATATGGGCAAACAGACACTGCACAATGGGCAGTTACACGAGTTCATGTCCACTCTGAATAACGTTTAGAATATCACTACCCGGTGCCCTGATAACAACAAAAATGGCTGGTTGAATTGTAACCAGAATGTAAAGCCTCAAAACAGCCACGACAGATAAAAGGGAAATAAAGTCAAAGAGCAGTTAATGACAGCTATGTCTCATCAGTCATGGTGCAAAATATAAAAAAAAGAGTGATTCTTATGGCTCTCCAGCCACAGTTCTGTTTCCCTGGATGGTCATTTACAAACAATCTTATGCTGCTAATTACCTGCATAACAAAAAGATTAAAGGCTGCCCACAGCTAACCTGATCAGTTTGAGCAGGCTCAGTTCTCGTGTAGAGTTCTTAGTATTACTGAAAATAATGTGAAAGATTGATCGAACGAGACAGCTTTTATTTGCTAAGCTTTTGTTCCACTGGTCATCATCAAGATTTTGTTGTTGTTCTTGTGAACTGTTCATTGTTTTCTTTTTGTTTGTTTTCTATCTTTATTTTTTTGTTTTTAATGGGCATCAATTGCATAAAATGGCTCTTTTTTCATTTTCTTTTAAATACATCTCTCTCTCTCTCTCTCTCTCTCTTGTGTGTGTGTGTGTGTGTGTGTGTGTGTGTGTGTGTGTGTGTGTGTGTGTGTGGTGTGTGTGTGTGTGTGTGTGTGTGTGTGTGTGTGAGTGTGCGTGCGCGCATGTGTGTGTGTACCTAGGTAGGCAGGCACACAGACAAGTCTTTCAATGTTCAGCAAATAAGTACATGTGTCTGAGTGTTTCTGTTCCCTGTTTTGTTGCTTCTGTATTGTCAACAGTATCTGTGTGTCAGTTTTGGCTGCTTATATTCATCTGGGCGTGGTGATGTTTTGTTTTGTTTTTGATCTAGGTTTTCTGCTAGTTTAGTGTCTAAGAGTCTGTAACCTACTAAATAATCATCTTCTTCTTCTTCTTTTTCTTCTTCTTTTTCTTGTCCTCCTTCTTCTTCTACTTCTTTGTGCGTGCGTACATGCATGCATGCGTGCGTGCGTGCGTGCGTGCATGTGTATGTGCGTGCGTGCGTGCGTGCGTGCGTCTGTGCCTGTTTCCATGTCTGTGTCTATCTGTGTGTACTCTCATCTTCTGTACCTTCTCAATGGCATTATTTACATGCTCCTTATTCCAGACTAATATACGCAGCCAAACGCAATTCAATCTGTCATACTCTCAGCCCAACAGTCCAGGGAATTTTTACTTTAGCGTCCTCTCGTGGCATCTCACCAGAGGAGATGTAGCACTGTTGGTTTGTCACTTTGATGGTGTTCAGAGGTCACCATGTCTCAAACGTATAAGACATGTTTAATTCTGTGTGTGATCAATGAAGATCAGTGATGACGATGATGAAGACGGCACTTTGGAATAATATTCAGATCTGAAACTACATGACAAGGATGTGTTCTACACTCCATTTTCATAACATTATCAAGGACACCTACAGGGCCAAGGAGTTACAGACACCGTAGTAGTTGGTCTGGAAATTTGACCACCAGTCTCAAAGACACATCCATTTTAAATCAATGAAACTAGACTGCTTGGTTCCAGACTGCCTCAGTCCTCAGCTGATTAAACAACCCTAGCATGGAGACACCCTCGGCCAAAAAAAAAACCACCTCACAATTAGATGCCTTTGATGGAATTTAAACAGGCAACCTCCCCACCAACAATTTCTGACACAAGCCACTGCACCAAAATGTCTGGTCAAGAGTGTTTCTATTTGCCTTTTTTTTTTTTGTTTTTTTTTGTCTTGTTTGCTTTTGTTTACTTTTCGTCTTTGTTTGCAGCGCTAGTGTCTATGGCTCTGTTAGATTTACATTTTCTATATTCCTGCAGATTTTATTTTAATCTCTAAAGTGTAAAAGTTTGTTAATTATGAGAGCTTACATAAGTCTTGTGTGTTTGGGCTTGTTAACTGAATAATATGAAAACAAAACAAAAACCTGTATCACAATGACCATATCTCTGAAAAAGCAATCATAATTAAAAGAGCCATCCTACAGCATATTGAATGCATTCTACTTATCATCAAGATCATAATAATAATCAAAACCAGCAAACAATAACAACACTGAAATAGTTATTGCACAAACTAACGAACCATAAGCAGCACATAACTCATCGATCTTGTTTGGTTCTGATTAACAGCTCTTTCAGGAAAATAACTAAATATGTGAATCACAGATTCTGTGGAATTCCCAATCTAAAATTTTTGAACTCACATTTTCCAATGGTATTAAAGACTTATTGTCACTTAATCTTCTTCTGTTCAGGTTTGTTGTTTACATTTTCTTTGAAACCTCACAAAACACAAAAAAACAGCTTTATCTTTCTTGAGATCTGTTCTGTTTCTCTTTTACTCTCCATTAAACTTCACTATCAATTTATCTCTTGACATTCTCAAAAAAGATGCTCTCCATAATTGCTCCCCAAATGGTGTGCGTTTGAGTTGTTTGGTGTGTGTGCGTGCGTGCATGCATGCGTGCGTGGTGCACACATATATGTGTGGCTGAGTGTGTGCGCGCACGTGCGTGTGTGCATGTGTGCATGTGTGCATGTGTGTGTGAGGAATGGGGAAAACGTGACATTAGAAGTGTTTCTAGTTTTAGTTGTGTGTTTGGTTTAGTTATGTTTTCATTCCTTCGCATATTTGTACTAATAAAGTGGAAGGATTGTCTCTGCTTTCTTCACTTTTATTAACCACTTTTCAATTGTCCATAGTTTTGATTATTTATAATTTTTCTTACTTTAGTAAGTGCTGAGAGCAGAGTTATGAATGTATGTGCAGACAAATTTTCACAATTTTAGATACTTTTATTCATATTATCATCATCCTTATCATTATCATTTTTTTAAAAGTAGTAGTAGTGGTAATATCATTATTATCATTATTGTTATTATCATTGTCATTATCATTATTATCATTTTTACTTAATCAGTTTCATTTTCACAAAATGCACACCTGTTTCTTTGTATGTTATACCTATCTCATTTAATACAGTGTGTTTAAGATGTAAATTATGGAGAACTTTCCAGTGAAATTCTTGTGGTGTTGACTCTCTTTCAAAAGTTCAGACAATGTCCCCACACCATTTTTTTACAGTTCTGAGTCAAAGGTATTGATCCATAATGTTCAAAACAGACTATCAACTAAATGAAATATAACACTTCTTGCCATCTGCTGAGCCTTATAGTCAATTAACAGTCTGTCTTCCGTCCATTTCCTGTAAATCTATCACACTCAGAATTCTTAGTTACATATTATCCAAAAGTCTTACTTATCATCCAAAGTCTCAATATTCTTTTTACCACTAAAAATGGACAACCATGATAATGTTATTCCTCATTAGTTTATTCTGACAAGCATTTTCTTACTATGCCAACAGTTCAAAAGAGAGAGAGAGAGAGAGAGAGAGAGAGAGAGAGAGAGAGAGAGAAGAGAAGAGAGAGAGAGAGAGAGAGAGAGAGAGAGAGAGAGAGAGAGAGAGAGAGAGAGAGAGAAAGAGAGAGGTTTCATTCTAATGAATGAGTTTTCATTGTTTGATATCATGTTCAGTAGTTTTTCTATTTTTGTTGTTGTCACAGTTTGTCCAAGTTTTAAATGTTTCTTTCAAATAAAAGAAAGAAAGAAAGAAAAAAAACACTTAATCCATACCTTCCCTTTTAAACTTTTTTCAATGATTGATATATTTGCTTTTTATTTAATTTATCGCACTTGTGGTTTGACACTGAGATAATGACATTTATCTTCATGAAAACTATCAATTAATGCACCTGGAAGCAAATCTCAGATTTTGTACTTAATGAATCTGAAAAAAAACTGACCTTTAACCCATTGTTTACAGGAACTGAGCCACGGTTTAGCACTTTCAATACTGCCGTAGTCTCATCCACAGAAACCGTTCTCTCACAATATTTTCAATCTACCTCTTCTAATTCAGAAATGATATCATCCAAAGAAAATTACTGATGCTGTTCAACAATTTCTCACCCCAGTTTCTCAGATGTAATTTTTTCCCTTCCACCTTAACAGCAACATGCCGGGACGATTCCAACAAAATATGACTACCCTCATGGTGACATGGTGCGATAATACAGTACTGGTGGAAGATGATCAGTCACACACAGCATGTTAAGAGTATGATAGCAGCCTTCATTCTAAAGTAAATGTGCCTGAAGTTCTCTGATGATTCTCAATAATTGGTTTCAGAGCAACACTTCATCTTCCAGCACCATGTAACGCGAATAACAAACCAACAGCAGAGGAATTCATTTCTTAATTTGGAAAAGAAGTCAATCAACTCTCTTCAAGTGCTGAAGAATTATGCTTTTTTTTAATTTCAATAGTGCAACATTAAATAATCAGATGTACTTAAGAAAACAGAATTTGTTTAAATACAATTTCAATAGGCAACATTAAATAATCAAATGTACTTAAGTAACAGAATTTGTTTAAAAACAATTTCATAGGCAAAGAAATTCAGTGACGAGAGTATCATGGATGACAATTCTATTGTTTTACATTCCTCAAAATGATGTAAGTGGAGGATTTGGTTGGCCAAAGCTAAGTTTCCACTCCAAAAATTGAAATATAACACCCATAAGTAAAACAGCCACATCACCAACAGCTAACCAAGCACAACATAAATTGCTTTTTGACTCATGAGGTAAATCATCAGAAAGATAAAATATAATTCCATATCAGTGAGAAAATTAATTTCCAAATGCCAAAGTCGGGTCTCCCACGACAATTTCTGTGCTATAATAGCAGTGTTAGTACAGCACAATGCACAGCCTGATTGTGTATGTATATATTGTTCGTTAGTCAGTCTAATATTATAAATATAACTAATGTTTTGTGGCAATGGATCAGCTTTTTGCACCTAATTTCATGACAAGGAACCATACACATACAAAAATAAACACAATACAGAAAAAACACTAGACACCACAAGAAGACATGTTTGTATTTTTTTAAAGAAGAGCCACAAAAAAACACTCAAACACACACACACACACCACACACACACACACACACACACACACACACACACACACACACACATACACACACACAAGAAAAATGCAGAACAACACACAGTGAAGAGGGTGGAGGGAGGGGAAGAGAGAGAGAAGAGAGACAGATAGACAGACAGAGACGGAGACAAACAAACAGACATCTATAACAGAGACAGAGTGAGAAAGAGAAAGAGGGGGGGGGGGGGGGAGAAGGGGGGAGAAAGAAAGAGGGTAGGGAGGGAGGGAGAGAGAGAGAAAGAGACAGAGAGACAGTGACAGAGACTGTAAAAAAGAAAAAAAAACACTAGGATTTCTAGGCAGAGGTAAAGAAGAGAATTAAACTTGGATCAGCAAGACACATATCCTACGGTTCCAAAGTTTGATTAGAAAACTTCACAGCAGTACAAGAGAAGCAACTCTCATTTGTCCGAAGTTCAGTTTACACAATTATAACCGTACAAAATAATCAATCCAACTCACTGCTTACACATGTGACTAGTTTAGTGTGCAATGTACACACATGCACATACTTCTAATATGCTAGACGTGATTATATTCAGATGTCTAAAAACTCATTCAAAACAGCAATCTTTAAAAAATCAATCAAACACACACACTCACTGTCTCTCTCTCTCTCTCTCTCTCTCTCTCTCTCTCTCTCTCTCCTCTCTCTCTCTCTCTCTCTTGATCTCTCTTTCTCTGTAGAGAAAAAGTAAAGTAGCTGACTGGACTCACTGTGAAGTGAATGTAGGGTGAAGGAGGTGCAGGGGGCGTAACACAATCGGTCAACACAAGGATGGTTGCAAGCTGGTTCCAAGAGAAGCACTTCCTAACTAATAGCATTTGCTCGCACACTATGACACATGGTTTCTCAGACCCTGTAGTCTTGCAGTTGAAGGCAACACAAGCACGGCACAAAGTATGCACCAAAGGACACCACTGGTCTTCAACTATCAATAATCAATCCACAAAAATCTCAATGCACAAAAATCAAATGCAAATTGTTGATCACTCCAGTTGAAACACATTAAAACAAAAACAGGGGGAGGGGGGGATGTGGGGACTGAGACAATGAGGTAGACAACAGGGGGATGGGGGAAAGGGGGAAGGGAAACAGAGACATAAAAGTCAAGAGACAGACTGAGACAATGAGGTAGACAACAGGGGGATGGGGGAAAAAGGGGGAAGGGAAACAGAGACATAAAAGTCAAGAGACAGACAGAGACAATGAGGTAGACAAGGGGGATGGGGGAAAGGGGGAGGAACAGAACATAAAAGTCAGAGACAGACAGAGAAATGAGGTAGACAACAGGGGGATGGAGGGAAAGGGGGAAGGGAAACAGAGACATAAAAGTCAAGAGACAGACAGAGACAATGAGGTAGACAACAGGGGGGATGGGGGAAAGGGGGAAGGGAAACAGAGACATAAAAGTCAAGAGACAGACTGAGACAATGAGGTAGACAACAGGGGGATGGGGGAAAGGGGGAAGGGAAACAGAGACATAAAAGTCAAGAGCCAGCAGAGACAATGAGGTAGACAACAGGGGGATGGGGGAAAGGGGGAAGGGAAACAGAGACATAAAAATCAAGAGACAGACAGAGACAATGAGGTAGACAACAGGGGGATGGGGGAAAGGGGGAAGGGAAACAGAGACATAAAAGTCAAGAGACAGACAGAGACAATGAGGTAGACAAACAGGGGGATGGGGGAAGGGGGGAAGGGAAACAGAGACATAAAAGTTTAAGAGACAGACTGAGACAATGAGGGAGACAACAGGGGGATGGGGGAGAGGGGGAAGGGAAACAGAGACATAAAAGTCAAGAGACAGACTGAGACAATGAGGTAGACAACAGGGGTATGGGGGAAAGGGGGAAGGGAAACAGAGACATAAAAGTCAAGAGACAGACTGAGACAATGAGGTAGACAACAGGGGGATGGGGGAAAGGGGGGAAGGGAAACAGAGACATAAAAGTCAAGAGACAGACTGAGACAATGAGGTAGACAACAGGGGGATGGGGGAAGGGGGGGAAGGGAAACAGAGACATAAAAATCAAGAGACAGACTGAGACAATGAGGTAGACAACAGGGGGATGGGGGAAGGGGGGAAGGGAAACAGAGACATAAAAGTCAAGAGACAGGGCTGAGACAATGAGGTAGGGCAACAGGGGGATGGGGGAAGGGGGGAAGGGAAACAGAGACATAAAAGTCAAGAGACAGACTGAGACAATGAGGTAGACAACAGGGGGATGGGGGGAAGGGGGGAAGGGGAACAGAGACATAAAAGTCAAGAGACAGACTGAGACAATGAGGTAGACAACAGGGGGATGGGGGAAGGGGGGAAGGGAACAGAGACATAAAAGTCAAGAGACAGACAGAGACAATGAGGTAGACAACAGGGGGATGGGGGAAGGGGGGAAAAGGGGAAACAGAGACATAAAAGTCAAGAGACAGACAGAGACAATGAGGTAGACAACAGGGGATGGGGGAAGGGGGGAAGGGAAACAGAGACATAAAGTCAAGAGACAGACTGAGACAATGAGGTAGACAACAGGGGGATGGGGGAAGGGGGAAAGGGAAACAGAGACATAAAAGTCAAGAGACAGACTGAGACAATGAGGTAGACAACAGGGGGGGGTGGGGGAAGGGGGAAGGGAAACAGAGACATAAAAGTCAAGAGACAGACTGAGACAATGAGGTAGACAACAGGGGGATGGGGGAAGGGGGGAAGGGAAACAGAGACATAAAAGTCAAGAGACAGACTGAGACAATGAGGTAGACAACAGGGGGATGGGGGAAGGGGGGAAGGGAAACAGAGACATAAAAGTCAAGAGACAGACAGAGACAATGAGGCAGACAACAGGGGGATGGGGGAAGGGGGGAAGGGAAACAGAGACATAAAAGTCAAGAGACAGACTGAGACAATGAGGCAGACAACAGGGGGATGGGGGAAGGGGGGAAGGGAAACAGAGACATAAAAGTCAAGAGACAGACTGAGACAATGAGGTAGACAACAGGGGGATGGGGGAAGGGGGGGGAAGGGAAACAGAGACATAAAAGTCAAGAGACAGACTGAGACAATGAGGTAGACAACGGGGGATGGGGGAAGGGGGGAAGGGAAACAGAGACATAAAAGTCAAGAGACAGACTGAGACAATGAGGTAGACAACAGGGGGATGGGGGAAGGGGGGAAGGGAAACAGAGACATAAAAGTCAAGAGACAGACTGAGACAATGAGGTAGACAACAGGGGGATGGGGGAAGGGGGGAAGGGAAACAGAGGGCATAAAAGTCAAGAGACAGACTGAGACAATGAGGTAGACAACAGGGGGATGGGGGAAAGGGGGAAGGGAAACAGAGACATAAAAGTCAAGAGACAGACAGAGACAATGAGGTAGACAACAGGGGGATGGGGGAAGGGGGGAAGGGAAACAGAGACATAAAAGTCAAGAGACAGACTGAACAATGAGGTAGACAACAGGGGGATGGGGGAAGGGGGGAAGGGAAACAGAGACATAAAAGTCAAGAGACAGACTGAGACAATGAGGTAGACAACAGGGGATGGGGGAAGGGGGGAAGGGAAACAGAGACATAAAAGTCAAGAGACAGACTGAGACAATGAGGTGACAACAGGGGGATGGGGAAGGGGGGAAGGGAAACAGAGACATAAAAGTCAAGAGACAGACAGAGACAATGAGGTAGACAACAGGGGGATGGGGGAAGGGGGGGGAAGGGAAACAGAGACATAAAAGTCAAGAGACAGACTGAGACAATGAGGTAGACAACAGGGGGATGGGGGAAGGGGGGAAGGGAAACAGAGACATAAAAGTCAAGAGACAGACTGAGACAATGAGGTAGACAACAGGGGATGGGGGAAGGGGGGAAGGGAAACAGAGACATAAAAGTCAAGAGACAGACTGAGACCAATGAGGCAGACAACAGGGGGATGGGGGAAGGGGGGAAGGGAAACAGAGACATAAAGTCAAGAGACAGAAGAGACAATGAGGTAGACAACAGGGGGATGGGGGAAGGGGGGAAGGGAAACAGAGACATAAAAGTCAAGAGACAGACTGAGACAATGAGGTAGACAACAGGGGGATGGGGGAAGGGGGGAAGGGAAACAGAGACATAAAAGTCAAGAGACAGACTGAGACAATGAGGTAGACAACAGGGGGATGGGGGAAGGGGGGAAGGGAAACAGAGACATAAAAGTCAAGAGACAGACTGAGACAATGAGGTAGACAACAGGGGGATGGGGGAAGGGGGGAGGGAAACAGAGACATAAAAGTCAAGAGACAGACTCGAGACAATGAGGTAGACAACAGGGGGATGGGGGGAACGGGGTGGAAGGGAACAGAGACATAAAAGTCAAGAGACAGACTGAGACAATGAGGTAGACAACAGGGGGATGGGGGAAGGGGGGGAAGGGAAACAGAGACATAAAAGTCAAGAGACAGACTGAGACAATGAGGTAGACAACAGGGGGATGGGGGAAGGGGGGAAGGGAAACAGAGACATAAAAGTCAAGAGACAGACTGAGACAATGGGTAGACAACAGGGGGATGGGGGAAAGGGGGGAGGGAACAGAGACATAAAAGTCAAGAGACAGACTGAGACAATGAGGTAGACAACAGGGGGATGGGGGAAGGGGGGAAGGGAAACAGAGACATAAAGTCAAGAGACAGCTGAGACAATGAGGTAGACCAGGGGGATGGGGGAAGGGGGGAGGGGAAACAGAGACATAAAGTCAAGAGACAGACTGAGACAATGAGGTAGACAACAGGGGGATGGGGGAAGGGGGGAAGGGAAACAGAGACATAAAAGTCAAGAGACAGACTGAGACAATGAGGTAGACAACAGGGGATGGGGGGAAGGGGGGAAGGGAAACAGAGACATAAAAGTCAGAGGACAGACTGAGACAATGAGGTAGACAACAGGGGGATGGGGGAAGGGGGGGAAGGGAACACAGAGACATAAAAGTCAAGAGACAGACTGAGACAATGAGGTAGACAACAGGGGGATGGGGGAAGGGGGGAAGGGAAACAGAGACATAAAAGTCAAGAGACAGACTGAGACAAGAGGCAGACAACAGGGGGATGGGGGAAGGGGGGGAAGGGAAACAGAGACATAAAAGTCAAGAGACAGACTGAGACAATGAGGTAGACAACAGGGGGATGGGGGAAGGGGGGAAGGGAAAAGAGACATAAAAGTCAAGAGACAGACTGAGACATGAGGTAGTACAAACAGGGGGATGGGGGAAGGGGGGAGGGAAACAGAGACATAAAGTCAAGAGACAGACAGAGAAATGAGGCAGACAACGGGGGATGGGGAAGGGGGAAGGGAAACCGAGACATAAAGTCAAGAGACAGACAGAGACAATGAGGCAGACAACAGGGGGATGGGGGAAGGGGGGAAGGGAAACAGAGACATAAAAGTCAAGATGACAGATGAGACAATGAGGTAGACAACAGGGGAGGGGGAAGGGGGGAGGGAAACAGGGGACATAAAGTCCCGGACCCGACAGAGACAATGAGGCAGAAAAACAGGGGGATGGGGGAAGGGGGGGAAGGGAAACAGAGACATAAAAGTCAAGGACAGACTGAGACAATGAGGTAGACAACAGGGGGATGGGGGAAGGGGGGAAGGGAAAAAAGAGAATAAAGTCAAGAGACAGACTGAGACAATGAGGTAGACAACAGGGGGATGGGGGAAGGGGGGAAGGGAAACAGAGACATTAAAAGTCAAGGACAGACTGAGACAATGAGGTAGACAACAGGGGGATGGGGGAAGGGGGGAAGGGAAACAGAGGACATAAAAGTCAAGAGACAGACTGAGACAACGAGGTAGACAACAGGGGGATGGGGGAAGGGGGGAAAAGGGGAAAAAGAGACATAAAGTCAAGAGACAGACAGAGACAATGAGGTAGACAACAGGGGGATGGGGGGGAAGGGGGGAAGGGAAACAGAGACATAAAAGTCCCAAAAGACGACTGAGACAATGAGGTAGACAACAGGGGGATGGGGGAAGGGGGGAAGGGGAAAAAGGACATAAAAGTCAGAGACAGACTGAGACAATGAGGTAGACAACAGGGGGATGGGGGAAGGGGGGGGGAAGGGAAAAGAGAATAAAAGTCAAGAGACAGACTGAGACAATGAGGCAGACAACAGGGGGATGGGGGAAGGGGGGAAGGGAAACGAGACATAAAAGTCAAGAAAGACTGAGCATGAGGTAGACAAGGGGATGGGGGGAAAGGGGGGGAAGGGAAACGAGAATAAAAGTCAAAAAGCAGACTGGCAAAGAGGTAGCAAAGGGGGATGGGGGAAGGGGGGAAAGGGAAAAAAGGCTAAAGCAAGAGACGCTGGAAATGGGTAGAAACAGGGGGGGGGGGGGGGGGGGGAAGGGAAACCCGAGACATAAAGTCAAGAGCAGACTGAGAAATGAGGTAGACAACAGGGGGTGGGGAAGGGGGGGGGAAAGGGAGGGAAAACAAGAGGGACAAAAGGGGGGGGGGAAGGGGAAAAAAAGAAAAAAAGACAGACAGAGACAATGAGGTAGACCAAAGGGGGATGGGGGGGGGGGGGGAAAAAAGAGACATAAAGTCAAGAGCGCGAGACAAAAGAGGTAGACCAGGGGGATGGGGGAAGGGGGGGAAGGGGAAAAAGAGACATAAAAGTCAAAAGGGCAGATGGACAAGAGGGAGACAAAAGGGGGATGGGGGAAAGGGGGGGGGGAAACAGAGACAAAATCAAAAGAAGACAGAGACAATGAGGTGAACAGGGGGAGGGGGGGGGGGGGGAAAAAGAGCAAAAAAGTCAAGAGACAGGACAGAGCAAAGAGGTGACAAAGGGGGGGGGGAAGGGGGGAGGGGAAAAAGGGGAAAAAAAGTCAAGGGCGAGAGACAATGAGGTGGGCAAAAGGGGGATGGGGGAAGGGGGGAAGGGAAACAGAGACATAAAAGTCAAGAGGACAGACAGAGACAATGAGGTAGACAACAGGGGGATGGGGGAAGGGGGGAGGGAAACAGAGACATAAAAGTCAAGAGACAGACTGAGACAATGAGGTAGACAACAGGGGGATGGGGGAAGGGGGGAAGGGAAACAGAGACATAAAGTCAAGAGACAGACGAGACAATGAGGTAGACAACAGGGGGATGGGGGAAGGGGGGAAGGGAAACAGAGACATAAAGTCAAGAGACAGACAGAGACAATGAGGTAGACAACAGGGGGATGGGGGAAGGGGGGAAGGGAAACAGAGACATAAAAGTCAAGAGACAGACAGAGACAATGAGGTAGACAACAGGGGGATGGGGGGAAGGGGGGAAGGGAAACAGAGACATAAAAGTCAAGAGACAGGACAGAGACAATGAGGTAGACAACAGGGGGATGGGGGAAGGGGGGGAAGGGAAACAGAGACATAAAGTCAAGAGACAGACAGAGACAATGAGGTAGACAACAGGGGGATGGGGGAAGGGGGGAAGGGAAACAGAGACATAAAAGTCAAGAGACAGATGGACAATGAGGTAGACAACAGGGGGATGGGGGAAGGGGGGAAGGAAACAGAGACATAAAAGCAAGAGACAGACTGGACAATGAGGTAGAACAGGGGGATGGGGGAAGGGGGGAAGGGAAACAGAGACATAAAAGTCAAGAGACAGACAGAGACAACGGAGGAGAGACAAAACAGTGAAATAAAAAAGACAGAGCAACACGAAGAGAGAGAGAGAGTGAAACACATCCATACAAGTGCACATGATCGAGAACACACACAACACACACACACAAACACACACACACACACACACACGCTAATATAACATAACAGGCACACACACCACACCACACACACACACACACACAACAGAGTCACACACACACACAACACCACACACACATTACCAAATTAGTGATGCCTGCCATTCACGTTTACGATGCTTTTTTATGACAGATTTTTTTTAAAATAATAAGGCGCAGTTATACTGCTTTACATCCACTCAAAGTATGCATATATTTATCATACTACGCTTTACCTCCCTTTAAAGCAGTTAAAATATCCTACAATTTTTCAGTAAAATATTAACAGATTTTCTGGCACTATGGTAACAAACAAGTTGATCAATTCGTCCTGCAGAGGGAGTGCATTTTGTGCTATTTTGTTCTTTTTTATTCTTACCATCAATTATAATGCCTAAACTGCAACGAGCTATAAGCTGTGAGAAAAAAAATGAAATGGAGCAGAGCGGTATGGGGAACCTCTATCATCACATAATTTAATAACTCTGAATATCTGGATCACAGGAAGAGGATGGGAGTGGAACCAAGTGGATGTGTGTGATAGTAAAAGGGAAAGCTGCCCACAGGGGAAAGGGAAAGGGGTGAACAGCCTATCAACACACACACACACACACACACACACACACACACACACACACACACCACACCACACACACACACGACTTGGTTCAAGTTTTGTGATGGCAGTTAACACTGGTTTACAACAATGTAAGGCTCATGACTCACCATCACCGAAAATAGTTGAGTTTTACGTCTCATAGCGAAAGCTTTTAGGGGACATGTTTTTCATTCACGGTAGTCTTTGGGAAATCACCCTTGCCTTGGGCCTAATATAGCACTTGCATGACTCACTCATGATCATCTGCCTTTCACATTACAATTTTTCTATCAAAATCCACCAGTGTCTCTGGACTACACTTGTGGTTTGAAGGGATATTTGCGCTCAGATAACAGCCATACTCACACAAACAAAACATGAGACTGCTTCTCAGAAACATACCAAAAAAAATGGAAAAGTTGTACCTTTTATGAACAATACACTTTGGCTTGAAAGTTCTTAATCTTAGTAATGTATCAATGTCAAAAAAAAGTATGATGTAAGTGCCCATTAATTATCAAAAAATGTTTTTGAATATTTCAGCTTATCAACACCTTCATTACTTCAGCACCTTTTATCAAACTGAGGAGAGGAACCAAGATATTTTTTTCTAAATCAATCAATATTTTCTTCCAATATCAAGAACAAGGTAATTATAATAACATCAGCCTACAAATCTTTGGACCCACTAAAATATGATGAGTCAGAATTACAAAGGTTTTTATTGCCAATCCATCTGAATAATTGATTAAATAAAAAAACAAACAAACAAAAAATAATGTATACAGTCCTTCTGCAGTCATTCATAAACAAGTTCATAGTAAATAACAGCACTCTGGATACCTCCAGTGGAACTGGCTGTGGGGAATCAGACATCAATTTCGTATCAAAAAGACTCGGTTTGTTGTGTTCAGAATTCAAATTTCTTGAGGATGACTGCAGCATTTGTTCAGTTTTGTTGCTGTTAGATTTAGATAATTCACTGTATTGAACTAGACTGTTGAAAAGTCAGTTTAGAGAATTCTTACAAAACAGGCATTTTTTTTCGGTATGTGTTACTAGTGGGAACAGACATGGTGAAGAAGTATCTGTGTTATCTCCTGGTAATCCATTCAGCTTGTATGCAGACTGGAATGAATTCAGATACAGTGTGATGCTGCTAAAACAATGAGAAGAAAACCATTCTTTCAAAATGTTTTAATGAAACAGAAGTAAGACTGACTTGCTTGTCATTTCAACACAAAAAAGTGTTTAATTTTGAAATGCATGAAATATTAACAGTTTCAGATCTTTTCACATACATTCAATCATAACAAATCTGATGAAAAAGAATTCACAATAACTGTATACACAATGGACCATGAAAATTGAATGATCAAATTCATTCTAAGCCTAAACCATTAGACAAGAGTATTACCACTCTCTTCTTCTATTATCTTCACACAACACAAAAACAACGTATGTAGCACAGCTGAACAAAATCCACTTCAGAAATGGCCCAACTTCAACGCAGAAGATTTCAAATTATAAGTAATCATTTATGAAACCATTTGATATCAAGATAAGATAAGATAATGTTGCTTATAGCCCAGCCGACCGTAAAGGGCCACATCAGGGCTGATTTGATATCAAGTGAGTAAAACATAAATACAAAAGGAGAGAACAACACAGACTGAGGAGAAACAGAGGGAGAGGGATGGAGAGTAAGATGACTACAGGAGTGGCCTGGGCAGAGAACGAGCAAAGGGAGTGGAGTGGGGGGAGGGCGGGGGCAATAAAAGATTTTTCTCTTTTTCTTTGTTTGCTTGTTTGTTAGTTTGTTTTTAGGAGAACCAGCTTATGTGCAATTCAACAAAACAGGTACCCAAATGAAGGAAATGGATTTACACATAAACCTTGTTTAGTTTCTTATATATTAACCTTATTATCAATAATATGCTTTGTGTGTATGAAACAACAAAATTTGTGTGCATCCATTCCTTCCTACGGGTACCTATATCATCAAAATCAGCTATATGTCCAACCATTCTTTTCATATATAATGTCCAGATATTCTAATTCAAGCCAAGGAACGCCATCTCAATCAATGCATGCAAAGCAAAAAAAAAATGACAATGTTTCCACTGCATTGTCTTATTCTAAACTGAAATGGAATTTTCCATCTTCATTTCCACATCTCCATTAACCCCCTCCCTCCCATTTTCCTGACGATCCTACCTTCCCATTCCCATCACATCTCCATCTCTACTCTTTTAGGCTACACTCATCAACCTCAGTTCTGCTGCATGCTGTTTGGAATATTTTTTGCCAGGATCTCATCTTTTGATACTTTTATCCTTTTTTTCTTATTCTGAAATATGGCCTTGCTGTTATCATTGTCTATTTCTGCACTCACTTATTCATTAATTTCTCTGTTTCGTTCTTTTCTTTGTTGCTGTTGTTGTTGTTGTTTTTGTTTTTGTCTTCATTCCAATTGTATCTTCCTATCTTACAGATGTTGTTGTCACTG
>CM031596.1:106767027-106799527 GCA_018398815.1 Conus ventricosus
ACATGTCAAGTTTTAATTATCTATCAAGATTTATTTCAACTAAAGCATGATCATCTTTGAATTATTATAACTAAGACAACCACATCATGCTAAATGTATGTTGTTATTATTACTATTATTATTATCATTGTCATCATTATAATATTATTTCTTATGTAGGACTTATTTGCACCTATACTCAGAACCAAAGTCTACGCACTGCCTACTCAAGCTATAAGCCACATCATCCTATCGCATACGTACAGCCAACTGATGAGTTGCCTGATGACACTAAATTCAGTCCTTCCTAAGTCGTTCAGTCAATATCAGTCACACGTCCAGGGTTCCCCCACTCCCTTTCATTCTTTCGATTTTTTTACATATGATGCATGCTATGTGTAACAAGTCATCCATACCAACAGTAAAACAGCCCTTCTCTTCCAAAAGCTGGTGATGGGATTTTACATGGGTGCAAGATGTCATGTGTGCATTCACACATGGAGCCTCTGTTCATAGTCTAATTTGAAGGGCTTTTTGAGAAATGGAGTCAGAATCAACATTAACTCCCTGTATCAAAATCAGCCCAGCAGAGACTGGAACCAACAACTTCATAATTACCCAGATAACAAAAGTATGTTTGTAAACTGCAAACCATAAAAATCAACTAAAAATTACTCTAAAACAAGGTCGACCTGTTTTCAAAACATAAGTCACTGTGCATGGAACTAAAGATAAAACAAATTAAGCATTTAATCACCAAATATACCTCAATTTATTAACACATTTTTTTTGGTTTAAATAATCTAAAAGAATAAAAGCTTATCAATATAATTTACCATAAATGCAGAAAGCAAGAAACTACACTAATTCTAACATCATAAAAGGAATTATGACAATTTTTCAAATGCTGGATGAAGCACACACTCACTCCCCTTCTCCTCTCTCTCTCTCTCTCTCTCTCTCCTCTCTCATCTCTCTCTCTCTCTCTCTCTCTCTCTCACACACACCACACACACACACACACACACGCACACATGCACACACACACACACACACACACACACACACACACACACACGCACACATGCACACACACCAATGATCACATCCTATGTATGATTGAAACAAAACAAATAATGCTCTTATTAAATTGCTATTCTACACTTGCCAGCAATAGATGTATACCTAACTTCACTGCAGTAATGTCATTTAATCCAGTTGTATGGCCCTATATCATGAAAAGCCAACTCATGTCTGCCTATCTGTTTTTCTTTTTAAGTACATATATGGATAGTTTCTATGGTGTCTATATAACCCAGGGGCATATCCACCCCATCTTCCATCAATATTTAAAGATAAACTTAGCACTGGAAAAAACAGTGAATGAGAGAGAGAGAGAGAGAGAGAGAGAGAGAGAAGAGAGAGAGAGAGAGAGAGAGAGAAGAGAGAGAGAGATATGAGAGAGAGTGAGAGAAATGAGAGAGAGAATCAACAAATATCTGTGTAAGAGAATGAATGTGTGTGTGTGTGTGTGTGTGTGTGTGTGTGTGTGTGTGTGTGTGTGTGTGTGTGTGTGTGTGTGTGTGTGTGTTCGTGTGTGTGTGTGTGTGTGTGTGTGTGTGTGTGTGTGTGTGTGTGTGTGTGAGAGAGAGAGAGAGAGAGAGAGAGAGAGAGAGAGAGGGAGGGGGAGAGAGAGAGAGAGAGAGGGTTTTTTTTTAGGTTTATGACATCTCAAAGACACCAAAGACTGGCTTCACATTGACAAAGATGTCCAACTTATTCATTTATTGCTCTGAATTACCAATGTATACCATTTTATGTGAGAAAACATGTTAAAGATAAAGTAGCTAAAGACCTTCATTGAGGAGTCAATGAAAAAGCTACAGATCTTATTTCAGGGGTATCTCCCATCATTGTTGTTCCTAAGTCAAAACAACCAGGAAAAGTTCAAACACGCATAGGTATTCAGGCTGCAAACAAAGCAATCAGGTGTGAAAGATACAGCACACCAACACTTGATGAACACAAGACATCCTTTGCAGGTGCAAATATTTTCTCAAAGCTTGACCTCCACAAAGGCTACAGCCAACTTGAACTTGGCAAGGAATCTCAAAATATCACAACTTTTGTTCGACACACACTGAACTGTTTAGTAATCACCATCTTTTCTCTGGTGTAAATTCTGCCAGTCAGATTTTTCAGGAAACCATACACCATCCACTGGCTGATCTTAATGGTGTTATCAACATCAGTGATGACACACTCCACTGGGGCCTGACTCGATCAGATAACGATTACAACTTGCAAGCTCTATTTCACCTGCTGCGTCAAAAATACAGACAAACAAACTGACTCTCAACGCAGGAAAATATGAGTACAACAAGAAGTCGGAATTTCTGGGCCATATCGCTGGAGAGACCCAGACCCAGTGAAGAGCAAACCAAACCATCCTGAATTATGAAACACCATCTAATGCATCAGAAGTTCACAGTCTGCTGGGCAAGATGAACTTTTGTGGGGCACACCCCATAAAAAAACACTGCCACTCTCACTCATGATTTGAGACAATTTACAAAAAAAAAGTCTACTCCATTTTCAAAGAAGAAAAAGTATGAAATAACAACTCAAGGAAGGAAGCCCTCTGTGAAACAACAACACTTGCTTGCTTCGAACAAAAGAAGAAAACTGAGATCTACACTGCTGGCATTCCTGTGGGAGTATCACCTGTTCTCACTCAAGAAGGCTGGCTCATCCAGTCTGCTAATCCAACCTCTTACTCGCACAGAACAGCGATCTTCCCTGGACTTGTGAATAATTTCACATCTACCTCTTTGGTGCTCCCCTCACAGTGTACTCAGATCACAAACCTCTTGTTGCACTCTTCAACAATCCAAGGACACAGTTATCAGCATGCACTGCACGGTGGATCATGCCAGTTCAGCCATACGAAATGGTTGAGCAATACAGAAGGACATGACAATCTTGCTGACTATCTCAGGCACCATCAAGTGAACCAGAAACCAAGTGAAAGAGAAGAAAAGATTGCTGGAGAATACATCAACTATGTGGTCACAATTTCTACACCAAAAGCAATGACAGCAGAAGAAGCTGCAAACAAAACAGCCAAATACCCACCATGTGCAGCTGTTACCAATGCTATGATCACCAGCCAGGGGCACAACTGATTTTACCTTCTTGTCTACTGGATGAACACAACATTCAGCAGAACCATGGATGCAGAACACCTCAAGGAGTTCAGGAACAAACACGCCTAGCACACGATGATGAAACATTTCAAAACACACACATCAACACATAATGAACAGACACCAAAAATGCACCAGGAACAAACATCTCCTCTGTCAAATTGTGACTCAACATGACCAATGAGAAAAATCAAATTGCCTAAGGCATGTAATGACTTTGTCATGAACTAAACCAGATTACAATGTGTTGTAAAGAAGGAGAGAGAAAGGAGGCAGAAAGACTTTCTGTCTATGAAATGTTACTTGAGTTTTTTTGCTTTCACATGATTACAAGTTCTGACTAAGCTATCTCAAGCCCAACACGGCAAAGACTCCTAGAGAATGGGTAGACTCATACTGGGCTTTTCCAATGGCAAGCACAAATGACTAAATACACGTCAGCTGATACAACACATTTGGAATCTCTTAGGATTCCCTGTTTTTACTGCAAACTTATGCGCACTGGTAAGTGTACACCGGTGAAACGATGCATGCATAATGTGGATTGTCCATGGATTTGAATGTGTATGCATCAGTGTGTGTGTGTGTGTGTGTGTGTGTACATGTGTGTGTGTGTGTGTGTGTGTGTGTGTGTGTGTGTGTGTGTGTGTGTGTGTGTGTGTGTGTATCAAGTCACGTCAAAATTATCTTTATTGGGTTTGTGTGTGTGTGGATGGGGGGAGGGAGGAATTAAATTGCAATTATTAACAGTTTGACAGATCTATTGTTTCTGATGCCTGTGGGTGTGCAGGTATTGATGTATGGAGAGAAAGGTAGTTATCTTGCGTGCAATACAAAGGCCTGCCTACTCATGTGGGGTAGGGGCAGTGTGGTAGATCGTACAGGTGGCTGTGCGTGTCATTTGCCCCACATGATCTTTTAGAGGATAGGGGTGGGGAGCGTAAAAAGTTGGAGTATGTCTGTTTGTCCACTGATCATGTTTCTAATATTTGATGTAATAGGCCTTCCATTTTTACACTTCTTATAATGCCATTATTATTATTATTATCATTATTACTATTATTGTTGTTATTATTATTATCATTCTTCTTCTTATTATTATTATTATCATTAGTATTATAATTATCAACACCATCATTATTATCATCACTATTATTATCACTATTATTATCATTATCATTAGCATCAACACTACCATGATTATCATGTTCATTAGCATTTTCATTATAATTAGTATTACGTTCATCACTATTATGTGGATTATCACCACCATCACCATCGTCATCATTGTTGTTGTTGATGTTACTACTGTTGTTGTTGTTGTTGTTGTTGTTACTGTTGTTGTTATTACTGTTCAATAATACTATGTCATCTTCTGAAAATTTCATTCCCACAAATAATCACATGCATACACACACACACACACACACACACACACACACACACACACACACACACAAACACAAATTCTTCCACACATACATGTATGCTACATGGTGCATGCTTGCAGGGGCATGCTCACACAAGCCCACATATCACACATGCATACATGTACATGCATGTGCACACACACACACACACACACACACACACACACACACACACACACTACACACACACATACACACACGCACATAGACACATGCACACCGCATACACTGGCACATACACATAGGCCAGTGCCCACCCACCCATGCACATACATCATGTATACACACATGCAAACATATACATGTACAAGGAAAATAGTGGCATAAACAATATCAAGTAGGTACCTAAAGTCTGACCAGCACTTTGGATTAATGTGCAAGTCAGACATCTGTTAAGTTGTATAGATCTATGAGACCCTCATCTTAAATCCTTTCATCTTGGGCATCACTTTGTTTATCCTTCTGCTGTAAATCCTGCACTGTGTGATAAAAATTAAAAATTTTTAAAAAATTAGCAGATGTGGTGCAGCATATATGAACTAATCCACATGCAGTGACACCTCCTTGATCATACTGATGAAACTGAAACTGAAAACTGAAACATGACATTCAAGGAAGCGGATGGTGTAGTATCATACCAAACTAATATGAACTATCAGACTTGTCACTGCACTTGCCCCTATTATCCTTTCCATAGATATTATCACCAAATGTTCTTCATGGTTGAAATCAAAACATTATTGTGTGTGTGTGTGTGTGTGTGTGTGTGTGTGTGTGTGTGTGTGTGTGTGTGTGTGTGTATCTGAGTCTGTCTGTCTGTCTGTCTGCCTACTCTGTGTGTCTGTGTGTGTACATGTATGAGGGGGTGGGAGTGTCAGAGAAAAACGATAAGTTCAAAGTTCACAAATATTAACTTATCCCTCTTCTTTTTCAATAAGTAGAGCAGATAAGATTCTCAAGAATCCTTTAAGCACTATTTAAATCATCAAGTGAGGATCCATAGACTTCCTATGTAAACCAGCTGACAGAAGCCACGGATTTAGGACACCGACATCCACCAATAAATTTGATCTTTTGTGTAACAACCACTAGCATTCTTCACCACTTTATGAAATATGTTGTCAAACTGGAGTAAACTAATGTTCTCCTACATGCTATTGAATATGATATCAAACTCAACAGACTGAAAGGACTGATGGCTTTGTTCATGCACCTCATAAGTATACAATACTGAAACTATTAATTTCATTCTCATTATTACCTTCCTTCTTTCTATCAAATATAACCAATTCAGTTTTGCAAATGCTGTGAACACTTTTCAAATGCCTTGGAAAACACCCAATGTGACTCATCACCAACTTTTTACTCCACTGTGTTTGATGTCAAGAATAAGTGGAAGGAATGAAGGGAGAACTTTCCCTATTACAAATCCCAAAATCAAACAAATGCTGAGAAAAACGGAAACCGAAATAACGTACACGTGTTCATACTCACGACAACGTTGCTACGCTACGCTGATCGTGATCTTCAAATTAAACTGAAAGTCCAAAGAATACAGGAGTCTGCGGTAAATCACACATTCACTATGGGTCAAGACCAATCGACCTAAGTAGCACTAAAAGATACGCATCCTGACTGTATCAGACCATAGTCAAAGTAGTAGTCTAGTACAGTGCTATTGATTTATTTCTCACAGTATGTGACAGATTTGAGAGGTCATCTAATGATCGACAGCAGACGACACTTCAAAGAGCTTCTACCAATGACATGTATCAGTTAAATTTATCGTTGTTGTCCGATCATATTAATTTCTTTTAAAGCCGTATAACTTTTTACCTTGGTTCACCGCTTCCAACTGCAATATATACACCAATTCTCCCAAAACTAATTTATTTGCATTTTCATATTTCCAAAACAACACTGACTCCACCTGCTGCCTATGACGGAAGTTAGTCGTGAAATACAGCTTCCGGTATTTTACGACAAATTGTGAGCTGACTTTTACAGGACAAAAAATAGTTTGTAATTGTCGGTGCTTTGTACGTTAAGGTGTACATATTCATCAGTATTGAGATCATCATATCACCTTTATTCAACTTGAGATTTCAAAGCGTCACGACATCAGCTAGGTTACAACATGGCTGCCTTCAGAAGAGGTGAGCACGGATATGTTTTTCAATTATTAACTGTAAATTCCCAAGCTTTGGAAATTTAACGGCTTGGATCGCAGTCTCATTATTTTATTTAGCTTATTGAGAAGAGAGATCCAAGACATCTGAGGTCCTAAGTGGAGTTCCACAGGGTAGTATCCTAGGGCCCATATTATTCACTGTGTTCATTAATGATTTACCGGACATGACTTAAACCACATGCAAAATATTTGCAGATGACACAAAAATATATGATAAGGCAACAAATAGCACAAAGATCCAACAGGACATAAACAAGCTGCAAGAATGGTCAGATGAATGGAACCTTTACTTCAATGTAGCAAAATGTAAGGTGATGCACATTGGCAAAAAGAATAAACAGTTTGAATATACTATGATTGTGAATGACGAATTGCAGAAAATAAATACATGTGATGAAGAAACAGATCTGGGAGTAACCTTTGATAAAGATCTATCCTTTGATCCTCACATCCAGAGAGTGGTGAACAAAGCAAATCAGATGATGGGACTCATCAGGAGAACTTTTACCTTCCTAGAAAAGAAGACATTTATCAAGTTATTTAAAGCATTTGTTAGACCTCATCTCGAATACACTAATGTAATTTGGAGTCCCCATCTCAAGAGACAGTCAAAAATGATAGAAAATGTACAAAGGCGAGCTACTAAAATCCTGAAAGAATGTAGGAATTTAAACTATAAAGAAAGATTACACTATCTCCAATTACACTCACTGAAAGGAAGGAGGATCAGAGGAGACCTGATCCAATTTTTTAAAATATTCCATAATTATGATGATGTCAATGTGCATGCGCTTTTCAAATTCCCAGAAGTGGATTGCACAAGAAATAATGAAGGCAAGATTTTTATTAGGCATTGTCATACTTACAAAAGAAAGTCTTGTTTTACCTTCAGAATTGCTAATTATTGGAATGCACTGCCTACTAACACCAAATATGCACCTGATATCAACAGCTTTAAAAAAAAACTCCTAGATGAAGACCCTAAATTGAAAGATGTTTTCTTTAGTGTGGATTGAATATAATGTTATTTATGACAGGCATGCAACCAGACCGAACTTAAATTGAAAAATAATGAGGGGACGCAAATAGGCCGTAAGGCCTAAGGCTAAAAAAAGCCGGTCCCTATTACTACTACTACTACTACTACTATGCGGCAAGTGGTGATTTAAGTAAACTTTGTTGGGGTTTTTTGTCTCAGGTTTTCGTTATGTAAAGACCTTTTTAAAAAAAAAAGGGGGGGGGGAGGGGATGCAGATAGCTGTTACTGATGCTAGTTGCATTTCCAAAAACACTCAGTTGGTGATTGAAATGCTCGAATTAAAAAAAAAAATTAATAAAAGGGGGGGGGGGGTGCAGATAGCTGTACCTGATGCTAGTTGCATTTCTAACAACACTCAGTTGTTGATTGAAATGCTCAAATTTTGTGTCTTCTTTCATACAACGTCTGCACTAAATTAAAGATTTAGACTTCACATGATTTGGAAACGTTTACAGACTAAGGAACTGTTTATAAATGATCTTTTGTACAAATTGAAAACAAACAAAAAAACTGACAACAACAAATGAAAAATTAAATAAAATTAGGAACTAAACAACATTAACATTGACAAGGCTGTTGGCAGATAATTTTATGATGGAGCGTGGAAATGAGGGAAACGTCCATGTTGAGAAGTCCCACCACCATCATCACTTCCTCCCCCCCCCCCCTCCCCTCACGTTCTCTCCCCCCCCCCCCCCCCCCCCCCCCCCCCCCCCCCCCCCCTCACGTTTCTCCCACCACCATCATCACTTCCTTCCCCCACCACCCTCCCCCCTTACGTTTCCCTTCTGTCACGTTTCCCTTCTGTCAGTTTTGTTGTTCAAGCTTTTTGAAGAGAAGTGGTATTGTCTATGATAGTGAGTGCCGTAGGCTAGACCAGTTATACAACAGACACAGCAGGAAGACCTCCATCAGCATCTTAAAATCAGTTGAAAGTGAATCGCTGCCATTTTAACTTAATCATTGAACTCTCTTTCGCTTGGTCATTTCAAACATGCAGTGAATAACAGGTGAAGTACACTTTGATTGAGCAATTATTCTAATGTTGGGCACAGTAGCATGGTATCAACACTTGTGTCAATTTGGAATACAGTCAAGTGGCCATCACCACGTACATCCAGATTTTTCTTCTTTCATAAATGTCCAATTTCAACCAGCTGAAGATTTTGACAATACAAAAGGGGTTTCTGGATTTAACAGATAAGTTGAAATGCTGCCTGGATCATCAGCTTATAGTGAGTTGGGATATGAAAAAGGGAGTCTGGGGCCGCCCACTATTTTTCAGGCCTCTGGGGGGTGAAAGGGGGGGGGGGGGGGGGGCATAGGTAGACCTTACTGTGTAGTGGGTGGGAAGGACTAAGGTGAGGGAGAGGGATAGGTGAGGGGAACAGGAGAGGGGAGTGGAGTGGTTCAGTGATCAGTGGCAAAGTTCTTCCATCGGGGATCCAATGTAGATGAGGCAGACCAGTAGGCTGTAGTTTCCAATTTTGCAGGGCAGTTTGGTGTATTGCTGTTGCTGGTGTTTGTTGTCCATCAAGATGACGAAGACCATCTAGTCATCCTGGGATCGGGGTGAGTGGGTAGATGGCTGGTCAGGCCGATGTGCACCCAATTTGAACTCATACCTATCCCTCTCCCTCACCTTAGTCCTTCCCACCCACTACAGAGTAAGGTCTACCTGTGCTCCCCCCCCCCCTCCTCCCCCCTCCCTAGAGGCCTGAAAAATAGTGGGCTGCCCCAGACCCCCTTTTTCATATCCCAACTCGCTATAAGCTGTTGCAGCATCTGCTGAAATGATTTTTGCTTTGACATGTTATTAATTTCTGTCCCTTTGATGGACAGGTTTGTTTTTGTGTATATAGGGCATAATGTGCTCATACAGGGGAAATCAGGCTGACTCAAGGTTGTATGTCTTTTGTTATACTTATATAGGTTTTCCTTTTGTTTGAGAACCTGAATGTAAAGAGAAACAATTTATCTGTGATCTGAAGAGTCACTGCACAAAATTTAAGTGTTTAAAAGGTGTCAGACAATCCTTATCACATCTTGTCATTCCATTCTATAAGCATTTTAAAGGTAAGAGAGTCAATATGAGGGAACCATAGGTAATATTAGTAATACTAGTAGGTTGTATTTCTAAGGTCATTTTCTGTACTCTTAATGTATCTTGAATCTTATATTACTTAAATTCAACTCAGCATTCCACCTCTCTTCTACATTATGTTATCTTTTTTTCTAAGACATAATTATTTAAGTAACGTGAAAAATGTCTGTCACAATTTTTGTAATGTCCTGCTATGTGGAAAGAATAAGAAAATAAGGAAAGTCGATTGTCTTTGAGTGAGATCATTTTGTGACCATGGATACGTTTTAACCTGTGGCAGCGAAATTTTTGTGTCAGTTTTCAGTACAGTATATGATATCACATCTGGAAAAAGAGCTTTTGACTTTGAAGTTTTGGACAAAGGTCAAGATCAACAACATCACAAATGTTAAGGAAAATTTGTTCTTTTTCTGCTGTCTGCAAACAAGGACTCTTAAGTTGAGGATTAAGCTGGCAATTATTTCTATTGAATTTGAAGACTTGTATACCTAGGTAACTGCATCGAAGTCAGGTGCAATATTTAACATCCAGGTAACTGGTAAAGTCTGCACAACTTTAGTAAATAATAAATAGAAATGAACAGAATCTTGAAAATTTAATTCTTTTGATCTGGAAAGTGAATCCCACAATTATTGAAAGTAATTCTTAATTTTGTGGTGTTGATCTCATCAAGGAATTGCCATCCATCAGTACCAAATCTTACATAAAACTAAATGTACTTATATGTCATAGTTTAAAAGAAAACACACTGTGGCACCTCTGTGAAAGATATGAATTGCTTTGTTTTTTCAGGTCTTCTGTTCTTGCCCCAGTTTCAGCAAGTTCGATGCAGGTCAAAAGTAAACATTCAGCGTCCAAAGCCTCGTCATGATGCTCGTCGGTTATTTGAAGCCATCACTCAACCCATCATACCTCCTGAGCCTATATCCCACATGGAAGTCTGTGCAAGAAGAAGGGCAGAAGTTTGGGAGAGTTTGCAGGAGGTAAGTTCTTTTCAAAGCCAACAGGAAGATGTGGGGATTGTGGTGGAATAGTTGGAGCATTCAGCTGCTGAGTTAATGGTCATAATTTGAACTGTTCGTGTAGTCACATTTGTATGGTATGAAAAGCCTCTCTGTACTCCCTGTGAAATGGGTACCTAGTTTCAGTTCAAGGAAAGTTCAGGCAGATGAAAGAGAGACTTTGACACTGACTTCGTAATGCAGTGCCATAGATGTGGTGAACTTCCAACAGTTCACTACTTCAGTAGTCATTTGGCTTTGAAATTTTCATGTTTTGGGGAGGAAAGAAGGTTTATGGAGTATGGTAACAGAATAGTAAGTGTCGGGGTGTCTAGTAATGATTTTTTTTGTTAAGTGAATTTCTGCGTTTATACAGCATGCAAATAATGAGAATATCTGTAGTGTAATACAATGTGTGTTATTGTGAATGCCATCAATGGATGTGCAAATATATAAAAGTGTCATGTATCTTTTTAGAATGTGTTTGATAGAAGTAACTATGAATGTGTGTGTGTGTGTGTGTGTGTGTGTGTGTGTGTGTGTGTGTGTGTGTGTGTGTGAACCTTGGCAGGAAGAACTGAGAACCATAATAAAGAAATTCAACATTGGGCAGAAACTTATCAACATCATCTAGGAATTGTTCTCCAGAGCAACTAGGGCAGTGCTCATACAGAGTGTATTGGAGAATGGTTCCATTCTTTAGTTTTGTAGTTTTTCAGGGCAGCATCTGTCTCCCTCACTTTTCAGCATATTCCTGGAACACATCATGACTAATGGAGTTTAAGATTATGTCAGCACAGTGAGCATTTGAGGAAGAACCATCACAGACCTTCAATTTTAAGATTAAATTGATGGCCTGGCAGTTAGTGAACAAGAACTTGCCAGACTTGAATGAATGGATGAAACATCCGCAAGATATGGCATCAGTGCCAAGAAGACCAAGTTGATGGCCAGCTACATCACCACCATTGATACTGATATGTCCACTGTCAGAAGCTAGAAACGATTCAGTTATTCACTTGCCTGCAATCCATCATAAGCAGTAAGGAATTCAAACCAGAATTCCTCTTGAGGGCAGCAAAGACAACCACAGCACTGTCCAACTAAAACCTGTGTGAAAGGATAAGAATATCTCCATGAAAACACAGGATTAGGCTCTTGCATGCACTGGCATATTCTGTCATCATATACACATATTCTGTCATCATATACACATATTCTGTCATCATATACACATATTCTGTCATCATATACACATATTCTGTCATCATATACACATATTCTGTCATCATATACACATATTCTGTCATCATATACACATATTCTGTCATCATATACACATATGTGGCATGGACCCTCCCAGAAGGAAGAAAAAAAGAATCTGAACCATAGAAATGAGACATTGCCACACGATACTAAACATCAGATATGCTGATCATATCACCAATCAACAAGTGTGTCAAACTATCAGGCAGCATATAGGACCATACAAACATCTAGTATCTACTGACATCTGTCAAGAAAAGAAAACTATGTTGGTATGGCCTCGTAACAAGGTCCAAAGGCCTTGCTAAAATGGTCCTCCTGGGAATTGTTTGAGGGAGAGGAAAGGTAATGAAAAATATGGACTTACAACATGAAAGTGGACAAAGAAAACATTTGCGGAGACTGAGGCCTTGGCATACTTCCGACAGAACTGGAGGAACCTAGCAAACTGTTGTTCAGTGTAATGTCCAGGTGGCTACCTGCAGAGTTATGGGAGAAGAAGAAGAATATACTGTCATTCCGGTGAAGGTTATATCTGATTAAATGATTAAAATGCAGTGCCAGCTATGGTTGAAGAGAGGGAGCAGCAGGTCATGCTGCAGGCAGGTGAAAGAATCCCTGCTTGTAAAAGTGACTGAACATGTTAATGTCTCCTTTTTCCTTTGTTTTTTTTTCACCTGATGCCAATTTTGGTCTGCTTTGCTTGGTTTTGTTTGTTTTCTTCCTAGTTTTGGAGTCTCCTTTGGACACAAGATCTTAGTTGGTGTCCACTCTGTATAGTTAAAGACCACACATGGCAGGATTGATATTGCATGCCTTATTTTCAGTGTGTATTAAAGGTGAAGCTTCATTCACAGGTTATGGTTTGATTTAGAAGTCCCCAGTTTGCTATTCACCATGCTGTATTTGTTTCTCAAAGTGCGGATGTGATGTGTTATGGATTCAGCAACAAAATTATCAAAACGTGCACAGGTGGCAAAATAGTGGGATTCCAACAAGAGCTAGCTCGCGCTCTCTCTCTCTCTCTCTCTCTCCCCCTCCCTCACACACACACATACACACTCACACACACACACGCACGTACGCACGCGCACCCATGCACGCACACATGCTTTTACATATGCTTGGATACACACACACACACACACACACACACACACACAAACGTGCGCGCGCGCTTATACACACATATGCAGGCACTCATGCATGCACGCACACACACATACAACACCCACACAAACACACACACACATACACACACATAAACACTTACACAAGCATGGCACGAAGACAGTGGCGTACACACACACACACACACACACACACACACACACACACACACACACACACACACACACACACACACACACACAAACACTTACACAAGCATGGCACGAAGACAGTGGTACACACACACACACACACACACATAAACACACAAGCATGGCACGAAGGCAGTGGCGCGCGCACACACACACACACACACACACACACACACACACACTTACTCAAGCATGGCACGAAGACAGTGGTACACACACACACACACACACACACACAAGCACAACCTGACATGCAAATCAATAAGTCTTGCCACATCCTTGTATATGTAAGCAACACATGAGGATTTTTTTTTTTTTGCGATGACCTCATTTATACAAAGATTAAATAAAATAAAAAAGATGAACCTGACTTTATCATGTTTATGATCAGAAAGATCATGCAATCAGTTCCTGTTTTGAACTCCGTTACACTCCAAAAATCCTTTGGCTTAGCTTGGATTGGAATTGTTGTGACTGGGGGATTATGTGCACTGCTGTGTATATGTGTCTGTGTCTATGTGTGTGTGTGTGTGTTTTAATATTTGTAGAACATGTTTGTGCAGCATGTTACATAGTTCTTTGTACTCTTTCAATTATCTTGTTATGAACAGGGGTATATATTGTTTAATAATGTGTGACTGCTTAGTGTTGCGTGCTTTTCTTTGGAAAAATGTGCGCAAAGTGTTTAGTCTCGAAAAAATAAGTAATACTTGAGAAAGTCTTCATCCAGTTCATCAGACACTTTGTGCAGGTGAACCCTTATGAGGAATTCCTGCTGAAGCAGTGCAAGAAGATGTTGAAGGAACACCGTATGGTGGCAGTGTGCCAGGCTCTGCCAGTGAGTGCAGAACAGAAGAGAGCAGCTCGGAACAAGCTTCTGAAGAAAGGCCTGAAACTGCGCTTTTTCAACAACTCTCTTATGCGGTAAGCTGTGTGAGTGAAACATTTGTGCACTCTTGTGTGACGTTTTCTTCAATTGCTGATGGCTATGAAATTGGCGCGGTTTGTTCCTCCACTAAGCAGACATCTTTTGATTGATTGTTGGTTTGTCTGCAAGATTAAGTGAAAACTACCAATTTCAGTTTAAAGGTGGTGGAAAGATTTAATGTGATCCAAGGATGAATTCTTTAAAATTTTGTGCAGATCAAAGAATGGAGCCAAGAACTTTTGTTTTCACCTTCTTCAATATTGCAACTGTAAAATGAGTAGTTTTAGACATTTTTGCTGAAGAGATATTGCGTGGATCTCGATAGGAAAAAAAAATCAGGTTATTGGATGTATTGATATTTTGTTAACCTGTAAGATTTGGTGTGAATCTGCGATGCTGGTCCAGTAAAGAAAATAGCATTCACAAGGAGAGGATGGAGAGGGAGAAAAGGGATAGAGTAGAACTGGGGGTGGAAGGAAGGAGAGGAGAGTCAGGAAGAAGGTGGAATGATATTTATTTAAATCATTGCACAGTAACAGATTGAGGTAGAAACTAAGACTGAAGCATAACTGGGAAAATGAGGATTTTTTTTCTTTTCTTTTTTTTTAGAAAGGAGAAGAAAACTTAATGGGGAATAAAAATCAATATATGAAGAGAAAAAATGTTTTATACAGATGTATGAACAATAATATGTTGAGTGAGAAACATTGTATCTCTTCTTAATGGTCAGCAATTTTTGTCTCAAACTTTTTTTTAATTGACGAAAGTGTTACAATTCAAAATGTGCAAACACTGGTATGATGTATAATAATATGCACACATTCAGTTTCTTTTTTTTTCTCAAGAGAAAATCGTGTATGATGATATCAGCAAAGTGCCAGGACGTGATAAGCACAACAAATTATGTGTAAGTTTAACATGGCATTTAATACGGACACAGAAAAAAAAAGTAAGGATTCTGTCAGGAACAAACCATTTTTGTGTATCTGTGATAGTTTTACAGACATATCAAGAGATATACATAATGAATTCTGGCATGATTGATGAAGTTAAGAGAACTGTGGCAGAGTGGTTAAGACGTTCGCCTGCCAATCCAACGTGTGAGACGTGTGTGGGTTCGAGCCCTGCCTTTCTTGCCCTTTCTTTCCCAGTTTGAATGACAAATCGAACTGAATGTCAAGTCCATCGGATGGGGACTATAAGCGAGTTGGACCCGTGTGCCTTCCTGGCCCCTGCACACATTAAAGAACCCACAGCAGTTGAACCCACAGCAGTTGAAAATGGAAAAGAGCAGGGGGTTCCCCACTGCCCTGGCAAAATTGATGTAAATTGAAGACAGCCGCCTGGTATTTCTTACCAAGCCACAAAAATTGTCACTTACTGTTGTTGTGTGCCGGTGGAAATGGAGGAGGACACATATTAAAAAAAACATCGTATGCATCCTATGTGAGAAACTTGAGGAATAAATGAGATAAATGAAAGTGAGTGACGGATATTTGAATGGTACGGGAAATGACTGAATGAGCGCCAGTAGGCTGCTCTTCGGCCGGCTCTGCCTGGGTAGGCAGCCCGTTGAGTGAGTGAGGTAGTGTGTTTATTGTAAAGCGCTTAGAGCTTGGTCTGTGATCGAGGATAGGCGCTATATAAATACCCAATATAATAATAATGATAATAATAACTGTACAACCCAGGTCAGCAGTCTTCTGATTGCCCTTCAGATTGAATCATTTGCTTGGAAATAGTTCAGTTGCCACTTCAAACACAGTGTGAATCCATTATACAAGATGAATCTGCTTACTGATGTCTTACTGTCTCTTTGTATGTCTTGGCAGACGTGCTGTGGATGATTCTGTTCTGGTCAACCTGACACCTTTTCTGATTGGCCATAATATGTATGTGGTCAGCGAGGAACCTAATGTGCCTGATCTGGTTAAGATTCTTCGTAAGATACCAGACCTCATTCTTCTGGGTAAGTGTGGATGTTATTTTTGTTACTGATCTCGGCAGGAAAGAAAGTCAAAACAGGAAAAAGACTTTCTGTCATGCACACACAGGCACACGCAGGCACGCACGCACAAAGAGAGAGAGCAAACACATGTATATAATCTGCCTTGAATCTATTAAAACCAGGAGAGAAAAAAATGAATAAACAGTTTAATTATGCTGACTTTCTGTACAACCGAAGTTACTGAAGTAAATATTAAACTCAGTGTGCAAATAAGAAGTAGGCTATGATCTCTAAAGATATCCTGCTTCAGTACGTGGTTTCAACTACTTCCGTTCTTCTCATATTGTTTGTTACCTTGTATCCTTGTGAATCCCAAAACAAAGAGTAAAGAAATAAGTACTGGATGTGAATATTGAAGATTTTATTTCTTGTTTCTAATCTGAACATTTTACATTTCTGTTCCCGTCATTTTCTGCCTTTTTTTTTCCCAGTGCATCATCATTTTTATAACAGAAAGACTGCTCACCTGCAGGCAGAATTCGGTGAAGATTATGCACCACAGAAATAGCCAGCTTTTTCCCCTCTACTTAGTTTTCTAAACTTAACCAATTCACCACATTCAGTCACTTAGTACCTTTCCCTGTGCAAAATATTCTGTCCTCTCACTAAGCCAGACACCATTCTAAAATGACCCAAAGGCCCAAAAATTTCACATACCTTCCCATATCTGAGCCACAATATTGTGTATGCTCTCCCCTGTGAACTGTGGAGTAAGATCTACATAGGTGATCTATCCTGTACACTTGATTCATGCTCTTCTCACCAGGTCAGTATCAGCCATTAGTGACCCAAACCAGTCGCTAAGCACTAAAACCATCTCCAGGACAACTTTAATCATGTAAAAATCCTGGCACTTTGGCTATCACAGAGTGACAACTTTGAGCGCACCATACAGGAATCCCATCTTATTGCCAGTTTGGGGACCCTCTGCCCACTTGGCATCAACATCCCAAACTAACATGAACCTTCCATTCCCACAGCACTGGCCTGCAACGCCCTCCACATATGCATCACTTTTGTACTCATTTTCTGTTTCATCTTTATCATGCCATTAGCGCACTGGTGCGCCGAAGTGTCATTGGGCCGATACAGCCGCAGGCACACTCGTGCGCCCATTGAGGAGTGGAGTAAATAGTAAGCTTGTAGCTGATTGGTTGAAAGGAACCAGTCAGAATAAAGCAATTCCACAATGTAGCAGGCTTTAGACTTGCTCTTCCTTCCAGCATGAGCGCCATAGTTTTTGAGTAAGATTTCAACATGGACACTGGCAATTAGCAGTTCTTGCAGGAGGTGTTTTTCAACTCAGACTAAAGAGTGTTAAGGGTTTAATTGTGAAGATGTTGAGAATGTTGTGGCTGAGTGGGAATGGGCTGATGCAGGTGAGGGGGAACTGAGAGACGGTAGCAAGACCCTGTGTACTCCTGGGTTCCATGACTCGTAAACACCCATTAGGCATGTCAGTTTTTTTTCATAATCAAAGCATACACAAAACACATGGTAGTTGGTATATTCATTCCTCTACATTCACTCCAAATTTCATAATTGTACAAACAATAGAAAAGAAATCACAGCAGTGTGAAGAAGGTAAGTGTGCAGATTTTTCAATCACCCCAAAAGAATTTGACTGCAGGCAGAAGTTTCCACTAATGAATGTGGCTTGCTAAAGGGTAATTAAAACTCTTCTCTCCTTTTGTAACTATCTTCGTTTTCTTTTTAAGTCTATTCCTTGCTTACCTGTCTTTTTACATCTCTTTTCTTGCTCTGATTTTCTTGCAAATGCATATACTTCTTTTTCTTAGATCTTTTCTCCATTTTTTCTTTCTTGTTTATGTTTTTCTGTTTTAACAGTACTCTTTAGTTTTTTACTCATTAATCAAATTGTAAAAAGAAAAGTTACTAGTTCAGCTGGACAAACTAGACAAACAGATTACAGGACAAAACTCTTTGTCTAGTGGAACCAGCAACTTTTCTTTTTAATACTATCCAGCCGAGAGTGGCACGGACAACACAATTCCCTGCTGACGCACGCTTGCGCACAGCGCTCAGTCGCTGCCGACGCGCATATTTGGCCACTTTTTTATTTATTTTTCCAGTAGCTAGACAACAACTGACAGTGTTGTGTTAGGTGTCACAGGAAAGAACAAACACTCAACTAATCGAACATAGTAATTTTGAATCATTTACTTTCAATGTGTATACACGACTGTGCATTGAAAAACAAGTCTGACAAGTACAAAAAATGTTTTGTTTACATTCTATTCGGTTCTTTTACAACACCAAATCAGAAGATGAAGGGATGGCTGCATCTTCAAACAATTCACTTTCCTCTTCTCTTTCATAGTTTTATATCTCTCTATCACTCCCCTCATCACCAGATCCACTTTGTAATATGATTTCAAGCGCTTCATTGAGCGAGAAATCGCTACCACCCCTTCGCCTGACCGACATTTTTTCTGGCACAGGAAATTCGTGCCGTGCACCGGTGTCACCAGTTTCTTTGTTTCAAAGCCCCTGGGGTCAGCCAAGTGCACGATATGCCACTGAAAGTATGGTCTACAACTCGCTACGACATCCCCAAGACTAGTTACAGAGCTTATTTCCCTTGGATCATTTTATGGAAAGTGCAGTAATTTTTTATGTTCCCGTCAGCCAATAGTGGATGACACGGCAGAATGTACTGTCAGTCCGTCAGCCAGCCTTGGATGACGCGGCACAAGGGAAAGAAATCCCGTCAGCCACTATTGGCCGACACGACTGGTAAAGGTTAAAGTTTGCTTTAATTTCCACCATTAGTCACCTCGCTTTGAAACCTACACATTGATCAGTTTTACCCCGTTCAACATACTTATGGTTATTATTATTATCATCATCATAAGTATTATCATTATCATTGTTGTTATCACTCAAAAAATCACTTGTGTTATATTTCTTAGTTGTTTTTTTTTAAATTAATTAGCAATACATTTGCTTGAGAAAAAAAAATTAATGCTAATAAGTCCTGTCTGCTGCTTGTGTCCAGGTGGTCGGGTGGATAACTACCTGCTGAGCAGAGAAGCCATGATGAAGTGTGCCAAGTTGCCATCCCTGGAAATGCTCCGCGGGAGTTGGTCTCCGTCCTTAGCTCTTCAGCATCCCGCACTCACTCTCTGTTAGGACAGCACCAACAGATGTTGGCCACGAACCTGGATCAGTATGTCAAGCAATCTCAGGAAGGGGAAACGTCATCCACTGTATCAACTGGCAGCTGATGACTCATGTGTTGTTTGTTTGTTCGTTTTTTGTTTTGCTCTTGTGTATGTGATAGGTAATTGTGAAAGAATTATATGCATCTGTGAATATGAGGTTGGCATTCTTGTGTTTTGTATCAGAGAGAGAAAGAGAGTGTCTTTAGATGTGTTGCTGCATGTAATGCTTTCTTTGATATTATGAACGTACAACAACAGTAGACATTCATTGTGGGAAAATCTTGATTTTGTTCGTGGACAGTTCTTTCCACAAGACTGAGTAAACTTTTGTGTCTTTGTGTATAGTTAAAAAAATAGTATGGTGCTGTATTTATAATAGATACAGTGTATAATGAAATGATGAATGAAAAAAATATACTGTCAAAAATGAATGGAAATCTAAATGTTTCTTGCTAATATCTGATTTTTCTTTTTTATATCGGGATGCACAGGTGTTTGTGCAATGAAAATTGTACTTGGACATCAGTATTATATACTATTCATTCTGTCTGTTCTGATGCCCTTGTTGAGTACAGGAGACTAGCATTCACATACATATATACATATACATATATATATATATATATATATATATATATAATACCATCTCCTGTCTTAATCTTCTTTCTGACATCATAATAACGTGTCCATCAAAACTTAATGTGAAGTCTCTAGCAGAGTCAGTTTACAATGTAAGGGAAGTAACTATGTTTCTGTCTTTTCTTCCGGACATCTTGATATTGTCTTGAGTTGAAGTAACAGCTAGCTATACTTGGGGTGTTTGGAGATTTTGGAAAACAGAGTGCATTTTGATGTGCCAACAGATGCAGTTGCAAAATGTAGGAATAAATAGGCCTTCATAAACACTTGGTAGTGTGTTGTCTTATTTGTAAATCAATGTATAAAAGATGAGCAATTACCATTGGCAAGCTTTTCTCATCAACCAGAGCAGAGCCCATTGTCATCACACATCATGATATAAACAGATGCAGTTAGGTCCACATCCACAGATGGATGCCACTTACTGTGTCTCTGACCGTGTGATGTCAGTTTTACCTCTGATCTTTTTCAGCATCATCATCATCAGCTTTATCAGCCCTGTGTTTTATTCTCTGATATTGGTTAACATACCAAGACAAATAATGAAATATGAGTTGTTTGGACAATGACTAAACAGAGGCACAAAACAAATCCAGCCAAAATGGAGCCACGAACAGTAATATTTTGGTTTAAAACATTTCTGTTGCTGGGAAACTGGCCAACTGACACAGCTCACAGCGTCAAGGTAAGAGAATACGAAATACTGGAAACTGTTCATTTTAGGAAAGGAATCTTTCCTAAAGGAAAGAAAATTCTTTTAGATTTAAAGAGAGAGAGAGAAGGAGAAAGACAATAATGGTGGAGAGGAAGAAGGTAAGAGATGGAGAGAGGTGTTGGTTACAGATTGAGAATTGCAATCATAGTAGACCAGAAACTTTTCCTGTTCTCACCTGAATTCAGATTTTTTTAAAGTATCCATGGCCATTTTGGAGATTGACATGAATCTGCTGAACATGTTAAGGGGAATAGTTTATATATATTTGGACTTTTTTTTTAGGCTTTTTTTTAAAGAGGGAAAGAGATGGAGAAGAAAAAGTTATGAAAAATGTTAGCAGCTGTCCAAACACCACCTCTCAGAGTCTGGTGTCAAGGTCACTCGGAAAGATGGTGTTTGGACAGCTGCTCACATTTTTCATCACTTTCCCATCTCCATCTCTTTTCCTCTTTCAGAAAAGGTCTTTTAAAAAAAAAAGGTTACAAAAGGTGCATCAGTGATGGGCTTGGAGCCACATCTATGCCAGACAAGACCACCACAACTTCCTCAGATTTATTGAAACTCTTCATCCATCAAATTTACATACCATCATTTCCTAGTCGGTCAACTTCCTGGATATGTCCATCTCCCTCAAAGATGGACTGCTCACATCCTTAGTCTTTTGTAAACCCAATGATGCATATTCATATATGGACTGCACACCTTCCCGCCTCCACCAGCACAGACTTTGCTCAGATGATGTAGTTTTCACACTGCAAGCATCCAAAATGTTAGTTTTCACCAACTGTTAATACAGCATTACCATCATTAGTTATGCTTTCAGCCACACCACAGCTGTGTCCAGAACATCTGCATCAGAAGACCAGCCTCGAAAAGAAACTGACAGATCAACCATCTGCCTTCTCTTCCTCCCACACACTCATCCCATCTGCAGGATCCTGAAGCCCAACTGACACATAGTTAAAGGTCACAAACCTGCCTTTGAGACTAAACCCATAATTTTCAGGTGTCACAAAAACTCCACAAATACCTACATGTGCACTCCAAACTAAAATAAGTCATCATACCTAAGTCACCCTTTACTTTTCCCTCCTCAAAACCCAACTGTAAAATCTGTCCTCATCAAGCTGACACCGTTCGACATGGCCCCAAAGCCTTGTTCAGAATTAACTGCACATTCTCTTTTCTGAGCCTCATCATCATGTATTTAATACAATGCAAACTATGCAGCAACATCTATGTACCTATATATTCTGAATACTTACAATGCGCATCTCTGAACACCTGGCCATCATCCACTATCATAAACCCAAACCACTCGCTCTGCATTTAAACCATCCCCAATACAACATCAAATCACATCAAAGTTCTGGCTTTTTGGCAATCCCTGAGTAACAACTTTGGGCGCACTATGCAGGAATCCCATCTTACTGCCTGATTAGGGACCCTCAGCCCACTTAGCATCAACATCCAAAAATACATTGCCTGTTCCACTCCTGCAACACAGCTCACACTACTGTCCACAAACTACTGTTCTACTCATCATTTACATCATTTAAATGCTACAGCTGTCTTCCTTTCGCCCTCCTTCACCATCTCTAAAGTTGCGTTGTTTTTTTTTGGGTTTTTACAGACCCTGAAGAAGCCTCGATGAGGCAAATTTGATCAAGAAATAGATATGGGGGGGGTGTGCAGTAACACATACATATGCTGTGTCAGCATTTCTTTCACAGATTCTGTGATACCCAAACTCCTTCAAACAGCTGGTAACTAGAACCTTCCTGACAGTAATTTTGGTGTACTGAATGTGTTTTACGATTGTATTATTTGCCTGCCAGGAACTTTTTTTTTTTTTTTTAAATCAAATTTAATCAAATAATTAGAAAAAATTACAGATGCGTCAAAAGAAGACAGTGGCCCAGAGACTTAAATTTCATGACACACATCTGTGGGACAAAAAAAATACATATAATGGTATTCATTAAAAGTTACAACAATTATGTGAAGAAAAAAAAAACAAAAAAGAAAAAAAAAAACAGAAGAAAAGTATACATATTATTATATACACATACATACACATAAAAAACGTTACCATACTATGCAAAAGGTAAACAATTCAATTAAACCATTCAATTAAATATTTTATATGGAACTCTTTTTCATGTAGGTGGGACTATACTATGATTAAGGAACCAAATGGCTTATAGAGATGTCTACTTTGGCCTGAAAACATGTCGCACGAAAAAAAAAAAAAAAAAAGTTTTCTTTTTTTTCTTTTTTTTAAACTTTTTAAATTTTAATTTTTCAAATACCTATGAATTCAGTGATTTTGTTTGTTTTTTCCCTAAACTCAACAAAAAAAAAGCTTTATAAGGAGTCCATTTGGCACAAAATTATTATATACCATATTTTTGCGCGCTAGTACTCTTTCAATATTGTATCTGTATTTTAACTTATTAATAAGTATATCATAGTATGATTTTGCCCCTTTTAAAAATACAGGTTAAGTTTTTAAAACAAATAGATATTTCCATACATTTATTGTTATAAAATGCGTTTTAGTATTTTGTATTATTCAGTTATTGCTTTCTTACACCCAGAAAAGGTAATAAAATCTATATGGACATTATATTTCTCTTTGAAATCTTCATATGGAATAAAATTTCCATTTTGAAGCAGAAAATCTGCAATATTGTGTATTCCTTTACTAATCCATGTTTTACCACAATATGTTTCTTGCCTATCTGTTTTTTACGATTATAAAACCCCGGATCTGCAAGTAGTTCACTAGATTTTTTTACAAACTAATTTTATAGAAAAAATCTTTGTAGCTTTAAAACACTTCTGTCCAGAATACATTTGATTTTTGAAAAGTAGTGATGACTTCAGGCCCATATTTTTCAAGAACATTTAAGATAGGAAAATTGGTTGTCGCAATTGTTTCCATTTATGTTTTGTCGTCTTAAATTTCCGTAGCCATGTCAATTTTAATGAACTAGCAAAGGTTTTTAGTTCTGGTATTCCGATGCCGCCATTTCTTACACTTTTGTGTGCCGTTTTTTCTGTTAATTTTATCTTTTTTCTTATTCCATACAAAGTTGTAACAATAGCATTGCGGGTCTGAAAGAAACTATTTGGGGGGTTTTGGTAGAAGAATCCACAGATAAATTAATTTTGATAAAAATTAAGGATTTAAAAAACTGCTACCCTTCCCAAAGGTTTTAATCTGTCTTTAGCCCAAATCTTAAACATATTTTTTAAATCTGCTAATTTCTCTGAATAGTTGATATGTTCGCAGTTTTCGTGCATCATTAGAAAACCCAACACCTAAAATTTTTGAACTTTGGTGGATTCCATTCAATTCCTAAGTGATCCATGTAACGAACGGGGGAGTTTTTACGACTACCCAACCAAATTGCACTAGTTTTCTCACAGTTCATTCTCAGCCTGACTTAGAACTAAATGTGTCTAGTGTATTTATGCAAGTTTCAAATGATTTTTTATCGCCCGCTAAAAGAAATTCAGTATCATCTGCATACTGAGAAAGCTTTTGTTCAACATTATTTAAAGAATTCCCTGTATGTTCTCATTTTCTCGTACCATGATGCCAGAATTTTACACATAAGATAAATAAATACGGCGAGAGTGGGTCACCCTGTCTACAACCTCGCCCCACGCAACCATTGAGAGACTTGACCATTAAACAAGAACACATGACTTAATATTTGAATAAAATGATTCCACCCATTTCAAATTCCTGATTGAAAAACCAAAAGCTTTCAATACTTTAAACATAAAGTCCCAGCTAACTGAGTCCCAAAAACTTTCTCGAAGTCTATATTTAGTAAAAGTCCAGGTAAACTGTGTTGTCTAAGTATACTATAGTATCGTAAATAAGCCTTAAATTGTCACCAATATATCGGGTTTTTAAGAAAACCAGTTTGATCCTCATTGATTAGCTTCGGAAGAACGGTTTTTTAAACGATTTGCTATGCAAGATGAGCCAAAATTTTTTTATTTAAAATTTAACAGTGAGATTTGGCCTCCGTTCTTTATGAAATTTCATGGTTTATCCCCTTTTGGGAATACAACTATGACTCCTTGTCTTTGGACACACGAAAGCTCTCTTTTTTAAATCCTGCGTTCAGTGCCCTAACAACAATATACCAATCCTGCTCCAAAAACACTTGAAAAATTTTACTGTGAAGCCATCTGTTCCCGGCTTTTATTGTTTTCATATTGTTTAAAACTAAAGTTGCTTCTTTCAGAGTAATCTCTCCTTCTAAATTCCTTTGCCTCCTCCGTGTATAAATGTGGAACATTCTTTGCAAGATCATTAATTATACAGGTCATCAACACTTCTTTTTTTATATAAGTTTTAAAAAGCATTTAACTTCCTTCAAGATGTCTTTTTGATCCATCAGAGTGTTACCCTATTTGTCTGTTAGCTTAGCCATGCTTTTACTTACATAATGTCGCTTTTCTAAGTTACAAAAATAGTAACTTTTTCTCCTTCTGCTATCCATCTGGCTCGTGACCTTAAAACACTCCCTCTATTCTTCTCTCGTATAACTTTAAGTTGCTCTTTTTTAGACTCTATTACTTTTAAATTCTTCTTCGCTTTTTGTTTCCTTACCGTCCATCTGTTTTATTTCTTGTTGTACTTGAACTCTTCTTCATTCATTTTTTCTTTTCATAAGTAGCATAGGAAAATAGTCCTTGACCTAATCTTCATTAACAAAAAGTCTAGAAAATTCATCGGGAATTGAGAGATGTAAGTCAGGTAATGGGATGTTATCAATAGCTTCCCTTGATTATGGACTTGCTGCATATTCTTCTTTAACTTTTTAATTTCTTCATTTACAAAAGTTTGATCTTTTAATAGTGAAGAGTTAAATTTCCAAAAGTTTTCCTATTTCATTTTTCACTAAATTTAAGCTCAGAGAGATCATGGAGTGATCTGTCCTGTATCCAATTCAATTTCTGCATCTTCTACAAAAGAAACCACCTGATCTGAAATAACGAAAAATTTGAGTCTAGCTTGCTGAAAGGGTTTATTTCCCTTCCCCATGTATCCCTAAGACAGTCTTGGTTTAAATCTCTCCAAATGTCATTTAATCTATATCATTTATCATCTTGTCAACCATTTTTTTAGTTTTGGGTTGTTTATATTCTTATAATTTGTAATAATCCTCGCTGGATCAAGCACCAATTTAAAATCTCCGCATTTATTACATTATCAACACCAAATTCTCTAACTTTTTGGGTCAAAATATTTTAGAATTCTGGATCATCCCTGTTAGGCCCGTATACATTCACCAGTGGGAAATCTTTCTGTTAATTTCAACCAAAACCATAAGACTGTTTCCACCCTTTCCTTTAAAAACCTTTTTATTTTAAACTAAAAATTGTTATTGAAAAGTATTGCTACACCTCTTGAGTTGGAAGCTAGCTTGAAAACCATCCTTGGTACCCCCATTCAGAAAGAAATATTGCTCCATTTTTTCTTCAAAATGAGTATCTTGCAGAAAGTATATGCAATGCTTTTTGTTTTTTAGATAATGAAATATATCTCTTCTTTTTTGTCTATTGTTTAGGCCCTGACAGTTCATGGAATGATTGATATTAAAACTATTCATGCTTTTCTTTATAGTTTTTAAACCTGAGTTGTGCCACCCCCCAGTTTTTTGTACACACTAAAACATGAAAGCCAAACAATAAAAAACATAAAATATTTGACCTTTTCATACAGGTATGCTTAATACAAATTAGCTATCAAAGTCTAAAAGAAATCAAACAGGAAGAAAAACAACAACAACAAAAACCGAAATAATTTACAAAAGAAAAATGCAAAAGAATTAAGAATCAAAACAATTCAAATTGCAGCCTGTGGCAAACACCCGTCTCCAGGAACAGTGAATGCCATTAGTGCAGGAAGCTAGTAATTTTTATCCGTCAAAAGTTTTCAACCACCAACTTAAATAAAGTGCATGAGAGAGAGAGTGAGACAGAGAGAGAGAGAGGGAGAGATTTTTTGGTAGAAAATTTGGTTTTTATAAAACCATGAACACATCAATATATGTGCTTGCGTTATGCAGGGCAAAAAAACAAAATATATCAGACATGCAAGCCATGAGCTGACCTAACATCTGAAAAAGAACAAACTTGTTAGCAACTTGGTTTTTATAACACCGTGAACACATCCACACTTGTATGTCAGTGTGGGGGGAGGGGGGAATCAAATGAATTTTAACCTCACATCTAGAGAAAACACACACCATACACACACCAACAACAACAAACTAACAAGTTAGCAATTGGCACAACAACAACAACAAAAAAAAAAAAATACTATTTAGTAAGGGGTGTAAACCACATTACATACACGTTGTCTTCTGTGCAATACTAGGCGAACGTGTGCACGTGCATTAAAATCTCGGTGGGGAAGGGGAGGGGGTGGGGTGGCGGAGGAGACACATAAGCTGTGGTCAAAAAGAAACTGTGTGGATGTGAAAAATTTTGGGAGAAGAAGAAAAAAAAAATCCCTCGATTGAGCAAGGGAAATCGCATAAACCACACTTTAGAAAAGACACGCAACACCAAAAAGGTAGCAATCCTCCACCAAATGAAAGCAGAATATTGAAGATGCTAAACACACACACACACACACACCACACACACACACACACACGCACATGCACACACACACACATACATTATAAATGCCATAGCAAACTCTTACATGTACATGCATATATACACAAAGTGTGAAAAAAATATATTTGCAATCATTTTGATGTGAAGGATAACAGAAACATTATCACCACACCGTCTCCCCCCCCCTTCCGGTGTTTTCCCCCCAAGGGGGGAAAAAAGGGAGAAAAAAAAAAAAATGTTTTCGTCAGTTACACATTTCTGGAAATGAGACAGGGCAAAGAAGCCACTCCTGAAATAAACCTCACCCCCCTCTCCCCTCCCCCCGCTCTGTAAAACAAACCTTAGCAAAAAAATAATACATACTATAAGCAGACAGATATACATATACACATACATATTGCATAAACACTCACACATACACATACATACATACATACATACACACAAACACATACATACATACATATATATACACATACACATGTACATACACACATACATGTACACATAACATAAATGCATACACATAACGTGGTGACAGCCCTGATGTGGCCCTTTGCGGTCGGCTGGGCTATAAGCACATTATCTTATCTTATCTTACATACATACATACATGCATAACACATACATATATACCTACATATACACAAACGTATACATGCACACACGTACATACCTGCTCATACCCCCCCAGCAACAGCAACGGTCCTCACACTACGTTGCTAAACATGATTAACACTTAATCAAAAGTCCGTAGGAATTAAGCCATTTCACTCAGTAATTGAGAGTTCAAATCTCTTCCAATACTCAAACGCACAGTTTTTCCATTTTTAAGTTTTGCATGATCTTGCCGTTTGACGACCACACTGACATTGTGGCAGAATGACAGCTGCTTCCTTCAACAGTCCCGAGGGTTGACATCGTCAAGTCCTCATGATGGGGATACCACTATTTTTTTTTAAGATTTTTGGGGTTTCTAAGACGTCAGTTTTCTTCTGTCTGGAGTAAAACCGCAGGAGGATCGGTCTTTCTGGATCCCTTCACCACCGACGGACTGGTCTCCACAATCAATAAGTTGAGTATTTTGAGACCATATTGTCCGTGACACCACGTCGTGGTCTTGCTGCCGCTGCTGCTCCCCAGCCACTGCTCCCGGTCTGCCAGAACGGTGTGCGACCCCAATGTCTTTAGGACGAACTGCCACACCCACTTTCTTCGTGAAGATTTCCACACATTTGGAAATGCAGTCTGTCACCGTCTCCTCCGCCGACCGCTCCACTCCTTCACTCCGTGTACCGGACGTTCCAGAGACGCCGTGTTGCTCGTGATCGTTCTGGGAAATCTTGAGGTTTAAGCTTTCTTTTTTGAACCCTCCAGCTCAGAACGGAAGTGCACTGTTCTCCTGTTTCAGCTGCCTCATCTCCCCACACAGCTATCTCTCTGTCATTCTGTAAAACAAACACACTGCTTTCCAATACATCCAGCCGACGATTCAACACCTCCGACATTCCGGCCATTTCATCTGTATCGTATCTGTACATTACACTGCTGTCGCCATGTGAATATGGCATTAGCGCAGTGGACGGGGGGAGTGCGCAGCCTAGCTTCTACATTTGTCCTAGAGAGTTTATTTTCGACTTTAAGGACTCGACTGATGGTGCTGTCACTGTCTCTTCTTCCAGGTGGTTCCAGTCACGGACGGCACTAACAAAGAATGAGTTCCTGAGTTGTTCTGTCTTGCACCTGCTAACTTTGAAGGATTTTGAATTGTTTTTAATGTGGTCTGAGATGGCACTGGTGGTGTTGTAGGCGCTTGCTTGTTTAGGTTTTATCAAGCGTCCTGGTTTATTTGGGGTCAGGTACTCAGCAGGTGGTACGGCCGGTACCAACCCCTCAACCACCTTGTACATAAGGATGAGGCGCAGATCACGTCTGCGTTGCTGTAGTGGAGGGAGTTGTAGGGTGTTCAGCATCCTTGTGATGGAGCCGGGTGTTCGGGATTTGTAGTCCCCTGTGATAAATCTGGCGGAGAGACGTTGCACTCTTTCCAGTTTTTCAATGTCCGATTTTAGGTACGGGCTCCAGATGGTGGACCCGTATTCAAGGACGGGCCGGACAAGAGACAGGTAGGCGGTCTTTTTACATGGTAGAGGGCAAGAGCGGAGGTTCCTTCGAATGAAGCCAAGGGTGCTGCTTGCTCTCTTACAGATGTGGGCAATGTGGGTGCTCCAGGAAAGGTCATGTGAGAAGAGGATACCTAAGTATGGATTGGTGTTGACGTTCTGTAGGGGGGTATTACAGAGTGAATAAGTAAAGTTGCTGGATTGCTGGATGCTCAAGATGTAGCACTTTTTGGGGTTGAATTTCATTCCCCAATGTCTGGATATCGTCTTTAGTGCACACAAAAGCAAGTTTCTCGTTGATGCACGCCAACGCACTATTCATTTCCTCAATGTCTTTCATACTGTCCTCCTCTGTATTTTCCACACTATCACGTTTCTGTTTCTTTCGCTCTCGCACGGATCTATTTTCCTTGAACTGTTCAGTTTCTGTGGGGCTACTACACTCAGAAGAGTAGACGATTGTCTGCGTTTCGTATTCACTTTTGATGAAAAGTAACTCGAAATTCTTGAACTCATAATAGCAAAATCGACTTTAAGAAACAAACCATGTCAGAGACTATACACGTTTGTCGAATACTTCTCCGGAGGGACAAAAGGAAATCAAAACAAACTCAAACTAACGCACTCAACTCACTTTTTAGCCGACTCAACTGTTCAAGCAAATCAAGACTCCCACACGAAACAACTCATCAGTGTCTTTGGTTGAGAAAAAACAACAACAAATAAACACACACTTCACTGCATGGCAGTTAGCTTCTTTCTTTTTTCTTTTTTTAAAGTCTCATCACTGCACTTGGGACAGAGCCCACCACAGACAGCACGGCGAGTTCACATACGCATCGGAGCGATGAATTGTTGCGTCCGCACTGGTCGGCTGCCACGCGTGAACTCCGTCTGCCAGGAACTTGCTAATCACTTTCAAAGAGGTAGAGATAACTTCCGATAAAACTATCAACAGTATATACAATTGTCCACAGCAGTATGTCTCGGGCTTTTTTTCGTGCTGAGATATTCTGAAGGTATAGAATACAGACCTGTTATGTAGCATACTTTCAGACCGAATAAATTGATTGTCTTGATCAACTTCATCATCACTTGCTTTCTTTTTTTTTTCCTAGTGTCAAATTATTTGGCCCATTTTGCCTAGTTGGCATTTGAATACATTTCTTGTTTCTTCTGTGCCGTTCCTGTGATGAGTTGTTATCTAAATTGTCAGTATCATTACGTTCATCTTCAAGGAGAGGACTTGGTAGGTGTCCTCAGGAGTGGGACTTTCACACACATTTGTTGTGCGACTTATCAGTTTTAGATAGATGGCATAGTAGGTGGTGCGATGCATGATGGAGCAGTCTGACCTCCTTTGTGGGTTGCCTCAGGGTGAACTAACACTGACTGCTCCTGTGAATTGCCAGTGCTGAAGCCGTTATGGGACAAACCTGGATGTAGCCATTTGGGGGAGCCAGACCATCATCTTGTTCCTTTTACATTACAGCAGTGGTTATATTCATCAAAGTGATGCCTTGCATTTTCATGTCTTCATAATCATCATCAAATCGTAATGTATCTTCCCAGTGGAATTTGTGACCATGATATTGATACTTTGTCATCTTGGTGCACTCACATTCTGAAGCATTACAATCCACATTCCCAAATTTGAAACCTATTAACTGGAGAATAAATGCTGTTTATGTATTAGCAGAAAGAAAAAGAAACACCCGAAGGTGCTGGGGAGGACCCAGAGAAGCACTGTCTTCACCTGCCTTTAGAGCAGTCCTGTACACCCTTGGAGGCCTGCGCTGTGTTGACGATGGGTACAGGCACGCGCAGGACACTCCATTAAGATATCAAGGGACATAACCGCTCCTGAACAGAGGTACATTAGACTACAGGATGCAGCTTATAACAGCCTTAAAGTAGCATCCCCATCATGGGTGTACCAGCCCGTATTTCATGACTGCAGAGCCACCGGCGAAAAACACCACCCTCCAGCTGCTAAGCACACCCCACAGACCCAACCACCTCCGCCCACGGACAGATGAAGACAGTGCCACTCCAGACACAGCCAAGCTTTCGCCATACGGTCTTATGTGCCCTCAAGAGAGAATCCAGAGTTGTAGTCTTTCCCACTGTCAACAGGACTTTCCCTGTGGTCAGTGGGTCTTTCCTCACCGTCACTGGACCTTTCTCCAGGGTCAGCCTAGTTAAGGCAAATGAGAAAAAGAAACACCCGAAGGTGCTGGGGAGGACCCCGAGAAGCACTGTCTTCACCTGCCTTTAGAGCAGTCCTGTACCACCTTGGAGGCCTGCGCTGTGTTGACGATGGTACAGGCACGCGCAGGACACTCCATTAAGATATCAAGGGACATAACCGCTCCTGAACAGAGGTACATTAGACTACAGGATGCAGCTTATAACAGCCTTAAAGTAGCATCCCCATCATGGGTGTACCAGCCCGTATTTCATGACTGCAGAGCCCACCGGCGAAAAACACCACCCTCCAGCTGCCAAGCACACCCACAGACCCAACCACCTCCGCCCACGGACAGATGAAGACAGTGCCACTCCAGACACAGCCAAGCTTTCGCCATACGGTCTTATGTGCCCTCAAGAGAGAATCCAGAGTTGTAGTCTTTCCCACTGTCAACAGGACTTTCCCTGTGGTCAGTGGGTCTTTCCTCACCGTCACTGGACCTTTCTCCAGGGTCAG